>CM066035.1:759943172-761143172 GCA_033557465.1 Ichthyophis bannanicus
CGTCGACCTGCGTCCCCAGAGAAAAAGGGCTACCCTAATCGTACCAGTGTGGGGTATGCAGGGTATGCTGTAGGACAGCACTGACACAGAGGACATGCCGTGAAATGAAACACTTTGGCAGGTGCCCCATGAACAATGATGCCTAGCTCCGCAGTTTGTGCCATGCATCCCTGCTGTCCCACCCCGAGGATTACACTGTTCAGAAACCCTGTTCCCTGTCGGATGGCATGGGATGTGGGTCTGCCAACATCGCTGATAACACACTAGCTGCCGCACCATTCAACACATGACAAGTATGTGCAGGGCCAGGTAGGCCATGTCAGTCATGCCTGTGGCAAAAGAAAATCATTGCTTACAGTGTCGCATTGGGAATGGTGTGGACGGGGCACATAGGTAGGGGTCCTGCACATTGCCATCTGTGGGCACGGACCTGTGGCTGCATTGCTGCCCACCATGCACAATGGACCACATGTTCATAGGCTGAGGTGATGGATCACCCCCTGTATGGTGTCCTCCCACTGTCAAGCACAATCCCAATATGCAAACATCCCGGAGCGTGGATCGGATTGCTGACAGGCCAGTCCCCCTGGCCAGGGTGGTCCCAGGAAACGGATGCGTGCGCAAACTGAAGGACCCAACCCACAAACCCCCTCTGTTGCAGCACGAATGGATGCATAGCAGTCGAGATGCCCAAACATGGCACACCCCCAGTTTAAGATGATATAACTGGCCAGTGAACAAAAAACATCCACATGTGGGAGGACACCCAGGCGTATGTGGTTCCACCAGCGATCACACCACCCACCGGACCCCAGGGTACCTGGTGTGAGTTACTCCCCCCCCACCTTGACCATCCACGGGAAACATCTGTAGTCAATCACATGATCCCATGTCCACCCATGCATGCTGTTCGTGGGACAGACCATAGTTGTACGCCTGGCACATGCCCCGAACATGAGGGCAGTCCCAGTGACCAGGCAGAAAGGACACCACGAACAACCCCTACACCCACAAACATAACATAGGAAACACACTTCCCAGAAGCAGACCCCATCAGACCCCAGGGGAGGATTATTGTGTGAGAGAGGTCAGGACGAGGATAACACGTGGTGTAGCACCCCCGAAGAAAATGGACGGTTGTGTTTCCACAGCCCCTATCTGTGCACACCTGAAGTCAACTGGGAGGGAACAGAAACATATGGACCCCACCAGACTGGCCAGGTCTATCCCTGAGATAGGTGGACATATGTCATGACCTTATAACATTTATTACGCATTCCCCCACAGGCCACACTAAACCCCCCCACCCGAGCCCACCATGGATGACGGCAAAACCCATGCTGCCACAGCCACCCCTCAGTCCGTCAGGTCCACAGAGTAATCCCCTATATTGGTAGGGGTGGGGCGGGTCACACACAAACAGCTAACACCCATGAGGTCCAGACACCAGCACACCACAGTATGCAGCGACACCATGGTGCATGGGCTGCTGGAAGGCGGCAGAGCTGTGTGGCCAGGGCACATGTGTATAACCACACCTGGACCGTGATGGACATAGGGAAAAATAAAAAGCCACTGAAGGGGGTAGGCCTGCTGCCCCTCCCACACACCAGGTCCATTGCTACTGATGGATTGGGGTTTGCAGAGATACCATGGGAGCGGGCACAGCCCCTCGAACATCTCATTGTGGTCACACGAGGCATGGGAAACCAGCTTCGCCCAGGACTGACAACAACAAACCAAGCTGCCAGCTGTGACCTCCATGCATTGTGCACATTGGAACATGGGAACCTGCAAGTAAGAATCCACCAACCTAGTACTCTGGAAAGCACTCAGCAGGTGGGATCACATGGACGCAATCATTGGGCCCCATCTAGTCTGTCTGTGTGCATGTCAAACACACGAGCAGCGGACATTGGAGTACTGCAGATGACCAACAAGGGCCAAGGACTGCGCTCAGCTGGGGGCCCACATAGGGATGCTCTAGTGTGATCGGGCATGCTGTGGATGGCAAAAAAAACCCACCCAAAAAAAATCACCAAAACATTACCCCCCCCCCACATCCGGCTGAGCCAAACCCCCTAGGGAAATGTCACAGATCCCACTAATGTGTGGGTGAGAGCTGGCCCCCAACACAGGGCACCACACATTATGGGGTAGCAGTACCCCTGCCAATGGTGCCCAGGGGCGCGCCACCAATGTGTTGACTAGGTCCCCACGTGGGAAGCATGGGACCCACAGACACACCCACCATGGACAGCTGGCTGTCAATGCACAGCTGGGGATGTGTCCTGGCAAGGTAAGATCAATTCATCACCTAGGTTGGATATTTCCCCCCACACTCATCCAAATGTGTGTCTGGTCACGCCCCACCGGTTGCCCCAGTCGCCTTTCCTCTCCCTCTGTCAATCTGATTGTGCCAAACACCATTCCTTTTTTTAACAATGTCATGTGGGGCTGTTGGTGATATGGGTGGGTCCAGCATGCAGTCAACATGTGATCGATGCTGAGAGCTGCCCTATGTGGACCACTGCATGTGTGTGCCAGCTAGGCTAGTTGATACTGCTGTGACACAGCTGTGCAAAACCTACACAAACATGTCCAAGGCAAGGGCTTCCGGGGTTGTTTGGTCACGCAGCTGTATATGCCACAAACCCAGCAGGGGTGGTGCTGCAGGGTACATGCGTCACCACCACAGGGCAATGTTAATATGGTTGTCGGCTCCAGTGACAGGTGTTAGGTGCTGACACAGACAACGTTTATATATCCACAGGTGGAGGACCTGAGGAAAAAAGCGCGGGAGCTGCTGGCATTACCACCCGGAGTTCCTGGAGAGGTGCAGGAAGGGGAAGCGACAACAGCACCATGATGGTCAGTATTGCCAGGGCTAGGTTGCAGGTCAGTGTCGGCCATGGGACCACCAGCCCTGTGTCTCACCTGTATCTGTAAAGTTAAATGTTGTATGTGACACACATGGATGTGCCTGATTGTCTGTCATCCTTCACAGGACAGTGATACCAGCAATGGGGCACACACACCTACAGCTATTGCCTGCACAGACCCACCAGCCGGCACGCAGAGGGCAGGAGGGAGCCAGACGCGGAGGAACAGGAGGGGCCGACGGAAGGAAGAGGAGGAGGTGGCCATGGAGGCAGGAGCCACTCCATGGGACAGATGCTGGGGGAGGAGGAGGGGGGAGGAGGAGGACGTCACCCCAACCCAACCCACCATGACCAGGGGGTATAGGAGGAGGAGAGGGAGGAGTGAGGGACGGATGATGTCCTGATAGTGGGGCAGGGGAGGTGGGGAAGGGAACAGGGGGTCTGGGTGGAGGCAGGGTGGGGGGAGGGGAGGGGCTACGGGACAGGCCAGGGAGGGTGGGGGGGAGGGTTGCACAGGGAGGGGGAAGGGGCGGGAGGGGGGGTGGTGCGGCAAACACAGCCCAGCACAGGGGCCGAGGGGGGCAGTAGCCAGACACTGCAGAGGATCTGCACGGCATGGGGTGCAGCATGAGCGTGCACCAACCACCCAGGGGCCACCCCCACAAACTGTTCACAGCACATGCACATGCCAGCACACAGACTGCAGTCACACTGTGTGTCCTGGTGTGATGGCAGGGTGCATGGACGAGCGGTGTTAGTGGACCTGGGCTGATGCACGGACATGACACCCATTGTCTGTGGTTACATGCAGTTTGCAGTCTCTGGACTGTGGCTGTTCGCAGGTGGCAACTGGATGTGGTGCATTTGGCATCCCGGTTACCACCTGCCGAAGAGCATCACAGGTACCAGCGATGGCAACCTGTGTGATGCCCCCATGTGCCCTGTGGATGGGCTGTGTTCACCCCCCTGAGTGTGTGTTGTGGGTTTGGGCATGTTGGCTATGGTTATATGTTGGGACCAAATTAACAGTTTACATGTACGTTCGTAAACCCCAATGAGGTCACGTGTCATTCTACATTCACATGTATGCAAGCACGGGATATGTATTGCGACCTGCAGGGCCAGGTGGGGCGGACATGGGTGTCATACGTGTTGTGCGCGCACATGCAGTCAGAGGGGCCATATATGTGCCGCCTGGTGGGGGTCCACCCAAATTACACTGACACATGGATGTGTGCTATGTAGCCCCATGTGTTGCTGACTGCCTGGACCACCTGACACATGACACCCCTGTCTGCCTTATGATAAGGAAGCTTATCATAGCTCAGGTAGGAGCTATAGAAAATATGATGTGACCCTGAACAAGCAACCTGTCAGTTCTGGTAGAAGCAAGAAAAACAAGTTGTCACATAAAAAGACTAACCAGTCCCAGATTGCACCAGGTTTCCAGCAGACATGAGAGGGGCTGACGTGAGGAAATGTGTGTGCAAACAAGAGAGCTATGAGGTAATCCCTAAGCATCATCTCAAAGGGCAGGGCCTGATTCAAGACAGCTGCGCTGTGTTAGGGAGCAGCACACATTAGAACAGGATAAGAATAGAGCTTATTCTTCAGATAACAGTTCAAGAACAGCTTCAGCAACTGCTACAGAGGGAGGAAGAGATACAGAGACAGAGACAGCAACGGCTACAAGCTCAAGCACCAGTATCACCTGGTGAAACAGAAGCCAAGCCAAGCAGATAGAGAGAGAAGGAAACTCTCTGGATGGAAGAGAAGAAAGGCCATTGGAAGGTCTGGGAGATTCCAAGGCAGTACTCATACTGGGCGGTAGTCCAAAAGCCAGCAGAGTCCATTGGACTGGATTCAGCCAGAGGAATGGAGTGGCAGAGATAGGAATCACCAGTGGCTACCTGTAAGAGAGAAGACTGCATGTGGAAGGGACGTTCAGACCAAGGCCAGAAGGTATGTGAGAGGAGATCACAGTGTCCAGGGATCAAGATTGAAGGCTGGACATCAGAATTGGGTTACATATTGGCCAGGCTATACAGAGAGAATAATGATAGCAGGAGAGGCTCAGGTATGAAACACTGATCCAGACCCTATCTATAATAGAGGAATGGCAGCAAGGGAATAAGCATTCTCATGATAGTGCCTTAATGAAAGACTTGTCTGTGCCAACGTATGATAATGACCCTATCTGATTGATACAGCAGATGAAAGTACAGTTTATATGGACTGTGCTCTATCTAGATGCTATTGCTAGCTTTCTCTGAGCAAACACATCAGCCATCACAAAGAAACCTAACTTTGTTCTTTATTTCCACTGCAAACAGCTCTTAAAGCAGGATTTGGGCTCACACAGTAGCAGCCAGCCAGCTAAAGGCTTTCAGCTGGTCCATTGATAGTAATGAGGGCTGCACATGATTGTGTTGTGTGAGCAAGGGAGAATCACTGCTGAGATCGGCGTGGAAAATTAAGCAGAGGTTAACCTAACCAGCAAAGTTTATTCTTTACTTTGTGCCTTTGTATTTATTAATTATTTGCTAATAAAACATTAGCTAATTGCCTGACATGCTGAAGGTTGTTTCTGGTTTACTTTGTGACCTTTTGTTATCCATTTTAAACACTGCAAGCAAGTAACCTCATTTATAGTGCTATCAAGCATACATGTGCTGGGTGAATTAAACCCCATCAAGAAAAGAAGTAGGATATTGATCTTACCACATGGTTTCACAACTCAAATTATTGTCATCAGCATGTGTTTTGGGAGTGAATGAACTACAATACCCACAATACCTTGCAAGAATCATATGTATATATGCATCGTCAAGATTGTGTAAGCTCTCACCCTAGGCAGCCGTCTGACAGCCGTTACCACCCACATGCCCGAGGGGTGTGCCATGGCGTGCAATGTGCTTTGCAAGCAGGGGCGAATGTCAGGCAGTTGCACACAGTGGCGAGTGTAGGTAGGGGACAACATTACTATGGAACACATCAGTATGCGTGAGGTCTGGGAATATGCACCCTCCCTGACCATGGGTGTGTGTGAGCAGCACCCAGCTCCTGGCCCTGGGCAGCTGACACACCCTGTGAGGGTCACAGCCATCCTGTTGTGCCAGTGCTGCAGGTGTCACTGGCAAGCCAAGCCACACATTGGCAACGTGCTAAGGGTAAAGGGTAAATGGTCATGGACCAACCATGCATGTGCACAATACATACGGGACCACAGGTGCACAAATATGCTACAGACCTGGCACACACTGTTTGCTACAGTTTTATTTGGCTAGGTTACTTTTGACGGCGCGGCCGACCACGCCTGGCCTGACCCATCCCCCCCACCCTCTGCAGTGCAACACCCTCCCCCTGTGAAGATGGAGGCGCTCGTGGCCGAGGAGCCGGTGCCGGTGCTGGTGCTGGTGCTGGTGCTGCTGCTGGTGCCGGTGCTGCTGCTGGTGCCGGTGCATGTACCCCCTGCTGTCTTGCCGCCAGCATCCCCTCCAGGGCTACACACATGCGTTCGAAAGGTATAGCTCTCACCACCTCTGTGAGGCCCTGTATCTGTGCGGTCGACTGGTCCAGCTTGTTGCATACGACATCAATGGATGCTCTGATGTCCATCAATGCCTCACGCAGGCCTGTGTGTGAGACAGAGCGTTGTATGAGAGATAGTCCGTGGTCTGGGAACTACATCAACACAGTGACAGGTTGCACATCATCACCAGGGCTAGTACTGTGGTGTGGCTTACCCCTGTAGACAAAGGTGTGTGGCGATGTGGCAGCGTGTGCCCCACTAGTGTGGGGAGACCCCACACACAGCACACGGTCCACACTCAGAGATGTTCTGATGCACGTGACCCATGTGGCTGTGCTGAATCACACATGTAATGCATGGTCTGCTACGGTTGTGCATCCAGGGGACTGAACACATGTTTTCAAGGACATGGGAGCTGATGGCTGATACAGGGACAGGGACAACAAATGCACCCATCACCGGTGTCCCCGCCAGGGTGGGGGTCCGGGGGACCGGGTGGGGCCACCGTGCAGCAGGAACACAGACCTTTGACAGGTCCATGTTGGCGGGGGCTCAGGTCACAGGGGGGCGATGTGTGCATTGGTACAACAGACCCTCACTGGCGTATGTGCACAGCTGCAGCATCCGTCTGGCAATGATGTTAGGAGAGGGTACGGGCCATGTTGTGTGATGGCAGGGACATGTTGTTTGTGGGGAGGGACATGGTACCAGTGCGTACTACCTGGGCAAGACAAGCGGCGGGCATGTTCCGATAGGATTGGACAAGAGATGGATCTGCAGGGGCTGTCTGCCCCACACACATACAGGCAATGTAATGCTGGTTATGCACATAGCAGGTGCTGCCCCATGGGGTGTGGTGCGTCACAACACTGCATGGGGGGGGGAGTGCCGTGACCTGCAGATGGGTGTGCACATGCGGGGTATGGTCCAACGCTATACACAACAGAGGACAGCACATGACCAGTGTGTCCATGTAGGTGACCGACCCAGCTGTGCAATGTGGGGGCATATTGTCATGTCCCCATGAGGGGGACATGTTATTGCACACATTGATATGTCATGCACGACATCGTATATGTGCGCAATCAGGGGGCCCGGTGGGACATGTCCCTCACCCGGGCCAACTGTACATTGTCCCTGACCTGGACATCTGGTGGGTGCCAGGTATCTGGGTGTCTGGACAGGCCTTGTCTGCTGTAGGCTATCATATTCTGGCGGGCAACAACATCTCTAGCATGGTGTGACAAGGGGCCGTGGGCCACAACAGGTGCAGGGCTTCATAGGGCATGGTGGGTCTGTCCCAGTTCCCCCGGACAATGTGGCAAATGCCATTCATATGCGTGTGTGTCAGCTGCATGTGTGCGATGCGGAAGACTATTGCTAGGTCAATGCATGTATGCATCCCCTGTCTGTTAACATGTGGCCGCTGTCAGACAGATGCCTGGGTGTGATTCATCCCAGGCCTGTCAGGGGTATATACTAATATGTTGCGCAGGGGTATGTGGGGGATGTAGCCCATCTATGACAGACACAGCTGCTCACACTGATCAGTTATGCCTCCTCAGGTGTGACGGCAACAGGATATTGGTATGTGGGGTGACATCCACCAACACAGATATGCCTGGTAGCACACACAATAGGATACCTGCTGTCAGTGTTAGATGTGCGGTGACACGGGGCAGGGGTGTCAACAGTTGGACATGTCATGGAATCCCCAGAGATGTGTGCAGACCTGTCTGTACACAGCATGGCTTTTGATGTGCAGGCTGTGGCAAGGTTATCCATACCAAGCATCGGGAAACAAACATAGGAACATAGGAACATGAGATATGCCATACATGGTCACACCAGGGTCCATCAAGCACAGTATGCTGTTTCCAACAGTGGCCAATCTAGGTTATATGTACCTAGCAGTTTCCCCAAGGGACAGTGGTCCCACAATGCTTGTCTGCGATCAAGCAGTGATATCCAGGGTACCTTCCTAATGATGGTTTATGGACCTTACCACAGGTACCTGTCCAAACATGTTCTATACACAGCTCCACTAACAGCCTTTACTACATCCTCAGTCAGAATATCCCAGCGTTTGAGTACACGTTTTGTGTAAGACGACATCCTGTTATCAGTTGTAAATAGTTTACCCTGTCACTCCAGTGCATGTCCCCCAGCCTCTAGATATTCTGATAAGGTGATCAGGTCATCTATGTCTACCCATTCCACACCGTCCATGGATATATAGACCTCTATCACTTCTCCCCTCAGCGGTCTCTCTCCCAGGTTATAGAGCACCAACCTTTTTAGCCTCACCTCATAGGAGTGGACTCCCATCCCCTTTGTCATTTTGGTGGCCCTTATCTGACCCACCTCTGTATTTGCTAGATCCCAATTCATTTTACGGTGACCAGTATTGCACACAATATACAGGGTGTGTCATCACCATGGAACGCTATAGAGGCATGTTAACATATGTTGTTATAACCGACATTTCTGTCCAGATCATACCTATCGCCCTTTATGATAATTTGGCCGCCGCTGCACTATGGGCCAAGGGTATGAATATGGTATCTGCAATGACGCCTACAACATCTCCCTGGGTGGTGGCGCCAAATGTTGAACCCAGCATCATGACACCATAGTTTGGGTTGGGCCTCCCTAGGTGCATATCCCTGCACCTCACCACATTATCCCTCATCTGCCATTCTGATGCACAGTCCCCCAGTTTATCAGGGTCCTCTTGCATGTATCCGCAATCCCTGTGGGTTTCAGCAACCTGACATTGTTGTGTGTCATGTGCATATCTGATAACTTCACCTGTCACACCACCTTCCAGGCCATTTAGGAATATCTGAGGAAGCAGCAGACCCAGCACAGATCCCGGTGGTACACCACTATTCACCTTTCCCCATTGGGGAACCTTGGCATTTAGCACCACTCTCAGCTTCATATCTTCCAACCTGTTAACGATACACAATAGTACACTGCCTCCCATCCCAGGAATCTTCAGCTTTGCAAACGGTCTCTCATGCGGGACCATGTCAGAGGGTCCCTGCCAGTCCAGATACACAGCATCAACCGACTCACCTTTGTCCACCTGCCTCTTCACACCCTCATTATAACATAACTGATTAGTGGGACAGGATCCTCCTGGTCTAAAGCCACGTTGGCTGTCCCCCATCAGGTTGTGACTATCTACCTGCTGAGTACATATATTCATTATGATGGTATCTACCATTTGTCACGGTACTGACATCAGGCTCAACGGTCTGTGTGTTCCCGGATAACCCCTCGATCCCTTTTTACAAACCATACCCATAACCATAACCATATCCGTGACCCAGAACATTACCATAACCCATAGCCAACGCCGTATGGATCACCTGTTCTCTGCAGGTTGACCTTCCATCTCCCACACATGGACTCCAGGGTCATTGCATCAGGGCACACATTCATGTAGGTACGGCTCAATTGATAGCAATTACCCAGCTCATCATCCACCTGGCCTGCCTCCTACTGCGTGGCTATCAGTCATACCCAGGGGCCTCACTGGGTGGATTTGATAGCAGGTTTGTATGTCTGTGCGATGGTAGGTGTACGTTCCAACATATTATGACATAACGGATGTGGACATGCGGTAATCCATGTATCCCCAGCTTGTACCATGGGGCTCCTCCCCCCCGTCAACAGTTATGTTTCCATATGAGGGCCTGACACAGAGGGATTCCCCAATGTAGACGGTCATGCTGCATACGTATTTCCCAGCTGTCCTCCAGGGGTGTAGCCAGGGCATAGGTCAGTGTTTCCACCTGTGCTCCCATCGCTGTGAGGGTTCCTCGCCAGATATTCTGGCCATTATGTTCACCAGTTACCATGTTCAGCCGCCCAACACAGTTCCAAGGACACTGGCACTCTCGTCACATACCATCTGACACGTGTCCCTGGGTCCCTATGACGTGCAGACGCCGCTGGCAGAGGTACCGTCTGGAGATGCCTAGCTCTACAGCACCATTTCCCTGACCCTCTCCACTACTCTGATGTGGGACTGCCTTCTGATTGTGTCCCAGTACACGTACCTCTCCTGCGTCGGCGCCACCTCACAGCGCATCGTCGCTTCATCCCTCGAAGGGTCACATGCCATCTCTGTCTGTACACTGTGTCCTTTGCATCCGCTGATGTCGCTGGGGATCATGATCATGCTCCCTGACATGATAGTCCACTGTAGATGGCACTCCATGTGGCCTATGCCTTGTTGTGTGCTCCACCCTAGCACTGCACAGCTGTGCTGACTCAGGCCCTGACCTTTGTGGTGTGTAGTTGGGTTACACCTCATAGCCCTCTTGCATGGACACACGGTACCACACACCAGCTCCTTTTTTGTCTCTGGGGACCCTGGTGCATTCTGGGAGCGGTGGTGTGTCATCGCAGGTACCTGCTGTCACATGCCATACAGGACTGACAGTTTGCTTGTCCAGGGTCACTCACCCTATCAGGGGCTCGCTCCTGACCTAGGACACGCTCGCTCCTCACCAGGTTCACACAACACTGCAGTTATGCCGGCATATGACTGTGTTCATTGGCCCTCAAATGGTGTGCTGTTTGTTACCTGACCACCCGCCACCCAAAGCCATACCCCTGTGTCTATTCCGCCAATATGCCACGTACATAACCCTCACCAGTAGCAGCTGTTGATGTACAATGTGACAAACAACACAATCACATCACACAGGGAACAGTTACATATATCTTGTGTATGTGACCACCTCATGCCACCCACCTTCAGCATTGTGTGCTCCACCTGCTCCATGGCTGCGCAACTCAGACATCGGAACGTCCATCATGTGGCTAGAAGGGGCCTGCAGCTGTTGTGGTGGGGGACCCATAGCCTGGCTGTCAACAGGCTGCTGCATGTTTCCGGCCATCCCAGGTGATGATCCACTGGTCCTGGGGGGCGAGGGCTGTGGGCCAGTTGCATCTGTGCTTGCGCCTGATTGCTGGGCCTCTCTGTCCTCCCGGGTCTCAGCCACATCCTCGTCTGGCTCATCTACATCCTCCCCCTGCTCAGCCTCATGCGCACCCATGCTGCTGTAGTCACCTGTGATGTGAGCAATAGAGGAGGGCTCTGATATGTATCTACGCAACAACTGTATATCCGCTTGTGCTGTGGTCAACACATACATGCGGTGATGTTGGCATGCATACTGCTTACACACTCACCTGCTTCCTTCAACAACCCATACGGTAGTGCCATGTCCCCTCACCTGGGGTACAGGTGGGTGCAGTATCCCTGTCTGTGTGTTCTGATTGGCAGTAAGGTGCTCATAGACGCAGATCCCTTCCTGCCCCCGTCCCATACCTCCCTCCCTATGTGCCTCTCATGTCACCGTTTGCCCTTGGTTACCCTGTGGTCGCACCCGCCTCTGCCACCCCCTTTCAGAGTGTGCAGGGCCATTATATTGGGCATGCGACCATGACGGATAGTGTTCTGCGCGGTGCGTGACATTCAGGGCTGTGGGCTGGGATGCTGTGCAGTAGACCCTTATAGCACCATCATGCGTTTGGCCACACACATGCAGTGCCTGGCAGCTCACATGTTCCCTATACATGCCTTGCTGCATGTCCACACATTAATACAGGGTACGTCATAGACTGTTGTGGGGGTGGGGGTGTGTCTTATTGCCATTACCAGATATGGGACAGGTGGGGGTACGGATGGGATGAGGAACATGTGGTAACTGTGTCCTGCGACCTGGCCCCACATCAGGGTTTGTGTTAGGACAGCATACACACATGCCCTATTGGGGATGGCTACAGGGTGTGGCGTGTGAGACACATACGGGGTGTGGGGTTGCACGAGGCTGCGTGGTCTGCAATGCTGATCACAGGTATGTCCTGTGAGCTACTTGGTAGCGGTGTGTGTTGGTGGGCAATGACAGCAATATACATGGATGTGTGCTGAACGTGTCATCCTATGCGTCACAACATTACCTTGCCCGGACATCAGTCTGCTAGATTGGCACATCAGTCCTAGTCCTATCGCTGTGCGACCTTCAACAGTTACGCAGTCACGGGATGGGGCGGATGCTCCCTGGTACACAGCGGTCCGTGGAGATACCCTCGTCCCATTACGGAACCACGGGAAACACTGGCATCGCTAACATGCATATGTTGCCCTGGGAACAGTCAATAGCCACCCATCTGCTAGCCGCACGGCAATCTCAGTGTCAATGACATGGTAACACTATGATACCATGTGGAGATCTCACAATGGTCCACGTGAACATTTGTAACTAGTTTGGACCCTGTCTAGGGGGCCATCCCCAGGGCCCCAAGCGGAGATACACCCTCAGGACTTTGCAACTCACCTACACTCTCGGTTGTGCCTTATCAACAGTCCCTCAGTGACAATCACTACACCTGTGCAGGATGTCCCTGGCACCATCTCACCATTCTGTTTCCCTTCCGACAAAGGACATGAGGGCACCATTGCAGCCCTATTCATCTCCACATCCCAGTCCGATCCATGCTATGCCTCCTGGGTCAAGGGGCTTCACAGGCACGTCGGCCCAGTGATCGACAACATCATGTCCCTTTCCTTCACAACTGGATCATTACCTGCAGGCCTTTGGCATACCTCAGCTATACCCCTGTTGCCAGACTGCAATCTGTACCCTCTACAGTTGGGTTCCTACGGACCCATCTCTGGCACACCTATACTTGCTGAGATTATAGGAGACGTGGACGTACGACAGCTACAGGGACATATTGACTCTGCTGCACCACTGGACCCCTGCCAACATGGCCTCAGGGAACTCCATGGAGTTGACACCCTCCTCACCATACTCCTCAGTTAGCTGATGTATGGCATAGATGATATCCAACTGGGTTGCCACCTCCCAACTCTGGACGTCCCTGCAGCGCGTGATTCAGTGACACACAACCTCCTTGTGGCGGGAATAATTGTGAAGGGCATCACTGGAACAGTGCTTATATGGTGCAGGTCTGATCTATAGCGAAGGTGGCAGCATGTCGGCTCAGTGGACAGTACATCTGAACCCTTCCACCTACATCAGGGTGCTAACCAATGTTCATCACATTCTATCCCCCTATTGAACATCTACCTGCAAACCATCTGTGGGTTCATACATCCTTGTAGTGTTGTCTACATGCCTTATGGCGATGACATTGTTCTTTACACACCCATCTCCAATGCACATATGTCTCTCCCCCCTCTCATACCCTGCCCCAATGCATTGTTAGGGTGTCCGTCCTCGTGAAACCTCCATATGTGACATACAACAACGGAGGTCCTCTTGATCACGCGCAATCCCAACATCATCCCACCACATCATCTCAGGACTGGGGTATATGAACTGCAATCTGACCCGTCCTCACTTCACCAGTATTTCATTTTATAGCTACGCGTCCATATGATATCCCACCTGGAAAACACAGGCACACCTGCATACTACCTAATCCACCTTATGGGACACCTACGCTGCATGTTGGAACCAGACAATTTGATGACAATATACCATGCACTGATGATCCCACACGTCATTTACGGGACCATCATTTGTCAGCTTCCTCACTAATCCACCTTATACCCGTTACAGCTGCCAATGACTGCTACAGCAAGGTTACCTCAGGGAGACGCCTTGGATAACCATGTTCCCCTGAGCTGATTCACTTACATTGGCTAGCCATTCAGACCAGCATTATCTTTATCACCCTAGCTCACACGTTGAACAAACCTAATAGGCTCTACACTGCATTCTTCTACTCCCCTACTCACTGCAGTACACCAGACAGAATGAGAGCATCCACGAACATCACCTCCCTGGAGCTACAGACGGCCATCACAAGCCCTGCCTCCTCTGCAGCCCACAGGACCTTTCACCTTTGTGCCCCTAGGTGCTGCAATGCAGCACCCCCTGGCATCTGGCCTATCAGCAGCTAATCACAATTCAGGTAGGCCGTCACTTTCTATCCCTGCAAACTCTTCCCTATAGAGTCATCAACACCTGTCGACCTCAGCGAGCCCACCCACATACCTGATTGCATGATATCTCAGTTACCTGCCTGTGATGAGTATATATGACGTTGGAATATATACCTGTCACCTTATAGTGGTAACATGTCCCTGATCATTTATGGTACATCTGTGGGATTTCTGTACATTGTTTGCCTTGGTATCCACGTTCCGTCCCATGTCATCTGTGATCTCATGCATGTTGAGTGTACTGGGATTAGGTTTGCCTGTTAGACACGCTGATGCTGAATAGTGCGGTGTATGAGGGGATATAGATATGAACCTAACTACATAGCTATACAAGGTGTACACTCCGGGGGACATTGGGATGGTCACCTGAGGATGGTGTAGACTACTTACACCTCTTATCAACACACATGTGTTGTCGCAGAACCGCTGATCTCTGACTCACACATGCAACGCTTCTGCAGCAGCATAGGCAGATTACCTTCTCGCATCAACGACCTGTATCATTTGCTGCTCATTTCACAGGTTAGGATATGTTTTTCCGGCCTTGGACCGCTACTCTTCCTGCTGCACCTGCACAGGTCTGTTATCATTGACCACCTTTGTATAACATCTCCTTTGTCATGTTGGACACTGATCATCTGCCTGCTGCTACCATGGAACTCCACAGTAGCAGCATTCAGGTGAGCATTGTCTGTGCTGATCAGGCACATGTTATACGACGTGTGTTAATGATTAGCGTGATGTTCCGTCGACAGCCTGGGATGACAGGAACATTGGACAGAGAGAACATATCGTACCCTGTCAATGGAGAGGCACATGCTACAGGTCAGTGATGCGTTAGGGCATCCTGTCTTTGCATCGTCCCTAGCTTTGCATGTGTGCGTGTGAGACCAGCATATCATCCACACCCGGTCTGTATTGATCAGAGGTGGAGGTGGTCTGGACCTTCATCCAGTGAGTCCGCCATGTATTTCTGGAGGGTATTCTCTATATATCTATTTGATATCTCCCTGTGATTGGACCCCACTAATCGTGGCAAATAACAATCATACCTGTCACATCAGGGAGATGTGTGCCACGTGCATGTGCGGCCTGTGCTCAGACCTCACCCAGGCTGGATGCTCAGACACATTGCATAGGGGACACACATGGAGCCAGGGTATTGGGCAACATCCATCACAAACATGTGTGTCAGCCATCATGTTGTACGGTAGTTTGTGGTGACACACAATGAGTGGGAGGGGGGCCATCACAGGAGGGACAGGGTGCACAGTGGCAGATTGGACTGCAGGACGGAAAGGTATGTACAGTGTCCATACAGACATGCTCAACAGAACAGGCACTGCCATCGCAGCTGGGCTTTCAGCAGCCATGACAGAGGCTACAGCAGCACAGATGGGCCTGTCGTGTCAGAGGGGACTGTCACAGCAGTTATCACACCAGGTACTGGCTCACAGGGATGTCATGGCGGTATCATGGAAGGAGTGCAAGCTCTGGATGCATTGTGTGGACCTACACACTCAGTTATGAGTGTGCTGTGGACTCTTGGGGGGGGATGTCCTGGCCCGTGGGGCCGGGGAGGGTGCCTGTGCAGAGCTTTCAGCAGTGCCCTGTCATGGTTATTGCAGGAGGGACAGACCCCCTTGACATGCAACCTGTCTGTCAGAGTGTGACTGATGGACCTCTGTGATGCCGTGATTGCGTCATTGCATACATAGGTTCCAGACTGAGCTGGTGACATCATAGGGTTGCTGTTGGTTGAGATGTTAGGTCTGTGGGCATTTTCTCTGGGTTCTATCCTGTATGTGCGTTGGTCATGTATTGGCCCGCAGACTGAATTCCATACATGTGACAGCAGAGGTGAGGCTTGGGGGATGGGAGGGGTGAGCTGTGCCTCACAGTGCATGTTGTGTGGTTGTCCTGGGGACAATGTTTGCTGGTCTGCCTATCCACACACTGTGTGCAGCAGAGGTATCCAGTTTGCAGCTGTGAGCTCTGTTACTGTCACCTCACAGGTTCAGTGTCCCCTGGGTGTTGTTACAGTGAGCCATGTTGGTTTGGCCATTACATGGCCTGGCCAACCCTGACACATATTTGTGATTACAGGCGTACACTGTGGGGACTACCTAGTAGCCATAGCGTACAAAGGGTTTGGAAATGCACATGCTTAGCTGATAGACCTGTTTCATATTGGCAGTTACATACGGTGCTACGCATAGGCTGTTGCCTGGACATTGTTACATAGAGATTTGTCAGACGTACCTGCTAGCGGGTGTGCAGTGTCCAGGAGCTCAGGCAGGCCACATGTGTAGATATCTCCAAGTCTTTCTGCAACCTCACGCTCGAGGGCCGATAGTGGGGAGATGAGGGGGCCACCGCCACCTGTCCCCAGGGCATGCTGGTGTTCAGCCACCATCACCTGCCGTACACCTCTTTTTATGTCAGAAAATCTTTTTATCAGACTGTCCGTGTCTCTTGGTGGGCCACCCGCCCCAGCCACTGCTAGCCTCACATCCTCCCACACAGCATTGCGGTTCCCCACGGGTGTTTGGCTACTGAGGCGGCCGAAGAGGACATCGTAGTTCTCCAGGACCATGCTCAGGAGACTGTGGTTCTCCTGGTCACTGAATCTCAGCGCCCGCCTCCGCTGCGTAGCTGGCACAGGTGGGCGCTTTCTTTTGCCAGTGTGTCTTTGCACCTCCACACCTGTATTCCCCGATGGGCCTGCAACAGCCTCAGGCACCGGTGTCACCGCCCCACCCACCTCTGCAGTGCACTGGTGTTCTGCATCCCCATCGGCCTCATCAACATTCACCCCCTCTCTCCCCTCTCCCCCTCTCTCTCCATCACCCTCTCCCCTCACCACTCCCCACCCAGCACAGGACACCACACACCACCCTACACACTGCAGACCACCCCACCCCACCCAATCCACCCTACCCTGCACAGAACACAACAATACACATAGCACAGACACAGAAACAGTGCTACACCAAATACGATATGGCACTCTAAAGACACACAGCCTCCTCTCCCCCTACAACACCTTCTACCTCTTCAGTATCACACACGCCTCTGTTTCTCCACACTCCCTCACTGTATCTTACAACACCCTCGTCGTTTACCTGTGGTACAGTGTGTTTTATACCATATTATCATTGCTTTTTGCCGTTGCGCATGCGTTTTTTGTTTTTTTTTGGTGCGCCGCTGATGTGCGCGTGCGCTGTCGTCTGTGCGCGCCGCGGATCTGCGTCAGAGCTGTGCATGGGCGTGTATGTGTGCGGCGCATTCAGACGCACATGCCGTCATCACGCATACACGCCCCAGCGCGGCCAACATGGACGTTTACGCTCTGTTTTTCGTTTGCGCATGCGCTGTTGCTGTTCGGCT
The DNA here is from genome assembly GCA_033557465.1 of Ichthyophis bannanicus. Lineage (NCBI taxonomy): Eukaryota > Metazoa > Chordata > Amphibia > Gymnophiona > Ichthyophiidae > Ichthyophis > Ichthyophis bannanicus. Next base: position 759,960,973 of record CM066035.1, read on the forward strand.
TTGTTTTCCGTGCCACAGATGTGCGCATGCGCTTTCGTCTGTGCGCGCCGTGGATCTGCGTCAGAGATGTGCATGGGCGTTTGGGTGCGGCGCATTCAGACGCACATGCCGTCATCACGCATACACGCCCCAGCGCGGCGCACACGGACGGCAGGGATTGCTCTATGGGATGCACATGCGCACGGCGCTCCCCCACGGCGCGCAATGACGCACAACGTCACAGGCGCACATCTCAACACCGGAGATACATCTATATATCCTCAGGCATAGATAGTACACATTGAGGGTTGTATTGTAGGAGAGGTGTACGTTTGGATAGGGTGACATATTGATCAGGCTAGGTTATCTGTGTAGTTCATTGTCTATTGGGTTGTACTGTGTGTATTGTAATGTATTGTGTGTATTGTGTTGTGTATCGCATCCGTTTGTTCAGTTTGTCAGTCGGTGTTTGTGAGTTGAACATAAGAACATAAGAACATAAGAACATAAGATATGCCATACTGGGTCAGACCAAGGTCCATCAAGCCCAGTATTCTGTTTCCAACAGTGGCCAATCTAGGTCATACGTACCTAGCAGTTTCCCCAAGGGACACAGGTTCCACAATGCTTGTATTGGTTCAAGCATTGATATCCTGGGTCCCTTCTTAATAATGGTTTATGGACCTTTCCTCCAGGAACTTGTCCAAACCTTTTTTAAACCCAGCTACACTAACAGCCTTTACTACATCCTCCGGTAACAAATTCCAGAGTTTGATTACACGTTGAGTGAAAAAATATTTTCTTTTATTAGTCTTAAATAGTTTACCCTGTAGCTTCATTGTATGTCCCCTAGTCTTTCTATATTCTGATAAGGTAAACAATCGATCTACGTTTACCCGTTCCACTCCGTTCATTAATTTATAGACTTCTATCATATCTCCCCTCAGCCGTCTCTTTTCCAGGTTAAAGAGCCCCAACCTTTTTAGCCTTTCTTCATAGGAGTAGCCTTCCATCCCCTTTACCATTTTGGTGGCTCTTCTCTGAACCTTTTCTAAAATCGCTATATCCTTTTTAAGATACGGCGACCAGAATTGCACACAATATTCAAGGTGCGGTCTCACCATGGAACGATATAGAGGCATTATAATATCTTTTGTTTTATTTTCCATTCCTTTCCTTATCATACCTAGCATTCTATTTGCTCTCTTGGCCGCCGCTGCACACTGGGCCGAGGGTTTTAACATGGTATCCACAAGGACGCCTAAATCTTTTTCTTGGGTGGTGGTTCCTAATGTGGAACCTTGCATCGTGTAACCATAGTTTGGGTTGTTCTTCCCTAGGTGCATAACCTTGCACTTCTCCACATTAAATTTCATCTGCCATTTTGATGCCCAGTCTTCCAATTTATCAAGATCCTCTTGCAATTTTCCACAATCCTCCTGGGTTTTAACAACTTTAAATAGTTTTGTGTCATCAGCAAATTTGATAACCTCACTCGTTATTCCACTTTCCAGGTCATTTATGAATATGTCAAAAAGCAGCGGACCCAGCACAGATCCCTGGGGTACACCACTATTCACCTTTCTCCATTGGGAAAATTGGCCATTTAGCCCTACCCTCTGCTTTCTATCTTTTAACCAGTTCCTGATCCACAGTAGTACACTGCCTCCTATCCCATGACTCTTTAGTTTTGCCAAAAGTCTCTCATGAGGGACCTTGTCAAAGGCTTTCTGAAAGTCCAGATACACAATATCAACCGACTCACCTTTGTCCACCTGTTTATTCACTCCTTCAAAAAAACATAACAGATTAGTAAGACAAGATCTTCCTTGTCTAAAGCCATGTTGGCTGTCTCCCATTAGGTCATGACTATCTATATGCTGAGTAATTTTATTCTTTATGATGGTTTCTACCATTTTTCCCGGTACTGATGTCAGGCTCACCGGTCTGTAGTTTCCCGGATCACCCCTCGAACCCTTTTTAAAAATTGGTGTTACATTGGCGATCCTCCAATCCTCAGGTATTAGAGATGATTTTAATGATAGTTCACAGATTACTAATAGCAGGTCTGCAATCTCAAATTTCAGTTCTTTCAACACCCTTGGATGTATACCATCCGGCCCAGGTGATTTGCTACTCTTCAGTTTATCTAATAGTTGTAAGACATCTTCCCGATGTATCGATATTTCCTTCAATTCTTCCACACCTTTAAATACCACTTCAGTCGTGGGTAACATCCCTACATCTTCCTCAGTAAAGACCGAAGCAAAGAATTCATTCAGTCTCTCCGCTATCGCCTTGTCGCCTCTTAGTGCTCCTTTAACCCCTTTATCATCTAATGGACCAACTGACTCTCTCACGGGTTTTTTGCTACGAATGTACTTGAAAAGGTCTTTATTTCGCGTTTTTGCTTCCACAGCAAGCTTCTTCTCAAATTCTCTCTTTGCCTGCCTTATCAATGCCTTGCATTTGACTTGCCAGTGCTTGTGCTGTTTCCAGGTTTCATCATTTGGCTCTTTTTTCCATTTCTTGAAAGATGCTTTTTTGGCAACAACAGCCTCTCTGACCTCAGCTTTAAACCATGCTGGCAATTTTTTAGACTTCCTTCCATTTTTCTTAAAGCGTGGAATACAGCTGGTCTGGGCTTCCAAGATAGTATTTTTCAACAACACCCAAGCTTGATGTACGTCTTTAACCTTTGCAACTGCTCCTTTTAGTTTTTTCTTAACTGTTTTCCTCATTCTATCATAGTCTCCCTTTCGAAAGTTAAAGGGTAGTACTGTGGATTTCCTTACTATCCCTCCTCCACTAATTAAATCAAAGGCGATCATGCTATGATCACTATTGCCAAGTGGCCCCAACACCCTTATCTCTTGCACTACATCTGGTGTTCCACTAAGGACTAGGTCTAATATTGCTTCCCCTCTGGTCGGTTCATGAACCAGCTGCTCCAAGAAGCAGTCATTTATTTCATCTAGGAACTTTATCTCCCTAGCATGTCCTGTTGTGACACTGACCCAGTCGATGCCGGGGTAATTGAAATCACCCATTATTATTACTGCACTGTAACTTTTGCTAGCTTCCTTGATTTCTTTGAGCATTTCATCATCCATTTGTTCATTCTGGCCAGGCGGACGATAGTACACCCCCACTGCCATCGCCTTCCCCTTTTTACATGGAATTTCAATCCATAGAGATTCTACAGCAAATTTTGTTTCTTGCAAAACTTTAATCCTTTCTGATTCAATGCCCTCTCTAACATAGAGCGCAACCCCTCCACCAACTTGATCAGCTCTATCATTTCGATATAGTTTGTACCCAGGTATCACAGTGTCCCACTGGTTGTCCTCCTTCCACCATGTCTCTGATATTCCAATCATATCTAACCTCTCGTTTAGTGCTATATATTCTAACTCTCCCATCTTGTTTTGTAGACTTCTAGCATTTGCATACAAGCATTTTAGAGACTGTATTTTATTCATATTAATTTGGCTATTGGTAGACATGGGTAATTTGGGATCTTTAAGTTCTGTCTGCTCCATACTCGAGGGCATTTGGGCTACTTTACTCTTTTTTGGAACCTCTCTGCTTTTTGTAGTATCCTTCAAGGATACATTCTTCCGAACCATGCGCTCTTGGGCGACTGTCGGCTTTCCCCTATTATCTAGTTTAAAAGCTGCTCTATCTCCTTTTTAAAGGTTAATGCCAGCAGCCTGGTTCCATCCCGGTTAAGGTGAAGCCCATCCCTTCGGAAGAGCCCCTCCTTTCCCCAGAATGTTCCCCAGTTCCTAACAAATCCGAACCCCTCATCTCTGCACCATTGTCTCATCCACGCATTGAGACTCCGGAGCTCTGCCTGCCTATTGGGTCCTGCGCGTGGAACGGGAAGCATTTCGGAGAACGCTACCCTGGAAGTTCTGGATTTCAACTTCCTACCTAAAAGCCTAAATTTAGCTTCCAGAACCTCCCTACCACATTTTCCTATGTCATTGGTACCAACATGTACCAAGACAGCAGACTCCTCCCCAGCACTATCTAAGACCTTATCTAGGTGGCGTGTGAGGTCCGCTACCTTCGCACCAGGCAGGCATGTTACCAGGCGATCCTCACGTCCACCAGCCACCCAGCTATCTACATGCCTAATGATCGAATCACCAACTATAACTGCTGTCCTAACCCTTCCCGCATGGGCACTTGGCCCTGGAGAAACCTCCTCGGTGCGAGAGGGGTTTACATCACCTGGAGGACAGGTCCTAGTTACAGGATCACTTCCTGCCACACCAGGGTGATGCTCTCCTGTCACGTGACCTCTCTCCTCCATGGCAACAGGGATGCTGCCAGACTGGAGGTGGGACTTCAGGACTATATCCCTGTAGGTCTCGTCTATGTACCTCTCTGTCTGTCTTATGTTTTCCAAGTCTGCTACTCTAGCCTCTAGAGAACGGACTCGTTCCCTGAGAGCAGAGAGCTCCTTGCACCTAGTGCACACGTAAGACCTCTCACCAGCTGGGAGAAAATCATACATGTGACACTCAATGCATGCAAAAGACTGGAAAGCCCACATCCCGCTGCTGGACTGCTGTCTGCATCTTAGTTTTAAGTTTGTGTTTAGATCTTTAAGTTCTATATGTACTAAAGGGTGCAATGGATATTTATACCACTAAAACTGTACCTAAGAAGTTTAATATACCTTGTTCACCTGAAGCTTAATTAATCTCAGGTCCTTGGTGTATGACTGATTTGGGTAATGAGCTTCACCTGAGAGCACCTCCTGTCTTTTAAGGTGTGCAAGTACCTATAAAGCTGTGATTTTCCCAGGGGAGGGTGGGTGTGGGGAGGGAGGGAGGGATATAACACTTATTAAAAAAGGGCTGCTACACAGTACCTTGTCCTGTGCTGCTGAGGAAAACTATATTCTGATTTGATTTAAATTACAGCTCTTTGCTGCTACTAGGCTCTAACCTATTATGAAATTTAAACTACAAGCTCTCTGCTGGATTCTAAATTTAACCAGAAAGCTCTCTTCTGTGTTTTAATTTGAAACTAAAAGTTGGTCGCTGTTGTGGGAGGTTTGTGTGTGTGTTGTAGTGTGTTTGTGTAGGCCTGCGGGGTGAGGTGATGGCTGGGATATATGTTTCTGCATGTGCCCTGGATGGTGAGCAGATGCTGCGGTTGCCGGACAGGGGGGATGGTGTCCATGGGGCTGAGGCACAGGGCATGGGTGTAGTCCCGCAGCAAATCAGACCTGCAGCTGTGGAGGAGGGCCAGGCAGCTGATGTACGTGCACAGCGCAGGAGACGTGCCGAGGTGCAGGCTCGGCAGCCTCGCCTCTACAGGCCCAGGGCCCAGCTCCAGGACATGCGTGAGGACCAGGTCATCTCCCTGTACAGGCTGAGCACAAGGGCTATTAGGGAGCTCTATGAGGATCTACGACCTGACCTCGAGCCCCTGACTAATCGGTCCCATGCCATACCGGGTTTAGTTAAGCTCCTTGCTGCTTTACATTTCTTTGCCTCTGGCTGTTTCCAACACTCAGTGGGCGCAGTGGGTGGCATGAGCCGACCCTCCTTCTCCCGATGTCTCCACCAGGTACTGCGTGCCATGGTCAGCCGGGTGGGGAATTACATAGCCCTTCCCCACACTAGGCAACATTGGGGGACCCTGAACCAAGCCTTTGAGGCTGTAGCTGGGATACCACACGTGATGGGAGCTATTGATTGCACACATGTTGCCCTGGTCCCACCTAGAGACAGGGAGGTGGTGTTCCGCAACTGCAAACACTACCATTCCCTGAATGTTCAGGTTGTATGTGATGCTGATCTGCATATTCTGAATGTGGTCCCACGGTTTCCAGGGTCCACCCATGACTCCTATATCCTGCATCGCTCAGCACTATTTCGACAGTTTGAGGAGGGACTGTATGGGGACTACATCCTGCTGGGTGAGTATGTCCACACATATGATGTAGTCTGTAGGTTATATCATTTTGTCACTTAACATCTCTTATATATTGCACTATATATGCTCTGTGTGTTAGGCAGCTGAGCTCACGTTCAGCAGACATTGTGGGCGGGGTGTAGACATTGAGTTGCATGTGACATGGTGAGCCATGTCACATCTGGTTGGAAACAATACCTGGGGGTGATATGCTGATGGTGTAGGGGGACATATGCACATGTTCAGATGCATGTACATGGGTGTGCATTTCAACGTGTGTGTGTATTTCACCGGGCCACAGGTGGGTGGGTGGGATTGTTGTCCATCACACCCACCTGTGCATTAGTGGCATTTGAGGTAACTGTGTTATGTCATGTCACATTTCTGTGAGTCACAAGCCATACACCTATCGCATATCATTTGTGTGTGTGAGGGCCACACCCCTACATATTACTGGGGTTCTTGAACATTGTTTGGTGGATGACATGGGTTGGTAGTTGTTTGGGGTTTCAACACATATGATGGATGTTCATAACCTTGGCAACGTTGGGTACACCTTTCCCTAGGTAGGGTTCTGGTTTAGGCATAGCCCATAACATGTGTGCATACACACGTGTGTTGTGAATGACTTTGGGCCACTGCAGATGGCCACTACTTTGGCATCAGTGTATGTCATTAATCTGATGTGTCTCTGCCTTTGAGAGAGGTGACAGCAAGGGCAGGGGCCAACTTGTGAGCGGGCAGAGAGGTGTTGGTACCCCATACAGAGGAACCGTGACAGTCTCTGTTGTTGTGATAGTTCAGAGCTCATGTGGGCTACAGTGTGCAGATCTGTGGAACACAGCTTAACAGGGATATTAACATGATGGTGACAGTGGACCGGGTGTCCACTGACATGGTTGTTGGTCAGCGGTCGACAGCATATGGCATCAGACTGCTGTCTGTAGGTATGTTGACCTTAGTGGACACAGTGTTGTGAGGTGATATTGGGTTGATGTTGTCGAAATCCCAGGTCAGACATGTTCTGGGTGTGCATTTACATTGCCTCATACAACATTCTTGTGGTGTATAGCTTGCTAACATATACGTTTGACGTGTTGTTTGTGTGCTGGTGGTTTAGGCTGCCATTGGTGGTTTCAGAGATGCGGACATTGACTGCATACCAAGACGCATATGCCACACATAGCGGATCTTTGTTTGCAAAAATGTGACATTGCTGTTATTTGCCATGTCTGTCCAGACTACAGGGGCCCTTTCTGACATTTCTATCACCATAGGTCATATTCTGTCAAATGTATATTTGTGTTGTCATATGATTCTGTCAGGATGTGTAATGCACTTGTCTCTAAGGTCCATACCTGTGCAGATTTGTGGTGGCATGCGCTCATGCATTCACATGCATCATTCTCTTTTTGCAGGTGATGCAGGGTATGGATGTCGCCCCTGGCTGCTAACCCCTGTGCATCAACCACGGACACGTGCAGAGCGGAGGTACAATGAGGCCCACGCCTCCAGCCGCTCTGTCATAGAGCGCACCTTTGGCGTTTTGAAAAGTCGCTTCAGGTGTCTGGATCGGACAGGTGGGGCCTTACAATATAAGGCAATGACTGTTGCAGAGATAATCGTAGCCTGTTGCATCCTGCACAACATTGCTCTCAGGCATGATATTGCTGCAGAGATTAATGAGGATCTTGCGGAGGATCCACCGTGCCCCCCTGTACGTGCCAGTGGTGACACACAGGCAGGCACAGCGGTCAGGCAGAGGTTGATTGCTGAGATATTCAGTGGTATGTATTGCACATCCTCCCACATATATGTGCTGTTGTGTGCATGTGAGGTTTATAACGGGTCATGTGTCTGCACATATAGCATTCAGATCCATCACTGCATTGTCCTTATGCTGAACATCCAACAGTAACATAGGGCCAGGGGTGTGCAATGGACAATGTGGACAGGGCACAACAGGGGCTGTTGGTGTTTATGGGGTTTGTGTGTTGAGACACCTTTATGAGCTTTTGGGGGTCACAGTACCAGTTAGTGTCTGTGTGTGATAGCAACTGCTGTGCAAACACACTGTTTCCATTATAGTGTGTGTGTGGCACGGTGTCAGGCATATGTTCCGGGGTTAAATGGGGTGTAGATGGCAACATTTGTGGAGAGCTCTCATGCGGCCACCTTGTTTATGTACTACAATCAGGGTGTGCTTGTGTGTGTGTTATGCTATTATGGGCTGGCTATGTCTGTATGTTTATAATGTGTCATGCAACATGTCTAACATAGCACAGTACACATGCGCATGACTGCATACCCATGATGGGATAGATTACATGTGACAGGTGTTGCTGCCACACCAAACGGTACCATATGGTATGTTGATTTACGTAGCACATACATGGCTAGGGTGAGGCATGTGGACATAGTCAGTGTGCAGCCCGGGGTCCATATCATTGGTTTCATCTTATATACTGAGGTGTCATACATTGCAGTATTCTCACTGTACACACATACGGATGTGCAGCTGGTCACATCATGAACGGGTGGATTACAGGACCCCACTGTAGAGCTGCATGTGTGTATATGTTTGCTAGTTTAGCGGTTTAGCAAATAAAGAGTGGCATATGTGGGTGATACTATCTGAACATCTACGTCATGGCTCTGGTACATGCTGTATGTCGGTCAGGTTAGCACAGTACACAGCCACATATGCCTTGTCTACACTGGCAAGGGATGTTATGTTGACATACACACACAGACCTATTTGGGTGATATGTGGTGCAGGTGCACATATAGCCTCTCCATGGATTAACATTCTCCCTGATACCCAGTGGGCTGACATGACGCCATCATGGTCTGATGAAAGACAGACATGGGGGTGTTGTCTGGTACACATGGTGATGACATTGCCATGTATTTAGGCACATGATCAGTGCACATATCTAAGTAATCATTGATGTACAGGATGTACACTGCATAATATTCCTTTGCACAGTGGATACAGGGGGTGGTACAGCATATTACCAGGTGTCACAGGTATGTACAATGGACTAACAAACAACATTAGGGGAGTCATAGACACGGAGAGGGGGTAATGTTGTCAACCTGGCCAACACAGACTAATAGTGCGACCTTGGGATGTGTTTCACACATGGTGTTTGCAGACACCTCCTTAGACAGGTGTGAGGAGCAACCGAGGGTGGTGGAGGCAAATGAGTAATAGGGGGACATTTCATTGGTATCATACGTCTACATGCTGCCTCTCCCATGTGGTATATCAGTACAGTGTGAGGGTGAACAGTCAGTCGTTGGGTCAGGTTGTGGGGTCTGCCAGCTGTTGACATTGCTGTGTACTGTGGGTTTCACAGATGGGACATGACATATATTTTGTGTTGGTTTGTTTCCCTCTCCACAGGACCAGCTTCATGAGGATGCTGTTCCACTGTAGCATTGGCACATGAGGGCCCATCGTCCAAGATGCTGTGGTCCAGGGTAGGTGGATCTACAGCTACATTGTGCGTACATGGGTTCATGGGAGCAACATGTCGCCTGTCATGTGTCATATGAGGCAGCTGGTGTTGTACAACTCTCCCCTGACAGCCTCCCTTACCCATATTTTGGGGTGGTGACCCATCTCCCCATGTGTTTGTGTACAGTATGTTCGCAGGGACACCTTTTCAGTCAGATGTACAGCAGAGTTAGATGTGTTTTTTGGTTGTCGTGTTTTACGGATACTGCATTTTCTGTCTACACCATCATAGTTAGATCAGACATCACCAAGGTATATGTGCATGTGACTTGGCCATGATGTGCACAGGTTTGCACTTGTGCACATTCAGCCCATGTTTTTCAGCTGTGCCCCTGACCAACGCATACTGTGTGTGTGTTTGCGCTTATGTTTTGAATATGTCCTCCAGCATTGTCCAGGCATGGTACATTATCACGTGCTCTCATGGGTGTGGGCACCTGGGGGGCATGGTGGGGTGTACTACCTCTACTGTTGTGCTGCTTGCCTTGTCACCATGGTCCACATGTGTGGTGAGCTGTGAGCAGCAATGTGTCTTGTGTTTTGAGAGACAGGTGTTGAGCAACATTTATTTCTCTCATATGTAGGCATGCTGTGGAGATGCATCAACAGTTGATGTACATGGTAAATCAACATGTCTGGCTGACATTGTCTCCCTTCGCTGTGACCTGATGTGGCTATGCAGTACTTGGAGGAATTGATGACGGCCGCATGATGCACACATAGGGTTTGTTTTAACTTTGCGAATTTGGTATTACATCTGGCTGTACCTGTCCTGGGGTTTATGATCCTCACATGGACATGTTATGTAGCATCTCTGTAGACACAAACAGATGCATATAGTGTGTAGCTGTGAGATGCCCGTGTGACCTGGGATTGTACATAACCATATCCATGTGACAGCCATGCCTGCATTTACATGTACTGTTGGCGCTCATCTCCTTTTTTTTTATATGCATCTGCTGTAATTTGTGACTTTGCATCCCTTTGGTCTGTATTTTGTGTATTGTGATTCTTGGCAATCTGTTCTGTTTTGGCAAGGTGTCTAACAATACCATACTTCTCCTCTCGTGACACAGGGCAGGTGACATAACAGCACCATTTCCTCCACGGCATCTGGCTCACCATCCAACGTCTGTTGTGGGACTGACCTTCATCTTATTCTTTCCGGGGAGATGTGCCATTGGATGTTTGACCTATGTTGGTGGCACACAGGCCTGTGATGGACAATTTTGCTCTTTGACCGCTGACTTACCCATGATAGACCTGTACAACACACAGTGTGTGCCATGCTGTGGCTGTGTGTCGTGCTGCTGACAGGGACACAGATGGACTTTCATGGACTGTGTCATATTGGACGATGGCACTTTACTGTGCATGGCCAGGTTTGCATGGTGTGTTTTGCGATGATCTTTTGGCTGTCAAGGACACCTTGCTTTTGGGACACTGTGCGCATCAGGGACTGACATAATCTATGTATTTCTGACATCCTTCCACAGTTGGTTAGTGTATAGGTGTGTCCCATGTGTGTGACATGGCACACATGATATGTTACTTTGTGGGTTTCAACATCAGCATACAGCCATGTTTGTGGCACAGGGGCACACATGGAGGGATCCAATTGTCTATGTCCACCTGCCCCACACCTAAACAAGGTGCAGGTTCTGCCACATACACACTTTCATGTCCGCCACCATCCTTGTTAGATGTGTGGAGGGGCCAGGGGTGCTTAGACTCATGTGTGGCATCACTGTACCATGTTTGTGTACAGCTGGTGCCTGTGCTTCTCAATAACTATGTTTGTGAGACACTGCATGTGGACCTATGGCTCTGTGTGGTTCACTGTAGGCTGTCTGACCATCATTTGCATCTGGACATGCTAGTTATTGTATATGTTTACTGTACAGATGTGACACTCTGCATGTCTGTCCACGCGTTGCAGTGCACATTTGCAGAGTCCTGTTTTACCCCCTGCATTGACAACAGTCTCATTAGGCCATTATATTTGGTGTGGGTCAGAGTGGGTGTCCATTGTCCTCCTACACTTCAGCATTGCATGGACCATGCTATCGGTAGCCAAACACTGTCCACCAAACAAACAATGCAAGGGGACATACTGCACGGTGTTATGTCTGCACCTTTCAGGGAGTTGTGTGCTTTGTATTTTCTCTGTGTTCATGTGTCCCTGCTACCTGTTAGCATACAATCATTCAGCTCTAGATGATATTTGTCATGTACACTGAATACTTTCTGATGTGCCAATCAGCCATTATGTGGGAGGTTGGACATAACTTAATGAGGGTGTTTGTCACATGTCAACATTGTGCCAGCATATGTTTTTCTCATTTGGGGGCCACCTGTGTTGCATGAGGGCTATGTTGGGGGGGGGGACATGTGATGTGTTTGGGGTCTTACGCTTACAACGCCTCGAGTCTACATGCCCTCATATGTAGCTCACACATTGTGGGCATGCAGCAGATGCTCGTGTATGTGGCCCTGGAACCCAGTGCATATCATGCACCTGTTCCACCAGAGATCTCATGCCACTCAATTGTGCGCAGGCATTGACCTTTATGTGGCATGTGTGTTTGTACCTTGCTGACTGTGTTCCCATCTTTAAACAGGGAGGGGCTTACTTTGAAATTATGATTACACTGTGTACAGTAACTGGGAGGTGTGATCCAAATAAATATATGTATTATACAGACATTAGTTCCTTTTGCTGCTTGGTCATGTTCACACACATGCACTACAATGTCTACCTTTGAATATGTCATGACTCCTTGTGACCTTGAGACTCCGTGGTTACCTTGACAATGTTCCTCGAGTTACTCTCCAAGGGCCACATGATCTGGTTTTCTGAAATGAGGCCTGGTTGCCTTGTGTGCATGACAGTTTTGTGACGACTAGGCTGCTCCTCCTCTCGTAGAGCACATTCACACTTGTGTCTACTGGTTTGCTTGCAAGGTGCATGTCCACCTGTGCTCACAACAGTGTACGATGGCAGCTGTGCATGTGTCTGGCATTTTGCACATCACAGGTTCTTACTGGTTCACATACAGACCCTGTCTTTGGCATATTATGTATTCCTTGGGCTCAGTGTATTATTTGTGGGTGTGGTTGGTGGCATGTGTTTTCAAATAAGGTTATGCGTTTAGCCCACGATATGCTTTGTTTTTAATTATTTTGTACATTATGCTGACTTGACCATTAGTTCACTGCAGGTTAATCAACTCTACACACACCCTTGTCTGTGATCAGGGTGCAGCAGGGTGTGCACTGTGTGCTGCCTAGCCAGCAGATATCATCTGTTACATAGGTTTCTCTCATTATGTTGTTTACACTGCTGTGCACCTGGGGGTGTGGTGGTGCTGGGTTTCAGCAGGTGTGTGTTCACCCTTTTTCATGTGTTGCTCTCTGCTGTCCTGTCCATGATCAGTACATTGCTTCGCCACGCATCCTCCACTGCCCTTGGGGATACCTTGCTTTGCTCTTGTTATGTCTGTATATTTATGTATTTGTTTTGGTATCCCACTTTTCACACGGTCAAGGGGGGTTTCATACGAGGGGGGGGGAGGTTTTACATGTTGGCCACGGCCATTGCCAGGGGGGCTACATTGACGGTTTCAAATGGGGACATAGGACATACTATGGACATTGACAGATTGTGCACATTGTCATATTTGTATGGGGTGGGTTAGGGGTTGGATTAGTGGGGTTCCTGGGACAGTATGTTTTTCAGCTGTTTTATAATGGATTAGTGGTCTGGGTTGTTACCAGGACATCTTGGGGGGCTGTGCATGATACATGGGGCAGGAAGTTCAGGGTCTCGATTGCAGGTCCCTTGCGGGCATTTGGTTCATTTGTTGCTTACAGTACCGGAGTTGGTGGGGGCTTGTCTGGTAGTTGTGCCGTGGCCTGGGCGACACAGTCTGGTGTTGATTTGGGGGTTGCGTGCTTCATGTATGACTTTGTTGGTAAGTGGGAGGGCTTTGTATTGACTCCTTGCTTCAGGTGCCTGTATGTATGTTTCTTTCAGGATTGGGGTGATGTGGTCTGTATATTTTGCATGCTGTGTCTACAGCATCACATATCATTGTGTGTTTGTGCATGCGTCCCTGGTCCCAACTACAGACTGTGATCTGAAATGTACACAGGAGTTCTGCAGGTGCATTTTTTTCATGGTTTCCCTTGTGGGTTTGCCTGTCCTTACAACCAGCATGCATGTAGCGTGAGGGCCTGGACTATTTCTGACTGCATCCTTTGCTAAAACACACACATTGGTGCTGTTTCCTACCTGTTTTTGCTTTTACATTTCTGGTGTTGTTGGTATGTGTGATTCCTCTCTGTTCTCTTGGATGTGCATACGTGTCCTGCAGTTGTGTTTTCCATTTGTTTGACTGTCATATGTTGTCAGGTTTGTGCTGTGGACACATTGTACACTCATCTGAGTTGTGAGCCATGCATCTGTCCATCTTCTGTCTGCCAACTCTTGTGTCATGCTACCCTGATGTGCATGCAGCTGCAACCCTTCCTGCACTCCTACACCTTCCTGCATCACAACTCTCCATGTTGGTCGCTCCTGTGTTTGCTCTGCATATCATCGCTAGTCCACTGTAATCATGATATTTCACAGATCCTGCCATTTCAGCCTCCTCTGCTGGACACATCTTCCCATCCACTGTTACACACCATCATTATAACATGGTACATTATCCATCACTCTGTACATAGCTACAGCTGGCACCAGTGTCTTTATCCATTTCTGTTGCCGCCACATAGCCTTGTGGAGATCTTTGTAGTACAGCACCTGTGATGTCAGTGGTTCTTATACTTTTGGATTGCCTTTCCTTTCGGCTCTGTGCAGTATTTGGGTTACATGTGCACTCGCATTTGATGATGTGGTTGTTTATGATGTGCATTGTGTAGCAGCCTAACGGAACGATACTCTGGCTAGGCTTGTGTTTAGATGGCAGCACAGCTTACTGTACAGTTGCATTCTGAGAAAACAGATGTCACTAAGCCAACCTTGGTCACTGCTCATTTGGCACCATGACCCCTGCACCATCACGCAATGCCCTAACCATTGTGCTACACTGCTGTTCCCTCCTGCATGTCTGCTCACCTACCTGGGATTTCCCTGCGTTAGACTGCACAGTGATGCCAGCACTGACTGTGCTTGGACCATGCCCTGCCTCATACGACAAACTGTAAAGCACCCTACACACGACATTGTGATTTCCTTGGTGGACAATGCGCTTTAGGATTTGACATGTGAGGTACCTTATATTGCGTCATATGCATCACTTGATATTACAGTGCTTTCATAGTGCATTTGCAAGGGGGAGTAATAACAATAACATGTAAAATGCCTCCTAGATCACTATTGCTCATGACAGATGATGGCTCATCCAGCCGCTTCATTGGGCACTGCGGGGATTGAACCCCCGATCCCTGCTCCATTGGTAGGCATCGTTCCCATCGTGCTGTGGCTCAGCTCGTGTGCTTTCCCATCCGCGCGCCGCCTTATGCCGCACAAAGTTCCTCTGCCTCGTAAAGGATTAGTGCGCCGCCTTCTGCTGCCCACTATTTCTGTGCCTCCTAAAATGTTGCCTGAGCCTGCCGCTTCATTGGGCACTGCGGGGATTGAACCCCCGATCCCTGCTCCATTGGTAGGCGTCGTTCCCATCGTGCTGTGGCTCAGCTCATGTGCTTTCCCATCCGCGCGCCGCCTTATGCCGCACAAAGTTCCTCTGCCTCGTAAAGGATTAGTGCGCCGCCTTCTGCTGCCCACTATTTCTGTGCCTCCTAAAATGTTGCCTGAGCCTGCTGCTTCATTGGGCACTGCGGGGATTGAACCCCCCCCGATCCCTGCTCCATTGGTAGGCGTCGTTCCCATCGTGCTGTGGCTCAGCTCGTGTGCTTTCCCATCCGCGCGCCGCCTTATGCCGCACAAAGTTCCTCTGCCTCGTAAAGGATTAGTGCGCCGCCTTCTGCTGCCAACTATTTCTGTGCCTCCTAAAATGTTGCCTGAGCCTGCCGCTTCATTGGGCACTGCGGGGATTGAACCCCCGATCCCTGCTCCATTGGTAGGCGTCATTCCCATCGTGCTGTGGCTCAGCTCGTGTGCTTTCCCATCCGCGCGCCACCTTATGCCGCACAAAGTTCCTCTGCCTCGTAAAGGATTAGTGCGCCGCCTTCTGCTGCCCACTATTTCTGTGCCTCCTAAAATGTTGCCTGAGCCTGCCGCTTCATTGGGCACTGCGGGGATTGAACCCCCCGATCCCTGCTCCATTGGTAGGCGTCGTTCCCATCGTGCTGTGGCTCAGCTCGTGTGCTTTCCCATCCGCGCGCCGCCTTATGCCGCACAAAGTTCCTCTACCTCGTAAAGGATTAGTGCGCCGCCTTCTGCTGCCCACTATTTCTGTGCCTCCTAAAATGTTGCCTGAGCCTGCCGCTTCATTGGGCACTGCGGGGATTGAACCCCCGATCCCTGCTCCATTGGTAGGCGTCGTTCCCATCGTGCTGTGGCTCAGCTCGTGTGCTTTCCCATCCGCGCGCCGCCTTATGCCGCACAAAGTTCCTCTACCTCGTAAAGGATTAGTGCGCCGCCTTCTGCTGCCCACTATTTCTGTGCCTCCTAAAATGTTGCCTGAGCCTGCCGCTTCATTGGGCACTGCGGGGATTGACCCCCGATCCCTGCTCCATTGGTAGGCGTCGTTCCCATCGTGCTGTGGCTCAGCTCGTGTGCTTTCCCATCCGCGCGCCGCCTTATGCCGCACAAAGTTCCTCTACCTCGTAAAGGATTAGTGCGCCGCCTTCTGCTGCCCACTATTTCTGTGCCTCCTAAAATGTTGCCTGAGCCTGCCGCTTCATTGGGCACTGCGGGGATTGAACCCCCGATCCCTGCTCCATTGGTAGGCGTCGTTCCCATCGTGCTGTGGCTCAGCTCGTGTGCTTTCCCATCCGCGCGCCGCCTTATGCCGCACAAAGTTCCTCTACCTCGTAAAGGATTAGTGCGCCGCCTTCTGCTGCCCACTATTTCTGTGCCTCCTAAAATGTTGCCTGAGCCTGCCGCTTCATTGGGCACTGTGGGGATTGAACCCCCAATCCCTGCTCAATTTGTAGGTTTCATTACCACCGTGCTGTGGCTCAGCTCGTGTGCTTTCCCATCCGCGCGCCGCCTTATGCCGCACAAAGTTCCTCTACCTCGTAAAGGATTAGTGCGCCGCCTTCTGCTGCCCACTATTTCTGTGCCTCCTAAAATGTTGCCTGAGCCTGCCGCTTCATTGGGCACTGCGGGGATTGAACCCCCGATCCCTGCTCCATTGGTAGGCGTCGTTCCCATCGTGCTGTGGCTCAGCTCGTGTGCTTTCCCATCCGCGCGCCGCCTTATGCCGCACAAAGTTCCTCTACCTCGTAAAGGATTAGTGCGCCACCTTCTGCTGCCCACTATTTCTGTGCCTCCTAAAATGTTGCCTGAGCCTGCCGCTTCATTGGGCACTGCGGGGATTGAACCCCCGATCCCTGCTCCATTGGTAGGCGTCGTTCCCATCGTGCTGTGGCTCAGCTCGTGTGCTTTCCCATCAGCGCGCCGCCTTCTCCCTCCCGCGCAGCTTTTCCAGGCGGTAATGTGCGGGACGCACATGTGCGGGGCGCACATTGGCGCATATGTAAACCGCGTGTTTTTCTTTTTCAGGACGCAACGCGCACTCCTTATATGGCACACGCACACTAGCGCGGCCCCGCACGTTATGAATGTTTAGTAAACATACCCCTAAGTGTCTGATCCAAAATGTTCCAGGAAGAGGTAGATTTTTAGTTTATGCCGAAACTCTCCCATGTCTGTCAAGGATCGAGTCTCTGGCAGGAGGGAGTTCCAAAGAGAGGGTGCATAGAAGGAGAAAGTTCTGCTAAAGTTGGCAAGATTAAAACGGGAGGCCGGGACTGATTGAAAATTGTGGATGGCTTTTCTTCTTGATCTGTTATTGAGGGATTTGAGAATGAGTGGCTGTAGGATGTCTGCTGAGAGATTATGGAGGATCTGGTAGATGATGAGGGAGACTTTGTACTTGCACCAGAAATTCTGTGAAAGCATGTCAAAATTTTTTAGATATTTTACAGAATTTCTGCATGGGATCATTAATTGTACAACCAGGATCTAGAGTAGGCTTGGCCAACGTCACACAAGGATTCAGTATTACAGTATATGTACAGGAGTTCAACAAGGAAAAAACATTAATAAGAGTTCCAGGATACTTTTCCAAAAACTAACAGAGCTAGGAATATGGCACAAGAAAAGTCTTTGGAGTAAGTTTGTACAGCAGGAGTCAATAGATTCTCAAGGCAAAGAAATCCAGGGAAGACTTTTCACAGAGCTGATGACCAGGAAAGAGGAAGTAACTCTACCATGAATACAAGGCACAGTAAGGATAGACTGACTATAGGCAGCCCCTTTCCTAAAGAATAGCAGTTTCTACGGGAAGATCAGTGATCCCCAACCCAGGGGATGCTGGTTTGAGGCCAGCCCATGACAACTATTAATAAAACTGAAACACTCCCCCTCCCCCCAAAATGTTTTTTTTTTTTATTTGCCTGGAAATCTCTAGTGTCCCTTCTTCCATTTCTTTTTGTTTGAGCAGCATCCATAGCCAGCCCTTAATTAACAAAATTGCTCAGAAATGAAAATTTATTATAACAAAATGAAGCAAAAATTTCCCAAAAGCCTGCAAACAATTTATTTTTGCCTACACACCCATAAAAACCATGGGGCCTTCTTCATTGTCAAAGTTTTACAGGAACAATATGATAAAACAGATTAAAAAATTATCAATCCAGACCAGGTATAATAGTTAATTTCTTACTGAGAGATCCAAATACTCTGAGCTATGTAAAAATATCAAATATATACAAGGAATGACTTTTCATACGAGCTGAGACATCTTCAGGCTAATTCTGTCCCAGATGTCCAAGCCCTCTGTGCGCCCGGTCTGAACGTCCGGCTGCAGAGCTGCTTTCCCCGCAGCCCAACCCCCGATCTGGCCTCCTAAGGCAAGGGTCGGGCTGCGGGGAATGTCCCCCCCCCGCCCCATCCACGCCCTGGGCCCGCCTCTGATCTCTGAGGTGGAATAACTTCCCCGTACAAGTCGCCAGCCCCGGACGTACAGGGCTGACATTAGAATCGGCCCTGTACAACTGGCGGGGAAGTTAGATACCTGCGGGGAGTTCATGAATACTATTCGTGGGACAGAATAACCTCGTTTTTAAATAAATCTTTGAGCTATCAATGATTTCAGACCTGTAAAAATCATCTAAAACATCCAGCTTAATATGAAGATTAAAATCCCCCCCCCCCCCCAAAAATGTACATTTGGCTCGTATAGATTGATTTCGAAAAGTATATGGAGTAATTTCTTCAAAAAAGATACATTATCTTTGGAAAGACAGTAAACTAAAGCAATACAAAATCTACATATTGTTCCAAGCATTAAGAAACTATATTCTACACCTAACACAGGTGCAGTCTGTAATTGGGTGACAGGAAACCAATCCCACACCATCAGGATAACACTCCTTCTCTTACCCGATTCCTAAGAGTCAGATAATACACTATAGCCATTCAGACACAATTCACCTAGGAAAGCCGAGTTGGGGGTCTACATCCATGACCCAATTATACATAATGGGGGTTGTTTACTAAAGGTGGGGGTTATTTAATAAAGACATTTTCACACATATATGCCCAATTGGAAATACAGGAAGAAAGGTAACATTTTATTTTCAGTTTGTACAAACTGAATGTGCATTTCTTATATCTTTGTATTTTACTCCATATATGTCATGACAAAGCAAAGCATGAGTGGCCAGTTTCAGGCTACGTACCTGTCAGGCAAAGGTCCGAGTCCCAGGACAAAGACTCAGACAGTACCACAGTCAGAAAAAGTCATCTAAGAAGGAACAAAGCCAAGCAGTCTAGACACAAATAAGAACAAGGTCCCCAGACATACGTAGTACTATATCATTTCTGCCACTACCTTCCCTCTGTGTGGGGTTTAAATACAGACCCTATTGCTTTGACCAATTGCTGATGCCAGGGGTTTGGACTCTACCTACCTGGTGATAGCCAGTTGCTTCTCAGCTGACTTAGCTACTTTCCTGCATAGAAAGCAGTTTCTGCTCCCTGGGGCTGTTGAATTGAGTCCAGATGTTTACGCTGATGGTATATGCAGAAATAAATCTCTTCCTTTCAAGGTTAGTTTTGCGCATATCATGACAGCAATGAACCTCACTCCCAAGCCAGGAGCAGCAGCACATTGTATTTTTTGTTTTTCAGTTTTCCATCCTCTTAGCTTTTTCATTAGTTTCTGTGGTTTATCTCTAGATGCACTGCTCCAGTGTGCTGATTTTAGTGTTCTAACCATATGACTAAGCAAACACTCAAGACCTCGCCCTTATTTCTTGTAGCAGATAATCAGACTTTTTTGGGACTTAACGTTTATTTAAAGGCACATTTTAGAAAGGCTGTGTAGGTAAAATTTGGGACATCCAAGTCAGAACATCTGAAAGTTAGAAGGAGGGTCAGCAGAGAAGGTGGGCATGTGTAAGTACCTCGCAAAACCAGCCTGTATCCACCCCTGAAAGATACACGTCTACCACATAAAAGGCACAACAGGGATGTGCGGTGGTACAGGAGCCAGGAGAAATGCCTTTTTTCTTACTGCAAAAATTATCAGGGGAGTGAGGGGAATTTTCCTCTTTACCTTCCAGCTTAGAGTCCTATTTAGGCCCTGGAGCAGTTTAGCTATGGATGTCCCTAAAGCAGATCAGGATGTGCAGCATTGTTCTAAAATCATGTGCACATGTGCATCTTTTTTTGCTCTGCCCTGAGCGCACTCCTGGAACGTCCCCATGCAACTTGGGTGTGATTGCTCCAGGCATGTGTATATTCGGAGCTTTCAAAATGATAATGTATCATACCATCGCTTGCATGTGCAGTGAGCCATTTCTCAGCCAGTAACACACTATTTCAATATCTCAAGATTAAATGAACGCCCTGCTCCCTTTCCTCTTCCCTCTCTCCCAACTCACTGTTCTAGCCTATTACCAATAATCCCTCGCCTACCTGTACAGTCGACTTCAAATTTCATCACTGGTTCCCACAATTCACAAGCACTGTCATTATCTCCATTTCCACCACAAATCATACCTTATCCAACCATTCACGCAGCCTTGGCGCAGACACCTCTCCAATGAGCTAAAATTGCCCTATTTCCTACTAAGACCAATTTCTTTACTAGTTCAGCATGTGCAACATCCCTTTTAGGGTCTCCTGGGATCCCAATACCAAAAAATGCTTTTTGTAAGGTATTTGCTCCCTAGGTGATTCATGTGTGATTCAAGTGTTTCGACGTGTCCTAAATGCGGATTGGCTCCCTTCTGTGTATAAGGCTTGTATTACTTATATTAACGGAGGCCACCAGAGGATTGAGCACCATCTATCCAAGTTTCTTTGTAACAGATGGTGGGACAACAAGGTCAAGGTATGGAGGAAGGGGCTTTCCTTGGATTAGATGCTTTGCACACTTGCTGCATCTGGTTATCAGAGACTTCCTAGGCCTGGACAGCCATACAAGCTGAATCCCTGTCCAGAGGGAACAAATTGAGAAATGCCAAAAAATAACTGGGTATTTTCACTGGAGTGTGAAGGGTGGGTGTGAGTTGTATGAGAAGCAGGAAACAACAGGAGCACCTATGTACCAGCTCAAGCAGGATCAGGCACAGATTAGTGGAGCAATGGGTGACCCTGCATCAGATGTTATTGGAGACCAAAATTGGCATCAACAGGTCACTTGGTCACCAGGACTGGACAAATATCACACAAGTTATGGAAGTCCTAAAGTTCTTTAAGGATGCCATGGAGGAACTGAATTCCACAAGGGCTACTCTAAACCTTCTCAACCCGGTAATGAATATTTTACAGGTGAAGTTAGAGGGGTTTTTGGCAGGAACAAGGATCCACAGCAGAGATTTTGATGATGGTGGACTTTTTGCATGGTCAAGTGGGAAAAAGTTGGAACCCCTTATGTAGGAGGGTGTTTATATGCTAGCTAATCTCTGTGACCCACGGAAGAAAGGAGTTTTCACTCTGCGCTAGAGTTCGCTGACTTACTGTAAGAACAAGCTGGTGACTGAAACAGAGGAAAGGGAACACCAGAGGGAGGGAGGTGGCTGTGTTGATACAGCAGGGAAATATCCGGAACATCAGCAAGTGATACTGCTAGCATGCTTACCACTCTGTCACTTACTACTCTCCCCCTTGACTTTACATGCCCAAGGTCCATGAGTCCCAGTCAGGGACAATCTTTGGTGACCAAAGTTCTAGCTATATTGTTAAGCTACTACTACTACTATTGAGCATTTGTATAGCGCTACAAGTCATACACAGCGCTGCACAGACATGTGAGAGACAGTCCCTGCTCATCAGAGCTTACAATCTAGTCAAGACAGACAACAAAGAAGGTGTAGACAGGGATAAAACAAGGGGGAAAGGTAAAGAAACAAGGAGATCAGGTGAGTCAAGATCCAAAAGCAGCAGTGAAGAGGTGAGTTTTCAGCCTGGATTTCAAAAAGGGTCAGAGAAGGTGCCTGGCGTACAGACCAGGTAGTTTATTCCAGGTGTAAGGTGCAGCAAGATGAAAGGAGCAAAGTCTGGAGTTAGCAATAGAAGGGCACAGATAGAAGCAGTTTGCAAAGATTATCAGCCTGCCACAAGTTGAACTCCTGTAAGGATTTCATTGGCATGCTACCTAGCAGAGTCCATCAAGACCATGCACATATATCCCTTGTATACAGGGCACACAAGTCAGCAGTTTGGCCAGACCTGCCAAGGTTGCATAGCACTTCCTATCCTGTCTTCAGGGCTGACCCATCCACTAGGTGGACTAGGAGCCTGTCTAGGGTGGACGATCTTGCGGGTGACACCGTGGGTCTTCCACATATTTCAAAACAGCAATAGAGCAAGTCACTGTTGGTGTCATGGCAGTCCTTGAAGCACCAGCACACAACTCATACACTGATGACCTAATACTCCTGCCCCTTTCAATGCAAACTTCCTTTCAGAAGGGGCAAGAGCAGTAGACCATGAGTGCACACTCACATGGTTGCTTCATGTCCTGCCATGGTGCCAACAGTGGTTTGTTATGCCGCTGTCTGGAAGATTTGGAGGGCTGGTGGTGCCGCCTCCTCAGGGTGTGTGGATTTCTTTGACTAGGTGAGGGAGAGGGGAAGAGAAAGGAAAGGAAGATTCTGGATTCCTGGGGCAGGACACAGAGGGAATGGGAGGAAGGGGAAGACTTGATTGAGCACATGGGTGTGAGGGAAGGGAAGAAGAGATGCTGGACACTGTGGGGGTAGGGAGAAGTATTATAGAGGTAGGTTATGGTAGAAAAGGAAATAGAAGGGAAGGAGAGATGCTGGAGGATGGAGGGGGTAGGACCCAAGTCACCCCAGGAGGGGCAGGACTGAGGGTTTGCCTAGGATAGCTGATACCCTTAGGCTGTCCCTGCCTGCCCTCCAACCAGTGCGCCCAGTGAACATATATTCTCTATTGCGAGGGAGATTGTGGCTCCCCATGGCTCATGGCTAACGCTGGATTTTATGGAAAAGCTAGTGTTTTTGAAGACAAACCTCCACTTGCTTGGTTTCCCTTCATTGTCATGCAACTAGCAAAAGGAAGGATTGTAGAGCTATACTGAGAGGCAGTTACCCACACTCTGTCTTCAGTGTGTCTATTATTTATTTATTTATTATTTATTTAACTTCTCTTCTATACCGCGCTATTCCTTATCAGTGCGGTGTACATTCAACAGAACCTTATACCATGCAGTCGGACCGCATTGCCTTTACAGTGAACAGGGATTAAAACTTGGATATAACTGGGGTAATTTCTGCAGTTTATTTACACTGATGCCTATACTTTCCAGCTATAGTCTATTCGGGGCAGGACAGGTTGGACTGGCTTTCCCTTTTCTTGCTGGGTATGTTATTGGGGTGCTCTAGGTGACTGGTGCTCGCTGATTGGTTTCTAGAGCTTGTTTCTGGGTAGTGTCTTATGAGCAGATGATGCTTCAGTGCCTTCCTGAATTGCGCCAGTTTAGTGATGGCTCGCATGTCTGTGGGGAGGGCATTCCAAGCTCTAGGTGCGTAGATCATGAAGGCCCTGTTGGATGTTGCCTTTGTGCATTTTGTCGTTTCTTTTGGGATCATCAGGGTGTTCGCTGTTGTGGATCTTCTGGTTCTGTTGGGGGGTGTGATGTGGATCATCTTGCTGATGGATGGGGGGGGCTGATTGGTTAAGGCTTTGAAGGTCAGGACTAAGATCTTGTAGTGAAGTCTGGCCTGTATAGGTAACCAGTGGAGTTTCTTCAAAATTGGTGTGATGTGGTCCATCCTTGATACCCCAACTAGGACTCTTGCGGCTGTGTTCATTGCAAGCTGGAGCGGGTTTAGCGTTGCCTGTGGGAGTCCATATAGGATTGCGTTAGCGTAATCGAAGTGTGAAATTACTAGGGCTTGGTAGATTGTTCGAAAATCGCTGGGGTCAAGTAGTGGTCGTAGATGCCATATTGTCCGTATTTTATGGTATTTTGTTTTTACTGTGTTTCTTATGTGTGTTTTCATGTCCAGCCATTGGTCCAAGGTGATACCAAGGTAGCGGATTGTGGGTTTGGTTAACAGCTCTGCATTCTTGACTTTTAGTGAGAATGGGGGAATGAATTCTTGGTTCCTCGTAATGAAGAGGACGTCTGTCTTGTTGTGGTTGATCCACAGGTTTTGCGTATGGAGCCAGTCCGCGACTGCGTCAAAACATCTTGTTAGTGGGGCGAAATCTGGCTGGTCAGTCGCAAATGGCATGTATAGAAGGATATTGTCTGTGTATGCTAGACAGTTGACGTTGAAAGATCGGATCAGAGCACAAATGGGCTGCATGTATATGTTAAACATTAATGCCAATAGTGAGGATCCCTGCGGCACACCCTGTTTTTGTAGAAACGGTTCTGAGGTTGTGGTGCCGGTCCTCACGTGTTGCCATCTGTTGGACAGATAGGATTTGCACCGGTTTAGGGCAGTGCCTTGTATTCCCTTTTCCTCGAGACATTCAATGAGTATCTCATGGCTCACAGAGTCAAAAGCCGCTGCGATATCCATGAAAATGAGGGCAAAACCTTGTCGAACGTTACCAATTCCTGAGACTAAGGTATTGAAGAGGGTGGTGAGGAGGGTTTCAACGCCGTGTGCTTCCCTGAAGCCATGTTGGGGCGAGCAGTGGGATGTTTGAAATCAGTCTGTAGGATTCAACTTTTGATGGGTCCAGCTTGTTGTTTTTCAATAGTGGCCTGAAGGATGTGTGTTTTAATCTTTGTGGAAAGGATCCCGTTGAGAATGATTGATTTAAGATTTTGCTCAGGAACTGGCTTAGGTCACAACGCAGTTCTCTTATCCAGGGCGCCGGACAGGGGTCGTTAGGTGGAGTGTTTGATAGCTGGCACTGCAGTCTCTCCAGGATGGCACTGGTGGCCCTTTTTTATTCTGGAACTCTGCTAGTCCCTCAGGCCTCATGTTTTGGGGCCCCCTGGTACTTCAGGTGGTGAGCCATAGTGATGGCCCATTAGCAGAAGGCTATTGCTAAGTGACTGCAGCACAACATATAATCTTTACCTACTGGCTTCCACTGCTGCACACTCACTGGCCTGATAGTCTTCATGATCTGAAATAGAGCAGAGAAATCATAAACTGTCTCTGTACTAGGGGAAAAGCAGGTGCAGGCTCCTGAGTTCACTTTGTGTGGCTGTGCAGGGGATGCTGTGGCTTGTCAGCAGCAGGTTTGCCACTCTAGTGGGCGTCAGAGCAGTTTTTGAAGGGAGGAGATCGTGACTGCGGGCATGGAGAAGGAGAGTGCTGCACTGTGGTTCCCAGGGTTTTGACAGGAACAGTGGCCATTTCAGCAGTGGCAGCCATTTCCTCTGCTCAAAAGGAGAAGTGGGGGAAAGGTGGAGGAAGCAAAGGCAAGCCAAAAAAAAAAACATTGGGGCGAGTTCAGAGCCTCGTCAAGAGGTTCCAGTGATGCAGGGGGTGCATGAGCCAGTTTTTTCCCTAGATTTCATCCTGTCACTGCATAAAGCCTACTGTCTGAAACAGAAGCAGGCAGACCCTGTCGGTTCTCCCACTGAGCTCCCTGTTATCTCAGCCAGGGACGCTCTTCTTGAGGGGGGCCCTGGAGTGGGTGTTTCCCAGGGGAGAAGGAGGCAGAGGATGGGGCAAGTGGAGGAGTCAGGATTCTCCGCACACCCATCTTTCAGAAGACCTTGTGGAAAGTACTTCTGATCTCTGGGGGCATCTGTGGACCCTGGTTCTGGAGAAGGGTAAGATTTACCTGGAGGGAGGATTTACCTGGGTTCCGCATCTTCCATAGAGAGCAACTAGGGGTACTCTCCCTATTGGCATTGATTATTGGGCAGTCCTCGTCGCAGGAAGAGGAGCCACTGGAGGACCCCTTGCTACATGGGTTTAAGGGGGCACAGGTGTGCTTCATGCTTCCCAGTTCATAGAGTGATTAAGCAAATGATTGAATCAGAATTGGAATACCTTGAGAGGCAGCCATCCCTTGGGGCGCCTTTATCCTATCCTATCCCACAGGAGGAGCGGGAGCTTCTGAAAAAGCCAAAGATGGATGCGGTGGTCTCGGCAGTGACCAAGAAGACCACCAGACCTGTAGAGGGTGGAGTGGCCCTTAAAGATCTGCAGGATCAGATGTTGGAGTCGCTCCTAAGGCAGGCCTTTAATGCTAACGCTTTGGCACTACAGGCCTCCATCTGCAAGGTCTATGTATCCAAAGCTTTGATTCGCTGACTCCAAGGGTTTGCTCTGCTCGACCTGGAAGGCCAGTCAGAGTCAGGGTTAAGCTGGAGTCAGTCGCTACATACAGTATATGGCGGATGCCTGCTATGATTTTGTTCAGGGGTCTTCTAAGACCATGGCCTCTGTGATTGTGGCGCGATGGTTTCTGTGACTCTGGAACTGGGAAGCGGATGCCTCATCCAAAGCTAGAATCCCCTACAAAGGGAAGGCCACAGACCACGGGGTCTGCCCTTTTGGGGATCCCAGGCTCCAGCTGGGGCTATTATGCTTCCCAGCAGGTCCCAATGAAGTCAGGCCAGCCCAGACGGAGGTGGTAATCGGAGGTCAGTTACAAAAATGTTATCCCGTCTGAGCATCCATTACGACCGACCAGTGGGTCTTGGAGATTATTCGCGAGGGCTATGCGCTGGAGTTTGCAAGGCCCCTCGCCGATGCCTTTCTTGCCTCACCCTGCCGGGCGCCGGAGAAACGGAAAGCAATATGCTCCACTCTTCGGCGGTTGGTACAACTGGAGGCGATGATTCCAGTCCCTAGAGATCAGTGCGGATCCGGTTGATACTCCATTTATTTTGTGGTACCCAAGAAAGTGGGGGGGCTTTTTGGCCCATTCTTGATCTCAAACACGTAAACTGATCCTTGAGGGTGCTGCACTTCCACATAGAGACCTTGTGTTCAGTCATTCTGGCAGTAAGGCTGGGCAAATTCCTTTGCTCCTTGGATCTGACAGAGGCTTATTTTTACATTCCCATCAGGCTGGAGCATCAGTGATTCCTTGCCCATCGGCCATTTCCAGTTCCGAGCTTTGCTGTTAGCCTGGCTATGGCACCGCGCACCTTCATGAAGATCTTCGTAGTGGTGGTGACAGCTTTGCAGCAGGAGGGGATTCTCATTCATCCCTGTTTGGATGACTGGCTCATTCAGGCAAACTCCAGCGAGTGCTGGAGTTTCTGTGACAGCTGGGCTGGGTGGTCAACCTCACCAAGAGTAAGTTTCAGCCGGTCCAGTTTCAGATGTATCTCAGGGTCCTGTTTGATATGGCCTCAGGGAGCATGACTTTGCCCAACAAAAGGGTGGAAAAGATTGGGAAGCAGATCCAGCAGTTTCTGAAGTGAAAATCACCATCAGCATGGTATTACATGTAGCTGCTGGGCTCAATGGCGGTGGCACTGAATCTGGTGCCATGGGCCTGTGCCCATATGCACCCACTGTAGCAGGCTTCTCTCAAGATGGTCACAGAGAGATCCATTGTCCAGAAGAAGTGCAGACCAGTTTGAATTGGTGGCTGGAGCCCGCTCACTTGAGGGTGGGCATGCCGCTGGATCAACCGCAATGGATCTTAGTGACCACAGATGCCAGTCTTACCAGTTGAGGAGCACACTGTCTCTCTCAAGGGATGCATGGGTGCTGGTCTTCAGTGGTGGCCTCTTGGTTGATAAATCACCTAGAAATGAGAGCAGTTGTCTTGGCACTATAGCGTTTCCATCCCCTGATCGAAGGGAAAGCGGTCCGTGTTTTTTCCGACAATGCAATGACGGTAGCCTATATCAATCGTCAGGGGGGCACAGGCAGTGTGACCCTGTTAGAAGAGAGTCAGACTCTCTTGCAGTGGGCAGAGACCCACCTGCTAGCCTTATTGGCGGCTCATGTTGCTGGAAAGGACAATGTTCAGGTGGACTACCTAAGTCGGCACACGTTGAATCCTGGGGAATGGGAACTCAATGCAGCGGTGTTCCATGACATCATGGTGTATTGGGGAAGGCCGGTCATGGACCTGATGGCTACCCTGACCAGTGCCAAGGCAATCTGGTTCTTCAGCAGGCACAGGAAACACGTGTCCAAAGGACTCGATGCTCTGGTTCAGTCTTGGTCCACCAAAGGAGCACCACACCACGTTGCTCAAAAGATACCCAGTCAATACTACGTGGTTTAAAATTGGAAGGGTACTTTTATTAATCAATAATTCAACAACCTGATAGCCCGACACAGGCCGTGTTTCGTTTTCACTTCCTCAGGGGATTCAGGCATGCTGCATGCATACAAACATAAATATCATGACAGATACAAATAAAAATAAACATGCATATAAAAATATTCTAAAATTGTCTTAATATATAAAATACTCATTTAGAAACTGATAAAAATTAAGAACATAACTTAGAAATGCATAAACGAATAACTTATATATTTTATATATTTTATATATCTCCAACATGTATTTTCTAGAAATATAAATGATTTCCCTGTTTACTTCCATGTTAATTTTCCTGTTAATTGTAATAGGTCTGTTATATCTGACCAATTGTTGTATTGTTTCAATGTAAACCGCACTGATGACAAATAGCGCGGTATATATGAAAATTAAATAAATAAATAAACTACATCTTGACATAAGTTAAATTTCAAAAGGGTGTGTAAACTACATGTTGCTAATATCTATACTTTAACTTACAGATATGAAACAAACATCAAATTGTGGATTCGCTATATCGATGATATACTAATCATTTGGGAGGGAGACACGGATAGTCTTGCGGAATTCAATATATGGATAAACAGTTTGGACATGAATTTAAAGTTTCAGACAACTTATGATACCCAACAAATACCATATTTGGACTTAGTTATCAGAAAAGAAGGTGAGCAGTTTATTACAACATTGTATAGAAAACCAACAGATCGTAATCAATTATTGCATTTTGATAGTTTCCATAACCCGAACTTGAAGAAGAATTTGCCAATAGGACAGTTCTTTAGAGCTAGGAGGACTTGCATTATGATACAGGAATTTGAAGTCCATGCTAAATTGATGAAAGAGAGATTCATAGCAAGAAAATATCCTATGCAATATATTGATCAAGCGTACCAGAGGGCGAAAGATACACCTCGTGATAATTTGCTGCAGCAGGAAAGAAAAAAGAAAGATGTGGGATTAGTATGCCCCTTGTTATATTCAGTTTATTATAAACAAATTACAAAAATCTTAAAGAAAGAATGGCACCTTATTCAAGCCTTGCCAGGTTTTCAAGATATTACAATCACAGTTGCTCATAAACGCAACATTAATCTGAAAAATATGTTAGTACCATCAGCATTAACCGAACGGAAATTCCTGTCTAGATACAAAGGTCAATTCCAATGTGGGTGATGTTCCATATGCCCCCATGTGATGCCGGTAAGAGATTCCTCCTTGGGACCAGAACTTGGTGTTGGATGTCCTGGCAATGGTGCCTTTTGAGCCCATCTCTCGGTCGTCCATGCAGGATCTCACCTTGAAAACAGTTTTCTTAAGAACATAAGAACATAAGATATGCCATACTGGGTCAGACCAAGGTCCATCAAGCCCAGTATCCTGTTTCCAACAGTGGCCAATCTAGGTCATACGTACCTAGCAGTTTCCCCAAAAGACACAGGTTCCACAATGCTTGTATTGGGTCAAGCAGTGATATCCTGAGTCCCTTTTTAATAATGGTTTATGGACCTTTCCTCTAGGAACTTGTCCAAACCTTTTTTAAACCCAGCTACACTAACAGCTTTTACTACATCCTCCGGTAACAAATTCCAGAGTTTGATTACACGTTGAGTGAAAAAATATTTTCTCTTATTTGTCTTGAATAGTTTACCCTGTAGCTTCATTGCATGTCCCCTAGTCTTTCTATATTCTGATGATATTAACAATCGATCTACGTTTACTCGTTCCACTCCATTCATTAATTTATAGACTTCTATCATATCTCCCCTCAGCCGTCTCTTTTCCAAGTTAAAGAGCCCTAACCTTTTTAGCCTTTCTTCATAGGGGTATCCTTCCATCCCCTTTACCATTTTGGTGGCTCTTCTCTGAACCTTTTCTAATAACGCTATATCCTTTTTAAGATACGGTGACCAGAATTGCACACAATATTCAAGGTGCAGTCGCACCATGGAACGATACAGAGGCATTATAATATCCTTTGTTTTATTTTCCATTCCTTTCCATTCTATTTGCTCTCTTGGCCGCCGCTGCACATTGGGCTGAGGGTTTTAACTTGCTTTCCACAATGACGCCTAAATCTTTTTCCTGGGTGGTGGTTCCTAATGTGGAACCTTGCATCGTGTAACCATAGTTTGGGTTGTTCTTCCCTACGTGCTTTGTTCTGCTCAGAGGATCTCCAATATCCAGGCGCTTTTGTGTAGAGATCCTTTTCTGCAGTTTACCAGGGAGAAAGTGATTTTAAGGCCTGTGCCATCTTTTTTGCCTAAGTTGATGTCACATTTTCACTTGAATCAGACTATTTCCCTACCTGCTTTTCCTGACCTTGGAAGCTCTGAGGCAGATCATTGATATGTTAAAGAAACAGAGGTGTTTCGGAAGATGGACCACTTGTTTGTCCTTTTCGGCGGTCCTCATAAGGAGGAAGCGGCTTCCAAAGAGTCCATCACCCGTTGGGTAAAACATGCTATCTGTGCAACATACATATCGTGTGGTAGAACTCCACCTTTGGGCCTCTGGGCTCATTCGACCCGGGTCAGGCGATATCATGGGCGGAATGCTGTCTGGTTTCCCCAGTGGACATTTGCAGAGCGGCAATCTGGTTATCGCTCCACACTTGCTCCAGACATTATCGTCTGGATGTGCATGCCATAGGGGATGCAGGAGAGGGGGCCTCAGTGCTTCAGGCAGACTTGTGGGTCCCTCCCATGGGTGAAGAATGCTCTGGTACATCCTATTAATGGACTGGCCTGGAGGGATGATAAGGAAGGCAAAATTAGACCTTACCTGCTAATTGTCTTTCCTTGAGTTCCCTCCAGGCTAGTCCAGGGCCCGCCCAGTTATGGTTGTGCCTCTGGTATGGGGAAGTTATTGCATCAAGAGTTTGGACATTTGATTGCCCCATTCAGTTCTAGGGGTCCATGTGGGTTAGGTCCATTATATGAGATAGGAAGGGCAAGAGCTCGTCCGGTCCTCTTGCTCTCTCTTGCTGGAAGAGCTGCTCTCTGGGGGGGAGTGAGGAGGTGGTTTCCTTTCATAATTTTCATAATTTGTAAACTGGTAGATTTTTGAGTTTGTAGCCATCTGCTTTGTCAAGAGGAGACTGGAGTCTGGAGCTGTAGGGGGCGCTCTTATACAGGATCAGGAGGACTCTGTCATAATCAGTCCTCAGCTGCTGGAGGGGGCTGACAACCCATTTGTGAAATGGCCTGGAGGGAACTCAAGGAAAGACAATTAACAGGTAAGGTCTAATTTCGCCTTATGGAATGATCGCTCCTCCCACATCCCCAGGGGCTCTTCCTCAAAGAGACAAAAGTCTGGAGGCATACAGCAGAACTCTGTGTGTGTGTGTAACAGCTGTTTTGGCCTATTGTTTTGGGACTCCTGAACAGGAGATGGGACCAGATATTTCCTCATGGTCTGCTCTTGAAATGTGACAATCCTTCTTCTATTTCTTAGCTTATCAAACCTCACATTCTACAATAGGACCTAAGGAGGAGCTCTGAGGCAGGAATGGTGCCAGTAATAGGCTGCTGTGTGATGCTTCCAGTCCCAACTCCTGGGCCCCCAAGTGAGCATAGTTTAAATGGGACTGGTTGGAGGGCTGTTAGAAGCATAGAGGGGAATTTTAAAAGGTCCACCTGGATGCAATCTTGGATGTCTAGGCTGGAACGTCTTAAAAAAAAATGCAGGCACGACCAGATGCGGACTTGATTTCACAAACCTATACATGCCTGATATGGATGTCTGTGGGGACATCTACCTAGACATCCCCAAAATGGTATTACAGAAGCTGGACATCTAGGATAGCCTAATGGTTAGGGAGCTGGCTAAGAACAGGGCAGCCAGCATTCAAATCCCACTTGGGCTGTCATTGACATTGTGCTGAGTACTAGGGACGAGCAAGTGCATTCTTCCCTACACCCTCTGGATGTTTTTCAACTAAAATGAGCACTCTTTTCAGATGCTTACTTGTCACTGTTTGTGTCTTGGAGCAAGTCTAAGGTTAGATGTGATACTGGGTGTCCATGACATTTCTGTGATCAGGCAGGGACATCCCAGTTCCTGAGAATACCCTGGCCACACTTGCAGGTTCCTGGGGACACCCTGGCCATGCCTCTTCGATTCAGACATCTCCATGCTGGGGATCTCCCCGGAGCCTGCGTCTACAGTGGCTTTGGAGAGGTCTCTGTGCTTTGGATGTCTCTATGACCAATTTCAGACATCCAAAGCACAAATAATGCTTCTAAAATGGCCCCATAGCGAACACCTCCATCCTCTTGTTGTTCACAGTGCCAACCTGAACTGCAAGCAAATATATGAGTACAACATGGTATAAATCTGTGAGTCCCTACTGCTGCTGCTGATGTTAAAACAGATTAAACCCTTAGCCCAGCTGGCCAGATGTGATTCACTTACTCCCAGACAGTCTAAGGAAAAATAAATCCCAATCACTTCTGACAAAGCCTGACAGAGGATGCCTGAAACAGGATATGCTTCACCCCAAACTTTTTAATGCTGAACATACTAAAACATAAAAATGTTCTCAGTCTCAACATAGAAGTCTGTATAAAAGTCCCATGCAAATGTAAATAGTAAAATGTTTTGGGTCTTGACTCTTGACTATTATTAGCATTTTTTCTATGCAGTCTCAAAAAGATAGACATAAGGCGTTACAATTGTTTCTGCTGTAAAGAGACAGACGAGTCTACCATGCAAGAAAGGTGTCACTGCTCCTACAGGTTATGAAAGTGTGCTAATCTATACTGGGGAAATAAACCTGAGTGAAGAGAGGCTGTGCAAGCCTGAAACATAACTGTTTTATAACTTCATTTTGCAAAATTAAACATAGAAAATGATGGAAGATAAAGACCATTTGGCCTATCTAGTCTGCCCATCCATAAGAACTATTAAGCTCTACAATCCTTTCTTCTTCTTTAAAGATCCCCTATACTTGTTCCACACTTTCTGGATGAAGCCTTCCTACAGTGCAGTCACCTGTTTCTTTTGCTGATTTCTGTCCAAACAGCAGCTCTGTCACTGGTCCAGGCTTCTCTCCTCTTTGGATTTGGGATAGAGATGCTCCTCAGAGCAGCACCCATCTTTCACCTTGATCTGCCCTTATTTATTTGTTGGATGTATGAAGACAGACTCTCAGTGCAGACGAGACAGTCGGGGTCCAGCCTACTCCTGTACTGAACTGGACTCAGTAGTTCTTTGACTCTATGCCCTCATTGCTTTCGCTTTTCCTAGACCACTCTTCACCATCCTCCTGCTCTGTACCTCTGTGAGTATCTTAGATTTGACACTGTACAACGCTCACCCTCCTTAAATGCCATGTCGGTTTGTCACCACCCTTCTAAATGTGTGGTTCTGTAATCAATGTGCTTTGGCTTTTTATGGGCTACTTCTCATCCTCCTCCGGCTTTGCATCTTTGTGGGTCCCTTTGGCTCGTTCTTATACAACTCTGTTTTATTGCCTATTTTGACATGCAGTTCCTAACAATCCAAGTCTGGAAGAAACTGAACTTGACTGCTAGTGCAGTGGTGGGACTTTACTAACCTACCTCTTTCAGCAAGCCTTGAAGTCTCTCTTCAGAGTTCTTTTCAAATTTCCATTACTGTACTAGTTTGGAGGATCTAGCAGAGGAGCACAGCTACTGTTATACTGTTGACCAAAAAATGGTATTTCTATCAGGAGGGCTAAGCATAGAGCGCTGACGGAGGAAGGGGATACCCGCCTGGCCAGCCTGATACCGAATCAACCCTAGCTATCATGGGGTAACAGATTGCCCTCACATCTACCATCCTCCATTACTATACTTGTTAACTAAGAAGCTAGTTGTTGAGTCATTGAATAAGAAGCCCTTACAATATTGGGACTAAAGTTCTCAGTGCCAGGACTCTAATTTGCAGACAAACAGCTTAGCTGAACTCACCCCATCCCTGCAGCCTGGGCTTGTGCTGCCTCTTCTGCTCTTGTGTTGGTGTTCATCTGCAGTTTTAGGACCTTCTAGTCAATCTGGGTGCTGTGCTGGTCCTCCTGGTATAATTTAGGGTCTTCCAGGCAATCTGGGTGCTGTGCTGGTCCTCCTGGTATAATTTAGGGTCTTCCAGGCAATCTGGGTGCTCTGCTGTCTTCCTTGCCATTTTAATCATCTCAAAGTGCCTTGGTGAGCTTGCAACAACTGTGGTGCTGCTTTGCCCTCTTCTCTTATCTGAAGTGTTCATTGCTCTTTTTGTACTGCTTTGCCTTTCTGATGATGATTTCAGGTGCTCATCCTGCCATTGTATGTACTTTCTGCCCCTCTTCTGGTGCCCCTGGGGAGTCTGGGACACTTGATGGCTTGTTGTCAGGGCTGGCACAAGGATTGGAGGCACCTTAGGTGAACCCTCCATCGTGCTGCTCCCCCGTCCCCATTGCCGCCCCTCTCCGGGGCCTGCAACAGAGGCAATAGCCCCCAAACTGCTATGCAATGCTTACTAACTCCAGCACTGTCATGATTTCTTCCTGGTCAAAATGTGCCCTTTCCACCCCCTCTGATGCCACTTCCGGTTTTGGAAAGGGACAGAAATGGCACATTGTAACCAGGAGGAAACCACAACGCAGTGTCAGAATGTCAGTAAGTGCTGCATCACGATTTGGAGTCTATTGCCCCAGTGAGTTGCTGCAGCGGTGGAAATGGGTGCCCTCGGAGGGCCGGCTCTGTAGGCAACTGCCTAGTTTGCCTGGTGATGGCTCCAGCCCTACTTGTAGTGCTGTTACAGATGCCTGCCAGCCAGTTTCAAGAAGATTTGATTGAAAATAGATGGCAAGCCTGACTGTTTCATTGCGAAATAGCTTCCTATAGACTTTAATGGGGATGAATGAGACAAATGAAAGAATGTTTTGATTCCTGAAGACTAACCAAACTGGTGTATTCCGACAAACAAAAATCTTTGGCACACACGTCTAATGGAAGCTTTTTGGATTTTTTTCCGATAATAAGAAACTCCTTATGATGAGCTCAAGAACCTGAAGAAAGCACCATAATCTTTTTTTTTTTTTAAGTAAATTATCACTTATTTTATTCCAGGTGCAAAACACTAACTATGCATTGCCTGCCATTTAATACTGAATTGTAATTGCTAAAAACATTAAGAAACTGATTTCACTAAGCTTTTTCCCTATAGGCGCAGAATGAGAGAAGAGATTTAGGGAATCAGGCCCTAACTCTATTAAATATACTGCATGTCTAATGACTTGAAAAGCATTCAGACTGAACTACCTCTATTGAGAAACAGAGCTGCTGAACTTACGCATCTTTGAGGTATTCTAAATTGTTTTTAAGCAACTCAGGTGCTAGACATTTCTAATATATTATTGAAATGGGAAATAGGATTGCAACTGTAAATTCTATAGGAACATTGAAGACGTCAGTGGATAAGCACCACTCATTAGTAAATAACTCTGTTGCCATACATTCTGTTTAATGTCTGGTCTTCTCACTGTGTTGCCCTCAATTCCTTTGAATTAAACTGAAAGAAAGGAATGGCATCCATTTGCATTGTTGTGATATACAGACAGAAGTAGTCGAAGATTGCTATGAAAGGAGTTGTGCTACTCTTAGGTAATTTCAATATGCCGGATGTTGATTGGGATAACCCTGCTGTGGTGTCATCTAGAACAAGGGTTCTCAACTCAGCCTCACGACACACAGCCAGTGCATGATAGAGTTTTGCATAGAACTGAGGCAGTGCATGCAGATCTATCTCATGCATAGTACTACTACTACCACGAATCATTCGTATAGCGTTACAAGGTGCGCACAGCACTGTACATATAGATGTAAGACACAGTCCTTGCTCATCAGAGACTTTATTTGGAGTATTGTGTGCAATTCTGGAGACCGCACCTTCAAAAGGATATAAACAGGTTGGAGTCGATGCAGAGGATTGCTACTAAAATGGTCAGTGGTCTTTGTCATACTTCAGAAGAAAAGCGAAAGAGGGGAAATATGATAGAGATGTTAAAAAGCCTCCATAGCATAAATGCACAGGAGATTCTCTTTTAATTGAAAGAAAGCTCTGCAATTGGGGGGGGGGGAAGGGGGGAGAGGATAGGATGAAGATGAAAGTGGATAAGAGTAATCTGAAGAAATCTTTCTTTATGGATAAAGTGATAGATGCATTGAATAGCCTTCCGGTGGAGGTGATGGAGGCAAGGACTGTATCTGAATTCAAGAAGGCATGGGATAAACACAAAGGATCTCTAAGGGGGAAAAGGGCTGTAAAGCTTAATAGTTGGTATGTAAGGGCAGACTCGATAGGCTGTATGGTCTTTATTTGGCATCATTTTTTCTATGGGGTCTGTTTACTAAATGGCGCTAGTGGCTTCCAAGTGAAATCGGAGCCGTGGCCCCATTTTATTCAATTGAACTGTGGCTCTGATATCACATGGAAGCCATTAACGCCGCTTAGTAAACAGACCCCTATGTTTCTACATTGACTTAAAAGGCACACACAACAACATGCTTAATGTTCATATTGACCTTTTTATCTCAGCCTTTGCCCATCTTCCATTTAATGAAAAGATGAGGGGCCTGATTTACTCAGGTTTTTTTCTCCTTAGGGTTCTTGGGGGAATAAAGCTTAGTAAAGGAAGCATACAGTTTTTACCTGTTAGTATTGCGATTCAATCTTTCCATCTTTCTACTTTTCTGGATGTGCTGTGCTTTTTGATTCACACCACTCACTTACGAATGGTGACCACACTTGATGTTGTTTCTTATTTGGGGAGAAGGGAATTAGTGAGCAATTCCTGTTCATTGAAAGGCAGCAGGATGGCACTGAAGAAGGG
This sequence comes from Ichthyophis bannanicus, assembly GCA_033557465.1. NCBI lineage: Eukaryota > Metazoa > Chordata > Amphibia > Gymnophiona > Ichthyophiidae > Ichthyophis > Ichthyophis bannanicus. The sequence continues at coordinate 759,998,131 of CM066035.1, forward strand.
ACTGTAAATAAGATTCAAGCACAGCAGAGGCCACACTAGGCTTTTTGTTTTCATAGAGTTGCACTTTGGATTTAGATTGGATTTTATCAATTCATTAAATTTGTAAAAGAGTACATGATCTCCAGATAAGCCCCAGTTCTTTGCTCCTTACACCCCTACTTTGAAGAACGCCAAAACTAGGAACTGCCACCACTCTGGACAACCCCCTTTTTAATCTAAAATTGCAAAATATCTTTCTAAAATGTAAACATTAAGTTGAGTTAAAGAAATAGCATTTTATTATAACCCGTCATTGGTACCTCCTTTATCTAAGCAGGCTGTATGGTGAAGAAGATAATCTTCTTACCTCCTGGTGGGGGGGGGCGGTTTACTCCAAGACCCAATGTTGGTGGACACTCTTTTTCTGAAGCAGTCAGAAAAATGCTCACCCTGATCTGATCCATAATTATACAGGTGGAGGCTGATTGCAAAAGGTGCCCACCTGGGCCATGTGCACGCCTAACAAATTGCAGAATCTGGCACCTAGATGGCCCGGCGTGCACCGTATTCTGCTGTGGGGGACATCTCCTGGGCTGCCCATCCCCACCTCACAATGCTCCAGCTGGCATGAGTGTGCATTGGCGTCTACATGTCCAGCCAGAAGCAATGAATGTTCAGTCTGACAGTGACCCCAGCACACTGCTGTCTGACTGTCATCGAGGGACCCCAAGGCCTGGATCGGGCAGCGGGAGCTGTCCCGCAGCATCGCCATGGAGTAGGGCAGGCTGCAGCCTATAAACTGCACAGTGCCTGGCACTTATTCCACCATCAGGGTGGAATAAGCCAGATGCCCATCTTGGTGCTGGGGTGCATACAGAGGCTTGTCCTGAATTGCCTCTGTATGTCCCAGCACCCAGCCACTCCCTCGTTCCGCCTCGGCTCTGCCCACTCCTGCCCACGTACAGCGCTCCCCGCACAAATGCTGTGTACATGCAGGAAGCACTGGCAGTGGAATAAGGGTTTGGAGCTGAACGCAGGTTGGAAGTCCAGCCTGCACGTCCAACCCTGCTATTCAGGACTCAGAATGCCACCCCCCCCCCCCATGGCTCAGAATGCCCCCATGATATCTGGCCATTTAGTGATTTAAATGGTTTGATATCTTCCCTATAACTTTTAAAAATATATGCATAGGGGAGTTATACATTGGCCATTCAACAGCCAATATGTAGCCCACTGAATATTGGGTGAATATTCAGCCACCTCCAGACTGAAGAGTAACTATCTTTGGGTGAGCAGTTATGTGACTGCTGCAGAAAATGAATCTCCATGAACCTAGGGTCTTGCAGTGAATATAATTCCCCCATTCCACATGATAGTCAGGTTAGGGACAATATTCATCCACTAAATGGATAAGGTATCTCTTTAGTTTAGGTCAGTCTGAAAATAGATTAGTGTGTACAAGGTTATGGTCTACAGTTCACCATAGATTGTTAAACACAACATCCGAGGATGTCACTGCTAGTTCAGGATATCTGTACTGGCAGAGTGTTATAACACATAGGCAGCTCTTCATATTAGCCTATTTCTTTTATTCTTGCACTTAAGTATCCACCACTTGACACTGTTGGAGACAGGACGGTGAACTGGACTGACTGACATTTTTTGTCTAATTCAGTCTAGATTATTCTTATCTTCTAAGATTCTCTGCATTTTCCCTATTGACCATTGCAACAGATATAATTGGACTGTAGTTGTGAACCTCACTAGTGGATCTGGGAAAGGTTCCTAGGACATTTTATCCCAGCTGTTAATCAACAATTTGTTCTTGTCCTTTTCAAGTCTGCTTAAATTATAGAACTCACAGGGGAGGGGGCAATGTTCCCACCAAGCTGCATGGGCGTCCTCTAGCTATGCTGCTGCCAGTAGGGAGGGCACTGCCTGCTCCTCGCTACTAAAAACACGATATTGCAGTACATTCTGCCACCGGCAGCTGCGTGCTAGGAGGACTCATGCACAGATTGGGGGGAACGTTGGAGAGGGAGAAAAAAAAGTATCAGAACCAGCACAGTTTAAATTCCGGAAAATGGCATATACCTGAACCAGCTCATTTTCATGGATGCATGTCTCCTCTGTCTGCACACCGGTGCTTAAGACCGAGTTTCCCATCACTACTGCATGCTAAGAGCTTGATTCCCTGATCTGGCTGGGCCATTGCTTTTTTAACAGAGGAGCTACTTAGAAAATTTATGTTCTTTCTCCCACGCCTTTTCTTTATTCCTGAATGTTATTGTCACTTTCATGCCTGCAATGTGTCTACAAGAAAAAAAAAGCAAAAAGTGTTTGCTACTGTTAAGAAAGTGATAGCAGTGTGGATTGATGGATATACGTTTTGCCCGATTCCCTGCAATCAGTTTCTTTACTTGGAGATTTTTCACATGATATTAATTGTCAAGAAGTCACAGTAAGTTCAGTTTACTTGATTGTTGTCCCTTGTCCACCAGTAATACCTGTGGGGTTGAATAAGACACCAAAGAATATTCTGTGCTTTCCTCCTGTAGTTCCCAACAAGACTTTGACACATATTTGTGCAATTTTATGCAGCGTCACCCCATGTATCCAAAGGCAACCCAGGGATTTTGCCTTTGTGCACAATACATTGAACTGCTTATTTTAAACTGCAAATTGGAAATTGGCTAAGAAAACTCCTTTGTAACATGCAGCTAAATGTTTGCTGGATTAATCACTTGTTTATAAAGAATATATAACTTTTCTTCTTTGCATCGAACTATAATATTATTGATGTGTTTCAAAATATGTTGGTATGCTATGGAACTTGTTATGTTTAATAGGGGTGTGCAGGCAAAAAGATTTTGGGCCCGATATTCAATGGGATTAACATGGATAGCAGACCTGCCAACTATGTTAATCCCCCTAGCCAGGATATTCAGAGACACTAACATGCTAACTGGTTAGCATGGGAGTCTTCTGGGGGTGTTAGCCGTATGGCAATAACCAGGCAAGTGATGATATTGAGCTGCTGCCCGATTAGCACTAAGTGGCAAAAGTCAGGCACACTAAAGGCTGGACTGAATATCACCACTGTCTGGTTAGCTTCACGGTAATCTGAGCAGCCTGAATATTCAAATATGCTCCCATCATTGAATATCCAGGTTTAAAGCTCAGCGCTAGCAGCCACTGCTGAATATTGGGCCCTTTCTTCCTTGTTTCATTTGAAGGTTTCTTGGTTTCATTTTAAGAAATTTTTATTTTGTTTCATTTTTTTTATATAAATTTTCACTTCAGGGCAATTTTGTTAATTAAAGAGGTAGCTATTGCTGCTGCTGTCCAAATGAAAAACATAGCTGAAAGTTTAGAGACAAATAAAATCCTAACTAACTTTTTTTCCTCATGGTCAGAGATTGGTCTTGAACTACTGACCTTTGGGTTACATTGTAGGCAATTTTCAGAAGAGCCATCATATTTTTATGGGGCTATATCTTATGGCCTACAGTATTGCTGGTGATCTTTCCTGTTTCCTGATTTGCTCAGTTTGCCTTCTCTGGAGCTCTATGGAAAAGCTAACTGGATATTTCGCCTTGTGAATCTATTGACTCCTGCTGTAGAGATTTACTCTAAACATTTTTCTTTTTTCATGTTCTTGTGCCAGGAATTCTGTGAAACCATGTCTAATATACTATCAGAGATATTCACCAAGTCTAATCCAGATCCTCATTGATCATCACTAATTGGACAACCAGGATCTAGATCAGGTTTAGTAAATGTCACGATATCATACTTTCTCCATTGAAACATGTTGGATCTTTTGCAAGATGCCTGCCTTTTAACCCTAACATTGCTGGTTTGAGTCTAGCCCGGAAAACAGAATTTTGGATTTTTCAGCGTTGCTTTCGGATTTGTTGATATTTCCCATGCTATTTCAAATGAATGCACATCCCTAATGTTTAATAATTTAATTTTGCATTATAATCTCCCTTTTTTTCTCTCTCTCAAGAACAATGGAGATCCCTGAAGTGTTTTTCTTCTATATCAAACTCCAGTAGTCAATATTAATATATGTTATAAATACTTTGAAATTCTCTAAACTCAGAAGAGAATGTATATCTGCATCATTGTAAGTTTCTGAGGTATTTGCATTTTTAGAAACAATGTGCTTTGTGCTACCAGCAGATCTCCTTGTTCATCATCTCTCTAAGTACCTTCTTTATTACTCTGGTGAAAGAAAAGATAGAAGATGTATTTATAATCTCTTTTGGAAGGGAAATTTTTATAGAATTGAATTTGCTTATCAAAGCACACACAAGCCTAGATTTTAAAGTAATTATGTGGGAAGTAATGCCATGAAGTATGTCAAGCCAGTCCCAGTGCTAATGGTGTGTTATTTATGTAGATGAATGCAGAATCACAGTTGCGGGTCTAGTAGCTACTTTCAGGAACATTTTTCATTGCAAGCCCATGAGACCCATTATTGAGCAGCTGTAATGTATTGACAGGCATCAAGGAATGGGAATTGATGCCTGTGTCTAAGAAGCAGTCAGTGTTGGATGGGCTACTTGTCATTCATGAACTGAATCTGTGGCATGCCAGCAGGGTTTTGTGGGAAGTTCTATGTCAGATAACAAGAAGAGGTGACAAAGTATTCAGGTTGCGGTGTGAAATTAAGAGCCCCATTCATGAATACTATATGACAAAATGTGTTTCCTCAAGAGTGTAAGCTTTCTCTTATTTTCTGTTGGCTAACGCAGACTTAGAAAACATGACTGACTTCTTTATGTGTCCTTACTAAAATTTTATTGATAGCTGAGCCAATACATCATATTTACTCTAACATTTCAATCAATCCTCCCTCCTCCAATCTAGCCCAGCTATGGAAGTTGCAAGCTTCTGGAACCTAGCACAGGTGCCTCTTAGCCGACTAGAAGGTAGTGCCATGTTTGAAACTGCCAAAATTATTATCACAGGCTTATTACAATTTTATTCCAGAACTGTGAACAGCAGAAGCCTTTCTTGCACTTAGCACTGCTACCAAGCATTTTGCCCCACCCAGAATAATGATTTGAATACATTTGACAAGATTGGTGAACAGTAGTATAAATCTCACCATGCTAGTGTAAAAATTGTGTTATAACTAGAGAATTTAGGGGACAATATTCAAAAGCACTTACCTGGTTAGCGAGATATTCAGCACTAACCAGATAAGTGCCAGCCATTGAGAGAAATTCGGAAGCACTATCTGTATAGTGTCATTGAATATTTCCTTTGACTATCTCGACACCACCCATCTAGTGCCAGGACATGGGAGCAGCTTGAGCAGAGTTCTGAATTATCTGATTAGTGGAGATATTAGGTCCACTAAGCGGATAACTATCCAGATAAAAGGCTTTATCCGGTTAGCTATCCAGATAGCAGGCTCAATATCACTGCTGTCAACCCTGACTCCGGATATTCACCACCTGCCAATATCAGGATAATAGCACAGAATATTGCAATGTGTGCCTTTGAGTCAGTGCTGACTCCTGGCAACCTAGCAGCTCCTGGGTTTTCTTGGCAGTGTGACCGGAAGCAGATTCCAGGCTTTCTTCTGAAGCAATGGAGGGTTAAGTGACTTGACCAAGGCCACAATGATGAAAAGCAATGGGCAAAACTGAAAGGGGATATTTTAAGGGCAACACATTTTTTTTGTTAGTAAAGTAAATAAGTGTAAAAGGAAAAGGAGGCCACTTGGTTCTCGAAAGAAGTACATAGCTGAGAAGTTGAAGAAAAAGATGGTGGCCTTCATAAAATACAAGAGATCGCTGAGAGAACAAGGCCAGTATCAATATTTGGAAAAACTTGGAGAAGCTAAGTAAGTAGTCAGGAAAACAAAGATACAAAAAGGAGAAGAGATAGCCAGTGCAATAAAATGGGTGAACAGACATTTTTCAGAAATGTTAGCGAGAGGAGGAAGTGCAAAAGTGGTATTGTCAGACTTAAAGGTGAAGAGGGGGAATACGCAGATGCAGATGAGGATAAAGTGGAATTACTTAACAAATATTTTTGTTCTGTGTTCACAGATGAAGGGCCAAGGGCAGAACCTCAGAAAACACCCACAAATAGGAGCAAAAGAAAGGAGGATCTTGAACAATATTCAGAAGGCTGTGCTTTTGAGGAACTAGTTAAATTAAAAGTAGACAAAGCGATGGGGCCGGATGGGGTACATCCGAGAATACTGAAGGAACTTGGGGACATTCTAGCGGCTCCACTGACTGACCTTTTCAATGATTCTTTAGGGTTGGGAGTGGTCCCAGAGAACTGGAGAAAGGCACATGTGGTCCCTTTACACAAAAGCAAAAGTAAGGGTGAGATTGAGAAAACAACCGGTTAGTCTGACCTCTGTAGTGAGTAAATTAATGGAAATGCTGTTAAGACAGAGGATAGTAAGATTTCTGGAGTCCAACAGATTGCAGGATCCGAGGCAGCATGGGTTTACCAGAGGTAGGTCTTGTTAGACAAATCTGATTGATTTCTTTGACCAGATGACAGAGAGTTAGACTGAGGGAGAGAACTAGATGTGGTGTACTTGGATTTCCTAAAGCATTTGACACCATTCTACTCAGACAACTTATAAATTAATTGAGCATCCCAGGGATGGTCCCTAAGGTGACTGACTGGGATAAAAATTAATTCAATGGGAGGCGACAACAGGTAAATGGAGCTCACTCTGAGGAGAAGGATGTTACCAGTGGTGTGCCACGGGACTCCCTCCTTGATCAGATTCTTTTAACATCTTTCTTAGCGATATTTCAGAAGGGCTGTCAGGTTAGGTTTGCCTCTTTGCGAATGATACCAAAATCTGCAATAGTGTAGACAGCCAGAAACGAGTAGATAACATGAGGAAGGATCTAGCTAAGCTTGAAAGATGTTCAAGAATTTGGCAGCTTAGATTTAATGCTAAAAAATGAGGGTCATGCATTTGGGCTGCAAAAATCCAAAGGAGCGGTACAGTGTAGGGGGTGAAGTACTTCTGTCCACTAAATAAGGGCGTGACCTAGGCATGATTGTTTCTGATGATCTTAAAGTTGCTGAGCAAGTAGAAAAGATAACAGCAAAGGCCAGAAGGATGCTTGGATGCATAGGGAAAGGGATGGCCACCAGAAGAAAGGAGGCGATAGTACCTCTGTATAAGTCTCTTGTGCGACCTCATTTGGAGTATTGTGTGCAGTTCTGGAGACCACACCTTAAAAAGGATATAAACAGGTTGAAGTCCATGCAGAGGATTGCTACTAAAATGGTCAGTGGTCTTTGTCATACGTCAGAAGAAAAGCGAAAGAGGGGAAATATGATAGAGATGTTAAAAAGCCTCCATAGCATAAATGCACAGGAGATCCTCTTTTAATTGAAAGAAAGCTCTGCAATGGGGGGGGGGGGAAGGGGGGAGAGGATAGGATGAAGATGAAAGTGGATGAGTAATCTGAAGAAATCTTTCTTTATGGATAAAGTGATAGATGCATTGAATAGCCTTCCGGTGGAGGTGATGGAGGCAAGGACTGTATCTGAATTCAAGAAGGCATGGGATAAACACAAAGGATCTCTAAGGGGGAAAAGGGCTGTAAAGCTTAATAGTTGGTATGTAAGGGCAGACTCGATAGGCTGTATGGTCTTTATTTGGCATAATTTTTTCTATGGGGTCTGTTTACTAAATGGCGCTAGTGGCTTCCAAGTGAAATCGGAGCCGTGGCCCCATTTTATTCAATTGAGCTGTGGCTCCGATATCACATGGAAGCCATTAACGCCACTTAGTAAACAGACCCCTATGTTTCTACATTGACTTAAAAGGCACACACAACAACATGCTTAATGTTCATATTGACCTTTTTATCTCAGCCCTTGCCCATCTTCCATTTAATGAAAAGATGTGGTCGGTGCAGAGGATGACTACTAAAATGGTCAGTGGTCTTTATAATAAGCCATATGGGGACAGACTTAAAGATCTTAATATGTATATGTTGGAGGAAAGGCGGGATAGAGGAGATATGATAGAGATGTTAGCTAACAAACTAAACTCCGTATCTTCTCAATATTGAACTTAACACCAAAACAGGAGGAAGAAAAATAATAATAATAAACAAAACCCTGGTTAGCAAAACTCCTATCCATGGTCTCCCTATAATAGAAATATATACTGTGGACTGGGAGAGAATACGCCTCAGATGAGGGTTCCTTGCAATGCGGAGCAAAAACCCTGCTAACAGCTCATAGGAAAATCCCTGATGTTATTCATACGCTTATAGTGCAAAGTCAGTTTTTCAATTTTCAAATGCATTTAAAAACACTGAAAAGCCATAAACAAAGCACTTATCTGGCGAACCGAAGCCCACTCTCCTTGCAGGTATCAGCAGCGCCAACCCCATCGAAACAAACGCCCATGAAGATAAGTAGCACACTTGACCCAAGGCTGCAAAAAATGATAGCAGCATTTATATGTATAGATTGGTATACATGTGTAAATGCCATTTTAGAAAGTGGCTTTTACACATGGTGATTCATATCATGTTTAGTTTGCCAGGAGGCATGATAAAGGCAGGGAGAGTAAGTTTGTTTGGGCAGGCTGAAAATATCAACATATATTCCCCATTTTATAAGGGGAGTACATGTTGATAAAATAATATCTAGGCGTCAGCGTTTGCACCTGCTCCCAGGCATGAATAAGTTCATGATTGAAGGAGCAGGCATAAAGGCAAAGATCTGGCTTCCCCAATTCAACCCCTTCCTGACATCAATCCCACCCCAATTTCCCCTCTGCTATCCAGTCCCCTAGCCCCATGCAAATCATTTGACCACGACCTCCGCACATCATCTAAGACCTCCCTAACTCAGAATATCCACCAGTCAGCCAATTCCTCCCCCCAGTTGACTTCCCCAAGCCTAAAGGAAACACCTCTGAGGAACCTCTCAAGACCCCTCCCCCTAATGCCATCCCAGATCATATCAGGAGTCCATGGTGCTCAGGGTCTCAGGATCCTGATGATGCTTCTCCCTCTCGCATTCATTACTCATGTGTATCTTAACATACTCTAGTCCCCAATTTTGTGATGATCTTTATCTTGATTAGATTTTAAGTTCTGATGAGCAGGGACTCTGTCTTTCATCTACATGTACAGCACTGCATATGCCTTGTAGCTCTATACAAATGGTAAGTAGAAGTAGTAGTAGTATCTAGTGTGAGCAGTAGTGGTCTCCAGTTAATAAGAACATAAGATATACCATGCTGGGTCAGACCAAGGTCCATCAAGCCCAGTATCCTGTTTCCAACAGTGGCCAATCTAGGTCACAAGTACCTAGCAGTTTCCCCAAAAGACACAGGTTCAACAGTGATTGTTTTGGGGCAAGCAGTAGATATTCTGGATCCACTTTGATGATGGTTTATGGACCTTTCCTCCAGGAACTTGTCCAAACTTTTTTAAACCTGGCTACACTAACAGCTTTTACTACATTCTCCGGTAGGAAATTCCAGAGTTTGTACACGTTGAGTAAAAAAATATTTTCTCTTATTAGTCTTAAATAGGTTACCAGTAGCTTCATTGCATGCCCCCTAGTCTTTCTATATTTTAGAAACATTGAAACATGATGACAAAAAAAGACCACATGGCGTATCTAGTCTGTCCTTCCATATCAACCACTACAACAGTCCCCTTTTTTCCTTTAGAGATCCTCCGTGTTTGTCCCATGCTTCTTTGAATTCAGATACTGTCCTCATCTCTACCACCTCCACTGGGAGACTATTCCATGGATCCACCACTCTTTCTGTAAAGAAATATTTCCGCATATCACTCCTGAATCTATCCCCTTTCACGCACATCCCATGGCCCCTCATAGTAGAGCTTGCTTTCAATCAAAAGAGGCTCTCCTCCTATGCATTTATGCCACAGAGGTATTTAAACATCTCAATCATATCACCTCTATCCTGCCTTTCCTCTAAGGTGTACATATTAAGATCCTTAAGTCTGTCCATTTTAGTAGCCACCCTTTGTACTGACTCCAGCCTGTTTATATCCTTTTGAAGGTGCGGTCTCCAGAATTGCACAAAATACTCCAAATGAGGTTGCACCAAAGACTTATTCAGAGGCACTATCATCTCCTTTCTCCTGCTGGCTCCTCCTCTCCGTATGCACCCAAACATCCTTCTAGCTTTTGCTATCACCTTTTCTACCTGTTTAGCTACTTTAAGATCATCAGACACAACCACGCTTAGGTCCTACTCTTCTTTAGTGGGCAAAAGTACTTCACACCCTATACTATATCGCTCACTTGGATTGCTGCAGCCCAAATGCATGACCTTGCATTTTTTAACATTAAATCTCAGCTGCCAAATTCTAGACCATTCTTCAAGTTTAGCTAGATCTCTCCTCATGTTATCTACACCTTCCTGGGTGTCTATTGCAGATTTTGGTATCATCCGGAAAGAGGCCCTTCTGCAATATCACTAACAAAGATGTTAAAAAGATGGTGTAAACAATCGATCTACGTTTACCCGTTCCACTCCATTCATTAATTTATAGACCTCTATCATTTCTCCCCTCAGCCGATTCTTTTCCAGGTTAAAGAGCCCTAACCTTTTTAGCCTCTCTTCATAGAGGCATCACTCCATCCCCTTTACCATCTTGGTAGTTCTTCTCTGTACCTTTTCTAATAACGCTATATCCTTTTTAAGATACAACAACCAAAACTGCACACAATATTCAAGATGCAGTCGCACCATGGAATGATACAGAGGCATTATAATATCCTTTATTTTATTCTCCATTCCTTTCCTTATGATAACTAGCATTCTATTTGCTCTCTTGGCCGCCGCTGCACAGTGGGCGGAGGGTTTTAATGTTATTCAAGATGACGCCTAAATCTTTTTCTTTCCTATGTTCAAAACTTTGCACTTGTCCACATTAAATTTCAGCTGCCATTTCGATGCTCAGTCTTCCAATTTATCAAGATCTTCTTGCAATTTTCCACAATCCTCATGAATTGTTTTGTGTCATCTGCAGATTTGATAACCTCACTCGTTATTTCCATTTCCAGGTCATTTATGCATATGTTAAAAAGTAGCGGACCCAGCACAGATCCCTGGGGCACGCCACTATTCACCTTACTTCATTGAGAAAATTGGCCATTTAGCCCTACCCTTTGCTTTCTATCTTATTACCAGTTCCTGATCCACAATAGTACACTGTCTCATATTCCATGACTTTTTCGTTTTGCCAAAAGTCTCTCATGAGGGACCTTGTCAAAAGCTTTCTGAAAGTCCAGATACACTATATCAACCGACTCGTCTTTGTCTACATGTTTATTCACACCTTCAAAAAAACATAACAGACTAGTTAGAGAAGACCTTCCATGACTAAAGCCATGTTGGCTGTCTCCCATTAAACCATGACTATCTACATGTTCAGTAATTTTGTTCTTTATGATGGTTTCTACCATTAGACTCACCGGTAGTTTCCCGGATCAACCCTTTTTAAAAATTGGCGTTACATTGGCCATCCTCAAATCTTCTGGTATTACAGATGATTTTAATGATAGTAGATATACAATCTCATATTTCAGTTCTTTTAACACCCTTGGGTGTATATCATCTGGTCCAGGTGATTTGCTACTGTTCAGTTTATCAAATAGTTGTAATACATCTTCCTGGTGTATTGATATTTTTTCAATTCTTCTGCAGCATCTCCTTTAAATACCATTTCAGTCATGGGTAACATTCCTTCATCTTCCTCAGTAAAGACCGAAGCAAAGAATTCATTCAGTCTCTCCGCTATGGCCTTATCCCTTCTTAATACCCCTTTTACCCCTCTATCATCTAATGGTCCAACTGACTCACAGGTTTTTTGCTACAAATGTACTTGAAAAAGTCTTTATTATGTGTTTTTGCTTCCACAGCAAGCTTCTTCTCAAATTCTCTCTTTGCCTGCCTTATCAATGCCTTGCATCTAACTTGCCAGTGCTTGTGCTGTTTCCAGTTTTTGTCATTTGGCTCCTTTTTCCATTTCCTGAAAGATGCTTTTTTGGCAACAACAGCCTCTCTGACCTCCCCTTAACCATGCTGGCAGTTTTTTGGACTTCCTTCTACTTTTCTTAAAGCATGGAATACAACTGTTCTGGGCTTCCAAGATAGTATTTTTAAACAACACCCAAGCTTGATGTAAATCTTTAAGCTTTGCATTTGCTCCTTTTAGTTTTTTCTTAACTATTTTCCTCATTTTATCATAGTCTCCCTTTTGAAATTTAAAAGGTAGTACTCTGGATTTCCTTACCGTCCTTCCTTCATTTATTAAATCAAACACGATCATGCTATAATCACTATTGCCAAGTGGCCCCAACACCCTTATCTCTTGCACCAGATCTTGTGTTCCACTAAGGACTAGGTTCAAAATGGCTTCCCCTATGGTCAGTTCATGAACTAGCTGCTCCAAGAAGCAGTCATTTATTTCATCTAAAAACTTTATCTCCCTAACATGTCCTGCTGTGACACTGACACAGTCGATACCGGGGTAATTGAAATCACCCATTATTATTACTGTGTTGTAACTTTTGTTAGTTTCCTTGATTTATTTGAGCATTTCATCATCCATTTGCTTATTCTGGCCAGGCAGTCAATAGTACACCCCCACTGCCATTGCCTTCCCCTTTCCCTTTTTATATGGAATTTCAATCCATAGAGATTCTACAGTGAATTTTGCTCCCTGCAAAATTTTAATCCATTGTGACTCAATACCCTCTCTAACAGAGCGCAACCCCTCCACCAATTTGATCTTCTCTATCATTACGATAATATTTGTACCCAGGTATCACAGTGTCCCACTGGTTGTCCTCCTTCCACCATGTCTCTGAGATACCAATCATATCTAACCTCTCAATTAGTGCTATATAGTCTAACGTCCCCATCTTATTTTTTAGACTTCTATCATTTGCATCAAAGCATTTTAGAGATGGTATTTTATTCATATTAATCTGGCTATCGGTAGGCAGGGGTAATTTGGAATCTTTAAGCTCTGTCTGCTCTGTGCTCAAATGCCTAGGGAGGGTTGGGGGGGATCAGATAAATTGAAGGGATTGGGGGGGATCAATGTCAGGGGTGATGATCATGGGGGGAGGGGGAACTGCTGCTGCTGGATCATATGTGTGTGCAGGTAGGGAACAGTGAGTTTGGCAGAGCATCTTGCAAAATACAGTGGGAGTTTTTTTCCATGTCCTTACCTGTACATCTAAATTACCCTCTCCACATACTATTTAAAATCTGCCTTACTGTATAGGAGAACTGGCTCAAGCTATTATGGCAGTCAGCTTGGTTTTCTGCATTGTAATGTATATAATGCTTATAACTGCTCAGGCTCCAGATATACATAGACCAGACCTATACTAGGTCCTGCTAATAAAGATGGAAGTAAGGCCATCCCAATCATTAGGCAAGACTAGGTGGTCGCATCGGGAAGCAGCTTCTGAGGGATGGCAAAAGAGAAGCAACCGTCAAAGCAAAACAAATGAGCCATCAGCACATTCTTTCCACTGCCCATTGCCTAATTATTCATTTTATCAAAATATCAGGGGAGAAGAGGCGTAAGGATGAAATTTCACCCAGGGCACCCTATATGCTTGCACTGGTCCTGGATAGAAGCTAACAAAATTTGCTAAATTTGGAAACTCCTCAGGAATAGAGTGAATATCTGCAATTCTTCTAAAAACTGTTATTCTGGACAAAGCTACTAGGCCATTACTTTTTTTTTTTGGAGACAAGAAATAGGAGACAAGGATGCTGGTGAAGACAAACCAACTCTTCATGGAAACGTTCAGAAGAAAAGTCTGGCAATAGTCTGCCCTTCCTGTGTCACCCGTGATGGATGTGCATGCTAAAGGGAGTGGAGGAGTAACCTAATGGTTAGAGCACTGGCTTGGGAATAAAGAAACCAGTGGTGGTCGCGTGTTCTGCCCAAGCAGCTCCAGCACACACTCCTTCCCTAGCACCTATAAAGCACGTAACTTAAAAGTGCAGTTAATGCATGCTTGCAGGTTGACGCAGCCTTAGCATGCGCTGTTGTGATACTTGCCCTAACTCTCTATGTCTTCTACCAGGAAATGTTGTTTGACTTGTGGCAAGTGAGGTGCCTCATCACCAGATTCTCAACTCTGCTTTTCCTTTATAGCAGCTTCTGAGTCATGCCTCGAGGGTCTACTTTCCCCCTCTCAGCTGGGGGATGCAGTTAGTGTCACCTTGCCTGCCTCAGGGCAGGAGATGACAGATGGCACTATGGGTAAGGATATTCAGCTGGCTAGAGGATCTGACTTTGAGTCCAATATGAGGGTGGCCACCCCAGGCATTGGTGCTTGATGCCAGACCTGGCTCCAGGCATCAGACCTCAAGCAGTGGGTCCAGGAGAAACTCCTTGATGTCCCCTGCCTCGGTGAAAACCTCTTCAGCAAAAGGCGACAGAGATCGAGACCGAGTTCATCAAGAAGACTCGGCTCTCCAGGAAGACCTCCACCCTTCCCAAGAAGAAACCATTAGGGTAGAGGCCCCCTTTTCACAAAAAAGGCCATCCTTACTGAGGCTATTCCCAATACCAGGTCTCCCAGACCTCACAGCTGGGTCACCAGGGCAAAGGAGCAGACCAAGGCTAACGCAAGCCTAAGGGCTCTAAGCCCCAAACACCGGTTTCAGCCCAGGCTGGATCGTTTTTTTGACTCCCTGAACATAGCCTTTCTTCCTGGGGGGAGCAACTGCCAACAGGGGGTCATCTGATCCACTTTGCCCATCGGTGGCCAGCCATAACCACAGACACCTAGGCCCTCCAGGTGGTCAGAGAAGGCTACCTCCTTCACTTGGACCAGATGCCTCCCCCTTTCTTTCCAGGAGAGCCCCCTTGGATTCCCCTGCACCAGGCCCTGCTACTGCAGGAACTTGCAGGCCTCATCAGGGACGGAGTCGTGGAACCAGTACCCCTCCACCTCAGGGGCAAGGAGTTCTACTCCCGTTACTTTCTGGTCCCAAAAAGAACAGGGGGCCTAAGGCTCATTTTGGACTTGCAAAACCTGAACGAGTTCTTGCTGCAGGAGAATTTCAAGATGCTCTCCCTTGGAATATTGCATCCCTACCTCCAGCAGGGAGATTGGCTTTGCTCCTTGGACCTAAAGGATGCTTACACCCACATCCTTATTCATCCCAGTCACAGGCAGTACTTGTTCATGGTCGCAGGCGACCGCTACCAGTACGGGGTACTACCCTTCAGCCTAGCCTCTGCACCAAGAGTCTTCACCAAATGTCTGGCAGTGGTGGCCACTTATCTCCATCTCCAAGGAGCCTTCGTTGTCCCATACCTGGATGACTAGCTTGTAAAGGGGGACATGGTCACCGAGGTGCTACAGTCCACGGCCCACACCATCAAGGTCCTGCAGCATTTGGGGTTCATGATAAACCACCCCAAGTCTCACCTCACTCCAGCGCAGGACTTGGAGTTCATAGGAGCTCAACAGGACACTCTCCAGGACAGGGCCTTTCTTCCCTTGGACAGGGCAGATCGCCTCAGAGCCCTGGCCACCAAGATGCAAACACCATCATGTAGTGTCGGTATTTTCCATGCACCATCTACTGGGCCATATGGCATCCACAGTTCATGTGGTACCCAATGCCTGCCTCCACATGCAGGCAACTCAGTGGGGTCTCCACTCACAGTGGACATAAGCCACGGGCAAAATCTGAGGCAAGGTCTTAGTGTCCCATCAGCAAGCAGAGTCGCTTGACTGGTGGCAGGGCACACAGCACCTACAGGAGGGCATGCCCTTCCAGTCCCCAAATCCTCATAGGGTCCTCACCATGAACGTGTCCCTGTTGGGCTGGGGTGCCCACTGCGAGGAACTGCGCACACAGGACAACTGGTCCCTAGTGGAGAACCAGCAACAGATCATCCTGCTGGAGCTCAATGCCATTTTTCTGGCGATGAAGGCATTCCACCACTGCCTGCGGAACCAGTCAGTGCTAGTCCAAACAGACAACCAGGTTGTGATGTTCTATGTAAATAAGCAGGGGGGCACAGGGTCTCAGCGCCTCTGCCAGGAGGCAGTAGCCCTCTGCTTGTATACATTCGGTCAGGGAATGCTCCTCAGGGTGGTATACCTTCCGGGCCAAGGCAATGCCCTATCGGACATACTGAGCAGGGTCCTCCAGCCACATGAATGGTGACTAAATCCAAGGGTGGCACAGCAGCTCTTCCAACTTTGGGGAACCCCCAATTCTGGACCTCTTCGCCAGCCTGACCAATGCTCAGCTGCCCCACTTCTGCTGTCCATAACCGCATCTGTCCCGGGTGGTGGCAGATGCCTTTTTCATTTCATGGTCAGAGAGCCTTCTGTATGCCTCTCCTCCCACACCACTAACCACCCGAACCCTCTTCAAGGTCCTGTGGGACAAGGCCTCCATGATCCTGGTGGCCCCACAATGGCCCAGGCAGCCTTTGTTTCCCCTGTTGCTCCGCCTCTCGAAAGAATGCCCTGGGGCTACTGATCCAGGAGGAGGATTCCCTTCTTCACCAACCTGGGGTCCCTGTTGTTAACAGCATGGCTGCTAAATGGGTAGCCTTAGCATCCTTCAACCTCTCAAAGGATGTAGAGGTCCTCCTGGCCTCTCGTAAGAACTCTCCAAGACGGGCTTTGCCTTCAAGTGGCACAAATTCTCAATATGGTATGTAGAGTAATGGGTTAACCTGTTCTCTTGCCGGGTGCACACAGTGCTACAGTACTTGCGTCACCTTTTGCAAAGCGGACTCAAGTCCAACTCCGTCAAAGTGCACCTGAGCGCGCTATTGGCGTACCATAATTCCATAGAGGGCAAACCTTTTTCTACATAACCCTTCATTACCTGATTTATGTGGGGCCTTCTGCTCTCTAAGCCTCCCATCTGCCCAACCCCGGTGGAATGGGACCTCAATGTGGTTCTGATGCAGCTCGCCAAGCCACCTTTTGAACCTCTGGCTACCTGCCATTTGTGCTATCTCTCCTGGAAGGTCATCTTTCTGGTGGCACTCACCTCTGCCCACAAAGTCAATGAGCTTCAGGCCTTGGTGGCTGAGTCACCTTACACCAGGTTCTACAAGAATAGGGTCATGCTTCACACCCACCCTAAATTCCTTCCGAAGGTGGTATCTGTCTTCCACCTCAACCAGGAAGGTGGTGTTCCCCACCTTCTTTCTATGGCCTATGATGATAAGGCAGAAGCTCTTCTCCATACTCTGGATTGTAAGAGGGCCCTGTCCTTCTACCTGCAACGTACCCAGAGCCACTGCAAAGCTTCACAGCTTTTTGTTTCTTATGACCCAAGTTGACTAGGGGAGGCTGTTACCAAGTGGACCCGGTTGCAAGCCTAGACTCTTTCCCTATGACAGACATCTGCCTGGCTGCCACCTGGTCCTCAGTTCACACTTTTGCAGCTCACTACTGCCTGGAGAGAGAGTCCCAATGGGACAGTGCCTTCGGCCAGGCCATACTCCATAATCTGTTTGGGGTTTAGGCAACTCTTATCTTCTGACCCTTCTTATTCAGGCTACCGAAGTGATGATTCTCCTGGGACATCGGGATCCTTAGAGTCTTTCCTCAGACTTGCTTGAGGCTGCTCATGACTGGGCCATGTTTTTCTACAGGCTCTCGGTAGCCTGTAGCAAGGAAGTTCTATATGTGAGGACTGACTTCCTGCTTGATCCTGGAGAAAGCGTAGTTACTAACCTGTAACAGGTGTTCTCCAGGAACAGCAGGAATCAGTCATCACAACCCTCCTTCCTTCCTTTGGAGTTGCTGTTCAATTTTTGTCATCTTCTTTTGTCAGCTCTAGCTATGCCATCTGACTAAGTTGGCACCCTTAGGTGGGAAGGGGACCACACATGCATGGTGGCATCTCCCAAAGTCTTTCTTTGAAAGTTGGGGAGATGCTTCCACGGAGGCTATGTCGGCGGTGATGTCACCCATATATGAGGACTGATTCCTGCTTTCCCTGGAGAACACCTGTTACAGGTGAGCAACTACACTTTCGCCTTGTCACAGAGAGGTTTGGGTGACTTTTGCAAGGAATGGGGAGACTCAGTCTTTATGGCTTTGATCCAGCTCACTGGGCAGGAATTTCATGGGGACGTAGTAATGTTGAGGAATGATATGATGATTTCTATGTTTTCTCTGGTGACATGGTCAAATGTGGTCCATGAGTGAGTGGGAGGAAATGTCTGGGTTATCTGTCTTGTTTGAGTTGGTGGTTGGGTTTGGTGTGTGGAGTAGTATTTGGCTAGCTGTGTGGTGTGATAGGGACTTCAGGGGTATCTTCAACTGGGGTTTTTGAGAGTTTATTTTACTAACACAAATAGTTCTCTTGGTTGGTTGAGTGATTTTTGGATCAATTTGGTGTGGTAGGCTTGCTTGGAGCAGTCTGTTGCATGATTATATTCTTTTGGTAGTGTCATATAGCAGGTTCACTCCGAGGTCAGTTGTGATTTTCTCCATTTTCATTCTTGTCTTTGGAATTGTGTTTTGAATTTTCAGAGGTCTGGGGTGTACCATGGAATCCATTTGTGATTTTTAGGGCGTGAGTGGGTCAAAGTTTAAGCTGCTTCCAAGATAGTTTGGTTCCAAGCAGACATGGTTGATGTGGGGGAGATTTGGGTGAGGAAGGATTCCTTGTCAAAATGTTTGAAACATCTTATGTGATGTTCGGGAGGTGGCTTTTTGTTTGTTTGTTGAGTGGTAGATGAAAACTTATTAGGCTGTGCTTTGACCAGGTTACTGGGAGGATCTGTATTGGGGGGGAAGGATTGATATGGATCAGGTTTTTATTTATGAAGTCCAGGATGCTGCCTTTGTTGTGAGTTGGTGTTTTTATGATTTGTGTGAAGTCCATTGCATCCATGGCTTCCATGGAGGCTGTTGCTTGTTTTGCTTGGGGGGGGGGGGAATGGAGATGAGGTCTTTGTTGTTCTTATTTCCTAGAATGACTTGGAGAGGTCGTTGGTTGGGGTAGATGGCGAGTGATATGCTAGGCAAAGTGATATTTGCTTGTTAGATATGGTGAGTGTGTTCAGGCTTTCTATGCTTTCAGCAGCAAGTTTGCAAAGATTCAGGGTAGATTTGGCGAGAATAAGAACTCCTCCTTTGCAGTGAGCTCTTGGACAGTGGAATAGGCTGTAGTTGGGAGGTTTGATTTGATTCAGGAGTACTGTGTCTGATTCTGCAAGCTAGGATTTGGTGCTGCATAGGAGGTCGAGGTTTTGTGTGATTGTGATTTTATTCTTTGTGGAGCATGCGTTTATGAGTGCACAGTTGAGGGAGTTAGGGTTGGTTCGTTTGTTTAAGTAAGTATGGGAGAGGTTGTTGCTTATGGTGATGATGTTTTGTGGGTTGATTCAGTTGATTCTGTGCTGCTGGGGTCACCCTAAAATGGATCTGATGGCAACCTGCTCCGATGCCAAAGTTTGCTGCTTCAGCTGCCATACAGAGACAGAGTCCGAGAGCATCGACACCCTGACCCAGCCTTGGCCAAGTCAGCGGTCGCTGTACATGTTTTCTCTGTGGCCCCTGGTGGGGGCATGTGATTCAGCGTATACAACACCACCTGGATAGGATTGTTCTGGTGGCACAAGATTGACTGAAAAGAGCATGGTTTGGAGACCCAATGAGGCACCTGCAGGCGCCACCTCTTCGATTGCCTTTGTCTTGGGGTATATTGTGGCAAGGTCCGATCATCCTGGAGGACCCAGCTCCCTTATTGCTTTGGCATGGCTCTTGAAAGGAGATGGATAGCATGTTAGGGCTTCTCTCCAGCAGTGGTCTCTACTCTGCTCGGTGTCCGGAGAAGGTCTACCAAGCTAGCATACATACGGATATGGTGCTTCTTTGAGCGTTGGTGGGGTGCACAGCAGTTGACTCCTGAAGTGGTCAAGGTGTCCTCTCTGTTGGCCTTTCTACAGGATGGCCTGGAGAAGGGCCTTTCCTTTAGTTTCCTGAAAGTTGAGGTGGAAGCTCTGGCCTGTTTATGGGGCCCAGTGGCGGGCAAGTCTCTGACCTTGCACCCAGACATCCCACATTTTCTCTAGGGGGTTCAGCATCTGTGTCCTTCCCTCTGGTGTGTGATCCCTTCCTGAGATCTGTTTCTGATGCTCAGAGCCCTGATGGCATCACCTTTTGAGCCATTGAAGTGTGCTACCTTAAAAGATTTGATGCTCAAGATAGTCCACTTGGTCACTATTTGTTCCGCAATGTGGATTTCTGAGCTGCAGGCTCTGTCTTGCCGAGATCCTTATCTGTACTATTGGAAGAAGGCTGTTTCCATTTGGTCTGTTCCTTCCTTTTTGCCTAAGGTGCTTTCTCCCTTTCATGTGAACCAGGTGGTCTTCCAGCCCTCCTTTCCAAAGCAGCCATGTTGGGGGAAGAATAAGAATATTCACCTGGTGGATATCTTGGTAGCTCTTGCAGACATTTGTCGAGCAGCAGCATGGGCATCTCTTTCCACTTTTGTCAAGCATTACCACTTAGATGTCCATGCGTAGGTGGGCATGGCCTTTGGCTCAAGGGTTTTGCGAGCTGCTGTGTCTTCTTCCTGCCCAATGGAATTGTAGCTTTGGTACATCCTAGTTGTCTAGACTGGTTTAACAGGACGATATGGAAGATGACATTTTACTTACCAGTTAATGTCCTTTCCTTGAATCTTGCTAGACCAGTCCAGGGCCCACCCTTGAATCTGTATTTGCTCTGTTCTGCTGCAGTACCCTTGGGTCCGCTCTGATTTTTATATTTGGCTCTGCAGGTTGAACTTCTACTTACAGCCTTCTATTTATGCTTTCCTGTACATAGTTCTCGACTGTTGATTACTCCTTTTTGCAAGTGATTTAGGTTGTGTGAGGTTTGCCATGTTTCACCCATATTATTTGGGATGAATACCGAAGGGACCTCTGGTAGCTGAGGCAAATAGAGGCATGAGAGTGATGTCATTGAAGCCTGGGTTTTCCATTGGTTCTTTGTCTCCATCAATCTGCTGGTAGGGAAACATAACCCATTTGTCTGGACTAGTCTAGCAGGACTCAAGGTAAATACATTAACTGGTAAGTAAAATGTCACCTTTAAGAGCATAAATACTGGATTTGTTTTTCCAAAATAAACTAGATTGTGATAAGCTGTACTTGTATGCAAGAAGAATAGATTCTACATCACGTTCAAAAAAAGAAATCAGAGCCAGCTCTGTGTTCTGCAAAGGACCTAGTTTTAATCCCCAGTTCAGGTCTTCAGTTCCCAGACCAACCAGACTAATAAGTGTCCTCGATGAACTTTCAGGTTTGCTCCTCCTCAATTAACTTCCTGAAAGAGCGAATAGTGGACTTTCTCAAAACCAACAGATTGCATGATCCGAAGCAACATGGTTTTACCTAAGAACGATCTTGCCAAACAAATCTGATTAAGTTCTTTGACTGGGTGACCAGAGAACTAGATCAGGGGCATGCGATGGATGTCATCTACCTGGATTTTAGCAAAGCCTTTGATACTGTCCTCATAGGAGGTTTATCAATAATCTCAGTAGTTTGGGGATGGGTCCCAAGGCAGTGCACTGGATCAGAAATTGGTTGACTGACAGACGACAGAAGGATGAAGGTAAATGGAGCTCACTCGGATGAAAGGAGGGTGATTAGCGGGATGCCCCAAGGTTCAATCCTGGGCCCGGCACTGTTCAATGTATTTGTGAGTGATATTGCTGAAGAACTGAATGGAAAAGTCTCTCTTTTTGCAGATGACACGAAAATTTGCAGTAGAGTGGACTCCCCTGAGGGAATGGATAACATGAGGAAAGATCTACAAAAGCTGGAAGAATGGTCTAATGCTTGGCAGTTAAGATTTAATGCGAAGAAGTGCAGTGTCATGCACTTGGGAAGCAGAAATCCAAGGGAAATGAATACGATAGGGGGCGAGAGGTTGGTGTGCCCAGGCCAGGAGAAGGACCTTGGTGTGATTATTTCTGAGGATCTCAAGGTGGCAAAAGAGTGTGACAAGACAGTGGCAAAAGCCAGGAGGATGTTGGGTTGCTTACAAAGAGGAATTACCAGCAGAAAGGAAGAGGTACTAATGCCACTGTATAAGTCAGTGGTGAGGCCTCACTTGGAATATTGTGTTCAGTTTTGGAGACCATATCTTGCAAAGGATGTAAAAAGACTGAAAACTGTTCAGAGGAAGGCGATCAAAATGATTTGGAGCCTGCGTCAGAAGCCTTATGAGAAGAGACTTGAAGACCTAAATATGAACACTCTGAAGGAGAGGAGGGATAGGGGAGATATGATTCAGACTTTTAAATACTTAAAGAGTAATAATGAACAAACAAACCTCTTCCAAAGACGGGGAAGCTGTAAAACTAGATGGCATAACATGAAGCTGCAAGGGGGTAAATTGAAAGGCAATGTCAGGAAATACTTTTTCACTGAAAGTGTGTTGGATGCTTGGAATGCCCTCCTGATGGAAGTGATCGGGGCAAATACAGTGATGGAATTCAAAATGGCATGGGACAGACACAGTGGATCCCTTTGCAGCAACAGGATAAAATCAAAATAAACGTAATTATCTAATTTTTCAACAAGCAGGGGTGTCCTACACGGAGCAGTGGGTTCACCCCTAAACAAAGACATGGGGAGGGGTGGCCTGCACGGAGCGACAGGTACACCTACTATTGCCATCTTACTGGGCAGACTAGATGGACCATACTGGTCTTATCTGCTGTCATTTACTATGTTGCTACTATGTTATGTTAATCCCTTTACCACTCAAGTATCTGGTAATGAAACTGGACAATCATGATAACCTCTCCCAGAACAATTCTGTAAACATGTATAATTAGATATCAGCTTTTAAATATTAAACTTTGTTTCATTTATATAACTGTCTGAGGACAATTTCTAGAATACTAAGCTATGGATTCCGCTCTATCAACAATTAGCTGCCTTACCGAAGACTGAACACAGCTTAAGTCAACTTTCCAGAGAGTTGCCATGAGTCAACATCGACTTAACAGCACTTAACAACAACTGGGTAAATTGAGTATTGGAAAATTATCTACCCTCCCTGTAGGTAAAAGTACGCTCAGATGGTTCTTTGAGTTTGAGTGACTGTCAGGCTTTGTCTACTGCCTCCCCTAGAAGATGCTGCTTTAGCCAATCACCTAGTCTGCTTGATGGTTAAGCGAGCAGTGTTCACAGCCTCTGGATGGGAGTAAAATGCACCATGCAGTGGCAACATCTAGTGAGTGGATTTGGCATCCATGATTGCAGGGTACTGGAAGGAGCATGGAAAGATTCTTTGCAGCAATGAACTGGGAGGGATATAAGCTTAGGAGAGGGGGAAGAGGAAATCCTTGGGTACATAGTGTCCGATTACAGCCCTGATTTTGAGCTGCAAGCCCAATGGAGCAGAAAGAAACAGACTCATCCTCCCTCCAGAAAGAATTTCCAGCCTATGCCTTTTTTCATCTCTTGTCAGTTGCTCAGGCACACCAGGTAAGGCAGAAAAATGCTTTACTCCACACACTTATCACTCCTTTCTTCTCACTACTGTTCCTTCATTCATTTGAACTGAATATTTATAAGAACTTCTTCCAAACATGAACATGAGCCTCATTACTCACTCTCTGACAGGAGCTCATTCATTGGCTGCCAGAAACTTTCATGCATTGCCAAAATACTTCTCATCATCACTCCCCTATGTCAGCCAAAGAGATTATTTGAGGGGATTTTTGAAAATTTTAAAGCTTGCTTTAGAAAGTCCCCAAACAACTGTGCATTTGAAGAAAGATAAATGCATCCAACCTATCTGGTCTCCCTTGACATATGCAGGCTGTAGATCTGAAACATACTAAACATTATCTCTGACCACGGCTGATGGTTTTGCTGCTCGTCCACAACTTCATCATGGAATTCTTCTAACCCAATGTGCAGTTTTTGTTGATTTGGATATATTTTTGTGAAAGTGGATGGTTGGTGATGGATAAGGCAGAAAAATTGCCAGCAAGGATACCTTGGAGATGTTTTGTAGTGAAGTAAGAAAAGCTTCCCTTTGTTAATGTTGCTCAGTAAATATGAACAAATAAAAGAGAATGGAAATAAAATTAATTTTATGCATTCACTAATGACATTCAGAAAAGCTGATCTGTACATAGTATGGACACAAGGGAGCTGTATAATTTCAAGGCAAAAGATGGCACATTTAAAAAGAATGTGCAACTGAGCTTATGATGGCGTTATAGAGCTGATTTTGAAGGGGGTTTTATATGGGCACTGCTAGGCCGGGGAAGCTCGTAGCCACAAGTATTTCAAGTCATATGACTCAGTTCCCCAGGCACTACAAACATAGCTCTCAGAGAGAAAAAAGTGCATGAAAATGAAAATACATTCTTTTTTGTTTGACCCACATCATGAAGTGATCCAGAGTCTTCTATGCCCCTGGTGTGTTAGAAAACTGCTACAGGAGACACCTGCTTCATGGTGCCAAGGATCTTGGTTGGAGACAAATGTTTCCAGTTGACCCATCTCACTGGGAGTCGGGAGCAGCTCTATCATTAGGCAGATTGAGATGGCTGCTTCAGGCAGCAAATTTTTGGGAGCAGCAAAAAATGTTCCCAAAACATGACAATGGTAGCTGCCTCAGGCTGCTTAAAAACAAAAAAGAGATGACTGACAACATTCTTACTCCTTGCTGCTGCCACCGCCACTGCTTTTTCCACGTCTGTGGTAGCAGCAGGCCTCTGGCTTTAAAAAAAAAAAAACAAGAAACACAGGGTCTTTAAGACTCCTTCAGAGTGGAAGACCAGACCAGTCCTGCCCCCTCTGATGCATGGTTTTGCATCAGAGTGGTGTGGAACTGGTAGGGCCTTCGAAGTGCTCAAGAGTCAAAAATGGTAGAAACCATCATAAAGAACAAAATTAGTGAACATATAGATAGTCATGGCTTATTTGGAGACAGCCAACATGGCTTTAGACAAGGAAGATCTTGTCTTACTAATTTGTTATGTTTTTTTGAAGGTGTGAATAAACAGGGAGACAAAGGTGAGTTGGTAGATATAGTGTATCTGGATTTTCAGAAAGCTTTGACAAGGTCCCTCATCAGAGTCATGGGATAGGAGTCAGTGTACTATTGTGGATCAGGAACTGGTTAAAAGATAGAATGCAGAGGGTAGGGCTAAATGGCAAATTTTCCCGATGGAAAAAGGTGAATAGTGGAGTACCCCCAGGGATCTGTGCTAGGTCCACTGCTTTTTGACATATTCATAAATAACCTGGAAAAGGGAATAACGAGTGAGGTTATCAAATTTGCAGATGATACAAAACTATTTAAAGTTGTTAAAATCCATGAGGATTGTGGAAAATTGCAAGAGGATCTGGATAAATTGGAAGACTGGGCATCCAAATGGCAGATGAAATTTAATATGGACCATTGCAAAGTTCTGCACCTAGGAAAGAAAAACCCAAACTATGGTTACACGATGCAAGGTTACACATTAGGAACCACCACCCAGGAAAAAGATTTAGGTGTCGTCATGGATAACATGTTAAAAACCTCTGTCTAGTGTGCAGCAGCGGCCAAGAGACCAAATAGAATTGGTGATGGAAGGAAGTGAAGAAGACAGAAGGGGGAGAAATGGCAGATGGACTGGAGATCCTACAGGGTGAGTTAAGAGAATACAGAGAAAAGCAGAAACCAGAAACTGGGATCAGCATGATTAGAGAATAAAATAGCCAGACAGAAATGGTACAAAAATGATTTTTTTTCTCAGTTTAGAGATTGGAATTTGTCAGTCATTGGGATTTACATGTTGTATCTTTATAGTTTACATAGTACAGGAGCATCTGCATCTCTTTCTGTTTCTCTGGTGTTGTTTTGCATGCAGCATCTGGCTTCTTGGGGTTTCAATTTAATTTTTGTCTGCATAATTTTATTTTTAGTTTGTGTTAATTTATTCTATACTTGGTGAAGATATATCTTAGTGTGTTACTGAGGCCAGCTATTCGGTTAGCATGGAGTTTCTATGTAGGAATCTAGCTTATTCAGTTTTTCAAATATTTACAGTGCTTCTCTTTTCTGGGTATGCATCCTGTGTGAGTTTTGAAAGTTTATTTTCTCTATAAATCCTGAGTAATTTTTGTAAGATTATGTATTACTTCGTAATGGGGTTTTTTTTAGAAGCATTCCCACATCCAAAAAGCCGTATTGAAATGTGTAGATAGAAAGACATAGCTCAATGTGATTTTAGAATCTGCTTTTTGTGGGCGTGGGAATGCTCAACACATCTACAGAGCCAGGGGGAGTGGTGTGAGCAAAGCCTACCATGCAGACATGGATTCCCTGCTTCATAAAGGGAATCCATGTCTTGAAATCAAAACATGCATGTTGGCATTTACACCTGCCCCTAGGCCTGCTGACAAGGGCAGATGTAAATGTTGACATCAATCAAATATGCCCCCTGCAGCAGCATCAACCAAATTGCCCTCTCCTACTCCATCAAGGCAAAAAAACTCAAAAACAGAACAATCACTAAACTCTGTAGAACAAACATAAGATTGTCTGAATTGCAAGCAAACTAAATTTATATTAGTGTTTTATCTTTTTTCTTTTTTGTCTTTTTTGTCGGGCTTCACAAAACAGGGAAGAGTATTGTTAAAACTACACCCAATACGAGTGTGACCCCTTTTAATCAATTTGAAATCCCTAGTGAAACAAAACTTTAAATGGCTAAACTTAGCATCATTAATCCAGAATCCACATCATCAGTAATATTCATACACAACATGCGTGTTCCGGGCCGACAGGCCCTACTTCAAGTGCGACTCGCTTAGAAGAAAGGATTCATGTATGAATATTGCTGACGATGTGGATTCTGGATTAATGAAGCTAAGTTTAGCCATTTAAAGTTTTGTTTCACTAGAGATTTCAAATTGATTAAAAGGGGTCACACTCGTATTGGGTTGTATTTATAACAATACTCTTCCCTGTTTTGTGAAGCCCGACAAAATAGACAAAAAAGAAAAAAGATAAAACACTAATATAAATGTAGTTCGCTTGCAATTCAGACAATCTTATGTTTGTTCTCTCCTACTCCATGGCAGCAGTGTCAACCCAATCCTCCCTCCACCCATTCCTGCGGCAGTGTCACCTGATCTCCCCTTCTCATCTCCCTGCAGCAGCATCAACTCTATCCCCCTCCCTGCAGCTGCATCAATCTGATCGTGCTTACAAGAACACTCCAACCTCCCCTCTACACACTCCCCAAGGAATTATAGCAAGCCCCCTCTCCCTGAAGGCCCTCCCACTGAAAGGTCACCCCCTTCCACAGCCTCCCCAATTGTATGAACACCCCTACCTCCCCCTAATGACTATCCCTGGGCTCATCGGGACATTGGCGGTCAGCAAGAGCAGGAGTAAGACCCACTCACAGTATTGGCAGGTTTGGTCCTGGTAAGGCCAAGAATAGATAAATGCCTGGGAATACGGTTTCTTAGTTTAAGTACCTTGCTCTAAGGTTTTGAATGAGGTCACCCTGCCTTCTTTGTGTACTTGGAATGGAAGTATGTTCAATATGTGTTTTTCCTCTTACATAATATAATCATATTGTTATGGTTGTTCATACTTTTTATTTCTGCAATTTTACTTTGCATGGAAAAATTGAAATTAAAAAAAAAATCAAGGTAACAGATTGAAGACCGAACACAGTTTAGGTCAACTATCCAGAGGGCCATGAGTGGACACCGACTCGACAGCACTTAACAACAACAATAGATAAATTAATATTTGATGAAAAAAAATTTCAACCATGAAGAAATTTATAATATATCTTTTCTTGTCTGTGATTCCTAAGTCACTAAAGGAGGTAATTTAATAAGCATGCAAAATTGATGCCTTTGAATTATTGTGCTGATGAAGAATACTGTGGGCTAGATATTCAGCAATGGTGGCTAGTGCTGCCAAAGTGGCTAGCCACCACCACTAAACTAATCAATATCACCACTGCCTGGTTATGGCCAGGTTCCGCCCCTGGAACATCCTGATGCTAACCGGTTAGCATCGGGACATGCAGCAGCAGCACCTAGGGATATTCAGTGGAACTAACCATGTTAATCCCTTTAAATATCAGGCCCTGTGTATACCATGGACTATCCAAAAAACAAATCAATTGGTACTAGAGGAAATCAGACATAAGCTTTCCTCAGAAGCTCAAATGACAAGACTTCAATTTCCATTCTTTGGACAGATCATGTGAAGAGAAAGGTAATTAGAGAAAGGCATCATCTTGGCAATGCGATGGATTGATACGATAAGAGCGATGGATGCCACTCTATCAACAATTAGTCTCCTAATGAAGACCAAACATGGTTTAGGACAACTATCCACAGGATCATCATGAGTCAACATTGACTCAATGGCACTTACCACAACATTTAGGTGCAATATACGCCTGTATCTTGGGATTATTTTAGTCATTAATGTGTATATGTAGCCACATACATGTGTTAATGAGCTCTTACAAAATACCAACCAGCTTAAAAATAGATGGGTTGCATGATGAAATATACTTTGTCAGTGGGTGTCTGCATGGGCAGAGTTTGGACAGAGCATAGGGAGAGCGCATAGATTATAGAATACTATAATTTGTGCCTGTTCTTTAAAAGTGTAGATATGGCCATTTACACTTACTCTAGGGCTGGTTTAAATATGCATGCCTTAAATTAAAGCACAGTCTCTGTCGCTTAGGCTAGTATTTTATAAGGACAAGTAGGCTTATACTTGTTTTTATATATAAGGATTAACATATGTGCCTCTAACGCTTTAATTAGGAGCCCCCTTAGAAAATTGCCTTCCAAATGCCCTGTTAAGATGGACTAGTTTATGTTTTTGGCATACAGGGGTACAAGTTGCCCCAGCACTAGCTAAAATCATAACAGACTAGGAATTTTCTGGCTGACTTCCATCTATACATGGCCAGGGAAGGAGCTGGAAGGGTAAAGGAAAAACGGAACATTTGAATTTTATCTCTTTTCTGGCCCAGGAAAGAAAGTGAAGTCTGCAGACAGAGACTAGTGTAGACTGGAAATCACAGATAAGGGACTGGATAAGATACTGGAATAATATAATGTAATGGAACACTAGAGGTTTACTAGCTCTGGGGAAAAGAAGATTGGAAGAGCGAATGTATACTAAAAAGCTTGGGGTGTGCCCAAGCTGGAATTTTGGGGTGACTGCCAAACCAGAATCGCTCTGTGATAAGAGAACTCATATCAGAGGAAAAGAGAGCAAATGTCAGGTCAAAAGGAGAATTTTCAAACTAAGAACTACTATAGTAGAAACAAAAGGAAGAAATGGGCCTTTCCAGAAGATCCCAAGAGTTTCAGAGGAAGAGAGGAGCCTTGAACAATGAGCCACAGAGTATGGAATGAATCTGAGGAGAGGGTGCATCCACCCAACATCCACCCAACAAATGGCTTTTTTCATTAAGGCCCCCTCACTATGGATATGTCTCCCCTCGCATCTCCATTTGGAACTCTCACATCAAAAATTCCATGCCCTTCTCAAAACTCGTTTATTTGAGGAAGCATTAAGACCCCTGGTAATCGACTTTGCGGGGGGGAGGGAGGAGGATGGTTGCCATCTGCCTATAGTGGGTTTACTGGTCTCTCTCCTCTATGATTTTGCTGCTACTGGTTTCTTTCTCTGCTGTGCTGTTGAGTGTTGGATTCCTTTCCACTTTTCTAATTTTGTAATGATTTTGTAAATCACTTTGCTTGTTAACAGAAAGGTGGTATATCAAGAAATAATAAACCATAAACCATAGAAGAAATTACAGGAAGTATCTTTATTTTGTTTCCTGATTTGTTCCACAGAGGTTTCTGTGTGCTCTGAGAAAAAGAGTGAGAAACCATTGAAGAACAATCTTGCACCTGCTTCTCAGGACCCTGAAACACAAGGAGGTAAGGCGAGGTCTTCCCCTCCACTCCACAGTCTGTAGGTCCCTGGAACTGCCACACTGTTCACCTGACCGGCTAGATATGTTCTGATTTTTCATCACAAAGATAGGGCCAAACAAGCCAGACTAGATATTTTGTAAACCTGGCATGTTTGTAGCTTGAATCTTATGGCTTTTGTCATCAAGTGATTTTTGTTTTTTACTAAACAACTTTTGAAAGCCAATGCAAGGGGCATTGAAGAAAGAGTTTGCTGGTAATGGGGGTGAGAGGCCTTTGGGAAGTTTAAGATACACATCCTAGTCCCTTAATGAAAAGCATTTGATGGCTTTCTTTTACTTAAGACAAAGTAGAAAATTTAGGGTAATTGCCTTGGAAAAATCCAAGTTACCAATGCCAGTGTGAAAAATAAATTTCTTTAAGACTTTTCAGGAAATAAGCATTTTTTCCACTGTTAAGGGAATACATTGATAATCTGCTTATTACTGTTCATTTTTCAGATCATTCTATGTAAAATACTCAGGGCTTAGGAATATGTTATCAGCTTTCTTAATAATTATGTGGAAATAGTCCAGAAGCTACAGTTGCAATAAAAAAGCATTCTAGTTTGTTTAACCAAAATCTTAATAATTGTAACACTTACTGGGAGAGTGGGGGATATGTGATAAGATAAATTGCAGGGCCCTCCCCCACTCTGCTACTGGCGCCTCTCTCCAGGCTGCAATTCTCCTGTAACCACAATGCAGCATTTACCCCCTGTCTCCGGAGCTGTGTCGCAGTTTTATTATATTCAATCTGCCGTCCTTGTTTCCTGATTAGCCCAAAGTTTGTTCTGGAGCTCTGTGGAAAATCCTTCCTGGATTTTTTGCTTTGTGAGTCTATTGATTCTTGTTCTAGAGACTTATTACAAAAATTTTGTTTTGCGGGGGGCGGAGCCCGATGTCCAGCGGGATGGTCGCATAACGCTGAGGCTCCCGAGAGGCCTACTCAGAATCCTGAATTAACACCGGACATACTTGAATTTCTGCTCTGATCTTACCGGGGCACATTGGTGAGATGGCAGGGACCAAACCTACGCGCCTGGAATTTGGATCTCCAGCGGCTTCTCACGGCAAACGATCCAAAACTGAACCCCCGTCCCCGCAGAAGGGGCTGGCTCTACGCGAGGGCCCCGAAATGCAGCAGGAAATCCTCGCAGAGATCAGAGGGGTTAAAGACCTCGTGCAGTCAAACGGGGAAGCACTCCGAGCGCTGCGGGAAGACCTTGGTGTATTGCAAGGCAGGCTAGAGGGGCTCTCCTCGCGTCAGGACAAAATGGAGAGCATATTTGACTCCCATGTGGTCCGGCTGTCCAAACTCGACAAAGTTGAACGTCAGGTGCGGGCCTTGCAGAAAGAAGTGGAAGATGGCAATAATAGAGCGCGCCGCAACAACCTACGACTAGTGGGCATACCGGAGGGAGCGGAATCGGGAGACATGAAGGAGTTTTTATATAAAATCCTCCCTTCTCTGCTCCAAATCACCTTTACCAAAGAATTGGAGATCGATTGCGCTCATCGTGTACCCACAAACATAACGCTCAACAGGAAGACCCCGCGGCCTATCATCTTTCGACTCTTGAGATATCAACATGTGGAGCAAATTCTCAGCGCCTCTCGGGCAAAGGGCCATATGGAGTTTGAGAGTCACAAGATCTCCTTCTATCCTGACTTGGCTAAACCCACGGTTGATCGCCGAAAGCGCTTTCTGGAATTCCGGCCGAGGCTTCAACAATTACAAGCACGCTATGGCCTGATGTACCCAGCCAAGCTCCGAGTCACGCTTCACAATCAGACAAGAACATTTGAGGACCCTGATCTACTAGCGGAGTTTTTGGATGCTAAAGAAGCCGACTTGATGCGCTGACTTCCAGAGTTTTCCTACCAGTGTTCTCATATCCGCTGTACCTGCCATCTTGGATTTGCCACGGTTCAGCAAAGAGTCTGTCGAGGGCGGTTTGTTGCCTTATTTTGATGATATTTGTGACCCGACTCCATCTACCCAGAGTAGCCTCGATGAATATCAGAGACAGTGTTAATTATGGACTCTGGTGTTTCTTTTCCTTTTTTTTCATGTCTCTATCCTCCTCTCTAGGGCCTCCTCCCGCAGACATATGGTCGCCATATTCATTGGGGGTTTTGCTTCTTCTCTAAGTTACTTTAGTACATGCTTTTCAATATGGGGTGTATTAGCCAGCATACTCGGTGATTATGTCATTGTTGTACAGATTCTGCTTATGTTGTATGTTTTCAAGCGCCCTTACCTAAAATGTCTATTACCGATTGATGGCACCATGTAAGATTTTATCATTGAACGTAAAAGGCATCAATAATCCGATAAAACGGAAGAAAATCCTGAGCTATCTAAGTCATGAAGCTGCAGACCTGATTTTCCTCCAAGAAACGCATTTAAATTCGAAGGAAACTCTTAAACTCAATATTAAACCTTACATGGTGGCCGCCTATTCCCCAGCTGTTTCTAAGAAATGTGGGGTTGCTATACTGGTTAGGAAATCTCTGCATGCTACTATTATTGCGACTAGCTCAGATACAGCAGGCAGATGGTCCAGGGCTCACCTCAAGATAGGTAACCTTGAAGTTACATGTATATGCCTTTATGCTCCTAATGTAGATGACCCTGCCTTTTTTGCTACCATTGCTCAGGTTGCGCAGGCCTCTGCTAATACTTCATTGATAATTGGGGGGGATTTCAATTTAGTTCTTGATCCCCTGATTCACAAACAGCCGCCTAGGACGAGTGGTCCCCCCAAGAGTCACACCACGCTTACCTCTATGATCAAAGATCTTGTTTAGTCGATCTATGGAGGTTACTACACCCCAATGAGCTTGACTTTACCTTCTTCTCTTCCCCTCATAAATCCCAGTCTCGCATAGATTTCTTTCTAATATCAAAACTGTTAGTTCCTCAGGTGGACACTGCAAAGATTCACTCCCAACATATCTCAGATCACGCTGCTATTTCTTTTCAATTACACACCACTGCGCCCCAAGGGAATTCTGGGGCCTGGTTCTTTGATAGAGCCCTATTAACTCAACCAGAGTTCCAGTTAGAAATTCGAGCAGCCATACAAGATTACTTTCACTTTAATTTACCCCAGGACACTGCAAATTGGGCTTGGTGGGAGGGTTTTAAAGCGGCCATTCGTGCAACGATCACTAGTTATCAAATTCGCCTGCGGAAACAACGCAAACAGCAGCTCCTTATATTAGACCAACAAATCAAAGCAGGCGAACGAGTTCTAACTTCACGTACTGATCCATGCGTCTTAGTTCGCTTACAGCGTCTCCGTTTTCAATATAATGCAATCCTTTCAACTGCAGCTTCTCAGAGTATTGCACTTCAACAAGGGACATACTACCGTGAAAGCAACCGAGCCGGTCGACTTTTAGCCAACGCCTTGAAAGGTCAAAAAGAAGCCAAACGCGTAGCGGCCCTTCGCGCCCCACAGGGAGGGGGCATACTGACCACAGACTCCGATATCGTAGAACTCTTTCGGGATTTCTATACCCGTCTATATCAATCTGAATGTGAGTTCTCATCCGAGACCTTCGAGCGCTTGTTTTCTGGTATTCAGCGGCCGACCCTTTCTGAAGCTGATAGGGATGCGCTGGATGAACCCTTCTCTACTTCAGAGATCCATTCTGCCCTAAAACGAACAGCCTCGGGTCGAGCCGCCGGGCCTGATGGTCTCCCGACAGAATTCTACAGAATGTTCAGTGCAGATTTAGTTCCCTACTTAAAACTTTACTTTACTGCCCTTGCGGTAGATACATCCTCTTTGGGATCCTTTTCTGCAGCTAATGTGGTAGTTTTTGAGAAAGAAGGCAGAGACCCGCTGCTAACCGCCAACTACCGTCCAATCTCCCTACTTAATGCCGATTATAAGATCTTCGCAACGATCTTGGCCACCCGGCTATCTGACAGGATGGCCACCTTAGTCCATCCCGACCAATGCGGTTTTATACCCGGCCGCTCCACTGCTGACAATGCTCGGACCTTGTGCCATGTGCTATCCAGTGCTGCCAATTTAGACCACCCATGGGTGGGTCTTTCCCTAGATGCTGAAAAAGCCTTTGATCGCCTAGAATGGCCCTTCTTATTTGCAGTTCTCCGATGGTATGGCTTTGGGGAGGGCTTCCTCCGATACCTCCAAGTCATGTATTCTCAACCCGTTGCCAGTATTTGTGTAAATGCCATTAAGTCTCGGCCTTTTAATCTCCAAAGAGGCACGCGTCAAGGTTGCCCCCTATCACCAATGCTCTTTGATCTAGCTCTTGAACCCCTCGCCCTCCTTATTAGACAGTCCGCACGTATTCGAGGTGTCCCCTTCAGTCACAGAGAGATTAAACTCTCTGCATATGCAGATGACCTTATGCTCTTCGTATCCCTTGACTCGGTCCCAGCTGTCTTGGACCTGATTGATGGATACTCGCAATTATCGGGCTATAAAATAAACTGGACCAAATCCGTAGCATTCCCACTGAACCGCTGGGTACATGAGGCTGACATGCAGGCCTTTCCTTTCCTTTGGCAATCCCGCATGGTGAAATATCTTGGCGTCCACTACTGTTCTCCTTTAGAAGACACTATTAGTTTTAATGCCAAGGAGGTAGTCTCCAAAGTCCGTGAGCTCACAAATCGTTGGTCTCCCTTATCCCTTACATGGTGGGGCCGCCTAGAAACCGTGAAAATGATGATAGTCCCCAAAGTGAACTATATTTTAGAAATGCTGCCCTGCTTCCTCCCGCTACACACCTACAAAGACATTGAGGGCCTTCTCGTCCGTTATCTCTGGCAGGGAAAACCACCAAGGGTAGCTAAACAAAAACTACAGTCTGCGAAGGAACTAGGGGGTACCCGCTTTCCTGATTTTCTTAGATATCATCAAGCCTTCCTACTTAAACAAGGTGCCCGATGGCTAGCTGCCTCAACAGACAACAGACCAGTTTGGCTTGACATTGAAGAGGAGCTAAGTAGCCCAATTCCGTTGATCCATCTCCCCGGTATGTCCCATCAAGTAGACACCCGCCATCCCCCAATGATTGTCGATACTCTTGCGGCCTTTAACACTCTCATTCTGTCACTGGGCCCAAACGTATGTCCTCAGGACGGACTCCCGCTGTGGAATAACCCCAGAATTCAAGTCCTAAATAAAACGATCGCATGGAAACCCTGGTACTCTAGGGGGATCTGGACACCCCAACAACTCTTCTCTGCAGCTCGTTGGAAGACCTTCTCTGAATTACAAAAGGAATTTGCGTTACCAGCGAAACATTTCTTTCAATTGATGCAGCTTCAACACTGCCTCAAAAGTGCTCAAATCCTGCCGCCCTCTGCCCCTACTGAGGACGGGCTATTAGAACTAATTCACTCTATTAGTAGTACACATGGGGTAGCCTCTAACTTTTATAAATTATTATGTCAGGGTACCGATACTGCTACTTGTAGAGCTCAACAAGCCTGGGAACGCGAACTGCAAACCACTTTAACCCCTGTGCAATGGAGCGTTTTCTGGAGCAAAGTAGTGCGGGTTTCCCGATCTGCCTCTGTTACCCAAACTCTCTTCTTTTTTGCACATAGATGCTTTTATACTCCAGAAAGAATGGCCAAATGGAACACAACTGCTAGGGACCAGTGTTGGTCTTGCCATACTGCTGTGGGAACCCTCGCTCATGTTCTTTATGAATGTCCTCAACTGCAGGTTTACTGGGGGCGGGTCTGGGGTCGTATTCAATCCATCTTACACCTCCACGAGCCTCTTTCTTGGAAGATTGTGGGACTCCGCTCAGTGGCGGAGGTCCCCTCTCTTCCTAAGAAGGGTCGCTTTCTCCTTGATTTCATGCTGGGTATAGCCATATGTTTAATCACGAGGAATTGGAAGGATAGCTCTCGAATTACTGCCAATGAATGGTGGAACCTCGTCTGCTTTATATAGTAAATATGAGCAGATATCTCGGAGAGCTATTCCCCATATCCAAACTCACTCTCGCTTGTCTAAATGGCAGATGCTCAATGATTATGTACAATCTGCTCATTGCTCCGACATGTCTGTTTAATGTATACTCATCATGTTTCAGATCACCGTTAGGTTTTGTACTACAATAATGTCAGTACACGCCCGTTTTCGGGAATGATTAGTTTCTAGAGAAGAAGCAGGGGGGAGGGGGGTGGCAGGGGTTTACTTTGGTGTATGTATCACATTCTATGTATGTATCTGTCTTTTAGCTGTATGTCTTCCTTTCCTTTGTTGTTATAAAACGAAAATAAAGCATTAAAAAAAAAAAAAATTTGTTTTGCAATATTCTTGTGCCAGAAATTCTAAGATAAGTATACTATTAGAAAATTTACCAAGCCTAATCCAGATCTGAGTTGTCCAATTAGTGAACATACTCAATAATCCACCAGGATCTGGGCTAGCTTCTTCAACAAAACACTTGGGGGTATGTTTACTAATCAGCGGTAGTGGCTTCCGTGCGATATTGGAGTGTGGCCATGGCTCCAATATCGCACGGAAGCCGCTACCGCTAATTAGTAAACATACCCACTTGGTTCAAGGCCAGTCTATGACTTGGAAAAAAACATTTGGGTTTCTTTAATTTCCTGAAACCTCTAGTAACTTTTCTGCTATGTGTTGTTTGGGCAGCAAGCACAGCCACCTCTTTAATCAAGAAAATTGCCCTGAAATGAACATTTATAAAAACAAAATGGTGTGGACTATTGAATGTATGATTTTTCCTGTAGTAATTAAGTATATGGCCAATTTTTTTTCTGTATGGTTTACTTGATTTAAAAATGAATAAAAATGTATAAATAAAAACATGCCATAAAACAAAAAGTTATTTTATAAAAACTGCAAAAGACACAGAAAATAAGAATACATATTTTTTTGGTTGTGCACTCCTTCAAAATAGGAATGACCTAAATTAGATGCTGTCTCTTGAGTTATTCATTGGGTCTTTCCACTTACTCGCACTTGTGGTATCATTGCCTGCAAAAGAAATCTTTTCAGCATTTAATAACTTTTATTGAGTTGCTAATTAGCAGTTGGAGTTATTAATCTGTGTTAATGTATTAGCATGTGCTAACACTGTTAGGGCGTAATTTTATAATAGGGCATCTAGATTTAGAAAAGGAAAAGGCGCCAATTTAATTAAGACATAGCTTCCTATATGCCTTTGTAAAATACTAGCCCAAATCCTGCATAAACCACACCTAGATTGAAGGCACAGACATTAGGCTTGCTCCTGAACAGTATAAATGATAGGATGTACTTAAATGGAGATTCTATAATTGTCATTTACATGTGTATGCAAAGGTGTAGTTTACACATGGAGAGATCCATACTGCATAGGAATTGCAATGGGGCATGATAAGAGTTTGGTTTGGGAGTGGCTTAGCCAGGGCAAAAATGTATATTCCCCATTTACAAAGAATCCATGTATATCGCAACAAATTTTCATTTATACACCTGCTCTGAAGCACAAATAGATTTTTTGAAAGTGCTCATTTCTACAAAGGTTTTACATGAGGGATTAAGGCAGTTAATTTCCTTAATCCCTTGGAGGCCGATTCCGTATTGGCCATCCAGCCCCTGTACAGCCGATCAGAATCAGGGCATACAGAGGTAGACCCAATTCTGATCCCATGGGGGCTAACTCATCCTGGCTCTATAATGGAGCCACAGTGCCATGGCATCTCGTTGCCATGGTACCACAGCTCCATTGCGAAGCCACGATCCCCAGTCGCCGACCCAAAATGCCCTTTCCCCGCAATCCGAATTCATGTTCACGCTTGTACATCCC
This sequence comes from Ichthyophis bannanicus, assembly GCA_033557465.1. Taxonomy (NCBI): domain Eukaryota; kingdom Metazoa; phylum Chordata; class Amphibia; order Gymnophiona; family Ichthyophiidae; genus Ichthyophis; species Ichthyophis bannanicus. The sequence continues at coordinate 760,035,968 of CM066035.1, forward strand.
TAAACATATTTACTGTTGGAATTGAACACATCTTAATCTCCACGTCTACTACTACTTCTACTATTATTGATCACTTGTATAGTGCTACAAGGCGTATGCAGCCTTGAATAGACACATGTAAAAGACCGTTCCTGTTCGTCAGAGCTTGCAATCTAGTCAAGACAGACTACACAACAGCTGAGGACAAGGATACATCTACTACTACTACTATTAATCATTTATATAGCGCTACAAGGCGTACACAGCTCTATACAAACATATAAAGAAGATGGTAAGCTCTACGAGCAGAGACTATCTAATCAAGACAGACACAGCAATACAAGAGAATCAAGGGGGTTCAAATAGGGAAGGAGACAAGGAGAACACGGAATTAGGATCCAAATGCAGCCTCAAAGAGGTAGGCATTTAGCATGGATTTGAAGAGGGAGAGAGAAGAGACATGACATAAAGATAGAGAAAGTTTGTTCCATGCATAAGGAACAGCAAGGTGAAAACATCAAAGTGTGGAGTTTGCAGAAGAAGAAAAGGGCCTAGAGAGAAGAAAGCCAGAGGAGGAGTGGGATTCACAAGGAGGGGTGTAGGGAACGAGCAGGGAGGAAAGGTAATGAGGGGCATAGAGTTAATGCGTTTATATGTTAGAAGGAGAAGTTTGGATATGGAAATGGAAGGGGAGTCAGTGAAGTGATTTTAGAAGTGGGGTTATATGAGTGTATCAGAGCTGGTGGAAGATTAGCCGCACAGCAGAGTTGGTAAGAAAACAGATAGGAGACTAAGCGGATCAGGATCCACAAGCAGCCTTGAAGAGGTAGATTTTCAACCCAGACTGGAAAAGGGCCAGAGATGAAGCCTGATTTATAGACTCGGGTAGTTTGTTCCAGGCATAAGAAGCAGGAAGAATTGAAATCTGGAGTTAACATAAGAACAGAAGAAAGGCCATACTGGATCAGACCAAGGTCCATCAAGCTCAGTATCCTGCTTCCAACAGTGGTCAATCCAGATCACAAGAATTTAGCACGCAGGTCCCATAATCCTTATACTTGGGGCAAGCAGTGGATTACCTGAGTCCTCTTTAATAATGGTTTGTGGACCTTTCCTCCTCAAACTTGTCCAAACCTTTTTTAAACCCAGCTACACTAACAGCTTTTACTACATCCTCCGGTAACAAATTGCAGAGTTTGATTACATGTAGAGTGAAAAAATATTTTTCTTATTAGTCTTAAATGGGTTACACTGTAACATCACTGCATTTTCCCTACTTTCTGATGTCGTAAAGAATTGATGTACGTTTACCTATTCAATTCCATTCATTAATTTATAGACCTCTATCATATCTCCCTTCAGCTGTCTCTTTTTCAGGTTTAAAAGCCCTAACCTTTTAAGCCTCTCCTCATAGGGGTATCCTTCCATCTCCTTTGTCATTTTGGTGGCCCTTCTCTGTATCTTTTCTAATTCTGCTATATCCTTTTTAAGATACGGCGACCAGAAACTGCACAGAAAATTCAAAGTGTGGTCGCACCATCGAATGATACAGAGGCATTATAATATCCTTTGTTTTATACTCCATTCCTTTTCTTATGATTCCTAGCATTTTATTTGCCTTCCTGTCCGCTGCTGCACGCTGGGCGGAGGATTTCAACGTGTTATCCACGATGACACCTAAATCTTTTTCCTGGGTGGTGGTTCCTAATGTGGAACCTTGCATCATGTAACCATAGTTTGGGTTGTTCTTTCCTAGGTGCATAACTTTGCACTTGTCCACATTAGATTTCATCTGCCATTTGAACATCCAGTTTTCCAATTTATCAAGATCCTCTTGCAATTTTTACAGTTCTCTTGGGTTTTAACAACTTTGAATAATTTTGTGTCATTTGAAAATTTGACTACCTCACTCATTATTCCAATTTCCAGGTCATTTACGAATATGTTAAAAAGCAGAGTACCCAGCACAGATCCCTGGGGTACTCCATTATCCACCTTTCTCCATTGGGAAAATTGGCCATTCAGCCCTACCCTCTGCTTTCTATCTTTTAACCCAGGGGTGGCCAACTCCAGTTCTGGTGCACCATCATCCAGCCTGGTTTTCAGGGTGTCTGTAATGAATATTCATGAGATACATGTGCATACAATCAGAGTCAGTAGATGCAAATATACTTTATGAATATTCATTAGGGACATCCTGAAAACCAAGCTGGAGTCTGGTGCCCCAGGACTGAAGTTGGCCACCCCTGTTTTAACCAGCTCCTGATCCACAACAGTACGCTGCCTCCTATCCCATGACTTTTTAATTTTTCCAATAATCTCTTACGAGGGAACTTGTTAAAGGCTTTCTGAAAATCCAGATACACTATATCAACCAGCTCACCTTTGTCTACCTGTTTATTCACACCTTCAAAAAAATATAACAGATTAGTAAGACAAGACTTCCCTTGACTAAAGCCATGTTGGCTTTCTCCCTTTAAACCATGACTATCTGCCTGTTCAGTAATTTCAGTAATATTCCATTGGCAGTAGAAGAAAAGGGCACAGATATAAGGGATCTGTCAGAAGAGCAGAGTTCCTGAGGAGGGGTGTAGGGAAAGATAAGAGAAGAAAGGTAGTGAGGAGCAGCAGAAAGAATGCACTTTTAGATCACTATGAGTAGTTTGAACTGGATACAGAAGCAGATAGGAAGCCAATGAAGTAACTTGAGAAGAGGGGCTATATGAGCTTATTGAGGCTTATGGAAGATTAGTCATGCAGTCAAGTTCTGAACAGATTGAAGGGGAAAGAGATGACTCAGAGGGAGACCAGCAAGGAGGAGGTTGCAATAGAGAAGAGAAGAGACTTGAAGACCTAAATATGTATACCTTGGAGGAAAGGAGGCACAGGGGAGATATGATTCAGACCTTTAAATACTTAAAGAGAAATGATGAACAAACAAACCTCTTCCAAAGACGGGGAACCTGTAAAACTAGAGGGCATAACATGAAACTGCAAGGGGGTAAATTGAAAGGCAATGTCAGGAAATATTTTTTCACTGAAAGGGTGGTGGATGCTTGGAATGCCCTCCCGATGGAAGTGGTAGGGGCGAACACGGTGACGGAATTCAAAAAGGCATGGGACAAACACAGAGGATCCCTTTACAGAAATAGGAAAAAAAACAAAATAAACGGTACCATCTAACTTCCGAACCATATAACGTCTTAGGGGTGTCCTATATGGAGTGGTGGGTTTACCCCTGAACAAGGATATGGAGAGGGGTGGCCTGCGCTGAGCGACAGGTGCACCTACTCTTGCCATCTCGCTGGGCAGACTGGATGGACCATGCTGGTCTTTATCTGCCGTCAACTACTATGTTACTATGTTACTATGTTAATAGACTAGATGGGATGAGACTAAAAAGTGGATAAGTGCGTTAGTAGTGTGTTCAGAAAGGAAGGGGCAAATTTTGCTGATTTTATAAAGAAACAACAGGTTTTAGCTAACAGTTGGATGCGTGTGGAGAAAGAGAGGGAGGAGTCAAAGACGACCCCGAGTTTGTGAGCCAAGGAAACAGGGAGGAGTAGAGCATTATTCACAGAGATTGAGAAAGGAGGAAGGGGGGAGGTGAGTTTAGAGGAAAAATAAGAACTGTTTTGGCCATGTTCTGTTTCAAATGGTGGTGAGACATCTAGGCAGCAATGTCAGATAGGCAGGCAGAGATTCGAGCCTGGATTGCTGGAGAGATTTCAGGTATAGAGAGGTAGAACTGAGAGCCATCAGCGTAAAGATGGTACTGAAAACCATGGGAGGAGATGAGTTCACCAAGGGACTGCGTATATTGAGAGAAAAGGAGTGGACAGAAGACAGACACTTGGGGTGCACCAATGGAAAGCAGGATAGCAGTAGAGGAGGATCCACCGGAACAAACACTGAAAGTGCAGTTGGAGAGATAAGATGAGAACCAGGATAGCAGAGTCCTTAAAACCAAGTGAGGACAAGGTATCGAGGAGAAGGTAGTGGTCAACATTGTCAAAAGCAGCAGAAAGGTCAAGAAGGATGAGGATCGAGAAAAGGCCCTTGGATTTTGCCAGGAACAGGCCACAGTTCCTATCTCAACCTGCTTTGTAAAATCAGTCTACGTCCCTTTATTTTATAAAATATGCATGAAATTACAACTCCACCCATAAGAACATAAGAACATAAGTTATGCCATACTGGGTCAGACCAAAGTCCATCAAGCCCAGTATCCTGTTTCCAACAGTGGCCAATCTAGGTCATACGTACCTAGGAGTTTCCCCAAAAGACACAGGTTCTGCAATGCTTGTACTAGGTCAAGCATTGATATCCTGGGTCCCTTCTTAATAATGGTATATGGACCTTTCCTCCAGGAACTTGTCCAAACCTTTTTTAAACTCAGCTACACTAAAAGCCTTTACTACATCCTCCGGTAACAAATTCCAGAGTTTGATTACACGTTGAGTGAAAAAAATATTTTCTTTTATTAGTCTTAAATAGTTTACCCTTTAGCTTCATTGCATGTCCCCTAGTCTTCGTATATTCTGATAACGTAAACAGTCGATCTACGTTTACCCGTTCCACTCCGTTCATTAATTTATAGACTTCTATCATATCTCCCCTCAGTCGTCTCTTTTCCAGGTTAAAGAACCCTTACCTTTTTAGCCCTTCATAGGGTTATCCTTCCACCCACTTTACCATTTTGGTGGCTCTTCTCTGAACCTTTTCTAATAACGCTATATCCTTTTTAAGATACGGCGACCAGAATTGCACACAATATTCAAGGTGCGGTCTCACCATGGAACGGTATAGAGGCATTATAATATCTTTTGTTTTATTTTCCATTCCTTTCCTTATGATACCCAGCATTCTATTTGCTCTCTTGGCTGCCGCTGCACACTGGGCCGAGGGTTTTAACATGTTATTGCTAATCTTAACTTGGATATCCTTATGGTCACTGAATCCTGGCTGTCAGATACAGATACTGTCCTCATAAATCAACTCATCCCTCCAGGCTATTCAATACACACATGCCATAGAACCAACCGGAAAAGAGGTGGAGTATTCATTCTGGCAAGAACTAATCTTCAGTTCCAACTACTATCTTCTAGGAGTCTCATACACATGGACTGTCTACCACATGTACTTTTAGGTGTGAATTAATTTATGAGTCCATTTGACACATAAAATGCTGTTTTATATATGAAAATTGTTTATAAAAACTACCCGCCTCATATGCGTTATTTTACCTAAGTTCCCATTTTATGCAGTGGGACCTAGGTGCTATATTGTGTGTTAACAACTTCAGTGCATTCTAACATGATAGCACATGTTAGGAACTGCAAGAAAACACGGGGGCTCTTTTATTAAATGCATTAGGTTTTTGCACTTAATGCAGAAACATGTATTAAGTGCAAAGCCACCATGTTAACTGTTGGGGGTGTGGCCGGCATGTGTCTGTCAGTCATTGTGGATGCGCATATCCTAATGCTGAGCGCAGTTTACCCTAGGTGCACCTAATGCCACATGTTGAGGTGGTGCTAGATGCACTCACACTAATTGCAACATTGACAGTGCACAATGTGTTCTCCCATGCTAATTGTAATGTGCTCTCCATGCTAACTCTGCCCCTCACCCACCCATTCTCCATTCCAATGAGTGATTTAAAATTAGTGCAGGAATTAGGGAGTTGGAACTGTCTTGCCCACATGGTAACAGTTACCCTGGGCCCCTGGCTATTAACTGCTTAGCGCACTTTAGTAAAAGGGACCCATAATTTTACAGGTATTTTGAAACAATACTGTTAAGTTCAGAATTGCAAATGCATGTTACTGGTTTAACTGGGGTAGAAATGTGCTTGTTAGTGAAAATGGGGATTAGGCTCTTGGACAATTTTTCTCTTTTTAAGATATTTTTAAACAGAAAGAATGTGCTGAATTTTCACAATTAATTTCAAAACGGGTATATCTAAGTCTTCAGATGCCTTGCCTGGCATTAGTATGAGACAGTTTTCAAGAAAGGAATTAGAGCCTAAATCAAGATTTAAGCTCATTGCTTTACAAAAGCAATATTTTTTTTCTTGCATAGGTTTCTGGTATGTTGCAGCTTTTTCCATGATGTTATGTTGACTTTCCCAGTGCGTTTTATAAACAGCAGTATTCTGGGATGGAAGGGTACAAGGGTACAGGCAGGGCCAGTGTAAAGTACTGGGCACCCTAAGTGAACCTGCAGCATTGTACCTCCCCGACATGTTGCTTTTAAGTCAACAATCATGACCATTCTGATAGCACATTTCCCACAACAATCCTGTAAAAATCTATAATTGGACATCATTGGGCCGATAGTCAGCAGCAGCAACCAGCACATTTAAAGTGCTTGACCATTGCTGCTTTAAGACAAACCCAGATATTCAATGCCAGGGTCATAGTCGGCCACTGGCATTGAATATCTGGGTTGATCGGATAGAGGATTAGCTATATGGCCATTGGCCCGTTAATTCTGGTGCTGCCCCCGGAATGCGCCGACACTAGCACCTAGCACTGGGGCATTCAGTAACAGTAATCAGGGATATTCACTGTGTTAGTGCTGCTGAATATCCTGGTGAGCAGCGTTTAGGTGGTTTGGAGGACTGCAAATCACATAAACGCCTTTGAGTATGCCTCCCATAACTTTAATTATTAAACTCTGTTTTGTATGCATGCATGTGCCTGTTGTCCATGCAGGTGAAAGAACGGGCTGATGAATCTTGTTCAGCCGTCGGGATCTTTTGTTTGCTTTGACTGCTGCTGTTCTTTGCCACACCTCAGAAGCTGCTGCTGCTGCCCTAAGCCACTGCCTAGTTTTGCTTGATAGCTGAGATATCCCTGGGTACAGGGATTTCACTCCTAAATCACTGGCAGGGGAAAGACATGCTCGCCTTAACTAGCTTCCTGCCGATAGACCTCCACATCACTAAATGAGCCATTACAAAAGACTAGCGGGTCAATTTTTAAACTCCACATTGGTGTTCCTCTGAAACGCTGGCCATGACATTTAAAGTTACATGCAAATATTCAGTGCTGGCTGCTTTCCGGATGCTAGTGCCAATATCTGGATAAGAGCAATATGTTATGTCTGAGTAACTAAAGTCTGAATTGGGCAGAACTGATCTAAAAACACAAACTCATTCCATAAAACCCATCAAACAACTCTTAGCTAATTCTCACTTTGTAATGGCTAACCTAAATCACTTCTGAATCAATAAGCGGTGGTAGGTCTAATATGCTCCATGACCTCTTCTTGTGCCTGTCCACTATGGGAGTCATTCCAGAAACCGAATAAGCATTTGGATATGCACCAGTGACATCTATGTGCCAAAAATGACTATGAACATATTCCGGTACATGGCATCCCTGCACTTTTATCTCACTTTTATCTCTTATCTTTAATAAGAGGAAAGGACTTTGTCTTGATCTTTGAGCCTGCACAATAAGCAAGGCATTGTTTTTGTGTTGTTGTAACTAAATATTTTACTTTTTGTTCCGTACCTGGCCACAGCTTGCTTCACTCTCTCTAACAATCTCACCACAAATCCCAAAATTGCAATCGTTTATGCCCATGCTACTCTTTGAAACATTGCCACCTTACATAGAATAGTAAGACAAGGTCATTACATTGCTGCTGGAAAAGGAGAAGAACCATTTTCAAAATCAATTAATAAATGAATAATGGAGGGCTCAGATGCTGAGGTTTGCTCTTTACCTGGTGCTAGTTTTGCTCATAGTTGTTGATCAGGTTTTCTTGTTATGTGAGCACTTGAAAATGATGTTCAAGAGGAAGCAATGACCCTGAGTATACGGCATGTAGTTGCTAGTTAAGACCTGGGGGGGGGGGGGGGCCTTTCTACAGTGGAAGAAGTAATGGCAAGTTCCTTGGCTCAAGTAGATATGAGTTACTGAGTTTTGATGACTGATTCTCTTCCCTTACTCAAGGAAATGATTGCTCACCAAGTAAGGGCAGCAGTTCTCAAGCTAGAAGCCATGACTTCTAATTAGGTTGTTTCTTAGTGGAAGACTAGCCTAGTGGATAAAACAGTAGGTAGAGAACCAGGGAAACCATGTTGCAATTTCAGTTTCTCTCACTGACGTTCCTTGTGACCTCTGACAAGGTGCTTCAGCTTCCATCGCCTCAGATACAACCTAGATAGTAAAGTCCAGTTGGAGAGAGAAATAACTTGCGTACCTGTCTTGAAAGGTGAATAATTAAATCTCAAGGTAAATCCAAATTATATCCGTGGAGAGACATCCTCAAATCAAGATACTGTTTTACTGCATATGATGGAAATATCTAGTCCCTTCATGGTCAACTAGTGTCTCTTTCTGCCACTGTTATAGTTATAATAAAGCAAACTAGTATTCTCCAGAAGATAATTGAGAATACTTAGAAATGCTTTTGAATATTAGGCTTATTTAGCTTGGGCTGTAGGGATGGGAGAGTTTAGCAATTCATTGCATATGTACGTACTGTTTATTCTTTCCTTTCTGTTTTATTAAAATCTCTGTTGTGCTTTTCTTTTAATCATGCTGTTGTATCCTTTCATTTTATATCATATTATATCACTTTTATTCTACATTTTATTACAAAGTTTTAATATTGCATATGCCATATTCCTTATTTTATATTTTATTATTGTTTATTGTAAACCACTTTGGTAGTTTAATGTTTAGCAATATATCAAATAAATTAAGTAACTAACTAAAATACTTTTAAATAAAGAATTTTAGATTTGTAAACCTTTTAGAACAGGTAGTTCATAGAGACTTTCCTAGGGGTTTATTTAAAGATATCATCAAGAAGTCCTGTATATGCCAGAGACCTTTTTGCTTTATTTACTAGCATTGCACTCTAGGAGGGTAATTTTATATCAGGTGCCTAGGTTATGAAGCTACATAAATGCATATGGTGCACCTAGTACTGTATATAAAAGCAACATACAGTATGTGATCCCCGGTCTGTATAATCTATGCCATACACAGGGTAGGCAAAGGCAGAAGGAGTGGTCGTGTGTACTTCATCAGTGACATCAGGAGTAATCAGGATGTACTGATGGCAGCTGGACTAAGCAGGGGCAGGATGTAGGAAGAGTGGGAGCACGTCAGCAACATTGTATGGGTGGGCTACGTTGGACACACAGGTGATGGATGATAGTCATTGCTCAGCCCATCTCTTGGTGGAGATAAAGGCAATGATGGAAGGATAGCAGAGAACCATGCTTCTTGTCTATTATTTTAATATATGGTAGGAGAAACATAGTTAAGTCAGTGAAAGAGAGGGGCATTTATGGTGTGCGATGCTTTGGTAGTAAGATACTCTGGGAAGTGGCAGCCCTGTCCTGAAGGAACTGAGTGATAAGTACTGAAAAGTAGCAGGAGTGTGAAGGGTGGGCAAGAGCTATGCCAGAATCAGGAAGCAGCAGTGGTACCTCTTTACTAGTTTGTTGAAAATGCTGACACCAGATGGAATTTCACTTAGCTGATGCTGGTGAGGTCTGTGGAACAATGAGCAGCCCTCTTTGGAGTACAAACTGGATAACTGACTCAGGTCACTGAAGTTCTGAAGCCCTTTAAGGAAACCATGGAGAAATTGGGTTCACGAAGGGCATTGTCATACCAATATTATGTAATCTAGAGGGAAAAGGAGGGGTTTTGACAGCAAGAGGGATTGACATCAGAGGCATTGGTGCTGGTGGACTCCATGCGGCTGGAAGTACAAAAAAGGCTGAAAACCCTCTCCAAGGAGGATACTTAATGCAAACACCCCTGGATGAGCAACAGGTGAAAGGCAGTATCGCCCTTCAGTGCAACATATTGATTTCATGGAGGGATGGGAGCGCTGGAGGCAGCAAGGGAAGAGTAGGCAGCATGATCTATCACTTGTTCCCTCATCTTTATCTGCCAGATTCCAGTAGACACCACCGAGCCATCTTTGCTGACAGATCTAGTGCAAGAGATAAGGGTGTTGGGGCCACTTGGCAATAGTGATCATAGCATGATCGCCTTTGATTTAATTAGTGGAGGAGGGATAGTAAGGAAATCCACAGTACTACCTTTTAACTTTCGAAAGGGAGACTATGATAAAATGAGGAAAGCAGTTAAGAAAAAACTAAAAGGAGCAGTTGCAAAGATTAAAGACGTACATCAAGCTTGGGTGTTGTTGAAAAATACTATCTTGGAAGCCCAGACCAGCTGTATTCCACGCTTTAAGAAAAGTGGAAGGAAGTCCAAAAAACTGCCAGCATGGTTTAAAGGTGAGGTCAGAGAGGCTGTTGTTGCCAAAAAAGCATCTTTCAGGAAATGGAAAAAAAGAGCCAAACGACGAAACCTGGAAACAGCACAAGCACTGGCAAGTCAAATGCAAGGCATTGATAAGGCAGGCAAAGAGAGAATTTGAGAAGAAGCTTGCTACGGAAGCAAAAACGCGAAATAAAGACCTTTTCAAGTACATTCGTAGCAAAAAACCTGTGAGAGAGTCAGTTGGACCATTAGATGATAGAGGAGTTAAAGGGGCACTAAGAGGCGACAAGGCGATAGCGGAGAGACTGAATGAATTCTTTGCTTCGGTCTCTACTGAGGAAGATGTAGGGATGTTACCCATGACTGAAGTGGTATTTAAAGGTGCGGAAGAATTGAAGGAAATATCGATACATCGGGAAGATGTCTTACAACTATTAGATAAACTGAAGAGTAGCAAATCACCTGGGCCGGATGGTATACATCCAAGGGTGTTGAAAGAACTGAAATATGAGATTGCAGACCTGCTATCAGTAATCTGTGAACTATCATTAAAATCATCTCTAATACCTGAAGATTGGAGGATCGCCAATGTAACACCAATTTTTAAAAAGGGTTCCAGGGGTGATCCGGGATACTACAGACCGGTGAGCCTGACGTCAGTACCAGGAAAAATGGTAGAAACCATCATAAAGAATAAAATTACTCAGCATGTAGATAGTCACAACCTAATGGGAGACAGCCAACATGGCTTTAGACAAGGAAGATCTTGTCTTACTAATCTGTTATGTTTTTTTGAAGGAGTGAATAAACAGGTGGACAAAGGTGAGTAGGTTGATATTGTGTATCTGGACTTTCAGAAAGCCTTTGACAAGGTCCCTCATCAGAGACTTTTGGCAAAACTAAAGTCATGGGATAGGAGGCAGTGTACTATTGTGGATCAGGAACTGGTTAAAAGATAGAAAGCAGAGGGTAGGGCTAAATGGCCAATTTTCCCAAAGGAGAAAGGTGAATAGTGGTGTACCCCAGGGATCTGTGCTGGGTCCGCTGCTTTTTGACATATTCATAAATGACCTGGAAAGTGGAATAACGAGTGAGGTTATCAAATTTGCAGATGACACTAAACTATTTAAAGTTGTTAAAACCCAAGAGGATTGTGAAAAATTGCAAGAGGATCTTGATAAATTGGAAGACTGTGCATCAAAATGGCAGATGGAATTTAATGTGGACAAGTGCAAGGTTATGCACCTAGGGAAGAACAACCCAAACTATGGTTACATGATGCAAGGTTCCACATTAGGAACCACCACCCAGGAAAAAGATTTAGGCGTCATTGTGGATACCATGTTAAAACCCTCGGCCCAGTGTGCAGCGGCGGCCAAGAGAGCAAATAGAATGCTAGGTATGATAAGGAAATGAATGGAAAATAAAACAAAAGATATTATAATGCCTCTATATCGTTCCATGGTGAGACCGCACCTTGAATATTGTGTGCAATTCTGGTCGCCGTATCTTAAAAAGGATATAGCGATTTTAGAAAAGGTTCAGAGAAGAGCCACCAAAATGGTAAAGGGGATGGAAGGATACTCCTATGAAGAAAGGCTAAAAAGGTTAGGGCTCTTTAACTTGGAAAAGAGACGGCTGATGGGAGATATGATAGAAGTCTATAAATTAATGAACAGAGTGGAACGGGTAAACGTAGATCGATTGTTTACGTTATCAGAATATAGAAAGACTAGGGGACATGCAATGAAGCTACAGGGTAAACTATTTAAGACTAATAAAAGAAAATATTTTTTCACTCAACGTGTAATCAAACTCTGGAATTTTTTACCGGAGGATGTAGTAAAGGCTGTTAGTGTAGCTGGGTTTAAAAAAAGGTTTGGACAAGTTCCTGGAGGAAAGGTCCATAAACCATTATTAAGAAGTGACCGAAAATATCAATGCTTGACCCAGTACAAGCATTGTGGAACTTGTGTCTCTTGGGGAAACTGCTAGGTACATATGACCTAGATTGGCCACTGTTGGAAACAGAATACTGGGCTTGATGGACCTTGGTCTGACCCAGTATGGCATATCTTATGTTCTTATGTTCTTATGTCCCAGGCTACAGCCATTAGTGGCAGAGGCTAGCTTTAGTCCACTGCAAGTAAGACCCTTGCACAAATTTCTGTGACATCGTACCTTACTGAGCCAATCAAGACCCTAGCCACGACTCATCGGCATACTAGGCACACCATCCTCATTCTAGCCAGACCTGGCTAAGGTTGCCCAGCATTTCCTTTTCTGCCTAATAATCAGCATGCAAAATGAATGGATAGTTTTTAAGATGTGTGATTTGTAAGCCCGTGTTATTCATGGCTAGCACTATACTAGGTAGAAAAGCTGGTGTTTCCGTGGTTGGCGAGAGGAGCAAGTGCACAGGTCCACTAAAAGAATGCATGCCCAGTGGCCCAAGCCCATTTACCCTCGTGTCTGTGTTTTCCCAAGTTGCCATTCCAGTCTCTGATGTCGTCGCTTTTTTTCCAGTGGTTAGAGCAGTGGGCTGAGAACCAGGGAAGTCAGGGTTCAAATCCCCCTGTCACTCCTTGTGACCTTAGGCAAGTTATTTAACCCTTGATTGCCCTAGAAACCACCCTTGAGCCTTGATGCAGAAAGATGAGAGTTAGAATGCTGTGCTAAGTTCCAGTGCATAGCGCTGTGATAGGCTAAGGCCTAGCATAGCCTGTAAATGTATGTTATGAAGCCTGTAGGTTAGGCCTGAGTCCCCAACCCCCACTTCAGAATATTATAACTGCACAGAGCTGAAAGCCAGAGAAAATAGAAATCTGCTTCAAGCTGCTTTTGCTGATAAGAACGTAAAACTTTCCATTGAGTGTGTTATGTTATTCACAGATGTATTTCAGAATTCTGCTTTCCACACAGCATTTGTACTGTAGAGTGACCTTGTAAGCAAAAAGCAAGACAGAATATGTTATGTCTAGTTACTGAGCCATGGCTAGGAAGGCCTGAGAGCGGGGGGAAAGCGGTGTGGGCCTCCATTGGATGGGGGGGGGGGGGTGAGGGGGCCACCAGGACCAATGAGGAGTTTGTCTGTATAGAGCTATAAATGCTGTTGTTTTTCTGAACGCCATGCTCAGACCATTTTGAAAGTGACAATTGACAGGTGTCTGAGCCTGTGCACAAAATAAACAGGTTTGAATTCTAGTAAATAGACTCCTGGTGTATTCATTACGTGCACTTCGCTACTACAGCGTTCTCACACATGGTAAATAATATTTTCACTTTCAATACAGTAAACTAATGGCATGCAAATTACTGCTGTTTAAAAGCGTGCATTGTCAGAAAAAAGCAGCATACATACACCTCATCAGTAAGATGCAGTCATTTGCTACGTTTCCTGTCAGTGTGCGAGCAAGGATTGGCAAACAAATAAAAATATATAAAGACTTAAAACAAATAATTAACCAATCAATCAAATTTCATCACAAATACTGTTAAATCCAGTAATCACTAGCACAGTCCTAGAAAAACCTGGGCAAACATCCAAGCCTTCAGCTGCTTCTGGTACTTCAAAAAACTACATTCAAGGTATAACTCAAGTGGCACATTAGAAATCTAGAGGACAGGCTCTATGCCGGTAAAAGCAGAATCTCTTGTCATCAGAGCCTAGCACAATTACAGAATTTCTAGCAAACTCTACTGAGATGGGCACAATACGTGTTCCTCTCAGCAGAGATTGTGTTTTGTTCCCCAAAAGAAAAGCCAGAAAAGAATAAAAGAAAATTATATTTTCTTCTTCTGATGTTTGTATCTTGAGTTGTTCATTACACTGTTGTTTTGCGCCCCACGTTTGGTGTGTTAGCCTGTTTGTGCCACTCTACTTGCTTATACCTGGTGTGATCATTGCTCTGCTATTTTTTGGTTTCCACCTTTTTATTTCTCTAAGGGGCAGTGTCTCCAAATGAGTGAGTTTTGCACATACCATGAAACCAATGAACCTCACTCCCAAGCTAGGGTATATGTAATATGTTAGTCTCTCAAATCTACTAACACTTACCATACTATTTCCATTGTGCCAATTCCAGCCCCCCCATCAGCCCATTTCCAGTCCAAGCCCCCCAATCATCCCTTTCCAACCCTAGCCGCCCCCCCCCCATCAGCTATTTGGAAATTACATTTTATGTGGCCTGTGGCTTCCAGTATGACGGGGATATTGTTTTTTCTGCCACATTTACTTGGTCTCTTACTTAATGTGCTGTCACTTGAGGATCTTCTGTTTTTGCACACAATTCACAGAATAGTCACTTGGAACTGACACTTTTATTATCAGTTCTGTTATGATGCTTTTCTCCTTTGGCACTATGTTTGATTTCCTTACATCCAGCTTTTTATTGGTCAGAATGGGAATGTCCCAGGTATGTATTATGGTAGAGTGCTGTTGAGGTGATTAAGACTGTTGTGTTTAATAGAAACATAGAAAAATGATGACAGAAAAAGACCACATGGCCTATCTAGTCTGTCCTTCCATATCAACAACAACAACAGTCCCCTTTTTTCCTTTAGAGATCCTCTTTGTTTGTCCCATGCTTTTTTGAATTCAGATACTGTCCTCTTTTTTTTTTCTTTTTCTTTAGTGGACGTGGTAGAGATGAGGACAGTATGGTAGAGATGAGGACGTGTGCAGATCTCTCTCATGCATATTCATTGTGGATATCATGAAAACCTGACTGGCCTGGGGGTCCCAGAGGACTGGTTAAGAACCACTTCTTTAGAGTATCTGCTTCTAATACCAAAATAGAGGTAGACAGAATTCTTTACTTATCTATGCAAGCTGAATTACTGAAGGAGTATCTAATGTTTAGAACAGTGGGCAAGAACCAGGGAAGAAAGGGTTCAAATCCCCTTGTTATCTTGGGCAAGTCACTTAACTCTGCATTGACTCAGGTACAGACTTAGACTGTAAGCTCTCCAGGGATACGAAAAGACCTGAATGCAACTCACCTTGAAATTCTGAGAAAAGGTGCGAACAAAATCCATTTCACTTTTCCTATGCAAGCTATTAAATATTCTTTGACTGATATTCCTGCTAACGTTGCAGGAGAATTCGAAAGTGGTTTTAAAACAATCAGGGCTGGCCCGTCCATTATGCGAGAATGTTTTTCACACAGGGCCCCGTGATTCAGGGGGCCCCGCGTGAACTTCATTCTCACACAGTGCTCCTTGAACTGCCGGCTTCAGAGGTGAGCCGGGGAAGCCCGTACGAGGCGCCAGCTCACCTCTGCACAGCTGCCAGCGTGAAGAGCAGAGATTTCCCTCACGCTGGCAGCTGTGTTCATGTGAAGTGCACAAGTACCGAGAAATGCCCTTTAACTTTTCACCAACCCAAACATCTACAAATGTTACCCTAGACTCTAAAACCAATAACCATCCCCACAAGAAAAATGTCAAGTTTTTTGTCGGATCGTTCACCATGAGACGAAACTTTTCACCTCCTGAAGTGAACCCTCCTTTTTAATCATAATTGAAAGCGGCTGTTTTACCAGCCTAGCCGACCAAATCAGCACATTGCTGTTGTCAGCAAAAAAAGCTTTATGTTAAAACTTCAAAAAGAGTCTATTGGATCTCAAAGGTCTTCGGGCTAACAAAAACCCAAACGCACAGCTTCAAAACGTCCCCCTTCACACACAAAGATATTTTAGAGGACTTAGCTGTTTAAAGAACTTAGCTGTCATACTGCCTGACGAAGAGCTGTGGAAGGAGGAAGAACAGAACCTCGTTGAGTGGAGTGCTGGAGCGGTGTCGTTCACTTGTCAGTTATTGTCTGAGTCCTTAATTCTTTAAGGCAAGAGGAGTGAATTTTGGAGACTACAAGCGACGGAGTGACTGGGACCTGTTCCATGACAGCTAAGTTCTCTAAACAGCTAAGTCCTCTAAAATATCTTTGTGTGTGAAGGGGGACGTTTTGAAGCTGTGCGTTTGGGTTTTTGTTAGCCCGAAGACCTTTGAGATCCAATAGACTCTTTTTGAAGTTTTAACATAAAGCTTTTTTTGCTGACAACAGCAATGTGCTGATTTGGTCGGCTAGGCTGGTAAAACAGCCGCTTTCAATTATGATTAAAAAGGAGGGTTCACTTCAGGAGGTGAAAAGTTTCGTCTCATGGTGAACGATCCGACAAAAAACTTGACATTTTTCTTGTGGGGATGGTTATTGGTTTTAGAGTCTAGGGTAACATTTGTAGATGTTTGGGTTGGTGATAGATTATAGGGAAATCATTTTTTCTGGTTTGCATTGGGTTGATTTCCAGGGGTGTATTGGATAGGACTTTAACTTTTCACGGCATTCAGCGCACTTCACTAGAACACAGCTGCTAGTTTGAGGGAAAACGCCGCTCTTCACACTGGCAGCTGTGCAGAGGTGAGCCAGGGCCTCGCATGAGCTTCCCCGGCTCCCTCTGAAGCCGCTTAGACAGGCATGGGACGCTTTGGGGGGCGGTGTCTAAGATAAGACTGGAAAAGGCTGATGGGGGGTCTAGGATTGGAAATGGGCTGATGGGGGGCTAGGATATGACTGAAAATGGCCGATGGGGGAGGGCTAGGATTGGAAATGGGCTGATAGGGGGCTAGAATAGGACTGGAAATGGGCTGATGGGGGGCTAGGATTGGAAATGGGCTGATGGGGGGAGCTTGAACTGGAAAAGGGCTGATGCAGGGACATGAGAGAAGGGAGTGGATGCTGGGTGGGGCTGTAACTAGAAGGGAGCTGATGTTGGGGGAGGACTACAAGGGGATGGGGCTGGGAGAATGAGGATGGAGAGGGGAAAAGATATTTTGTGTGGGAGGGAAGAAAAATCTACGATTGGCCGAGTATTGGGAAAGTAAGTGGGGATTGAGGATGGAAGGGTGAAATTTGAGTGGATGAAAAAGGAATAAAAAAAGAAATGGAGGACAGAGCAAAGGGGAAAGATCAGTATGTTAAAGCAGATGTAGAGAGAGAATGGAAAAAATCTAGAAGAGAGAAGGACAAATGGACAGCTAGCAGAAGACATGAAGAAACCAGAAGAAAGTGACGAGAACAATTGCAACTGAAAAATAAAATGCCCAAACAACAAAAGGTAGAAAAATACTTTTTTATTTTGAATTTATTAACTGGAACATGTCTGCTCTGGGAAATGTGCATTGCTAACATCTTTGCATTTTTATTTAGTACCAGAGGAAATTAGTTTATAGCTTTATTTCTCCAGTGTTGTTGTACATTCTAAGTTTGGCTTTTGGGGTTCCCAGTTTAATTATTGTCTTACTATTTCTAAATTGTGATCCCTTGTTCTTTTTTGATGATGAATATGTTCTGCATGTGTAACCAAGCTGAGGTATTCTGTTCATTTAGTTTCTATTTGACAGTGCCTCTTGTTCTCTTTCCCCAGTAGGAGATGTACTGATATTCTCTGAGATGTATTGGTTTAATATTTGCAGTGTTGCCTTTTGATAGGTAGGGTTTGGTGCTTTGTGAGTCGTGGTAGTGCTGTTATGATACGGCGGGTTTGCTATGGGTTCTAAATGGTCAGTGTTTATAGTACTTCTTAATGTGCCTGGCGGTTGGCACTGGAGTATAGTAAAGTAGAAATTTGGTAGTCTTTCTTTATCCAGATACTCATAGAAACATAGAAATATGATGACAGAAAAAGACCACATGGCCTATCTAGTCTGTCCTTCCATAACAACTACAAGACTCCCCTTTTTACCTTTAGAGATCCTCTGTGTTTGTCCCATGCTTTTTTGAATTCAGTTACTGTCCTCATCTCTACCACCTCCACTGGGAGACTATTCCACGGATCCACTACTCTTTCCATAAAGAAATATTTCCGCATATCACTCCTGAATCTATCTCCCTTCACCCTCATCCCATGTCCCCTCATAGCAGAACTTGCTTTCAATTGAAAGAGGCTCTCTCCCTGAACATTTATGCCACAGAGGTATTTAAACATCTCAATCATATCACCTCTATCCCGCCTTTCCTCTAAGGTGTACATATTAAGATCCTTCAGTCTGTCCTCATATGCTTTATAATGAAGACCACTAATCATTTTAGTAGCCACCCTCTGCACCGATTCCATCCTGTTCACATCCTTTTGAAGGTGCGGTCTCCAGAATTGCACACTATACTCCAAATGAGGTTACACCAAAGACTTATACAGAGGCATTATCACCTCCTTTTTTCTGCTAGCCATTCCTCTCCGTATGCACCCAAGCATCCTTCTAGCTTTTGCCGTCGCCTTTTCTACCTGTTTAGCTACTTTAAGATCATCAGACACAACCATGCCTAGGTCCCGCTCTTCTTTAGTGGACAAAAGTACTTCACCCCCTATACTATATTGCTCCCTTGGATTGCTGTAGCCCAAATGCATGACCTTACATTTTTTAACATTAAATCCCAGCTGCCAAATTCTAGACCATTCTTCAAGCTTAGCTAGATCCCTCCTCATGTTATCTACCCCTTCCTGGGTCTCTACTCTATTGCAGATTTTGGTATCATCCGCAAAGAGGCAAACCTTACCTGAAAGCCCTTCCGCTATATCACTAACAAAGATGTTAAAAAGAATTGGACCAAGGACAGATCCCTGGGGCACACCACTGATAACATCCTTCTCCTCAGAGTGAGCTCCATTTACTTGTACTCTTTGTCGCCTCCCACCCAACCAATTTCTAACCCAAGCAGTAACTTTAGGGTCCATCCCTAGGGTGCTCAGTTTGTTTATAAGTCGCCTGTGAGGAACAGTGTCAAAGGCTTTACTGAAATCTAAATACCTCATTAAGAGGTATGTTTACTAAAAGTTAATGCATGCTAACACTATGCAAATGTGTATGCAAATGAGGTCCCACAATGAGTCTCCGCACATGGCCGCACACCCCCCTTGGGCTGCCCCTAAGAGCAATGGGATGAACAGACCATTAAAGACAATGGTTACAGTTGTGCTTTGGCTTATACTTGGAGAACACCTTTTTTACACTGCCTCATGCTATTACTGGGAAGGATCCAGACATGTGGAAGGGGACTTTAGAAGGGATTTCCAAGTGCAATCTGGGATGTCTAAGCCAGAATGTCTGTGGAAAAAAAGCAGGCACGTCCAGGTGCAGACACAATTTCACAAATGTGGATGTGCCCCATATGGACGTCTGTGGGGGCACCTAATAGACATCCCCAGAACTAAATTACAGGACCTGGAACTCTAGGATAGCCTAATGATTAGAATAGTGAGCTAGGAACAGGGCAACCAGAATTCAAATCCCACTGCTGCTATTGTTGACATTGTGCTGAGTACTGGGGATAATGGAGTACTATCTTCTTTACACCCTCTGGATGTTTTTCATCCAAAATGAATACTTTTAGGAGCCTGTTCATGTCTGTAACAGGTCTAAACTTAGACAAGATGCCAGATATGCATACTTTATAAAATAAGGGTGTAAGTGATGAGATATGCAAGCCACATCTAGGCACAATCACATCAACCCTAGACTCGATGCAAATGCCCATGCCTAGATTTGTAGGGAACATCCATAAATTATAGTATTATATAACTTATACATACTGTATAAATTTTCACTCTGCTCATCTTATGCCCCTGTGCATGCCTACACTGAAAGTACATGCCATTGGCCTGACAAGCATACTTACAGAATAGCACCCAATTAAAATGCTCTGGTAAAGACCCATCCGCATGTACAAGTCATGGAAAATATGACTTATGCATATTGATGGCATGTAACTTTATAAAGTTCTTTATAAAATTACATACTAAGCAGATAATTTTTTTCTCAATCTCTTTTATTCACATAAATACGTCTCAATACAAGCAATGACTGAGCACTTTGGGTTCCAAGGGCCAGTGCAACTATATGAGATACCCTAGGTGAACCTTATTCCAAGTGACCCCCGGTTCTGATTGCCACTACTGCTGCCCCTCTTTGGGATGTGCAACGGCAGTAATACTTTTTTTTTTTTTTTAACTTTTATTTTCATTTTGCAACAAACAAAAGAAACAACGCACTAAAGGAGACAAAACAAGTATACAATAAGGAAAAGCAAACCCAATTACCCCCCACCCCCATGCTTCTTCTCTAGCCGATTATGTCAGCATGTGAGCGCTTCAAAACAACAGTGATTGTACATCAAAACGAACAAAAGAGTATCTACGATACAGTATGATCATGGGACAGAGATATATACAAATTTAAACAGTCAGATGAGAGCATTTAGCAGAGCGAACATAGTCATTGAGCATCTTCCATTTAGACATCTGATGAGGAGTCTGAACGGAAGTAGCAAACATACGAGGTATTTGTTCATATTTACTGTAGAGACAGACATGATTCCACCATTCATTGGGGCTCAGATGGGAGCTATTTTTCCAGTATTTCGTAATTAGGGAAATAGCTATGCCAAGCATAAAGTCCAAGAGGAAGTGAGCCGTTTCTGGAAGAGAGGGGATCCCCGCAGCTGAGCGAAGTCCCACAATCCTCCAAGAAAGGGGCTCTTGAAAGTGCAAAATAGACTGGATACGACCCCAGACCCGACGCCAGTAATACTGTAGTGCGGGACATTCATACATGACATGAGGTAGTGTACCAATGGCCGCATGGCATGTCCAACAGCTATTGCCCTGAGTGGTGTTCCATTTGGCTAATCTGTCAGGAGTGTAAAAACACCGGTGAGCTAGAAAGAAGAGTGTCTGAGTGAGTGAGGCGGATCGAGAAACCCGTGTCACTCTACTCCAGACAAGGCTCCATTGCTCCGGGGTCAAAGTTACATGCAATTCTCGCTCCCATGCTTTCTGCGCTATAGGGGTATCTCTAATTATAGCATTACATAAAGTTTTGTAAAAATTGGATGCTACACCCGACGAGCTACCGATAGATCGGATAGTCTCCGACCAACCTTGTGTAGGGGATGCCGATGGCGGGAGCACCTTAGCACTTCGAAGACAATGCTGAAGTTGCACCAACTGAAAGTAGTGTTTTGCTGGGAGACCAAATTCAATTTGCAATTCACTAAAAGTTTTCCATCGACCATCATGGAACAACTGGTTAGGAATCCAAATGCCCCTAGTGTACCAGGGGCTCCACGCCATCGGTTTATTTTGTATTCGAAATCGAGTATTGTACCAAAGCGGGAGCCTGTCTAACGGACAGAGTCGGGAGTCTAAAGATTGCATAAGAGTATTAAAGGCACCTAAAGTGTCTAAAAGCATTGGTGGATAGTGGGAGTCTGATGGGAGAGTCATACCAGGGAGAAAAGTAAGAGGAATCGGTTTGCAAAGATCCTCCTCTATGTCTAGCCACACGGGTCTACTCGGTACTAGATCTTCCAGCCAACGAGCGCCTTGTTTGAGAAGAAAAGATTGATGGTATTTCAGGAAATCAGGGAATCTAACACCCCCATTTTCCTTATCTGCTTGCAGCTTATGTTTCGCTATCCTAGGTGTCTTATTTTGCCATAGGTATCTAGTCAGAAGGCCCTCTATATCTTTATATGTACGTCGAGGTAAAAGACAGGGCAACATTTCTAAAATATAATTCACTTTCGGAACTATCATCATTTTTATGGTTTCTAGGCGACCCCACCAGGTAAGTGTTAAAGGAGTCCAGCGGTGAGTAAGCGCCCGGACTTTAGAGGTTAAGTCTTTGGCATTAAAAGAGATAGTGTCTTCCAAAGGAGAGCAATAGTGAACCCCAAGGTATTTGACCATGCGAGGTTGCCATAAAAAGGGAAAGGGTTGCATATCTGCCTGATGAAGCAAAGAATTTAGTGGAAAGGCTACCGACTTGGTCCAATTTATCTTATAACCGGAAAGTTGTGAGTATTTACCAATTTGCTCTAGGACAACCGGTACTGAGTCTTTAGAGACAAAGAGCATAAGGTCATCAGCATATGCTGAAATTTTGATTTCCCTATGAGAGAAGGGGACTCCATGAATCTCCTCCGATTGCCGGATTAGTAAAGCTAAGGGTTCGAGTGCAAGATCGAAAAGAAGTGGAGACAGTGGGCATCCCTGGCGAGTACCGCGTTGAAGGGGAAATGGCTGAGACTTTAAAGCATTAGCACATATACTGGCTGTAGGCTGTGCATACATGGTGCGGAGATAGCGGAGAAAACCTTCTCCAAATCCGTACCAGCGGAGGACTGCAAACAGGAAGGGCCATTCTAAGCGATCAAAGGCCTTCTCAGCATCAAGGGAGAGGCCAACAAATGGGCGATCAAGATTAACTGCGGCAGTCAGTACATGACATAGAGTCCGAGCATTGTCAGCAGTAGATCTACCAGGAATGAAACCGCATTGATCTGGGTGTATTAAGGTAGACATCTTATCAGAGAGCCGGGTGGAGAGAATGGTGGCAAATATTTTATAGTCCGCGTTTAGAAGGGAAATTGGACGATAATTAGCTGTTAGTTGCGGGTCTCTCCCCTCTTTCTCAAAAACTACTACATTTGCCATTGAAAAGGACCCAGAAGGGGAACCTTCCTCGGCCAGAGCAGAAAAATAAAGTTTCAAAACTGGAGCTAAGTCAGCGTTAAAGGTTTTGTAAAATTCAGCAGGGAGACCGTCTGGGCCTGCAGCTCGACCAGTGGCACATTTCTTGATAGCAGAGTGAATTTCTGATAAAGTGAATGGTTTGTCCATGGCCACTTTATCTTCGTTAGATAGGGTCGGTCTTTGTACCCCTGAAAGTAAGCGTTCAAATACTTCTGGCTCAAAATCACATTCAGATTGATAAAGCCGAGTATAAAAATCACGAAAGAGTTCTAAGATTTCTGTATCTTTAGTGACCAAGCCCCCCCCCCCGACGGATTACGGAGGGCGGAAACACGCTTGGCTTCTTTTTGACCTTTTAGGGCATTTGCTAACAATTTGCCAGCACGGTTATTTTCCCGGTAATATATCCCTTGTTGTGATTCAATATTTTTAGCAGCAGCAGTATACAGAAGCTGATTGTATTGGAAACGCAAGCGCTGTAAGCGGAGTAAAATACATGGGTCAGTACGGGACGTGAGGAGACGCTCCCCAGCTTGTATCTGCTGCTCTAGAATCAGTAAGTGCTGCTTTCTTTGTTTCCCCTGCCGAATTTGATAGCTAGTGATAGTTGCGCGGATAGATGCCTTAAAGCCCTCCCACCAAGCCCAGCTCGCTGTGTCATGGGGTGAGTTAAAGTGAAAATAATCTTGAATAGCGGCCTTTATATCAACCTGAAAATCCTTTTGAGCCAATAGGGATCTATCAAAAAACCAAGCTCGGGGAGAATCGTCTCGCGCAGTGACATGTAGTGATAAAGATATGGCAGCATGATCTGAGATATGGAGAGGATGAGTCCTAGCCGTGTCCACTTGAGAAATCAGTGCTTTGGAAATGAGAAAGAAATCTATCCTAGATTGTGAGTGGTGGGGGGCAGAGAAAAAGGTGAACTCTAAGTCGGAGGGGTGAAGCAGCCTCCATATATCTACTAGCGCAAGATCTTGCATCAGAGCTGTAAGGGTAGCAAGACTCTTGGGTGGACTACTCGTTCTAGGCGGTTGTCTATCTATCAACGGGTCTAACACTTGATTAAAATCACCACCAAGTATTAATGGAGTATTGGCAGAGGCCTGTGCCAACTGCGCAATACTTGCATAATAAGCAGGGTTGTCCACATTCGGGGCATAAATACAAATACACGTGAATTCACTATCTCCAACCTTAAGGTGTACACGGGCCCATCTACCCTCCTTATCAGAGCTAGTATCCATTACAGTAGCTTGCAAAGACTTCTTAACCAGAATGGCTACCCCACACCGTTTGGAAACGGCGGGAGAATAGGCAGCCACCGTGTAAGGCTTAGCATTGAGTTTCAGTGTTTCAGCAGAGTTTAGATGCGTTTCCTGAAGAAACACTAAATCAGCATGCTCATGGCTGAGATAGCTAAGGATTTTCTTTCGTTTGATTGGACTATTGATGCCTTTTACGTTGAGCGATAAGATTTTACATAAGGCCATTCAGAAAAGTTAAAAATTCTGAGCATGATAGCGCACATAATTTCACTATGCCCCTCATATTATCTGTATCTGACTGTACACATGACATGAAAGAAAATAAGCTAATATAATACAATGAAGCGCCCCACATTAAAAAAGAAAAACCGCAGTGCGGTGGAGAAGAAGCAGAACCCCAGAAATTACTGGCGACCATGTGTCTGCGGGGAGAAACCCCAGAGAAGGCCGAAATTGAAAACATATAACCTGTAGAACTGTGCGTGCTCCGAATCCGACCGAGGCACACATCATGGAGGGATAAGAGACCAAAAAACAAAAGTCATATAGAGAAAGAAAGAAAGTCCAGGTAGTCTCTGTGCTTGGCTGTGACCGCCGCTTCGGGCCCTTCAAAATGGCGGATAGAGACGGCAAATAATAAGTCCAAGTTGTTGAATTAGCGCATCTGCTCTGCTTCTTTGGAGTCTAAAAATGTTGATAGTAGATCAGGATCTTCGAATGTCCTGGTTTGGTTGTGGAGAGTCACTCGAAGCTTCGCTGGATACAACAGGCCAAAGCGAGCCTGTAGCTGTTGAAGTCGAGGGCGAAAAGCAAGGAGTTTCTTCCGACGGTCAACGGTAGGCTTTGCCAAATCAGGGAAGAAGGAGACTTTGTGACCTTCAAATTCCAAATGATGATTCGCCCGGGCAGCATTTAAAATTTGTTCCACTTGTTGATATCGTAGCAATCGAAAAATAATAGGCCGGGGGGTCGTTCGGTTGAGCGCCATGTGGGTAGGAACACGGTGTGCTCGGTCAATTTCCAGTTCTCTATGAAAAGTGATCTTCAGCAAAGAGGGAAGAGTTTTGAGCAGGAATTCTCTCATATCTCCTGCTTCCACCCCCTCCGGTATTCCAATGAGCCTCACATTGTTGCGACGGGCTCGATTATTGCTATCTTCTAACTCCTTTTGAAGATTCTGTATCTGGCGCTCAGCCTTGTCCAGTTTGCCCAAGCGCACCGCGTGCGAGTCGAGGACCCCCGCCATGTTGTCTTGCCGTAAGGAAAGACTTTCAAGTCGGTCCTGGAGCACTCCAAAATCTTCTCGCATGGCTCGAAGCGCTTCTCCATTGGACTGCACCAGTTCCTTCACGCCGCGTATTTCCTCTAATATCTCCAGGTGCATTTCGGGGTTTTCACGGAGTGGAACCATCTTCTGTGGGGAAGACACCTCTGTTTTGGAGCGTTTTCCGTGTGAAGAAGAAGGAGACCCGAAGTCCAAGCGCGCTGGTTTATGGGCCGCCATCCCCCCCGAGGTACCCCGGTAAGCTCGGAGCAAAATAGTAAGTTTGTAGAGATATTAAGTCAGGATTCTGAGTAGGCCTCTCGGGAGCTTCAGCGCGAAGCGTCTTACCCGCTGGACATCAGGCTCCGCCCCCCCGGCAGTAATACTTTTAAAATGGTGCCGAAGCAGCCGAGTTACCTTCAGCTCTGATGCCAAGGTACCATTCCTGCAACTGCCTAGTTCACCTAATGGTATTTATTTTATCTATTTAACAGTTTTTTTTATACTGCTTTATCATTTAGTCAATGTGGTTATATTATAATACCACACCCCTTCCCCCCACAACATGACTGAACATCCACATTAATTACCTAACAGATATAGATAACTGTCAAAAATTAAGAGTAGTGCTATGGACTCTGTAAAGTAGACGTCTATGTATTTTGCCTATGACTTTTTATGGGGGTCTCCCACAATCATCCCTTTCATTATGTACATATCATGCAATAGCAATCTCCATTGTCGCCACAATAGGCAGATCTTTGTCTATCCTTTTAAGCAAGATCCATTTCTAAAACCCATCATTCTCCACTGCTACTTTCCCTGCAGCCTTCAAACATGCTCTGGTCACACCTCTCCTCAAGAAACCTTCACTTGACCCTACTTCTCCCTTTAATTATCGACCCTTCTCCCTTCTTCCCTTCATTTCCAAAATTCTTGAACTTTGCCTTGAATTTCTCTCCTCTCAAGCCCTCCTTGATCCACTTCAGACTGGCCTTTGTCCCTTATATTCTACTGAAATGGCCCTTGTCAAAGTCTCCAGCGACTTGTTCCTCGCTAAATCCAAAGGCTTTTACTCAGTCCTCATTCTTCTTGACCTTTCTACTGCTTTTGACACTGTTGACTACCACCTTCTCCTTGATACATTCTCCTCACTTGGTTTTAGGGGCTCTATACTATACTGGTTCTCTTCTTATCTCTCTCAGCACTCTTTCAGTGTCTGTTCTGATGGTTCCTCCTCTACTGCTATCCCTCTCTCAGTTGGTATACCCCACGCATCTGTTCTTGGCACTCTCCTTTTCTCTCTCTCTGTCCAGTTCCTTGGTGCTCTCATCTCCTCCCATGGTTTTTAATATCATTTTAATGATGTTGACTCTCAAATCTATCTATACCTGATATTTCTCCTACACTCCAAGCCTGTATATCTGCCTGCCTATCTGACATCACCACCTGGATGTCTCACCGCCATTTGAAATTGAACATGGCCAAAACTGAACTTCTTATTTTTCTCCCAAACCCTCTTCCCCCTTTCTCTGATAACACTCTTCTACTTCCTGTTTCCTCAACCCATAACCTTGGGGTCATCTTTGACTCCTCCCTCTCCTTCTCCACACATATCCAACAGATAGTTATAATGTGCCCCTCCTTTTTGAACATGCTACTAAAACACTTATCCAGTTTTTAATAACCTCTCACTTAGATTATTGCAACCTCTTCTTTGCTGGTCTCTGTCTAAATCCTCTTTCTCCTCTTCAGTCTGTTCAAAACTCTGCTATGCGGCTAATCTTCCACCAGTCCCAATATACTCGTATAACCCCTCTTCTTAAATCATTTCATTGGCTTCCCTTCCATTTCTGTATCCAATACAAACTTCTTCTGGCTTATAAATGCATTCATTCTGCTGCTCCACTCTATCTTTCCTCTCTCCTCTCTCCCTAAACCCCTCTTCGTGAACTCTGCTCTTCCTCTGGCTTTCTTCTCTCTATGCCCTTCTCTTCCACTGCCAACGCCAGACTTCGATCCTTTGACCTTGCTGCTCCTTATGCCTGCAACAAACTACCTGTATCTTTACATCAGGTTTTATTTCTCCCCATTTTCAAATACATGCTAAAGACTCACCTCTTTCAAGCCGCCTTTGTTGTCCTTCTGTCTCCTTACCCTTCCCTATTGTACCCAGAGTCCTGGTTCTGTAGAGCAAGATCTTTCTGCTGCTTAATTCATACTAATGGAGGATGACTATACAAAGCTCTCTTAATATTGAGCCCACTACGAGCAAAGCCATACCTGTGACTACAATTTTTTTTTTACTTATTATTGTTGAAGACTCACTAGGAAACTGCACCTCATAATTTAATTCATTTTACTGAATTTAAAGGAAAATTGAATAAGTGATTTTAACTTTGAAACATCCTTATTTGAGTTACCCGATGTTTCCAGTCAACCCTCAGACACAGTACTAAATTTCGAACCACACATACATTGGTAGGATTCTGCCCCAAAAGATAGCGTAGTTACTCACTTGTAACAGGTGATCTCCGGGAACAGCAGGAATTTAGTCCTCACATATGGGTATTGTCGGCACAGACGGAGCCTGCGTGGGAATGCTCCCCAGCGTCTAATAGGAACGCTTTTGGGAGCATCCCTCAGCACATGCGCGCTGCCTTCCTGCTTTTCCAACTGTCCCTCTTCAGTTAAGTTTGTAGCTGAGTGAAAGGATAGAGGGAGAGAGGAAAGAGACAAAGAGAGAGACAAGTCCTAGGGGAGATGGGTGGGTTGTGAGGACTAAATTCCTGCTGTTCCTGGAGATCACCTGTTACAGGTGAGTAACTACGCTATCTCCAGGAACAAGAAGGAATGTAGTCCTCACATATGGGGACTCCCTAGCTGAAGATGCCAGGGAGATAGCCCCAGGAAGGTGCCACCGTCGAAGGTGAGAATCCTTCCTCCCATGGATCTCTGGCATCCCACCAGGGTTGGTGGGTAGGAGTTGGCTTAGGTTTGAAAGAGATTTTGAAGAACAGCTTGGCCAAAGAAGGCATCCCGACCTGAGGCTTTATCTAGGCAGTAGTGGGCTGTGAAGGTGTGTACTGAAGCTCAGGTGGCTACTCGACAAATGTCATCGATAGACACAGAGTGGAGATTAGCCATAGAAGCTGCCATGGCTCTCACATTATGAGCTGTGACATGGTCCTGAATAGGAAGACCCTTACTCTAATAAGCAAAGGATATACATTGGGCAATCCATTTAGATAAAGTTCTTTTGGAGACTGGAAGTCCCAAATGACTAGGGTCAAAAGCTATAAAAAGTTGTGAGGACTTTCTATGCTGCTGTGTTCTTTGAATGTAAAAGGCTAAGGCCCTTTTACAATCCAAAGTATGAAGGTTTCTTTCTGCATTAGAGGCGTGAGGCCTCGGAAAAAAATACAGGAAGGTAAATTGATTGATTTAAATGAAAAGGCGAAACCACCTTTGGCATAAAATGTGGGTGAGTTTGAAGAACAACCTTATCATGATGAAACCTAGTATAAAGAGGATCAACCACTAAAGCTTGCAATTCACTGATGCGATGGGCAGAGGTGATTGCAATTAGGAAGATGACCTTCCAGGTCAAAAACCTAAGGGCTGCAGTGGCTAAAGGCTCAAAAGGCGGCTTCATGAGCTGCCCGAGAACTATAATTAGATCCCATGCCACCGGTGGTGGCTTTATTTATTTATTTTTTGTTCTTATATACCGCACTCTTAAAAATCATTGCGGTTTACATAAAATGGATCTGTGCCAAATAGGCTCCTATTAGGCTCTTACAAAGAACAGGAAGTAAAACTTGGTTTCAACTGGGGGAACTATGTACATCAATTTCAGTTTATCTACAGTATGTACATGCGTTGACAGTAACTCATGAATTCCTAGTTGGGTGTGTGATAGGTGATGTTAGGTTGGTGGGTTGAGAGTAGTGCAAAAGAAAGAGGTGGTGTTTTAGTGCCTTTCTGAATTGGGCAAGATCTGTTATGGCTCTGATGGTAGTTGGGAGTACATTCCATCAGCTGGGAGCATAGAACTTGAAGGCTCTGTTCCTTATCGTCTTGGTGCATTTTGTTATTTCACTGGGTATCTGTAGGGTATTGGCGGTGCATGATCTCCTTGCTCTGTTCGCTGACATGGGGTGAACAAGGTCCATTATGGCTGTGGGGGCTATTTTGTTGATGGCCTTGAAGGTTAAAATGATTACTTTATAGGATAGCCGGCAGTAGATTGGTAGCCAGTGTAAGTCCTTAAGGATTGGGGTGATGTGATCATTTCTGGCAGCTCCTCTCAGGATGCGTGCGGCAGCATTCATTGCCAATTGTAGGGGGTTTAAGGTGCTTTTGGGTAAGCCCTGCAGGATAACATTGGCATAATCAAAGTGGGGGATCACCAGTGCCTGAAAAACTGATCTGAAGTCGTCAGGTTGCAATAGGGATCGAAGATGTCATAGAGTTCGTATTTTGTGGTAGATTTGTTTGATGGTGATGCTAATGTGTGCTTTGAAGTTGAGCTGCTGGTCTAAAGTAACACCTAGGTAGCGGATGCTGGGTCTGCTTGAGAGTTCTGCGTCTCTTGTCTTTAAAGTTGGCGGAGGCGAGAAGGACTGGTTTCTAGTAATGAACAGTATGTCCGTCTTGTTGAAATTGATCTTGAGGCTCTGTGAGTGGAGCCAGTCGGTTATGGCGTCAAAGCATTTTACCAGTTGCGAGAAGTCCGGATTCTCAATCGTGAATGGGGTAAAGAGCAACACGTCGTCCGCGTAGAGCAGACATGAGATGTTGAATGAGAGGATTATTTCGCATATGGGTTGCATATAAATGTTGAATAGGAGGCCAGAGAGAGACGAGCCCTGAGGTACACCATGCTGTTATTGGAAAGGTTGGGATGTTGTGGTTCCTGTCCAAACTTGCTGCCATCTGTTGGTTAGATAAGATTTGCACCATCGCCATGCTGATTCACTTATCCTTTTATCATGGAGACATATTAGGAGTTGCTCGTGGTTTACAGAATCGAATGCGGCAGCGATGTCTAAGAAAATTAAAGCATATCCTTGTTTGATATTGTCAATCCCGGTTATAAGTGTGTTGATGAGTGTGGTGAGAAGCGTTTCAACACCATGGGATTCCCTAAAGCCGTGTTGGCATGGGTCAAGGGGAGCTGTAGAGTCAACATGATCCTGTATTTGCCGTTGGACAGCCTTCTCAATTATCTTTGCTAGCAGCGGGATACTCGATATAGGTCGGTATGATTCCACCTTCTGGGAGTTTAATTTGGAGTTCTTCAAGAGGGGTCTAATGGATGTCTGCTTAAGGCTTGAAGGGAATTGACCCAAAGAGAAGGAGAGGTCAATGATTTTAGCTATTATCGGGCTGAATTCGTTACGCAGTGACCTTATCCAGAAAGCTGGACAAGGGTCATTAGGGGCAGTGGTAGCGTTGATGTTAGCTATGATGCTCTCGATGCTTGTATCTGTCGGTGTCGAGAAGGAGGTGAGTTGCTTGGGTGGATTCTTAGTGGGGCAGGATAGCTTAACTTTGCTAACGTTGTTGGTTTTGGCTATCATGTAGTCTGCATAGTCTTGAGGGTGTATCAAGGTTGATTGGGAAGAAGAAGGTTCCTTTGTTAGATTCTTCACTATATGAAACAATTCATGGAGTTTGTTCAAGGAACGGCTTAGCAGTTTGGAGTGGTGTTCTTTAATTTTAGTGGCTATTAGATTCCAATGTGCTTGCAGGTGGAAGTTGTAGAACGTCAGGTCTGTTGGGAACCGGGTTCGTCGCCATTTTTTTTCTAGTTTCCTCAGCGCTCTCAGTGAGGTCTTTAGTTCGGTGGTGTACCAGCGTGCAGGTTTTTTCTTTTTTGGTTGCTTATCCATGATATGTGGCTAAGTTTGGATAGGTATGTGTGCAAAGGAATTCAGGTTGTTATTCCATGAGGCTAACACATCTTCAAGGTTTGGCGATGTAGTCCTGATGTTGGGAAGGACATTTTTGATGATCTCCTCTTTGTTGAAGGGTCTGAAGCGTCTGGTGTAGGCTACTCCTGTTTCAGTTAGTTTTGAAGTTTTTTCTCTGTCTTGATGCATAGGTAATTGAAAACTGATTAGATTGTGGTCAGACCTGGTACTGGGGAGATGGTTACGTTGAAATTATGGTCTGGTCTGACCTCAGGTCGAGGGCTGAAGATAAGGTCTAGTGTGTTTCCTTTTTGGTGTTTGGGGGCATCGACTATTTGTTCGTAGTCCAGGTTGCTGAGTGCTTCGTGGAAAGCTCTGGAGTGGGTATCCTGTAGGGCTGGTAGGTTAAAGTCTCCAAGTATCCAATTTGGCTTGCGTGTGTTTTGAGGGTTTGAGGCTAGTTCAATTATAGTTGGCAGATCGTCCGTGGATGAGGAGGGAGATCTGTAGATTAGGTTAACGGTATTATGGTTGTTAGCTATAGTAATTGTATCAAGATGAGTTGAGCTGGTGGAGCTGATTGTCTGGTAATGGAGGTTTGTCCTAACCAGAATGAGTGCACCGCCTCCTCTGTGGTCTGCTCTATGGCAGGTGTGGATTGAGAAGTCGGGGGGGGGGGGTGAGATGGTTGATGAGGACTGAGTCTGAGCTGTTGAGCCATGATTCAGTCACTAGTAGCATGACTAGGCCGAGGTGTGATATGAGGTCAGGGATGACTGGCCACTTTTTACGGATGGACCATGCATTTATGAGGGCACATTTTAGATTGCGTGGGTTTTGGGGTTGCTTGGATTTCATGGGGCGTAGAAGCAGTATGTGGATCAAGCGAGGATGGGAGTTCTGGGAGGGCTCAGTTGGTGAGTGGTGTGTGTTGCTGTGGCCTCTCCTTCCTTGACCTCGTATGATCATAATTGGGTAGTGGTTAGGTGCAGCGGAGAGGGAGCCATTGAGTGCGTTGCTGAGTAGGTATAGAAAGTTTAGGGTAATGCTGGGGGGGAGCATTTTGTACTGAGGTTTGATGTACACAGTGATTTTGATCGTACGGATACTTAGCAGTACAGGTATTCACAGTATACAATACAGTTGGTGCTACTTGCAGTACACAGTAAGGTTGGTAATACAGATATGTGGCAGTGCAGGTAGTTGCAGTAGTAGTAAGGTCAGTAATACAGATACTTGTGTTGCACTCTAAATTTAACAATGAGGTACTGGTAGATGGTAAGCATTTCTAGAGCTTAAATGATAAAGATACTCACAGGTAGACTTTGAGATTAAGGCAGACCAGTTGTGGTGTGTCCGATGCTGGTGGTATCTGCAGTAAGCGAGTTCAACCTGGGGAAGGGAGCTCAAGCTTCAGTTGTTGGTGTGTGCTGGGCTGCGGGATAAGGGCCACCTCCAAAGGGCCATGCCAAAGGGCCCTCTGGCGAGGCCCTCAGGTGCGGGCCTGCCAGATGCGGGTGCACCTGATGGCCTTCCTTTTAAATTGGTGCTGTCTGGCCCTATTGGGCAGTGCAGGAGCTGGAAGGGCTGCCCCAATTGGGCAGAGCAGGAGCTGGAGGGCTGCCCCGATTGGGCAGAGCAGGAGCTGGAGGGCTTCCCCGACTGGGCAGAGCAGGAGCTGGAAGGGCTTGATGGGAGGTTTAGATAATAAAAGGCCTCTCATAAATCTTGATAGGAATGGATGAGAGGAAATTGGTTGTCCATTTAGAGGCTTATAAGAAGCTGTAATTGCACTAAGATGAACTCTTACCGAATTGGTCTTTAACCCAGAATTCGATAAGTGAAGGAGATACTCTAGTATCGATTCTAAGGGTATGACCAGGGGGTTTAATCTCCTCTTGGAGCACCATATAGTAAAACGTTTCCACTTGAAGGCATAAGATCATCTTGTGGAAAGTTTCCTAGAAGCCTGAAGGATATCTTTTACCTGCTGGGACAGCTTGAAATCCTGGAGGTCTAAGCCTTCAGCAACCAGGCCGTGAGGTGCAGGAACTGGGGATTCGGGTGCCATAGTGTCCCGTTCTCCTGGGAAAGGAGATCTGGAGCATGCCCTAACTCCAGAGGTGCCACTTGAGATAGATGCAGAAGCAGGAAATACCACGTTTGGCGTGGCCATCATGGTGCTACGAGAATCATGCGACCCCTGTCTCTCTGAAGCTTGAAGAGTGTTTTGGGGATGAGGGGAATGGGTGGGAAGGCATAAAGGAAGTCCTGACCCCAGTGAAGGAGGAAGTCATCCCTTGCCTGACAGTTGTGTGCCGTAATCCTGGAACAGAACTGGGGATATTTGGCATTCAGTGGACTTGCAAAGAAGTCTATGTCTGGAGTGCCCCAGAGATGAAATATCTTTGCCACCTGGTCTAGGTGGAGTAACCACTCGTGAGGTAGCAGTATTCGACTGAGTTTGTCTGCCCAAAGGTTTTGAAAGCCTGGAAGATATACCACTAGAAGGTGAATTTGATGCTATCTGGCTAGGGCCCATAGTCGTAAAGCTTCGTTGCATAACGACAGAGAGCCTGTTCCGCCCTGCTTGTTCACATAGAACATGGCTACCTGATTGTCCATCTGGACTAGAACTGTCTTGTAGCTGAGCAGAGCGTGGAACACTCGAAGAGCTAAATAAATTGCTCTTAATTCCAGGAGGTTTATGTGTAAACCAACCTCCTGTGGAGTCCAGGTGCCCTGGGTAGAGAGATGATTCAGGTGTGCTCCCCAACCCACCTCTGATGCATCTGTTGTTAGGGTGGCCTGAAAGAGGGGTTGATGGAAAGGAGACCCCACTGTCAGATTTTCTAGTGATTGCCACCATTGGAGGGACAAAATTAGTCATTTAGAGATTGTTATTTTGTCCAACAAATGACCCGTGGCCTGTGTCCACTGTGTGGAGAGGGTCCACTGAGCTGCTCGCATGTGGAGGCGAGCATATGGAACTACATGAACTGTGGATGCCATGTGTCCCAGTAACTGCAGTAGCTCCCAAGCAGTGAGGGAGGATTTGCCGGCTGCTTGGGAAGCTAGCTGCATTATGCAAAGACACCGGGCTTGTGAAAGGAAAGCCCTTGCCTGTCTGGTATCCAGACAGGCTCCTATGAACACTAGGCATTGGGAATAAACTAGTTGAGACCAGGAAGTTTATTACCAATCCCAAGTATTGGAAGATTCGCATTGTACGGGACAGTGCAGTGCTGGCCTCTGCAACTGTGGAGGCTCGAATGAGCCAGTCGTCTAAGTAAGGGAAGACAAAAATCCTCAGGGTTCATAGAAATGCCGCTACTACTGTCATGCATTTCATGAACACCCTTGGTGCTGAAGCCAGACCAAAAGGAAGAACCCTGTATTGGAAATGTCTTCCCCTGAAAAGGAAACGTAAAAATTTCCTGTGATCTGGATGGATGAGAATGTGAGTGTATGCATCCTTTAAGTCTAAAGAGCAAAGCCAGTCCTGTCATGTGACATTGCAGTATGATTTGTTCAATTGCAAACCGCACTGATTTTAATAGCGCGGTATATAAGAAAAGTAAATAAATAAATAAAAATAAAATAAATAAGATCTTCCTTGTCTAAAGCCATGTTGGCTGTCTCCCATTAGGTCATGACTATCTACATGCTGAGTAATTTTATTCTTTATGATGGTTTCTACCATTTTTCCCGGTACTGATGTCAGGCTCACCGGTCTGTAGTTTCCAGGACCACCCCTGGAACCCTTTTTAAAAATTGGTGTTACATTGGCGATCCTCCAATCTTCAGGTATTAGAGATGATTTTAATGATAGTTCAAAGATTACTAATAGCAGGTCTGCAATCTCATATTTCAGTTCTTTCAACACCCTTGGATGTATACCATCCGGCCCAGGTGATTTGCTACTCTTCAGTTTATCTAATAGTTGTAATACATCTTCCCGATGTATTGATATTTCCTTCCATTCTTCCGCACCTTTAAATACCACTTCAGTCATGGGTAACATCCCTACACCTTCCTCAGTAAAGACTGAAGCAAAGAATTCATTCAGTCTCTCCGCTATCGCCTTGTCACCTTAGTGCTCCTTTAACCCCTTTATCATCTAATGGACCAACTGACTCTCTCACAGGTTTTTTGCTACGAATGTACTTGAAAAGATTTTTACTTCGCGTTTTGGCTTCCGCAGCAAGCTTCTTCTCAAATTCTCCCTTTGCCTGCCTTATCAATGCCTTGCATTTGACTTGCCAGTGCTTGTGCTGTTTCCAGGTTTCGTCATTTGGCTCTTTTTTCCATTTCCTGAAAGATGCTTTTTTGGCAACAACAGCCTCTCTGACCTCAACTTTAAACCATGCTGGCAGTTTTTTGGACTTCCTTCCACTTTTCTTAAAGCATGGAATACAGCTGGTCTGGGATTCCAAGATAGTATTTTTCAACAACAGCCAAGCCTGATGTACGTCTTTAACCTTTGCAACTGCTCCTTTTAGTTTTTTTCTTAACTGTTTTCCTCATTTTATCATAGTCTCCCTTTCGAAAGTTAAAAGGTAGTACTGTGGATTTCCTTACTATCCCTCCTCCACTAATTAAATCAAAGGCGATCATGCAATGATCACTATTGCCAAGTGGCCCCAACAACCTTATCTCTTGCACTAGATCTGGTGGTCCAGTAAGGACTAGGTCTAATATGGCTTCCCCTCTGGTCGGTTCATGAACCAGCTGCTCCAAGAAGCAGTCATTTATTTCATCTAAGAACTTTATCTCCCTAGCATGTCCTGACGTGACACTGACCCAGTCGATACCGGGGTAGTTGAAATCACCCATTATTATTACTGTGCTGTGACTTTTATTAGCTTCCTTGATTTCTTTGAGCATTTCATCATCCATTTGGTCATTCTGGCCAGGCGCTCGATAGTACACCCCCCACTGCCATTGCCTTCCCCCTTTTACATGGAATTTCAATCCATATAGATTCTACAGCAGATTTTGCTTCCTGCAAAACTTTAATCCTTTCTGACTCAATGCCCTCTCTAACATAGAGAGCAACCCCTCCACCAATTTGATCAGCTCTATCATTTCGATATATTTTGTACCCAGGTATCACAGTGTCCCACTGGTTGTCCTCCTTCCACCATGTCTCTGATATTCCAATCATATCTAACCTTTCATTTAGTGCTATATATTCTAACTCTCCCATCTTATTTTTTAGACTTCTAGCATTTGCATACAAGCATTTTAGAGAATGTATTTTATTCATATTAATTTGGCTATTGTTAGACATGGGTAATTTGGGATCTTTAAGCTCTGTCTGCTCCATACTTGAGGGCATTTGGGCTACTTTACTCTTTTGTGGAACCTTTCTGCTTTTGGTAGTATCCTTCAAAGATACATTCTTCCGAACCATCCGCTCTTGGGCGACTGTCGGCTTTCCCCTAATATCTAGTTTAAAAGCTGCTCTATCTCCTTTTTAAAGGTTAATGCCAGCAGCCTGGTTCCATCCCGGTTAAGGTGAAGCCCATCCCTTTGGAAGAGCCCCTCATTTCCCCAGAACGTTCTCCAGTTCCTAACAAATCCAAAACCCTCATCTCTGCACCATTGTCTCATCAACGCATTGAGACTCCGGAGCTCTGCCTGCCTTTTGGGTCCTGCACCTGGAACATGAAGCATTTTGGAGAATGCTACCCTGGAAGTTCTGGATTTCAACGTCCTACCTAAAAGCCTAAATTTAGCCTCCAGAACCTCCCTACCACATTTTCCTATGTCATTGGTACCAACATGTACCAAGACAGCAGACTCCTCCCCAGCACTATCTAAAACCTTATCTAGGAGGCGCGTGAGGTCCGCTACCTTCGCACCAGGCAGACATGTTACCAGGCGATCCTCACGTCCACCAGCCACCCAGCTATCTACATGCCTAATGATCGAATCACCAACTATAACGGCTGTCCTAACCCTTCACTCATGGGCACATGGCCCTGGAGAAACGTCCTCGGTGCGAGAGGGTTTTACATCACCTGGAGGACAGGTCCTAGTTACAGGATGACTTCCTGCCACACCAGGGTGATGCTCTCCTGTCACGTGACCTCTCTCCTCCATGGCAACAGGGATGCTGCCAGACTGGAGGTGGGACTTCAGGACTATATCCCTGTAGGTCTCGTCTATGTACCTCTCTGTCTGTCTTATGCTTTCCAAGTCTGCTACTTTAGCCTCTAGAGAACGGACTCGTTCCCTGAGAGCAAAGAGCTCCTTGCACCTAGTGCACATGTAAGACCTCTCACCAACTGGGAGAAAATCATACATGTGACACTCAATGCAAAAGACTGGAAAGCCCCCATCCCGCTGCTGGACTGCTGTCTGCATCTTAGTTTTAAGTTTGTGTTTAGATCTAAGTTTTTTACTTACTAAGGGTTGTTATGGATATTTATACTTATAAAACTGTACCTAATACGTGTAATATACCTTGTTCACCTGAAGCTTAACTAATCTCAGGTCCTTAGTGTATGACTGATTTGGGTAATGAACTTCACCTGAGAGCACCTCCTGTCTTTTAAGGTGTGTAAGTACCTATAAAGCTACGATTATACCAGGGGTGGGTGGGTGTGGGGAGGGCGGGAGGGAAATAACACTTATTAAAAGAGGGCTGCTACACAGTACCCTGTCTTGTGCTGCTGAGGTAAGCTATATTCTGATTTGATTTAAATTATAGCTCTTAGCTGCTGCTAGGCTCTAACCTCTTATGAAATTTAAACTACAAGCTCTCTGCTGGGTTCTAAATTTAACCAGAAAGCTCTCTTCTGTGTTTTAAATTTAAGCTAAAAGTACTTTGCTGATGCTAGGCCCTGAGTGACAATTAAATGTAAACTACAAGCTCTCTGCTGGGTTCCAAATGTAACCAGAAAGCTCTCTTCTGTGTTTTAAATTTAAACTAAAAGTACTTTGCTGTTACTAGGCCCTGAGTGACTATTAAATTTAAACTACAAGCTCTCTGCTGGGTATGAAATGTAACCATAAAGTTCTCCTCTGTGTTTTAAATTTAAACTTAAACTGCTGCTACTAGGCCCTGACTGATTTAACAAAAAATAGTGGGTTCAAAGATTAATTAGCTTTAATACAAAAAATTCCTTTTAGAAAATTACCAGAAGTATATACTCACAGTTGCAGATCTCTCTCCAGAAGTAACAGTCCCTTTTTCTAGTCCTTCAAGACTAGGATATATGAACTGATCCTAGCTGAAAGCATGGAAGCTTGAAAAGTTCTATGTCCAAAAGCATCCAGAGTCCTGCATTCACGACCTGGAGGATTGGATGCATGCCTCTTTGCACTTTTCATCCTACGCATGGCTGATTCCACTACCATTGAATGGTGTGGCAGCTGAGTTTTCTGAAATCCAGGACATGGTGGAACTCGATACCTAGTATCAAGTCTCCTAGAGTGAGGAGAAGTAGTCAGAGGTGTCTCCCACATTCTGAGCATCAAGCTATGCAGAATTTCATGGATAGGCAGAGTAGCTGCCTCCTTAGGAGCTTTAGGATATTGGAGGATTCCAATTCCTTTGCTCTGGGTTCCTCTTCAGGAGCTACTGTGATTGAAAGACCTTTGGCCATATCACGGATGAAATCCTGAAATGACATGTCCTCTGGAGGTGACATTCTGCGTTGGGGAGAAGAGGGATCTTCTAGGAGCAACCCTCTAGTGCCAGCAGAATTGTCAGAGTGTTCGGAATCGGAGGAATCGAAGTATTCCTGACCCCGATGCTCTTGCAAAGCACGATCCCGGTACCGATCGAAGTCGGTACCGAGGTGACGCGGTACCGCTTTGTCCACTCCAGCCAGAGATGGCATGGGAAGAGTTCCCACCGGGACTGGTACCATCAGTACCGGCATCGCCAGTGTCGGTACCGGTGTCTGTACTGGTGTCGGTACTGGCATCGGTGTTGATGTCAGCACCGGTGCCCTTGGGACCACCGGTACCACAGTCAAAAGAAGAGCTGCGATACTGCGCTCGATAGCGAGGAACCTCTGGTCTATCAACGCTGCCGATGCCTTGGTGTCGGTACTGGTAAGGATGGCTGGAACCCCTGAGTATGGCATAGGTAGTTCTTGCGAGGTTGAGGCCTTGAGAACATCCTGAAGCCCCATCGATGCTTTGGAAGCCGAAGCCTCCCGCCAGGGCTGTTTTGTCGGTGTGGTTCCCTCAAGGGCAATGCCAATGGCCTCTCGATGCTTAGCAGGAGAGCTACCCTTTGAGGACCGGCTTTTATGTTTAGTTACCTGAGATCCATGGGAGGAAGAAGAGGCCCTTGACAATGTCATGCAATGGATCTGGCATCTGAAGAAAAGAGGGTACCGAGCTTTGCGGTCCGGTTCTGTCTTCCTCTTTTGATCATCCCCATGCAGGAGGGACATTCAGTTGGAGAATGATCAGGTCCTAAACATTTTAGACAACAATCATGGGTGTCAGTGACGGAAATGGTACCGCCACACTTAGTACATTTTTTAAAACCACTAGTTGGCTTTTCCATGATTTAATAAAATGGGGCCTAATGCCCAAAATGGTGCCTAGCACCAAAGAGGAAAGTTTCTGAAAAGAAACAGTCTAAGTTGTTTTTTTTTAATGAAAAGAAAAGAAAAGAACCAGCGATACCGGTAGGCGTTGTGCTGTAGGCAAATGCGACCACAAGAAAGAAATCTAAAGACGGAATTTTCTGCAGTGACAGGGAATAGGTCCTGTCGGCTCCGCGGAAAACAAAGAACTGAAGAGGTACAGTTGGAAAGGCGGGAAGGCAGCGCGCATGTGCTGAGGGATGCTCCCAAAAGCGTTCCTATTGGATGCTGGGGAGCGTTCCCGCGCAGGCTCCGTCGCTACCGACGATACCCATATGTGAGGACTACATTCCTGCTTGTTTCTGGAGATAAATGTTTCCACAAACATAGGAAGAAAATGGGGATGTGCAGAATAAGGGCCCAGGCACATGATTTTAGAAACAAGTGCATGCAAAATATGGACATCTCCAGAATTGGCAACATAGACATGCCTACGATGGCATCTGAGAATGTGCATGTTTATGTTATTAAATGCTCATCCCTGCCTGCCATTTTAGAAATAAAGACATGCAGCGCCATGGCAGTACTCATAGAAGCATTGATTTTCACCTATTATCCTTCTATGATGGGGAAAATTATTTTGACAACAACAGGGAATGCCCCTGTTATCCTTATTGTTGAAGGCTAGCTGAAACAAGCATTTTTCAAATTCCTATTCATGCCAAGGGGTGGGTATAGATATAGATATGGTTTTAAATGTGTGGCGCAGTTCTAAAATCGGAGAAGCATATCTTT
This sequence comes from Ichthyophis bannanicus, assembly GCA_033557465.1. Lineage (NCBI taxonomy): Eukaryota > Metazoa > Chordata > Amphibia > Gymnophiona > Ichthyophiidae > Ichthyophis > Ichthyophis bannanicus. Next base: position 760,076,542 of record CM066035.1, read on the forward strand.
TTATCACCACCCTGGACACACCTCCATCACGTCCCCATGTGACATGGATGTGATCATGCCAGATATGTGTAAATTTGGTCCTTTATAAAGTGGTTCTTGGGGCATGGATGTGATTGGCATATCTGAATAAAAGTTTTCAGACATGCAACTGATAAATAGAGCTTCTAAAATGACCTCCATTGTGAATCGTGGTTCTCTTTTTCTATTTCCCTTTATTTTTGGTGCCTGAGATCATTTTGCCTTGAAAGTTAAATTTTTAAACGTAATAAATAAAATATGAAAAGTATAAATAAATTGATGAACAGAGATGGAAGAGGGGAAAGGAAGCTCATACTTGAAAATGGAAGTCAGGATCTTCTGACAACATTCCTTGATCTCCTATCCCCTGGCACTTCAGTCTCAAGCAAATTTCAATCAAACAGAGTGGCTAATACTGCACATTTATGAATTCATAATGTAATGGAGAAAATGGTGGCCACCACCCTCCCCCCCCCAAAAAAAAAAACCCTGATAGGATTGCTAGTTTGAGACTATAGGACAAAATATTACAGAAATGAACACTACAAGATGCAAAGCAGGGTTAAAAAATATTCTTATATGCTATCTTTTTTCTACCAAATCTATTCTTGTAGCACTGTGAATTGATATGATGTTCTTCCGCAAAATAATGCTCACTATTGAACTAATCATGAATATTTTATGCAGTGGAAATCTGTAACCTGTAAAATATGCACATATTGATTATTTGGTTTGCTGATTCGTTGACAATACAGATGCACTGTCAGAGACATGATACTTTGTCTTTAGGTGTTTGTTAAGATTTACATTGCTCCTTTTGCCTATTTTTCACAATATGTTTGTTGTACATTGTCTCACGTGAAAAAAATGCCTCAGTCTTCTCTTCTCTAACATGCTGAAATTTAGTACATTGATGTTGCCTCTATAGACTGGCAGTTTTATTCTAGGCCTGATTTTAACACGTTTCATGATAATAGGATAATAATAGATCCTGGGATGCACTGGAGAGGTCAGACAGCCATATAATGTAGAATATGCCTTATATGGCAGTCTGATCCCACCTGGTGCATCCCAGGATGCACTGTGCAGGGCCAGATGCCGCCATTTTTCAAGATAAAAGACCAAGAAAAGGAGAGTGTAGGCAGCACTCCTGTTTGAAAGGTACCGGATTGGGGGTGGGGGGTTTAGGGGCTACTAGACCATCAGGTTATTTTTTTAAGGGGGGTGGAGGTTCAGGAGCCACTAGACCACTATGTTAACTTTTTTAAAAGTCAAGTGGGGGATTCAGGACCACTAAGCCACCAAAGAGTCACCTTCTGTTGGGGCACCAGCACCGGACAATATTTTGATGGCATTGGGGGCTTTTCCTGATGCTGTAATCGCCCCCAGATGCTATCAAAATACTGTCGGGGGGGGGGGGATCAGGGTCTCTGGGCCACCAGGGATTTACTTTCCATATTTTGATGGCATCGGGGACTTTGAACCAGGCATTGGGGAAAGCACTCGATACCATCAAAATATTGTCAGGGGCAAATGCTAGAGAATTTAAGCCCAGACCCTGCCTCAGACCCAGGCATAGAGATATTGGTGCTAAAGCTGGTTGCAAAATCCTCTACGCCTATCTCTGCATCGGATGGTGCAATTATTTGCATACCAGTTTAGTATATGCAGTTCATTTGCCCACATTTAAATACTCTTGGCATTAATTGTACTCTAGTTTTTCTGTCATTGTTTATGCTCACGTCCATCTCTTTTCTGCATTTGACATTAGCTTAAACATGCTTAAAGTGTGCTTAAAAGTGCCGTTTTCTGTGCTTAAAGGCCGCACAAGTTTTCTGCATTGGCCTGATAGATTACTTTTGAAAGAGCTGCCATGCTGCCTCCCACCAGTTTGTTTTTAACTTAAGTTACTCAAACCTTGACCCAACAGCCAGAAAACTACAAGCTACTTTCCTCTTTTTGTGCTCTCCAAAATCTAGGTAACTGCTTAGTTCACTCAGTGGTAACATCGGCCCTTGAAGACGAGGCTGTCCTGTTGAGGAGCAGACCCATTGGAATATAGGGACTAGTCATTTCCTAAAAGTCATTGGAGCTGCTAGAACCTGCTCATTAGAAGATCCCATGTCGGTAGAGGGAAGAGATTCATACCAAGTAAATGGACCGTTTAACAGATTTTCACAATAGAAGAAGGTTTCTTATGATAAAAGTTTTGAGTTAAAATATGGAGACTGGTTTATTCATGTCGAAGAGAATAATCCCTAATGGCCTAGAAGGGCCATCTCCCTCCCTCCTTCAAACAAACCTGCACTGGCTCTCCCCTTCACAAGAAGAGGGGTTACACGCAGATCCAGTATAAATCCTTTACGGCTAGTTTCAGCATATTTGCTTGTTCTCACTATGCCTCAGCCCCCTTCTTCAACCTGCACACTTCTTCGCCCCAATCATACCTCTCTCTTATAAACAGACAATTTGGTTTCATGCCAATAAACCCCACAACCATGAGTCCGTGATTCCAGAAGTCATGAAATGTTCTGGGAAAGGCAATTTGTAGGGATTTTTCAAGACCCTTACAGGAAAATCCCAGAGCAAACATATGCCACATCAATCATTCATAAATGGAGTCACTGAAATTATTTATTTATCTAAGGACCCTGCAAGCTTCTGCCCAGCATATTAACCAATAAAGATGAAAAATAGAAAAATTATTAGCAAGGAAGTCTTGTTCTGGACTTATTATAGAAAATGAATCTTTATTTCTCTGGGTTAGTAGCTACATGGGACAAGAAAGCATTACAATTTGCTATCTTGATGCTTGCTTTTGCAGGAATATTTATTCCTTTATTCTTTTGGACAAAAGAGAAAACGGTAAAATGGGCATTCTCATTTACAGCGCTATAAATGCATGGAAACAATGCCATAGAAATTGAAATATGCTGACAGTGGACAGCAAAGAATACAAGTGGTGATGTCGTGATGACCTTATCGTCATTCTCCCTATTTCCTTTACCTCTTTGTCATTATTATTGGTGGAACACAATTTAGTACTTCAAACTGGAGCTATAAGTTGGATGATCTCTATCCAGCAGGCAAAAGAATTTTAGAAGTTCAAAAAATGCATATATAGGTTTCTGTCACTAAAAAGAAAAGAAATACGATACAAATTGGTAGAAAATCGGTGAGAAATGGGCTCTTTCGTCATTGGTTGCTTGTGGATTTGTTCTTCTGGAATATTTCAGGTATTAGCTGACTTTCTCTGATTACTACTAATGTGGGTTAATGATGCCACTGGGTTTGTCCTGTGTGCATGGACAGGAATGACCTTCCCCTTTAAATCCAGAGTATGCTGGGTACAATCTCAATCTGTCATGACTGCTGCAAGTGTTCTTCTTCCTTGCAGTGTGCCAAGGATATCTCTTGCTGCTTTACCCTTTGCTTTTCACCAATAATGCAAGCAGTAGGCTTGCTCAGCAGTTCCCAACTTGACTTTCAATGCCGCTTAGCAACATTTTTATCTGCAGTGATGTTTTTTTAAAGAAGCTTTATTCCTTGTCTAAAGCCACTTTTAAAATGTGCATTGAATGAAATCAGCAGAGAAAGAAATTGCAAGGTTATATGAAACATAAATTAAGAGTTTTCTCTAACTCTTATCTATGGGGGAAGGTTTAGGATACAGGGTCCTAAGTTTTGTTTATGTAGTTATTTGAGAAAAGCAGTGTTTGTGATTGATTCTGGAAAGCAATATCAAGTGGTTCTGTTTTACTCAAGACTGCATTACAGCAGATTATATCAGAGTAGGCTTTAGACTGCACAGTCTTTTTTAATTAAATTTTTTAGTGATATACTTTAGTCGGCAAAGAAAAATACAAAGACAACGTAGGAGCTCATAGATTGAAAATGACTACTACATTACCAGAAGATTTTTCTCATACAAAAACAAAACAAATTAAATATCACCATTTGGTCTTTCATATTTTTAATGTTGTCATAGCAATAACATATAAACATAAGATTTGTCATATTAGGTCAGACCAATGGTCCATCGAGCTTAGTATCCTGCTTCCAACAGTGGCCAATCCAGGTCACAAGTACCTGTCAGGATCCTAAAAGATAGACAGATTCCACATTGCTTATCCCAGGGATAAGCAGCTGATTTCCCCCAGTTCACTTAATGATTTATAGACTTTTCCTTCAGTAACTTAGCCAAAACATTTTGAACCCAACTACACTAACAACATTTACTACATCCTCCAGCAACACATTCCAGAGCTTATTTGCGTGGTACGTGAAAAATATTTTATTTCATTTATTTATTTATTTAACTGGTTTTATATACCGTTTTTCTGCAAGGCAAAATGGTTTACAATGAACAAGTAAGTAACATGTACATGGAACAGTTAGAACTATGTACAGTTAACTGGTAGAAATTTACATTGAAACAAGTAGTAACTTTTGTATGAAACAGTTGGAACTATGTACAGATAACTGGTATACAATTACATTGTTACAACTGAACAACAGAATAAAGTGATTATTTACAAATGGCATAGCTGCTATTCGGTGAGGCACTGTGGTCGCCTGCTTATGGGGGTTGAGTGGTGAGGGTGGTGAGGGGGGGCAGGGTGTTCTCTTGTGTGTGGTTTGTTGCAGTGTCTGTGTTGAAGTGTTCTTCGAAAAGAAAGGTCTTAAGATGTTTTTTTGAAGCAGGCATGGGCTTGGAGGAGTAGCCTAGTGGTTAGAGCACTGGCTTAGTAACCAAGCAAACAGGGTTCAATTCCCACTTGCATTCCTTGTGGCCTTGGGCAAGTCATATAACCCTCCATTGCCAGGACTGACTTAAAGGCACACATGAGATTGGAGGGTAGCTTATTCCAGTTGGTGGGGGCATAGAATTGGAAGGCTCTTGTGCAGGTGCATTGTGATTTCTTGGAGCTCTGTGCAGGTAGAAGGAGGAGATTTGCTGTGTTTTTATTTATTTATTTGGTTTTATATACCACACTTTTTATAATCAGTGCAGTTTACAGAAGAACAGCTTATTACAAGGAACAGGTTAAATTACATGGAACAGGTTGCAATGAAAAGTAAACACAAGTTTATGCAATAACTGATTATATTAAATATGTGAACAAGAACTTAACACAGTGATGCATAACAAACGCCTTAAGAAAGGTGAACTATATACAAGCTGAAGGGAGCTCGGCATAGTATGGGAGGCCATAATAAGCTATAGTACATGATCGACTGAAAGCTGGAATAGATGTGTCTTAATTGCTTTACGGAAAATTGACAGATCAATGATGAGACGGATAGGAGCAGTTAGGGAGTTCCAGAGCAGAGGGGCAAAGAGGGAGAAGGCTCTGTGCCTGGCGAATTGGGAGCTTTTGCCAGCCAGGGCTGGGATGACAAGAGTGTTTGCTATATTTGTTCTTCTGGCTCTGATGTCGGGCATCCAATGCAAGAGATCTTCCAGGGAGGATGCAGAGAGATGGTGAAGGATTTTAAATATCAATAGAAGGACTTTGTACTTGAGTCAATTATTTATTGGAAGCCAATATGTGTTCGTATCTGGAAGCTCCGTAAATGGTTCGTGCAGCACTATTCAAGGTCATTTGTAAAGGATGGAGAGCATAGCCAGGTTAGCCATGTATGACGATGTTAGCATAATCGAAGAGGGGAGTGACGAGAGCTTGGAAGACAGTGTGGAAGTTGGTAGGTTCCAATAAGGGTCGGAGCTGATGGAGGGAACGTATTTTGAGATAGTCATCCTTTGTGATATTGCTCAGATGTTGTTCCAAAGTGACACCTAGATATCTAACCTCATGATTAGTCTTCAGTTCAGCATTCTTAACATGTACGGTAGCTGGAGGTATGAATGTTGGAACCTTCGTGATGAAAAGAATTTCTGTCTTATTATAGTTCACTTTCAGGCTCCTAACCAGTCAGAGACGGCATTAAAGCAGTCCAATTTTCTCCAATTAGATTTAAATGTACTATTCTGAAGCTTTGTGCCCCCTAGTCTTTGTACATTTTGAGGGACTAAACCTCCAATTTGTTTACTCATTCCACTACACTCCTTATTTTATAGACCTCTATCATAACTCCCCTCAGCCATCTTTTCTCCAATGTGAAGAGTCCTAACCTTTTTAAGCCTTTCCTCATAGGGGTTTCCTTCCATCTGCTTTATCATTTTGGATGCCTTTCTCTGTGCCTTTTCCAATTCTGCACACAATACTCAGCGTGCGTTCACACCTTGGAGTGATACAGAGGCATTATGATATCCTTTGTTTATTCTCCATTCCTTTTCTTGTACATAAGAACATAAGAACATAAGATATGCCATACTGGGTCAGACCAAGGTCCATCAAGCTCAGTATCCTGTTTCCAACAGTGGCCAATCTAGGTCATACGTACCTAGCAGTTTCCCCAAAAGACACAAGTTCCACAACGCTTGTAGTAATTCCTAGCATTCCAAACGCTTGTAATTCCTAGCATTCTATAATAGTAGCTTTCTTGGTTGCTGCTGCACACTGAGCAGAGGATTTCAATATATTATCCATGATGACACCTAAATCCTTTTCCTGGGTGATGACTCCTAATGTGGAACCTTGCATCACACCATACCAACCCCCAGCTTATTCACAAAAGCCAAAAAATCCACCACCACGGGGGCTCTTTAACTTGCTGCTCCCGCTATCTGGAATTCTCTCCCAGAAAAGCTAAGGTGAACAACAGACTTAAACGATTTCCAGAAACAACTCAAAACCCTCCTCTTCATTGAACACTTCAATGAACACTACTAACATCCCAGTCAACCTACGACCTCATACCCACACCTCATCACAAGCTGTTTCTATGTTATATTGTACATAAGTTGTGCTTCCTGCACTATCCATTTACTCCCTCCCCATTGTCATAGTGTACATAAGTTGTGCTTTCAGCACTACCAGCTTACCCCCTTCCCCTGTCCCCCACAGAAATGTTTTTATGATTAAGTTTTATTGTGTTTACATGCAAGTTTTCTGTAACAGTTAAAGTTTTAATGTAAACCACCTTGAATAAATGATAAGGTGGTATAGAAAAATTGTTAAATAAATAAATAAATAAATAAACATAGTTACACTTTGGGTTGTTCTTCCCTAACTGCATAAGTTTGTACTTGTCCAGAATTTTTCATCATTCTCGAGTGACTTAACTTTGAATAGTTTTGAGTCTTCTGCAGATTTGATCACCCCACTCTTTTCCATTTCTAGGTCATTTATAAATATGTTAAAAAGCAGTGGATCAAGCATATATCCTTGGGATACCACTATTTACCTTTTTCCATTGAGAAACTTGATCATTTAGCTCTACTTTCTGTTTTTATTTGAATCTTTAGTTTCCAGTCCTCAGTAGGACACTGCCTCCTATCTCCTGACTTTTTAATTTCCTCAAGAGTCTCTCGTGAGGGACTTTGTCAAAGGCTTTCTAAAAAATCTAGATACCTTTAGCCACCTGTGTATTCACAACTTCAAAAAAATGTAGCAGATTGGCAAGACAAGGCTTTGCCTGGCTAAATCCATGTTAGCTTTTTTGCCTTAAAACATGACTATCTATATGTTCAGCAATTTTGTTCTTTATAATGGTTTCTATCATTTTTCCTGGACCCTTTTTAAAAACTAGCATTTACATTGGCCACTCTCCAATCTTTAGTTATTATAGACGATTTTAATGATAGTTTACAAATTGCTAATAGTACATCTGAAATTTCATTTTTCGGTTCTTTAAGCACCTTGATGGATATTATCTAGTCCAAGTGAATTGCTATTAACTTCTCAAATTACCTTATTATGTCTTCCAGGTTCACAGAGATTTGTTTCAATTCCTCCAACTTATCACCTTTAAATATCATTACTGGAATTGGTTCTTCCCCTACATCTTTTGCAGTAAAGACCAAAGCAAAGAATTAATTGGTCACTATGGTCTTGTCTTCTTTTAGCGCCCCTTTTACTCCTCTATCCAACTGACTCCCTCACAGGCTGAGTGCCTAGGGCGGAAGCTTCTACGGGACAGGACATTCAAAACTAAACATTAGATTCTGACAGACAGGGGGGACATAAGACTTAAGGTTTCCTAAGGTGCCAATACTCTGGGCCAGCTCTGCAAGTCAGGCTTCTTTTCCATTTTCTATATCTTGCCTTTAATGTTTCCATGTTTTATATGTTCCAAAGTCGAATCAAGCAATTGTGCAATATAGGAGGAGCCACTGACTTCCAGAAGGAAGCCAAATTAAGTTTTGCAACAATTATGTAACTCTTGTGATTTTCAGATTGAACAGAAAGATCCCAGCATTGCAAGGTATAAGCATCATCTTTATTCTATATTGAATAGTTGCCAGTAAACCCTGATTTTAGTGCAGGTTCACCATATATAGCCCTCCAGCACTTGTCAGAGGCACCTGGGACACAGTGAGCCAACCTGGCCCCCTAGGGTCTCATACCACTGATGGAATATTTTATTATTTTCCTGAATGTGGGAATCAATTAAAACTTTAGACGCATCTACTCCATTTGCTCCCTCTGCTTATTCCTCAAATATTTATATAATAAAGAGCTTGAACCTCTCATCAAGGGCTGACTCTCACATAATCCTACAAAACCAGACTCTGGCTGGACCAATTGTTCTATGATTTCTTTCTTAATAAAATTCACATACCTGTGCATAGGCAGAGTAATGCTTTGGTGGAAGATAAAATTCAAGCTGCAGCCTGTCAAACAGAACCAGGTCCCTAGACCAGAACATTCCACATTCACAGTTGTGAACTGCATAGATGGTAAATCTGTTTGACAGATTGTGTGGCATTTAGGAGCCCAAAGTATCCCCCTCCTCCCCCAGTGAACAAACCAATTCTATATCTCTCCAGGTCTTAAACTGTAGTGCTGTTGCCCATTCTACCTCTGCTCTCAGTTGAACTGCCTGGTGATAAAGAATCTGATTCATCACCCACAGGCTCCCTTTCCTCTTGTCTCTATGCAGAATGCTTCTAGGCATGTGGGATTTTTTTTACTATTCCAAATAAAGGCAAAGGAGGGAGTATTCAACGGAAATGGCCAGCACTGTTAAAGTGGCTGGCCATCACCACTTTATTATGCTCATTAAAACTTTCTATACTGCCTTTTGCTAAAAAAAAAAAAAGCAGCAAAGCAGTTTGCAATATAGAATTTGCCATAAAAAGCATATGGGCTGAACAAACACATGCCGAGGCATAATCTGTAAGCTATATACATACCTGTTTGCTCTACACCTGACAACGTCTACAGAAACAAATAAAATGTATTCCACTGCCATCATAAATCAGAATTACTCCAACCAACACCATAGAAAGTTAGTTGAAAACTTTTATTAAAGTAGTCCAGTATTATACCCAGATATTCAATGTTAAACCAGCTAAAGTCAGCCTTTTTTCTGTTTAACTTTACCTGGTTTGAGTTAAGCAGACAGCAGCTGAATATCGCCGCTGACTGGTTAATTCTAGTGCTGCCTCTGGAATGCCCCGACACTATCTGCTAGCGTCAGGGCATACAAACCATTTAGCAGGGGATCTTCAGCACACTAAATGGTTTATTGCTTCTGAATATCCCACTGACCGCAGTTTAATCAGTTAGCAAACCTTCCTTGAAATAGATAAAGGTAAGGTCTGAAAAACACAGAGAAGCCTAAGCAGTATATTCATTTTAACATAGCTATCCTGCCAAATCATGAAATAGTTAACTCGGACCAGACCTCTAAATCCTTGGCCATGTCCTTGAAGAGGAGGATAATTAGCCTCATGTAGAATAGCTCTTGTGCTAGACAAATGTATCCCCAAGTACATAAGGCTTCTAGTAACCGAGCTGAAAAGGAAATCTGATGAGGTTTTTGTATCACATCCTGGCCAAGATTTATGTTCAAAGCCTGTATCTTCCCCATATTCATCTTAAACCCAGAGACCACTGTTTCAGCAGACCTTCTCTGAATTACAGCGGGCAATGCTTTAAGAGGTGCAGACAGGGTCAGCAAGATATCACATGCAAAACGCAATTTTGTATTGTGTTACTGATAGATATTTCTCTTACATATGGGTTAGATCTCACCGAATGAGTAAGCAGTTCCATAACTAAAGTGCATAACAGGGGGGATAGCAAGAGGCCTCGTCTACTGTCTCACTTTAGATTAAATATAGAAGAGTTTCCTCCATTTATTCTGGTACAGGCTTTGGGTTGGGAATAAAGTTCACACACCCACTGCTGTTAATGTTCACCAATTCCAACTTTAACCAAAACTGATTCCAGAAATTCCCCATATACTCTATCAAATGTTTTCTCAGCATCCATGATGAAAAGGCAGGCTGGAGTTTTAGTTAAGGTCTGTGAACATTATCCACAGCTTGTATGTGTGGCACAAAACCCACCTGGTCAGGATGAATCATAGAAACATAGAAATATGATGACAGAAAAAGACCACATGGCCTATCTAATCTGTCCTTCCATATCAACAACTACAACAGTCCACTTTTTTCCTTTAGCGATCCTCTGTGTTTGTCCCATGCTTTTTTGAATTCAGTTACTGTCCTCATCTCTACCACCTCCACTGGGAGACTATTCCATGGATCCACCACTCTTTCCATAAAGAAATAAAAAATACTCATGTTGGAATCAAACCTGCAACCTATAGTGTTCCAGCACATGTCTATAACCACTATCCCAAACAACCACCTGGTAAGGAAACACCTGGCCTAATCTATTAGCCAGGACATTTGTGTTAAGTATAGAGATTGGCCAATGGGATTGGCACTGGGTTTGCTCTTTAGCTTCTTTTGGAATCATAGTTCCCAGGCTTCCAACATGGATGGAGACAGTGTTCCTCCTTAGGGAACTGAATTAAAAACAAGCTACAGATAAAGAGCTAATGCCAATCCAAACATATTTTTAAATACACAGGAGCAAGACTGTCTAGGCCAGGAGCCTTCTCTCCCTTAAGGGAGCAAGTGATTTACAATATCTCCTCTGCAGTAATTTCACTATCTGAAATCCTAGATTAGTCCTATGTTTGTTTTGGTTTCTGTTTATTAAAATTTGATATACCACCCTTCACAATCACAGCAGGGTGATTTACAATAAAACCAAGTTAAAAGAAATGAATGGAGTGGAACGGGTAAACGTAGATTGATTGTTTATGCTATCAGAATATAGAAAGACTAGGGGACATGTAATGAAGCTACAGGGTAAACTATTTAAGACAAGAGAAAATATTTTTTCACTCAACGTGTAATCAAACTGTGGAATTTGTTACCGGAGGATGTAGTAAGAGCTGTTAGTGTAGCTGGGTTTAAAAAAGGTTTGGACAAGTTCCTGGAGGAAAAGTCCATAAACCATTATTAAAAAGGGACCCAGGATATCAATGCTTGACCCAATACAAGCATTGTGGAACCTGTGTCTTTTGGGGAAACTGCTAGGTACTTATGACCTAGATTGGCCACTGTTGGAAACAGGATACTGGGCTTGATGGACCTTGGTCTGACCCAGTATGGCATATCTTATGTTCTTATGTTCTTAAAAGGGAAGGAACTCCAATGAACTAATAGAAAGGCATCAACATTCATATCTAAAGGCCTGGGCAGCACTGTTCCCTCTAAGCTGTGCGTGTGTGCGCGCGCACACACCTCGCCGGGTGAGCGCACATACTTTACAACAGAGCGCACAAAAATTACGGTTCTGATTCTGATAGAAAACACCACAGATGTCTTAAAATTTAAAAGTTGTTGTGTATTTACGGTTTTCACAAGTTCTACAATATTTTCTAGTGCAATCAAGGTGGTGTACATACTGTATTCTGATGTGTAGTCAAACTTTAAAGTATATAACTCCGAGTGTCATTATGTGGCACACAAAAATTTAACCTTCCTTCAAAAGCTGCACAGCTGATATTTTATGCACACACAGCCTACAGAAAATTAGAGGGAACATTGCTGGGCAGGGTAGGTAACAGGAGGGGATAGTGAAGTACTGGGCTAGTGATAGAGATAGACAAAATGTTCTTGGGTAAAGTTAATGACAGTTAAGTGAGTGGTAGATGATAGGCTCTTTCAAATAACACGGCTATGAGTTGAGAATTGAATTTGGTATAGGAGGATTCCAGTCAAAGAGTAGCAGGCAGGACTTTTCAGAGGATGGGACCAAGGAAATAAAAAGCAGAGTGACATGTGGATTTGAATCTGGATTTTGAGGTAGAGGGGAGATGAAGACTATTACTATGAATTGGAGGGAGCACCCAATGTGGGATATGCAAAATGATGGAAGGGAAGAGATAGTGAGGTATACCTATGTAGAATATTTTATGAACCAGGGTAAGTACTTTGTATTGAATACGATAGGACACGGTGAGCCAAGGAAAATGATTTAGAAATGGGTAATGCAATCAAACCGAGAGGCATGCAAGGATTCTTACAGCAGTATTTTGTATGATTTATAGACAATGAAGTCCAGAGTGAGGAAGGCTGGCCAGCACAACACTGCAGTAATCTAGGCATGCCATGACAAGAGATAAGAGCAAGGTAGTAAAAGTTGAGGCTGAGAGGAATGGATGAACTGCTATGATTTGGCAGAGGGGAAAAGAAAGAATGACGGAAAATGGAGTTAATATGATCGTACAAAGTTAGGGAGGAATTGAGAATGATGCCTAAATATGAAGAAAAGGTACAAGTGGGATAGAAGTATCCAAGAGTGTAGGGGAAAGTTAAAGAGAAGTCGTGGAACCAGTAAATCAAATTGCTGAGGTCTTTTCAGGACTGAGAATAAGATGGTTTGAGTATAACCAGTCAGCTACTTCGATAAGGCAGCTGTTAAGAGAGGTAAGATCAAGTGACAGAGGATTAGTGTGAAAGATCAGTATAATGTCATACAGTGTAATAACACATTGAGATTCTATGCTGTTATATAAGAAGAGTCAGTAAAGAAAGAAAAATGTTCAATAGAAGTGGGGCCAACACTGAACCCCTGTGGCACACCGCACATTAGGGGATAGGAAGTGGAAAAAGATGAGTTTGATGTTATTTATTTATATTCTCTTATATACTGTGCTATTCTGCATCAGTGTGGTTTACATTGAACAAACTGAAATTACATTGAACAGGGCATTATAACTTGGAGATAACTATTTTACAGGCAACATGGGCTATGGAGGGTTAAGTGGCTTGGCCAAGACCACAAGGAGCACCTGTGGGACTTGAAACCCCAGTCCTTCCAGCCCAAGGTTGCTGTCCTCTAGTGGGATTTGAACCCCCAACTTTCTGGCCTGAAGTACCTTGCCCCTAACCACTAGGCCACTCCTCTACTCCAACACTGCATGTTGCAATGAAGGAGTGATGGTTCAGGGAGGAACAGAACAAGTGAAGAAGAGTACCAGATAGACCCACTTCATGCAGATGGGAAAGTAGAATAGTGTGGTTGACCAAGTTGAAAGCAGCAGACAAGGCAAATGGTGAGAGAGATTACAGTACCTTTGTCAAGAGATTCATGAACTTCACTAAGGAGGGAAAGAAGAATAGTTCCGTGCTGTAGCCCAGGTGAAAGCCAGACTGATGGGGGGTGGAGGGTATTGGTGATATTGAGATGTGTGACAAGTTGTGAAAAAAACAGCTTCTCAAGAGTCTTGGATAGGAAAGACAGACTGGAGACTGACCTGTAGTGAGCAGAGAGAGAGACATGTCAAAGGTAGGATTCTTAAAGATTGGACGAATTAGGGCCTTCTTCCAGATGGAAGGAAAGGTGCCTATAGTAAGACTGTTAATTATTGACAGGATGGAAGGAAGGAGGGCAAGTGAGCTGACCCAGAACCAAGCAGAAGGAATAGGGTCAGAGGAACATATGGTTCTTTGAAAGCATGAGATAAGCTTGGATAATGCAAAAGACAAAATTGGATTGAAGGTGCTCCATGTGTGTGGCAGAAATTGGGGGGGGGGATTAATCTGATGAGACAGAAGAAGAGACAGGCAGATCATGAAAATTAGACTGTAGCTTGGTAATTTTGTTGTGAAAGAAGTGAGCAAAACAAAAAGGTACATTGTCTAGTGAGTGCTGTAGTTGAGAGGCGGGCAATCAGGAGAGAACAAAGTAAAGTTTCTTTGACTGACTATTAGAGGAGGACATGAGAATGACGTAATAATCCTACTTTGCAGAAGTGATCATGGACCTTTAATAGCGGTGGAAGTCCTTAAAACGAAGTAGAGTAATCTGTGTGTGCTTCGAGCACCAAAGTCTTTCTGTCCACTGTAATTGTACGTGCTGGAGGTGCAGGCTGGAATGGCACCATGGATAATGGGGCTGAGTAAAAGGACAGAGAGGAGCTATATTACTAAAGGCTGAACCTAACAGAGTGCCTAAGCTGGACCTGGTCATCAACTGAGAGGGAGCTCAAGCTCTCAGGAAGACGTGCATCTGATGGAGGAAACTTAGTTAAGGTTTCAGGGATAATATGGCAAGTTCAGATCCAAGGGGGCTCACTGGTACCTGGAATACCAGGGTGGGTACCAGTGGGTACCAGATTTGAAATAGAAAGTAAGTAAAATGCAGAGATGACCAGTCCAAGGAAGAGCATTAGAGGAAATAGAGGAGGGGAAGAGGAAAGAAGAAGAGGGAGAAATGGTGAGATCAAGTGTATGTCCAGCTGCTTGCATAGGGAAGTGTATATGCTGTGATAGTGCAAGGACCTTCAGGAGGGAACGTTTTTGTCTCAGGTCCTCACAGGCTGATCAAAGTGAATATTGAAGTCCCCTAGAATAAAAAGATGAGAATAGTGAACTGCAGCTTCAGAAATAGTGGGAAGTAAAGAGTGGAGGGAGAAAGTACAGGCAGTGAGTAGAGCAGAAGAAAGTAAACAGGCGGGGAGGAAGAGAAAAATCACCTGGATCAGATGGCATACACCCTGGGATGCTATAAGGCCTGAAATATAAGATTGCAGACCTACTTTCAGTAATCTGTGAGCTATCATTAAAATCATCTGTAGTACCTCAGGACTGGAAAGTGGCCAATGTAACGCCAATTTTTGAAAAGGGTCCCAGGGCTGATCCAGGAAACTACAGACTGGAGAGCTTGACTTCTATACAGGTCAAAATGGTAGAAACTATTATAAAGAAAAAATTACTGAACATGTAGAAAACTATGGTTTAATGGCAGAACGCCAACATGGATTTAGCCAAGGAAAGTCTTGTCTCACTAATCTCTTACATGTTTATGAAGGTGTGAATAACCAGGAAGATAAAGGTAAGCCAGTGGATATGGTGTATCTGGATTTTCAGAAAGCTTTTGAAAAGGACCCTCATGAGAAACTCTTGTGGAAATTAAAAAGTCATGGGATAGGAGGCAGTGTGCTACTGTGGGATGGGAACTAAAGAGAAAGAAAAATAGAAAGTAGGGCTAAATTATCCATTTTCTCAATGAGGGAAGGTAAATAGTGGTATCCGAGGGATCTGTGCTGGGCCTGCTGCTTTTTAACATATTTATAAATGACCTGGAAATGGGAACAGTGAGTGAAGTGAACAAATTTGCAGATGACAAAATTATTCAAAGTTGTTTCCCCATTAGTTAAACAGTTACATTGGCTAAAGATGTCTGAGTGGATATATTTTGTTTTATTAGTTATATAAATTGTTTTATGAGTCTGATATGTTACTTTTCTGATATGTTACTTTTATCTTTAAGGATTAGGTCTAGAAATCTGCAGGAAACTATGGTTCTTTTTTTGCTTGTGAGTGAGGGGATTGTTAGTAAGCGGAGGTTAGGGTATACTATTGCATATAGGTCAACTGAACTTTGATCCAGGTTATCTCTAAGGTTGAAGGAAATTGACTTAATTACTGTGTTCCGTAAGAAACTTAAAACTTAAAACTTGGTGGATTTATTAATGTATAAGGATTTTAATTCTCTGTAAAGATGATTTTTTAATGTAAATTGTGCTGATCAAATTATTAATTGGGAGCACTGCAGTATAAAAGTAGTTTGATTTATTGATTGATTGATTGATTTAATCACAGGAGGATTCTTAAAAATTGC
Organism: Ichthyophis bannanicus; assembly: GCA_033557465.1. Lineage (NCBI taxonomy): Eukaryota > Metazoa > Chordata > Amphibia > Gymnophiona > Ichthyophiidae > Ichthyophis > Ichthyophis bannanicus. The sequence goes on from CM066035.1 coordinate 760,092,621, forward strand.
AAGGGGACCTTAAGAAACTGGGAGACTGGTTGTCCAAATGGCAGATGATATTTAATTTGGACAAATGCAAAGTTATGCACTTAGGGAAGAACAACCCAAACTATAGTTACATGATCCAAGGTTACACTTTAGGAACCACAACCCAGGAGAAGGATCTTGGTGTCATTGTGGATAATTTATTTATTTATTTACATTCTCTTATATACTGTGCTATTCTGCATCAGTGTGGTTTTATATTGAACAAACTGAAATTACATTGAACAGGGCATTATAACTTTGAGAAAACTATTTTACAGAGTGCATAGGGTTAAGTGGCTTGCCCAAGACCACAAGGAGCACCTGTGGGACTAGAAACCCCTGTCCTTCTGACCCAAGGTTGCTGTCTTCTAGTGGGATTTGAACCCCCAACCTTCTGGCCTAAAGTACCTTGCCCCAACCACTAGGCCCCAACCACTAGGCCACTCCACATAACATGTTGAAACCCTCTGTCCAGTGTGCAGTGACAGCAAAGAAGGCAAATAAAATGCTAGGAATCATAAGGAAAGGAATGAGGAATAAAACCAAGGATATTATAATGCTTTTCTATCACTCCATGGTGCGACCGCACCTTTAATATTATTTGCAATTCTGGTTACCATATTTTAAAAAGCATATAGCAGAAATAGAAAAGGTAAAGAGAAAAGTGACCAACATGATAAAAGGACAGAAGGATGCCCATACAAGGAAAGGCTTAAACGTTTAGGGCTCTTCAACTTGGAAAAGAGATGGCTGAGGGGAGATACAGTATGATAGAGGTCTATAAAATGAGTGGAGTGGAATGGAATGGGCAGACATAGATTGGTTGTTTACCCCTTCAAAAAGCAGAAAGATTAGGGGGCACGCAATGAAGCTAGAATGTAGCACATTTAAAACTAGTTGGAGAAAATATTTTTTCACACAAGGCATAATCAGACCCTGTTGTAGTAAAAGCTGATAGCATGGCTGGGTTTAAAAGAGAGTTGGACAAGTTCCTGGAGAAAAAGTCCATAAACCATTATTAAAGTGAACTGGAGAAAATCCATTGCTTACCCCATAAGCAGCATGGAATCTGTCTACCTTTTGACAGGTACTTGTGACTTGGATTGACTACTGTTGGAAACAGGATACTGGGCTTAATGGACCTTTGGTTTGACCCAGTAGGGCATTTCTTATCTTCTTATTTTATGCTTCTGGCAAATCCTCTGCAGACACTGCTTTCTCCTTGGACAAGCAGGATGAGTCAGTCACACCTAGTGACGTTGATGGCATCATGGACGGAGGTGCTCTCCAAGAGCTCAGAAAGGCAAGCCGTTCTGAGCATGTGTCTGGAAGAGAAGAGAAAATGCCAGATAAACCTCAAGAAGAAGAACAAAAGAACCTACTGACAGCATGAGCTCCAAACCAGGCTTTAAAAGTGCCTGAACTGCAGCCAAAAGAGGAATAGCACAGACACCCACAACTGCTGTGTCCGGTGCCTGGGGGTGATTCACCACATTAAGAATTGCCTGCACTGTGCCTGGATGTCTCCATGACCAATAAATGCCAATCACGGAGTGAATACTTAATCTATATCAGCAAAACTCACTCCAACCCAAAATAGCATAGAGTATTTATTTAATAGGTTTTTTATACCGCTCTATCATAGGATTCAAAGTGGTTTACATATAACATGAACCAATAAGAAGTTTACACTGAACAAGGGTGTTAAACTTGGATGACTATATGGGGTTACAAATAATTTACATGTGTAATCGCAGTGAGTAACATAATACAATATGGTCCCACACCAAATGCTCAGAACATCATTGATTCTGAAAAACTCCTCCTATCCTCTTATGTTTGGGTAGAAAATGTTTGTTAAGTGTGTTTTAAGTTTTGAGAATAAGGTTAGAGTTAAGTTGTGGTCAATTGTTTGCTATTACTTTTATTGCCTTTGTCACCTAGATAGTGGTCTTTGGAGATCCATTGTTTTGGCTTGCTGTGCTGATGGGGCCCAATTAAAAGAACCCTCTGAAGAAGTGGTGGTGAAACACTTGATGGCGCCATGTATGGCGTTGGGTAGATTGGGATAATCATCAATGTCAGATAAGTGGTTAAATCTGACACTAGAATGCGGTGTATATTGTCGATGCTGATGATATTCCATGGGGGGGAGGGGAGTGAAGGCATGGTTTAAGAATTTTTTCTGCAAAGTGTTAAGACGTTTTCTGCAAAGTTTAAGGATGGTTTAAAAGGTTTTCTGCAAAGTTTAAAGATAACATTAGAATAAAAACCACAATAAAAGGATAGGAGTTTTTCAGGGTCAATGATAGCCCATGTTCCCTGTAAAATAGTTATCTCCAAGTTATAATGCCCTGTTCAATGCAATTTCAGTTGTTCAATGTAAACCGCACTGGTGCAGAATAGCACGGTATATAAGAGAATGTAAATAAAATAAATAAATAAATAAAAACCACAATAAGAGGATAGGAGTTTTTCAGGGTCAATGATGTTCTGCGCATTTGGTGTGGGACCATATTGTAACGCCTATACTACCGGCTCAAATGGCTCTGAGATCCTTTTCTCTTCAAGAAGTAGTTTTTGATTATCTAGAGTACCTTATACTGGAGTGAGTTTTGCTGATATGGATGTCTCCACAGGCACAAAGATCCTGCAACCAGGCTCTTTGGGACTATACAAAAGCACTCAAATACTCAGACCTGCAGCTTCCACAGCCTGGTCCCTCCCACATGGCCAAGGAAACCCATTGAAGGAATATGCATACTACTGCAGCACAAGATGTGCTGGACAAGGCCTCCATCCTCAGCCCGGCAAGCAGAGAGACTCCTGACAGACGGCCGCCCATGTAACCCCGGGCTCAGGCAGCTCCTTTCCAGGCACATGCTTTCCTCAGATGATGCCAGTAACCCCACCTCTCAAAATGGCACTCTTCCATCGCCATTGGCTAGCAACCAGGAAGTGGAGACCACAACGCAGCATGTTATCATGCTGAGAGATCCCCCCCCCCCCCCCATGCAGGAGAAGCCCTCCAGAGCCTTCCTGCTCAAAAGAAATCAGCAGATCAGGGCAACACTGAGCAGGCCCAGGCCCTCATCACTCCGGTGCTGATCCACATCATGCAGGGAGACATGGCCAGCCATTCCCAGCATCAGCACTTCCTGCAGATGGAGTAATGACTGCTGCAGACACAGCAGATACCGAAGCAGCAACACCACCAGCAGTAGTGGCTCCAGCCACACTCACTACAGAAAGTGCCACAGCTCCAAGATCCACAGAAGGCACTGGTCCCCCCTTCACTTGGACACCGTGAACACCACATCCCACATAGCATACAGCCACCCCAGCCGGACCAGGGACACCATAACCATGATACTGTGGACAGGTCAGCATCCATGGTCCTCGACCTCCTTGCCTGATTCCTCGAGTAGTTTGCTCCGGCACGGTCGCAACCAATCATGGGACCCACCGCCACTAACAGGGTACACCAGACTTCTATATCTCTACCACCAAGGGAGGCATGGATTCTGCTACCGCACCATCACCCCCATGCTTCTCTCCAGAGCCCCTGATAATAGACAGAAGGGGAAGAGGCAGCCACCCAGGGTTCCTTGACAGCAGACCATCACTCCTTCAGTTCACCGGAATCAGGTTGGAACTGCTGTCCCAGCTTTCCCTCGCCCCAGTGAACACTCAGAGCCCAAGGAATGGGATCCTTGCAGTCCTCAAGTACCTCAACATTCCCAGAACCCTAGTCAATCTGCCAGTCCACAAGTTTCTCTAGACAACCTCCTAAAGGTCTGGCAGACTCTGTCATCCAACTCTGCCACCTCAATGAGACTCGAGATGAAGTATCAGGTGCAGGCCACATCTGGGTTTGGAAGAATGCAACTCCCACACCAGTCTATCATGGCAGAATCAGCTATGAAGTGTGACAAAAAAAATCATGCATACTCCAATGTACCACCCGAAAGAGACCTCAAGCTCCTTGATGAACTGGGAAAGAAACCTTCCATTGCACGTTGCTAAATGTGAAGGTCATAGCCCACCAGTTCCAGCAGATCCTCTTCTAGGATGCCCTGCTAGACAAGCTAAAAGATTTCCCATGGAGATCATGGCAGCTATCTTGGAAATCCTTGCTGACCTCGCTGAGTGTGGTAAGCAACTTAGCCGCTCAGCCTTTGATGCATTCAACACTGCAGCCCAGGTGGCAGGCACTGTCATCGCAGCCAGGCAGATGGCTTGGCTCTGTGCATCTGAACTGAGGGAAGACACCACGACCGTATAGCTGATGCCCCCTGTGGGGGAGACAACCTCTTCGGCGATAAAGTCAAGGACACGGTCAATGATCTGAAGGGCCACTGCACTACCCTCCAAACTCTTGCAATGGATGGTCTGGACTGCAGTTCCAACCATAAGAAATCTGCAAACCACCCACTAATCCTACCCCTCATCTCACCACTACAACTCCTACCACCGATGGCAGCCACAGCACTTCAAGCACCAACCAGCCTACCACACCTCTTACCAGTGGAAGCCCCGCCAGAATGATTGAAAGTGACAAAAGCAAACTGCCTACTTGTACAACAAGAGCACGCCTTCCTTGATAATGCATGCTCCACCAGCCTCCCGGTGGGGGGATGGCTCTCAGATTTTGTGGATGCCTGGAAACAGTTATAACAGACAAATGGGTCCTGGAAATCATTGCTGGCAGCTACAGAATCAATAACACAACTGCCCTCACAGCAAAATGCTGCAGGATCTGGTTCCAGTCTTTGCTGCAGATATTCTCTCTGCTGACATCAAGGGCCATAGAACTTGCCCACCAGACGAGATCACCCGTGGTTTTTACTCCAAATGCTTCCTGATCCCCAAGAGGTCTGGTGGAATTTGCCCATCCTCCACAACTTGAACAAGTTCATCCACAGAGAGAGGTTCAAGATGTACTCCCTGGGTTCCTTCTACTTATACAGCCCAATGACTGGATGGTATTACTAGGCTTGCAGGATACATACACCCATGACCCCATTCATCTAGCCCACAAGAAATATCTGTGATTCTGTGTACTCAGAAAACACTATGAATACAGAATGCTCCCCTTTGGCCTCTGTTCTGCCCCAAGGGTCTTCATGAAGTGTGTCACCATGGCTGCTGCTCACCTCCACAGGAAGGAGTATGCATCTTCTCCTACCTGAACGACTGGCTACTTACAGCCGCTTCACAGCAAGAGATCAGGAAGTCCATCGAACAGACAACCACACTGCTCTCATCACTCGGATTCTTGGTGAAATTTCTGAAATCGCATCTCCAACCCACATAGCACTTGGAATTCATCAGAGTGGACATCAGAACCACCCAGTCCAAGGCATTCCTGCTGCCACTCAAGTGGAGGTCATCATCTCACTGACCCAGGAGGTCTCATTGGCCAACTAAGCCACCGCCAGAACTCTGCTACAGCTCCTAGGTCACATGGCAGCTACCACCCAAGTCCTGCCCCTTACAAGACTCCACATCTGCCTTCTGCAGTGGCATCTCCACAAATACTGGCAGCAGCACACTCAGTCGGTATCCAGCCACATTCCTCTGGATGTAGGAGTTTGGGAGGCACTCATCTAGTGGACTCAGAATATCAACCTCTTGGTGTGTGGGCCCCTCCAGCAGCTAGGCCACCATGTCAGTCACAATGGATGCCTCCAAGGTGAGCTGGGGTGCCCCACATGCTACACATCTGCACCAGAGGTGCCTGGAATACATTGGAGCACAGCTGCCACATCAACTTCCTGAAACTTTGGGCGATCATATATACGTTAAAAGCCTTCCATCACTTAATCCAGGCACAGAACATCTTGGTCCAATCAGTCAACCAGGTAGAGATGTTCTATGTCAACAAGCAGAGGGACATGTGATCCCTCTCACTCTGCAGGGAGGTGCTCAAACTCTGGTCCTTTGCTCTCTCTAAGGACTGTCTGCTGCAAGCCTCGTACCTGCTGGACAAACACAACCAGTTAGGCGACTCCCTCAGCCACCAACTTGACCCACATGAATGGTCACTCAACCCCCCACACAGCAGCAGACCTCTTCCACAAATGGAGACATCCACACATTGACCTCTTTGCCAGTGAGAAGAACATGAGTGCCTGCTTCTGCTCAAAATGCTCGTCCTCTCACAGTCTGGTCTCGGACTCATTCACCATACACTGGGAGACCTGTCCACTCCTATACACCTTCCCACCTACACTTCTGATCTCCAGGCACAGGTCATTCTCACCACTCCATTCTGGTTTTGCTAAATGTGGTTCCCATTCCTGAGCAGTGTAGCGTAGAAACCACCAGACACACTACAGCAGATGCCAGACCTCATCACACAAGAAGGGGGCATGACCCTGCACCCCAATCTTCCAATGCTTGCACTGAAAGCCTGGATATTGAAAGGTTAACCCTAGTGTCTCTCCCCCTCACTACACAGGTGCAGCAGGTCATTCTAGCTGCCAGATGTCCCTCCATGAGAAAATCTTACAACCTCAAGCGGAAGCATTTTGTTACATGGCACACTTCTGAGGGACTAGATCCCAGCTCCTACCCAATCACACAAGTCTTTCAATATTTAACCACTCTCATCAGCATGGGGCTCAAGATGGCATTAATATGATGCCACCTATCCGCTATCATGATCACGGGAATAATGCCTCCATCTCCACACACCCGCTGATCTTGTTGTTCATGTGCGGTCTGGCCAACTTCAAGCCCACTGTAAGACAGCCGGTGCCACCCTGGAACCTCAACATCATGCTGCACCATTTCACGCAGGCCCCCTTTGAGCTCATGCTTTCTGCACCATTCAAGTATGTCATCTGGAAGACCCTCTTCCTGATTGTCATCGCCTCTGCCAGACATGTCAGTGAGCTCCAGGCCCTTGTGGCATAACTGCCTTACACTCTGCTCTACCAAGGACTGTGCCATCCTGTGGACTCACCCCAGGTTTGTGCCGAAGGTAGCCTCCCCATTCCACATCAACCAGATGATTGACCTGCCTACCTTCTATCCTGAACCCCATTTGCCACCCAACAAGCAGCAGCTCCACACTCTTGATTGCCTACCCTCTTCAAACTTAAATTTAGAGGACAGAGCACCAGCAAAGAGGAGCCCAGCTCTTTGTCTCCTGTGATCACAACAAACCCGGATGCTCCATCACCAAGAGTACCCTGTCACTCTAGATATCAGCCTGCATAGCATTCTGCTATGCCCAAGCAGGGGCCCAGCCAGCGGGCAACATGCACGCCCACTAGCTCAGAGGCATGGCTGCCATGCTTGCAAACCTACATTCCATTTTGGTGCAGGACATCTGCAGAGCTGCCACCTGGTCATCCGTGCACACTTTCTAGAAACACTACTGCCTTGACCAAGGAGTTCTGGTGGACAGCTCCTTTGGCCGAGCAATACTGACTACCATGGCTTTGCCTTAACCCAAGGGCTACGGCCTTCATCCACCCAGTAGACCGGCGCCCACACCCAGACCCATAATGTCTCATGGTTGTGTTTATGATGTTGCATTGTGCTCCATTGCTGTTTTCATGTGGTTGTTTCTTACCTCTCACTGACCGTTGTTGGTGATTTTGAATACAGATGCTTGCAGTACCGGCTTCATCGTTCTGTTGCATGATCTTGACCCCAAACTCCTGTTGCACCAGGGGCCATTATGTTTGTAAGTTGATTGTTTCTGCATTCAATAAAGACTCTTAGCTTCATTTGGGTCATCCACCTAGTTCATTCACTAAGCAGAAGTGCAGCTACAAGCTGCAGCTACAGAGTCACCAGGTGTTGATGACTCATTCTGTTTGTCCAAGGAGAAAGTGAGGCTACTTACTTGTAACAGGGGTTCTCCGTGCACAGCAGGATAAGTCAGCCAAACAATCCTGCCCACCTCCCCTCAGATAAGGATGACACCCTGGCTCCGCAATCCTACCTGTAAGGGCACTGCTCGGGGACATACTGGATTAAGTAGGGGCAAGTAGGGGAGGTAGGGCTACCTGGCACATTCTTAGAAAGGCTTGCTTTCTGAACTCTGGGAGAGCACTTCCGTCCATGTTGCTGTCAGATGATGTCATCAAATGTGGCTGACTTATCCTGATGTCCATGGAGAACCCCCGTTACAGGTAAGTAACCTCGCTTTATCCTCCAGGGCAAACTGAATCCAGAATAGGAAGGACCACCTGTATTTAATCTTTTCCTTTATGAGTATGTCTGTAACTGGCATGAGCTCCTTAGTTTTAGAGAGCTGAAAGGTTCTGAGATATCTGGATCTGGCCGTCTTTGATCACAAGTTGCTTCTACAGCTCTGCTGCTTGCCAGATTTGTTCCTTGTCAGTGAAATGTAGAAATTGGACAATTATGTCTCTAGGTTTGTTACTAGGCAACTTTCCCAGTGCTCTATGCACCCTTTCAACCTCAAAGTGCTTCTGCTGTTCATTTATAGTGTCTTTGCCGAGAAGAATAGTAAAGTACATCCTCTGCTCCTTTGGATTCCGGTACCCCCCTAATTCTTAGGATTTTCCTTTGCCCTCTGCTTTCAGTGTCACTGACCTTATATTATGTCCATGTGGACTGATTACATAGTTTACAACCATGTTTAGAGCACCTGAATAATTTCTGCATGTTCCTCAACTTTTGTTTCAGTGCCCTGTACTCTGACCCTGAGATCCTGATGTTCACTGTGTATATCATCATTCCTAGCTAAAACATCCTCCGTAACCACAATAGCTGTGTAGTTCCATAAAGCACTTCTTTAGCTGAATGTACAAATTGCATCTGCTGTTTGCCCTGTCCTCCTCATCCAGGGCTGTGCCATTATCGGAATCGGCAGATGCCATTTTGACTAGTGACAAGGAAGCAAACCATAATCTTACCAACTGCCCAATGAGAAGAGCCCCAGGGGATCTTTAGAGTCAGATGCTTTGTGTTGACTCATCATATCCTTATTCCAAGAGAACTCTTATATACAGCCAAGCTTAATTTAGGTCTCAATGGTGGCGAATTATAAGCAAATGATAGCAGGGAGAGAAAGCACAGTTACTTACCTGTAACAGGTGATCTCTGGGAACAGCAGGAATAAGTCTTCACATATGGGTACGTCGGTACCGACGGAGCCTGCGCGGGAACGCTCCCCAGCGTCCAATCAGAAAGCTTTTGGGAGCATCCCACAGTGCCTGCGTGCTGTCTTCCCGCCTTTCCAACTGTCTCTCCTCAGTTGAGTTTTATAGCTGAGACAAAGAGGGAGAGAGAGGGAAAGGAAGAGAGAGAGAGACAACTCCTAGGGGAGGTGGGTGGGTTGTGAAGACTTATTCCTGCTGTTCCCAGAGATCACCTGTTACAGGTAAGTAACTGTGCTATCTCCAGGAACAAGCAGGAATGAGTCTTCACATATGGGGACTCCCTAGCTTTTGATGCCAGGGAGAGAGCCCATAAGTTGTGTGTCCCTGGAACAGGGCTGCACTTCCCCACCTGGATCTCTGGCATCCCATGAGGGATAGTGGGTAGGAGTTGATTAAGTATGGAACAGGTGTTTGAGAACAGCCTGACCAAACAAGGCATCCCGGCGGGAGTCCTTGTCCAAGCAGTAATGGGCTGTGAAGGTATGACACAGATAGACACAGAGTTCAGATGAGCCATTGAGGCTGCCATGGCTCTGACATTGTGAGCTGTGACATGGCCCTCCAGAGAAATGTTCTTGCTCTGATAGGCGAAAGAAATACATTGGGCAATCCAGTTGGAAAGTGTTCTCTTGAAGACTGGTTGTCCCAAATGAGAAGGATCAAAAGCAACAAAGAGTTGAGAAGACTTTCTATGTTGCTGTGTCCTCTGTAAGTAAAAAGCTAGAGCTCTTTTACAGTCCAGGGTATGAAGATTCCTCTCTGCACATGATGCATGAGGTCCTGGAAAAAAGACAGGTAGGTAGACCTCTTGGTTGAGGTGAAAAGGCAAGACCACCTTAGGCATAAAATGTGGATTAGTGCTAAGGACCACCTTGTCATGATGGAACCTTGTATAAGGTGGATTAGCTACTAGTGCTTGCAATTCACTGATGCGGCGTGCTGATGTGATTGCAATGAAAAAGATAACCTTCCAAGAAAGGTATTTCAAGGAGGTAGTAGCTAAAGGTTCAAAAGGCGGCTTCATAAGCTGACCAAGAACCAAATTTAAGTCTCATGCCACCGGTGGTGGTCTAATGGGAGGCTTTGTTAAAAGGAGGCCTCTCATGAACCTTGCTACAAGGGGATGAGAGGAAACAGGTTGTCCATTGAGAGGCTTGAGTGAAGCTGCAATAGCACTCAGATGGACTCTTACTGAATTTGTCTTAAGACCTGCATTAGACAGATGCAGGAGATACTCCAGCAACGATTCTAGAGGTATGGCACGGGGGTTAAGACCCTTTTCAGAACACCAGATGGTAAACCTTTTCCACTTGAAGGCGTAAGAACGTCTAGTGGAAGGTTTTCTGGAAGCATGAAGAACATCTTTCACTTGTTGAGAAAGAGGAAGATCCTGGAGATCTAGGCCTTCAGCAACCAAGCCCTGAGATGCAGAGACTGGGGATTGGGATGCCACAACTTTCCGTCCTCCTGAGAGAGGAGGTCTGGAGCAGACCCTAACTCTAGGGAGGGAGCTTGAGAGAGATGTAGAAGCAGAGGGTACCACACTTGCCGTGGCCAATGTGGAGCTATGAGAATCATGTGGCCTCTGTCTCTCTGAAGCTTGAACAGGGTTTTGGGAATTAGGGGAATGGGTGGAAAGGCATACAGGAAGTCTTGACCCCAGTGAAGGAGGAAAGCATCCCTTGCCTGAGCCCCCTGAGCCAGAGTTCTGGAACAGAACCAGGGAAGTTTGGCATTCCACGGACTTGCAAAGAGGTCTATGTCCGGGGTTCCCCAAATTTGAAAAATCTTGGATACCTGGTCCATATGTAGGGACCACTCGTGTGGAAGCAGAACTCGACTGAGTCTGTCTGCCCAAGAGTTTTGAACACCTGGGAGATAGACTGCCAGAAGATGAATGTGATGCTCTCTGGCAAGGGCCCACAGTCGTAGAGCTTCGTTGCAAAGCGACAGAGAGCCAGTTCCTCCCTGCTTGTTTATATAGAACATGGCTACCTGATTGTCTGTGTGGACAAAGACTGTCTTGTGGCTGAGCAGGGTGTGGAAAACTCGCAGAGCAAGGAAGATTGCTCTGAGTTCCAAGAGACTGATATGTAGACAAGTCTCCTGTGGGGACCAGATGCCCTGGGTGGAGAGGTCCTGAAGATGAGCTCCCCAGCCCATTGGAGAATCATCTGTTGTAAGAGTTGCCTGGGGTAGAGGCTGTTGAAAAGGACACCCCAGCAACAGGTTCTGAGGGAACTTCCACCACTGGAGGGACAAAATGAGGCGACTTGTGTTTGCTATTTTGTCTGACAGGCAGCCTAATGCCTGGGTCCATTGGGTGGATAAAGTCCACTGAGCTGCTCTCATGTGAGGCAAGCATATGGTACCACATGAACGGTGGATGCCATGTGGCCTAGTAACTGTAAATCTCTCGAGCAGTTAGAAGGGGTTTTGACTCTGCTTGAGAAGCTAACTGCATCAAGCGAAGGCATCGGGCCTGGGGAAGATAGGCCCTTGCCTTTGTGGTATCCAGTAGCGCCCCTATAAATTCCAGGGACTGAGTAGGGATCAAATTGGATTTTGGGATGTTTATTACCAGCCCTAAATATTGAAGGATACGCATTGTGCAGGTTAGAGCAGTCTTGGCCTCTGATTGAGTAGGAGCTTGAATGAGCCAGTTGTCCAGATAAGGGAAGACAAAGATTCCCAGGGTGCATAGAAAATCAGCAATCACTGCCATGCATTTTGTGAACACCCTTGGTGCAGAGGCCAGGCCAAAGGGGAGCACTCTGTATTGATAGTGCTTCTCCTGGAAAAGGAACCGAAAGAACTTTCTGTGAGTTGGATGGATGAGAACATGAGTGTACGCATCCTTGAGATCTAGAGAACAAAGCCAATCCTGACTGTGAAGTTATGGCAGCAGAGTCCCTAAAGAAACCATCTTGAATTTCTCTTTGACTAGGAATCTGTTCAACTCTCTGAGATCTAAAATGGGTCTGAAACCCCCTGTTTTCTTTGGGATAAGAAAATAGGGGGAGTAGAACCCCATGCCCTGTTGTTGAGAAGGCACTTCCTCTATCGCCCCTTGGGCTAGAAGAGTGGCAACCTCCTGCTCCAACAGGCTGAGGAGGGAGGTTGGAGAATTGAACTGGTGCACTCTTGTGAAAGGGGGCAAGCTGGAAAAATGAAGTTTGTACCCCTCTCTTATGATGGAGAGTGTCCAATGCTCTGCTGTGATTTGCCCCCATCTGGGAGCAAAGTGACATAACCTTCCTGGGATGGTGGAGGGCTCTGGTCCTTCTAGAGCCAGGAAGGCTAAGTTCTCTAGCAGAGAGTCAAAGGCCCTGAGGGGGCTGAGATTGCTGGGCTGGAGCAGGCCTCGCAGCCTTTGCCTTGGTCTGTTTGGAGGATTGCTGACGTTTGGAAGGAAACTGAGCTGCAGAAGATGCTCTCTGACTATAAGCAGGATGGGATCTTCCCTTTTTAGAAAAAGGTGTTTTCTTGAACAACCTTTTCGTAGCAGGAGCAGCAGTAGATTTGGATAGTCTATCCAAAGCAGAATTTTCAGCATCCATTTGATTGGCTTTTGCTTGCCAATCTTTACCAAACAGATTCTCACCTGTACAAGGGATATTTCCCAATTCATCTTGGACCCATAAGAACATAAGATATGCCATACTGGGTCAGACCAAGGTCCATCAAGCCCAGTATTCTGTTACCAACAGTGGCCAATCTAGGTCATATGTACCTAGCAGTTTCCCCAAGAGACACAAGTTCCACAATGCTTGTACTGGGTCAAGCATTGATATCTTCGGTCACTTCTTAATAATGGTTTATGGACCTTTCCTCCAGGAACTTGTCCAAACCTTTTTTAAACCCAGCTACACTAACAGCCTTTACTACATCCTCCGGTAACAAATTTCAGAGTTTGATTACACGTTGAGTGAAAAAATATTTTCTTTTATTAGTCTTAAATAGTTTACCCTGTAGCTTCATTGCATGTCCCCTAGTCTTTCTATATTCTGATAACGTAAACAATCGATCTACGTTTACCCGTTCCACTCCGTTCATTAATTTATAGACTTCTATCAAATCTCCCCTCAGCCGTCTCTTTTCCAGGTTAAAGAGCCCTAACCTTTTTAGCCTTTCCTCATAGGAGTATCCTTCCATCCCCTTTACCATTTTGGTGGCTCTTCTCTGAACCTTTTCTAAAATCGCTATATCCTTTTTAAGATACGGCGACCAGAATTGCACACAATATTCAAGGTGCGGTCTCACCATGGAACGATATAGAGGCATTATAATATCTTTTGTTTTATTTTCCATTCCTTTCCTTATCATACCTAGCATTCTATTTGCTCTCTTGGCTGCCGCTGCACACTGGGCCGAGGGTTTTAACATGGTATCCACAATGACGCCTAAATCTTTTTCCTGGGTGGTGGTTCCTAATGTCGAACCTTGCATCGTGTAACCATAGTTTGGGTTGTTCTTCCCTAGGTGCATAACCTTGCACTTGTCCACATTAAATTTCATCTGCCATTTTGATGCCCAGTCTTCCAATTTAACAAGATCCTCTTGCAATTTTTCACAATCCTCTTGGTTTTTGTTTTTTTTTTTTAATTTAAATTTTATGCAATTTACATACTATTCACAAACAAATATATGCAATTCCATGCAAGTACAGAACAGGGGAAACAGAAATCCAAATAGAAAAAAGAAACTCAACCATAAACAAAACCATATCCCCTATTATACATCTAGTCCTCTATAGGACAACCTCAATATGGTTCCATCAGAGAAATATACAGAAAAGCAATCAGGATAAACCTAAATCATCTTATGAGCATAGAATAATTCACATGGCAGCCAGTACAGGGGCTAACCCTCACCCCCCTGTTCCCTTGCCTGAAGAAATTTCACAAGTTGCACAGGTTCAAAAAAAAGGAAATGTTTAGTTTGATATAACAATGCACACTTACATGGATACCTCAATTTAAATTGGGCACCCAGGGCGGTGACTCTCTGGCGTAACCTCTTGGTTTTTAACAACTTTAAATAGTTTTGTGTCATCTGCAAATTTGATAACCTCACTCGTTATTCCACTTTCCAGGTCATTTATGAATATGTCAAAAAGCAGCGGACCCAGCACAGATCCCTGGGGTACACCACTATTCACCTTTCTCCATTGGGAAAATTGGCCATTTAGCCCTACCCTCTGCTTTCTATCTTTTAACCAGTTCCTGATCCACAGTAGTACACTGCCTCCTATCCCATGACTCTTTAGTTTTGCCAAAAGTCTCTGATGAGGGACCTTGTCAAAGGCTTTCTGAAAGTCCAGATACACAATATCAACCGACTCACCTTTGTCCACCTGTTTATTCACTCCTTCAAAAAACATAACAGATTAGTAAGACAAGATCTTCCTTGTCTAAAGCCATGTTGGCTGTCTCCCATTAGGTCGTGACTATCTACATGCTGAGTAATTTTATTCTTTATGATGGTTTCTACCATTTTTCCCGGTACTGACGTCAGGCTCACCGGTCTGTAGTTTCCCGGATCACCCCTGGAACCCTTTTTAAAAATTGGTGTTACATTGGCGATCCTCCAATCTTCAGGTATTAGAGATGATTTTAATGATAGTTCACAGATTACTAATAGCAGGTCTGCAATCTCATATTTCAGTTCTTTCAACACCCTTGGATGTATACCATCCGGCCCAGGTGATTTGCTACTCTTCAGTTTATCTAATAGTTGTAAGACATCTTCCCGATGTATCGATATTTCCTTCAATTCTTCCGCACCTTTAAATACCACTTCAGTCATGGGTAACATCCCTACATCTTCCTCAGTAAAGACCGAAGCAAAAAATTCATTCAGTCTCTCCGCTATCGCCTTGTCGCCTCTTAGTGCTCCTTTAACCCCTTTATCATCTAATGGACCAACTGACTCTCTCACAGGTTTTTTGCTACGAATGTACTTGAAAAGGTCTTTATTTCGTGTTTTTGCTTCGCAGCAAGCTTCTTCTCAAATTCTCTCTTTGCCTGCCTTATCAATGCCTTGCATTTGACTTGCCAGTGCTTGTGCTGTTTCCAGGTTTCGTCATTTGGCTCTTTTTTCCATTTCCTGAAAGATGCTTTTTTGGCAACAACAGCCTCTCTGACCTCACCTTTAAACGATGCTGGCAGTTTTTTGGACTTCCTTCCACTTTTCTTAAAGCGTGGAATACAGCTGGTCTGGGCTTCCAAGATAGTATTTTTCAACAACATCCAAGCTTGATGTACGTCTTTAACCTTTGCAACTGCTCCTTTTAGTTTTTTCTTAACTGTTTTCCTCATTTTATCATAGTCTCCCTTTCGAAAGTTAAAGGGTAGTACTGTGGATTTCCTTACTATCCCTCCTCCACTAATTAAATCAAAGGCAATCATGCTATGATCACTATTGCCAAGTGGCCCCAACACCCTTATCTCTTGCACTAGATCTGGTGTTCCACTAAGGACTAGGTCTAATATGGCTTCCCCTCTGGTCGGTTCATGAACCAGCTGCTCCAAGAAGCAGTCATTTATTTCATCTAGGAACTTTATCTCCCTAGCATGTCCTGCTGTGACACTGACCCAGTCGATGCCGGGGTAATTGAAATCACCCATTATTATTACTGCACTGTAACTTTTGCTAGCTTCCTTGATTTCTTTGAGCATTTCATCATCCATTTGTTCATTCTGGCCAGGCGGACGATAGTACACCCCCACTGCCATCGCCTTCCCCTTTTTACATGGAATTTCAATCCATAGAGATTCTACAGCAAATTTTGTTTCTTGCAAAACTTTAATCCTTTCGGACTCAATGCCCTCTCTAACATAGAGCGCAACCCCTCCACCAATTTGATCAGCTCTATCATTACGATATAGTTTGTACCCAGGTATCACAGTGTCCCACTGGTTGTCCTCCTTCCACCAGGTCTCCAGATCAGATTCTTGAAGCCAAGCAATCCTACGTGCTCCTATAGCTATAACTGAGGCTCTGCTTATGCATTCAAAGGAGTCGAAAGCTGCATGGTTGGAGAATTTGGAGATATCCTGGGCATGTTTGAGCCCAGAGAGGAATTCTGGCCTTTTACTGTCTGACATAAAAGGACTTAAAGTCAGCAAATGGTCAGTGACTTCTTTTAAGAACATTCCCATGTAGAGACTATAAGAATTAATTCTCGCAGCAAGCTTGGAAGCTTGGAAGACTCTTCTACCAAAAGCATCCAGGGTTCTACATTCATGTCCTGGAGGATTAGAGGCATGTCTCTTGACACATCTAATCTTTCTCATTGCAGACTCAACCACAATAGAGTGGTGAGGAAGCTGAGTTTTATGGAAACCAGGACAAGGAGGGACACGATACATGGTGTCCAACCTGCGAGAATGAGGAGAGGTGGCTAGAGGTGCTTCCCACATCCTTAACATGAGATCATACAGAATCTCATGAATAGGCAAGGTAGCTGCCTCTTTTGGAGGTTTAGGATATTGTAGAATATCTAACTCCTTAGCTCTAGGCTCTGACTCTGGGGCTACTGTAATAGAGAGGCCCCGAGCCACCTCTCTGATAAAGTCTTGAAAAGACAAGTCCTCTGGAGGAGACATCCTTCGCTTAGGAGAGTACTCCTCCTGTGGAAGAAGCATCGCTGCATCGACAGACTCTTCAGAATCCTCAGAGTCATCAGAGGAATCGAAGTATCGTTTGTCAGGATGCTCTTGCAAAGCCCGATACCCGTACCCACTGGGATCGGTATTGGGAATCACCGGTACCGGGGTATTGGTACCGGAGGGCTGCAGAGGGCAGAGTACCGGCATAGCTGACACCAATGCCGATGTTGATGCTACCGGTACCGGAATCGGCGCCGATGACGATACCGGAGCCGGTACCGGCGTAGTAGTCTGTTGCGGTACCACGGGTGTCGATGCCACAAGGAAAGCTGCCAGACTGCGTTCGATGGACAGAATCCTCTGATCCATTGACGCCGCCAATGCCTGGAAGTCGGTACCGGTGGAGACCACCGGTACCCCAGAGCATGGCACCAGGAGATCTGTTGAGGCCACGCCATCTAGATCATCCTGGAACCCCAATGTTGATGCTTTAGAAGCTGAAGCCTCCCGCCGGGGTAATTTTGCCGGTGCAGAATCCTCAAGGGCAAGGCCAGGGGCATCTCGATGCTTAGAAGGAGATTTGCCCTTCGAGGACCGGCTGGATTTATGTTTAGTTACCTGAGATCCATGTGAGGAAGAAGAAGCCCTGGAGGACGTCTATGCCACCGAAGCTGCATCAGAGGGAAACAGGGTACTGAGCTTGGCAGCTCGGTTCTGTCGACCTCTCTTAGACATCATGGAACAGGACACACAATCTGTAATGGAATGGTCAGGGCCTAAACATTTTAGACACCAGTCATGGGTGTCGGTGACGGAGATAGTACCGCCACATTTTGTGCACTTCTTAAATCCTGAGGCAGGCTTTTCCATATTTAAGGAAAAGGGTTTTGGGCCTAAAGCCCAAAACTGAAGTACACTTGAAGAAAATAAATGGAAAAAAAGGTTGTTGTTTTTTTTTTTAAAGAAAAGAATAAGAACCGGCAGTACCGGTATAGCGTCGAAGAAGGCAGACGCGACAGAAAAGAAATAAAGAAAAAATAAGGAAATTCTTCTGCGGTGACAGGAACACGACCTGCTGGCTCCGTGGAAAAAGAACAACTGAGGAGAGACAGTTGGAAAGGCGGGAAGGCAGCACGCAGGTGCTGTGGGATGCTCCCAAAAGCTTTCTGATTGGACGCTGGGGAGCGTTCCCACGCAGGCTCCGTCGGTACCGACGTACCCATATGTAAAGACTTGTTCCTGGAGATATACCTATACACTCAAGCTGCTATCTGGTGCACCGTCATTTCCTCCAGCTGATTAGTTTAAGGCCACCTTTGGTGATGACTGTTTTCTGATGGCTGTATCTGTCTTAACTTAGAGTTTCACTAAATCTATGATAAAGTTCACTAAGCAGGTAGCAAGGGATTTAATGCACACTAACCATTAGGCTGGGCACGTGTAAATGGCTACATGCAAAACACAGTTAAAATCGCATGATAACTGCTTATGGGTTGGGCGGGAATAGGGCAGGTTATGGGTGGAGATAGAGCATGACCAGCACTGAAAGCGCATGGTACATTACTCGTCATTTTAAAAGCCTTAGTCGCAATTTGGACATCCAAGAATGTACATGAGGATGTCCAAATCATGGAAACTTCCCCAAGCCATTTTACAAATGGCTTTAAAAGATGTCTCCAGTTTGAGGATGACCAAGTAGGTAGGGGAGATGGCAGAGGTGTGTCTGGGGTAGTACAATGGACTTAGACAGTCCTGCTCGATTTCAAACACATCAGGCATCTGCTCCAGGCACAAATAAACATCGGGGAAGTGCTCGTTTTGGCCGTAAAACAAACAGAGGGTGTAAAGAAAATGGCACTCCACCATCCCCAGTGCTCTCCACAATTACAGTGATAACAGTAGTGGGATTCAATCCCTGGCCCTAGACCACTACAATGACCATTAACCTCAGGGCGGGCCTGTCCACTAGGCAAGCTAGGCAGCCACCTAGGGTGGCCGGCCCAGGTAGGCAGCAGCAGCAGCACACGCAACCAGTCGTGCCACCCTCCCACAGCTGCCACTAATTCCATCGTGGTGTGGGGGGAGACGGCTGTAGCAGTATTTAAGAAGAAGATGGCTTTGTGCTGCTGCTTTCTTCCCTGCAGCAGGTTATGTCCTCCAGCACACAGTCTGCCGCGAGGAAGAAAGCAGTGGCAGAAAGCCGCTGCCTTTTGAAATACAGCTGCTGCCACCCCCTGCCCCCACCATGACAGAATCGGCGGCAGCTGAGGGGGGCAGTAACGTGGCTTGGTGGGACAGCGTGGCTAGGGTTTCTGCCTAGGGCAGTAGAAACCCTTGGGCCGGCTCCGATTAGGCTTTTCCTAATTGTCCCCAGTCTTGAATACTATTCTAGGGACATCTATGTAGACGCCCCTGCAGATGTTCATTTTGTTTTTTAAATTGTGCTTGAACTGGAACATGCCTGCTTTTTTGTTTTCTAATGTTCTGGCTTGGACATCTCAGATTGCAATTGGATATCATTTGTAAAATGTGCCTAGACCTATCTAGGCTGCTGATAGCGCAAGTGCATATATAATGCCACCTCAAGAGGTGGTCTTAAGTGCAACCATGTTACCAGCAGTGGTTTGCATGGCCATGGCCCTAAAAAAAAAAAAAAAGAAACCCTGCCCCCCCCCCCAATGCATCATATCAAACACTCCCACATGTAATCACCCACGCTCCTCAAAACAGATCCCTTGATGTTATTCCTCCCAATCAGATCCATGCCATCCTTCCAGCCCCCCGACAGGATTTACCGGGGGGGGGGGGGTATCTATGGTGGTCTAATGGACAGGTCCGGAGAGATCCCCTCTGTTCCTACCCTATTGCCACATGGGTTCTAAATAGCAGCTATAACCCCCTTGCGGTAGTCTGATTTCTAGCAGTAGTGCCATAAATCTGCCAAATAAGGAGTGATTGCCCTTCAGGCTGTCAGTCTCAACAATCCAAATTTAAATGCTATCTTGGAATTTATCCACACATTGCTTAGAATTTTTAATTCTTGTGAACACAAAGTACTGAGATTTTCTTTTTTTTAGTGACTACACAAGTGTTAAAATTATTTTACTGTAAAGGAGAGTAGATGGCCTGAATATGAATGCTGTTTTCTCAAGTTTAAAGTCAGCATCCTCTACCTATGTAAGCCAAAAGTAGTTCTCGTTGCTAAAAAAGAAATGGATGTAATTGTGAGAATGTGGTATTTTCACCTTTTAGGACCCTGTGGCAGGCATCTCCTTTCTCTAGGGAGCAGAGCACAGAGTAACATCTTTGTGCACAGAAATTTTGAACATATTTTCACCAGTCATGCTTAGCCAGGAAATGCAGTTTTTACTTCAAATACTGCTTAAGTCAGGCTTAGGGTCTCACTTTTCTCAATTACCACAGTTACTATATGATGCACAGGAGTTTCTACTCACCTCCCTAAAATTGTTGTAATTTCATCTCTCCTTCCTTCTATCAGTCTTACAATTTTGTAACACACCAAAAAAAAGAATCCGAAAAAACAAGGTAATTCCCAACAATATAGAGAAAGATTTTTTTGTCGGAGCTTAATCAGCCCAGTGCTAGGGACTTATCCCACAGCACCACTGTGACTGCTCCCTTTTAATAAAGAAAAATGTTTTAAAACTAAAGTCCAAACTTAGCTGTAGCAGTGCCAGTGTCAGAACGCTGAGACTTAAATTGACAAATTGTGTCAAATTAAGTCTCAGCGTTCTGACACTGGCACTGCTACAGCTAAGTTTGGACTTTAGTTTAAAAACATTTTTCTTTATTAAAAGGGAGCAGTCACAATGGTGCTGTGGGATAAGTCCCTAGCACTGGGCTGATTAAGCTCCGACAAAAAAATCTTTCTCTATATTGTTGGGAATTACCTTGTTTTTTCGGATTCTTTTTTTTGGTGTGTGTGTTTGATCCGATTGGGTTCTATTTTGTGTACATCTGGTTACAATTTTGTAAACCTAAAATTATTGTAATTATTTTTCTTTCTACTAGTACTCTAATCATTGTAAACTGCTTCATGAGAGAGCAGAGCAAGAGTGCAAATTCTACCTGGGAGAGCTCCTGGTGGACACCTACTTTAAGACTACTGTTAAAGTGCAGCTGCAACGTTCAGCACTATGCACTGCAATCAGCTGTGTGTGACCTGGAAGTGTAAGTCTGCAGCGTGCAGTTATATGGGTGCAAGTGAAAGGGTGTGGTCAAAGGGGAGCACCCCTTTGGAACCTCTTCACAGCCACTGAGCCCACACAATTATCAACCATGGGGAAGAGAAAATGCTCAGATTGACACAGCCACTGGCCTTATGAATAGACATGAGATGGTACATCAAACTTCTTTCTTGGCAGTGCAAGTTGAAGAGGCATTCTTTTGTAATGGAGATTCTGAGGTGCCCTTAAGCTCTTAAGGCCAAAACATCTCCACTTAGGCCTACGACTATGGTTAGAGATAGCTCTAAGGCAAGATCAGGAACTCTGGACTGATGTTTCCTCATGGGAGATCACAAGAGATCACAGAGAAAGGAAGACAGGCATCTATATTTGGAAAAACTTAGCGAAGCTAGCAAAGTAGTCAGGAAAGCAAAGATTCAAAAAGAGGAAGAAATAGCCAATGCAATAAAATGGGGGGATAAGACATTTTTCAGATATGTTAGTGAGAAGAGGAAGGGCAAAAGTGGTATTGTCAGACTCAAGGGTGAAGGGGAGGAATATGTAGAGGCTTATGAGGATAAAGCGGAATTGCTTAACAAATATTTCTGTTTTGTGTTCACAGATGAAGAACCAGTAGCAGGACCTCAGAAAATACCCACAAACAGAAAAAGAAGCGAGGGGCATCTTGAACACTTTTCAGAAGACTTTATCAGAGAGGTGGCTCGGGGCCTCTCTATTACAGTAGCCCCAGAGTCAGAGCCTAGAGCTAAGGAGTTAGATATTCTACAATATCCTAAACCTCCTAAAGAGGCAGCTACCTTGCCTATTCATGAGATTCTGTATGATCTCATGTTAAGGATGTGGGAAGCACCTCTAACCACCTCTCCTCATTCTCGCAGGTTGGACACCATGTATCGTGTCCCTCCTTGTCCTGGTTTCCATAAAACTCAGCTTCCTCACCACTCTATTGTGGTTGAGTCTGCAATGAGAAAGATTAGATGTGTCAAGAGACATGCCTCTAATCCTCCAGGACGTGAATGTAGAACCCTGGATGCTTTTGGTAGAAGAGTCTTCCAAGCTTCCATGCTTGCTGCAAGAATTAATTCTTATAGTCTCTACATGGGAATGTTCTTAAAAGAAGTCACTGACCATTTGCTGACTTTAAGTCCTTTTATGTCAGACAGTAAAAGATGGGATAACCCTAGAATACTGAGGGAACTTGGGGGCGTTCTAGCAGCTCCACTGACTGACCTTTTCAATGCCTCTTTGGAGTCAGGAGTGGTGCCAAAGGACTGGAGAGAGGCTCATGTGGTCCCTTTACTCAAAAGGATGTGGTTGAAAACTACAGGCCGGTTAGTTTAACTTCAGTAGTGAGTAAATTACTGGAAATACTGCTGAACGAGAAAATAGTGAGGTTTCTGGAGTCCAACGGATTACAGGATCCGAGGCAGCATGGATTCACCAGAGGCAGGTCTTGTCAGACAAATCTGATTGATTTCTTTGACTGGGTTACCAGGGAGTTGGACCGAGGAAGAGCCCTCGATGTGCTGTATTTAGATTTCAGTAAAGCCTTTGACACCATTCCTCACAGATGACTTATAAACACACTGAGCACCCTAGGGATGGACCCTAAAGTTACTGCTTTGGTTGGAAATTTGTTGAGTGGGAGGCAACAATGGGTACAGGTAAATGGAGCTCACTCTGAGGAGAAGGAGGTTATCAGTGGTGTGCCCCAGGGATCTGTCCTTGGTCCGATTCTTTTTAACATCATCGTTAGTGATATAGCAGAAGGGCTGTCGGTTAAGGTCTGCCTCTTTGCAGATACCAAAATCTGCCATCTAGAGTAGACACCCAGGAAGGTGCAGAATACATGATGAGAGATCTAGCTAAGCTTGAAGAATAGCCTAGAATTTGGCAGCTGAGATTTAATGTTAAAAAATGCAAGGTCATGCTTTTGGGCTGCAGCAATCCAAGGGAGCAATATAGTGTAGGGGGTGAAGTACATTTGTCCACTAAAAAAGAGTGGGATCTAGGCATGATTGTGTCTGATGATCTTAAAGTAGCTAAACAGATAGAAAAGGTGACAGCAAAAACTAGAAGGATGCTTGGGTGCATAGAGAGAGGAATGGCCAGCAGAAGAAAGGAGGTGATAGTGCCTCTGTATAAGTCTTTGTTGCGACATCATTTGGAATATTGTGTGCAATTTTGGAGACCGCACCTTCAAAAGGATATAAACAGGATGGAGTCAGTACAGAAGGTGGCTACTAAAATGGTTAGTGTTCTTCATTTTAAAGCATATGAGGACAGACTTAAGGATCTTAATATGTATACCTTAGAGGAAAGGTGGGATAGAGGTGATATGATTAAGATGTTTAAATACCTCCGTAGCATAAATGCACAGGAGGAGAGCCTCTTTCAATTGAAAGCAAACTCTGCTACCAGGGACATGGGATGAGGGTGAAAGGGGATAGATTCAGGAGTGATATGCGGAAATATTTCTTTACAGAAGGAGTGGTGGATCCGTGGAATAGTCTCCCAGTGGAGGTGGTAGTAGGGTTGCCAACTGGCTCCAGATGCGCCCGACAGACTTGATCCAGTCCTGGGTTTACCCCATTGCATGCAGTGACTTGTAGTTTTCCATTTCTTATGGAGTGCAATGGAGAAATCAGAACTACATATCCCTGCATGCAATGGGGTAAACCCAGGACTGGATTTACTCTGTCGGGCGCATCTGGAGCCAGTTGGCAACCCTAGGTGGTAGAGATGAGGACAGTATCTGAATTCAAAGAAACATGGGACAAGCACAGAGGATCTCTAAAGGAAAAAAGGGGACTGTTGTAGAGGTTAATATGGAAGGAGAGACTAGGTAGGCCATGTGGTCTTTTTCTGTCGTCATATTTCTATGTTTCTACTCCTATAGGGGGAACAGAAGAAGGCTGATTTCCTTTGCCAACTCCATATGGTTTCCCATAGGATGTGAAAGCCAGAGAGGCCTACCCAAATCAGTACCATACGATGGCTCATCAGTTCTAGAGATTTGGAAAATACCACTAGGCACTAGGAAGACTGAGTACCCACCTAGGCTGGCAGGACTTTGGGAGGGGGCAGTAGCTTGGCTCACATGAGAGGAGAGCAGCACTTTTATGCTGCTCTCAGCATGGCATGGGCCTTTCAGTGCAGCCCATGCTCAAACACTGCCATGTCCTGCCCCCTTCCGATAGGAAGTATGCATTGGAGGGAGGCAGGAGGCAGCACACACTATCGTGGGCCTGTGCTTAAAGCCCCATGCAGTACTGCTTTCTTTCAGCAGCAGGAGCAGTAGAGATGGGAGGAAGTGATGGGAGATGCTGTACACAGGGGGAAGAAGGGGAACTGCTTGCTCCCTGGGAGGGGGGGGGGGAAGGGCTGCAAGGCTAAAGGTTCACCTAGGGTATCAGGTACCTGTGGACCAGTCCTGCTTTCCAAGACGGAGACTCTTCCTAGGATGACTGTTCCTCAGTTGTGTGATTTTTCTTTTGAAGTTGTTAAAATGATTAAAAAGCTAAAGAAGAATCTGGCTTTTTTTTAATCTGGCTTGGGAATTGTGAAGTCTCTGGTATCAGTTATGCAGGTCCTAGCTAATTCTAATATTAAAGATTCTCTGCTTATGCTTAAAAAGCTGTAAGCTATGGAGAACCTTGCAAGTCTTGAAATTTGAGGTTTCTTAATCTTCCCAAACACTATCTTCTATCTGCCCAAGATCTTTTCAAAATGTGTTTTAGGGATGTATTGAGACTGTTTAATTGGGATAGGATAGCTACTTCCAAGATGTATTATGGGGGTTATTTTAGAAGCCCTATTCGACATTTACACATGTATAATCAGGCATATACATGGAACTGAGTACATAAGAACATAAGATATGCCATACTGGGTCAGACCAAGGCCCATCAAGCCCAGTATCCTGTTTCCAACAGTGGCCAATCTAGGTCATACGTACCTAGCAGTATCCCCAAAAGACACAGGTTCCACAATGTTTGTATTGGGTCAAGCATTGATATCCTGGGTCCCTTTTTAATAATGGTTTATGGACCTTTCCTCCAGGAACTTGTCCAAACCTTTTTTAAACCCAGCTACACTAACAGCCTTTACTACATCCTCCGGTAACACACTCCAGAGTTTGATAAGAACATAAGATATGCCATACTGATAAGATAAGATAAGCCATACTGTGTCAGACCAAGTACATCCTGACCTAGATATCAATTCCTTGAATTATCTAAAATGTGCTTTCATCTGTCTCAAAATAGTGTGATGGCAGTGAAACAAGCAGGTGGAATGGATATAGACCTCTCAGCTTTTTCAGAGACTTCCCAGGAAGATATCTACCCTATCTATCTTGCTAATCTCTTTAACATCGGAGTCTGATAATTAGATAATATTACTTCATGCATATTTCAAAGTTTAAAATATTTAACTTTTTAGTCAGAAAATTCAAATGTTCCCTAACAGTTCTAGGGAAATTCAGCTGAGACATTGGGCTTTTTTTCAATTGAAGTACCAGGTTCTGGCTTTGGGAGCTGCTTTTATTTTGACATTCCCATGCAAATGTCTGGTCATTTATCAAGGGAATGGATGTATCTTTCTGGATACTACTCATTTGTAGAATTTCCTATTAGAAAAAAAGTGAAAGACTATTATTACTTAATGATTTAAATCTACTTTATAGTGTTTGTTTTGATTGTTCGCAATGTATTATATTGTTTACTACTACTACTATTTAGCATTTGTATAGCGCTAAAAGGCGTTTGCAGTACATTTACAAGTCAGAGACGGTCCCTGCTCAGAGCTTACAATCTAATCAAGACAACTGGGGACTAGAGGAAATCTAGGAGAATGGCAAGATACAGATAAGTGATGAGGAGATCAGGATCCAAAAGCCACCTTGACGAGGTGGGTTTTTAGCCTGGATTTGAATAGGGCCAGTGATAGTATGCCAAGCTGTATCTTGGGTAGTTTGTACATGGAGCAGCCAGGTGAAATGAATGAAGTCTAGAGTTAGCAGTGGCAGAGAAGGACACAGATAAAATGGATCTGCCAGAGGAGTGGCGTTCCTGAGGGAGGTTGTAGGGAGAGAAGAGGAAAGGTAGTAAGGAGCCGCAGAATGAATGAAGAGGAAAGGAGATGGGGCCGATGGAATTCTTCTCTGTTATGTGGCCTTGTCAGCATTTAGGGTGTTTTGTTCTTTGATTTTTTTTTCTTTTTTTGTGATGATTTCTCGTCCTTTTTGTTGTCTTTTATTTACTATGATGTAATTTTTTTCAAATTCGCAATACAAAAAATACACATGTACACACATAGGGGGTCATTCTGAACCGTGAATAGCGGGGATAGACATCCCAACGGTACGTCCATCACCGCTATTTGTGCCGGCTGCAGCCCCCGACTAACTTCCCTGCCAGTTGTATGGGGAAGTTAGTCGGGGGCGGGGAAGAGGCTGCCTGGGGGCAGAGAGTGGGCAGGAAGTGGGCAGTCGCTGACCCTGGATGTACAGGGCCCATTCTAATGTTGACCCTGTATGTCCAGGACCGGCAAAATGGCCAGGGAAGTTATTCCACCTCCAATGTGGAATAACTTCCCTGGATGTTTTTTTTTCACAGTCTGGGGTGCAGAAGGGTCTCGGGGGGCCAGGGTTTATTCCCAACAGCTCAACCCTCGCCTTAGATTGGGGGTCGGGCTGTGGGGAATAAACTTTAGATTCTGGCGGCCAGCATCGCAGCTTTTAAATGAGCCACAGTGCCATGGCAACATGACGCCATGGCACCACAGCTCCATTTAAAAGCCTGTCTGAGCTATCTGGGAAGTGCCTGTATGTGCAGGCCAGGACTGAATCACAGTTCAGGTCTACACATACAGGCCTGATCATGATTCTGATCCCATGGGGCTAGATGTGCCCCATGGGATCAGAATCACGTTCCACTTTGTATGTCCGGCTCAGACCAGACGTACAAAGGGGATGTACGTGTGGGTCAGAATCAGACTGATTATGTTCACAGAACATTTATGCCTGCTCATAATGCCCATGACTTCAATATAGGTGAGAACTCTGCCCCTTTGACCTTAATATTTTAGGAAGACATGTTAAAACCCATTTTAGATAGGACAGTGATTCCCATCCTGTGGTCTGTGTACCCCTGAGGATGCATAAGACCATTACAAGGGGTACACAAACAAGAGAAAAAAAAAGGATGCTAGAGACTGGCCGGGGGGGGGGGGAGAAAGAAATTGGAGGGAACTGGCTGGAGGTAGGGGTGAGAGAAAGAGAGTGAGACTGCAGAGGATTGTTTGGAGGGAGAGAAAAGAGCCTAGGGGAGACAGGAAGGGGAAGATAAAACTAGCGGGGACAGGCTTGGTGATGAGGGGAGAGGGTCTGGAAAGAGTGGTGGGGATGTATTGGAGATCCTTGAACCTTTTGGAGGTTCATAAGGGGCCCATACAAAAAAAATGATGGGAACCTCTGAGATAGGTCATTGAATACATGGGTATTTGTTGACATATCCAACATGAGCAGAAATTCTATTTATGTATCTATTTTATTTTACAAGATTTGATGTATCATCATTCGGACACCCATCAAGGCGGTTTACAGCATCCAGTATATCTACAACACAGCACAAAGACACAAGACAATAAACAAAGTGGAAGGTCTGCCTAGCACAACAATCAAACCAAAAACAATTCAACATATTGGTGAAAGAGGAACAAAAAAAAAAGACTTGCACAAAAAAAGCAATGCTCCGAAGCTCTAAGCGTTTATCAAAGAGCTTTTCCTTAGGACGGTGAAAAGAGTCACCCAATTTCATGTATTTGCGTTGCTGCAGCCATGAACATCCAATGCAGAATGCAGGCCCTAGGTCAGATTGTTGTCTCTTCAGGAGTACAGTGGTGAGCTACAGTAACCCATCTTGACATCGGGCCATACACCTCTCATTCTCAGAAATCCCTGATATCAGACAGTCCTAACCCCCAACATCCACCATAAGCCACTGACCCACTGAACCCCTCCAGTAGCTATTAATAGAGCTATCCTTGCTGACTTGTGGGGAGCAGGAGTGATCCTGGACCCTTCTGCCTTATAAGCATCTGGGTTTAGGATAACATCTCTGAGCTCCTAGTGACTATTACTACTAATGATCATTTGTATAGAGTACACAGCGCTGTACAGACACATGTAAAAGACAGTCCCTGCTCATTAGAGTTTACAATCTTGTCAAGACAGACAACACAACAGCTGAGGACAAGGATATATCTAGGGTAATGGTAAGTAAACACCTAGGAAACAAAACGAATCGGGATCCAAAAATGGCCTCAAAGAGGTAAGTTTTCAGCCTGGATTTGAAAAGGACCAGAGATGAAGGCTGATGTACAGACTCAGGTAGTTTGCTCCAGGCATAAGGAACAGCAAAGAAGAGGGATCAAAGTCTGGAGTTGGCAGTAGCAGAGAAGGGCACAGAGAGAAGGGATCTGCCAGAAGAGCAGAGTTCCCAAGGAGGGGTATAAGGAGAGATAAGATAGGACAGGTAGTGAGGAGCAGCAGAATGAGAGCACTTATAGGTCAGGAGGAGAAGTTAGAACTGAATATGGAAATGTATAGGGAGCCAGTGAAGTGACTTGAGAAGAGGGGTTATATGAGCATATCGAGGCTAGTGGAAGATTAGCCGCACAGCTGAGTTTTGAACAGATTGAAGGGGAGAGAGATGATTTATAGGGAGACCTGCAAGTTTGCAATAGTCTAGGATGGGAGGTGACTAAAGAGTGAATAAGTGTCTTAGTAGTGTCTATAGACAGGAAAGGGCAAATTTTGCTAATGTTATAAAGAAGCGACAGGTTATAGCTATCTGATGTGTGCATAAAAAGAGAGAGTAGAGTCAAAGATGACTCCAAGGTTGTGAGCTGAGGAAACAGGGAGGAGTGTAGTATTATCCACAGAAATACAGAAGGGAGGAAGGGGGGAGGTGGGTTTAGGGGAAAAGATAAGGAGCTCAGTTTTGTCTATGTTGAGTTTCAGACGGCGGTGAGACATCTAGGCAGCAACATCAGATAAATAGGCAGAGATCCAGGCCTTGATTCCTGGAGAGATTTCAGACACAGAAAAGTAGATCTGAGAGTCGTCAGTATAAAGATGGTACTGAAAACCATGGGAGGAAATAAGTGCACCAAGGGACTGCGTGTAGAGAGAGAAAAGGAGAAGTCCTAAGACAGAGCCCTGAGGTACACCAACTGAAAGCAGGATGGTGGTGGAGGAGGAACTACCAGAACATACACTAAAGGTGCAATGGGAGAGATAAGAAGAAAACCAGAACAGAACAGAGCCCCTAAATGCAAGCGAGGACAGGGTATCGAGCAGAAGGTGGTGGTCAACAGTGTCAAATGCAGCAGAAAGGTCAAGAAGGATGAGAATTGAGTAGAGTCCTTTGGTTTTGGCGAGGAACAAGTAGCTGGAGACATTGGCAAAAGCCATTTCTGTGGAATATAGAGAACAAAAGCTAGATTGTAATGGGTCCAGAAGGCCTTGAGAGGAAAGTCAAGACAATGGCAGTGAGCCACTCGTTCATGTTAGGGCACTGGCTTGGGAACCAAAAGACCAGGGTTTGATTCCCACTAGCACTCTTTGTAGCCTTGGGCAAGTCACTTAACCTTTCATTGCTTCAGAAGTATCCAAGTTATCAATGTCACTGTTTAATGTGCATTATCAAGTTTAAGTTACAATGTAAACTGCTTTGACTAAAATGATAAAGCGGTATAAAAGACCTGTTAAATAAATTTAAAAAATGTACACGGTTTACAGCCCAGTAAACTGTATAAATGCCTTAAATCGGGATATTCAATGGCACTTACACAGCTAGTGACATTGAATATCCCCTTCTAACCCCGCTACATGCCCCGATGCTATGCAATTAGCATTGGGATGTGTTGGGGGCGTTCTGGGATGGAGCGGAGGCGAAAACTGTTGCTAACCAGGTAGCAGTGATATTGCACCACTATCCGATTACCGATCAGTGGGTAAAACTAGGCATAGCAAAAGCTGGCCTAATTTTACCTGCAGAAACTAACCAGGCAGCAATGCAATATCGCCACTACCCGGTTAGCTTCAGCGGCTCCAGGACATGTGTGGTGACCCTCGATATTCAATGCCATCGCCACAGCATCGAATATCCAGGGTTAAGGGTCAGTGGGCAAAGCTATGCACCATAGCGGCGCATTGCCTGCCCAATTCAATATCGGGCCCTATATGTAAAATACATAAAAATACAAAGGAAAATCAAACAGTATCAAAATGTCATAAACAAGAATTCTATCAGCAAATGCTTGTGAAAAATGTAGGTTTTTCCCCACTTGTGAAAGTTACAAAAGAATTTAGATGGGTAAGCTCAGTGGGTAGCAGCTTCTTCGGGGTAGGGCCTACATAGCAAAGGAAGAAAGGATCTACTATTTCTTATCATTTCTAAACCACTATTAGGCATTTTATAGACACATACAGAGACCGTTCCTGCTCCACAAAGTTTACAATGTGGTCCAAGCAAACATACAAGACAGAAGAAATTCTAGGGCAATGTATTGTAAAGAAGTGGTCAATATGTAAAAGCAACCTCAAAAAGCTGAGGTAGATTGGATTTTAATATGGCCAGAGTCACACACTAACTCAGGAAGTCTGTTGCCGGCAAACGATGCAGCAAGGTTGGAAGAGCAGAGACAAGCATTAGCAATGAAGGAAAGCAATTGACAAAGAGGAGAAGAATAAGAGTGATTTGCCAGATGAATGGAGTTTATGAGGAAGAGTGGAGGGAAAGAGAACATAAATCAAGAGAAGCTGCAGGGTGAATGCATTTGTACGTGATCAATAGAAGTTTTGGTTGTATAGAAAAGTGTATTGGAAGACATTGTAATATAATACACAGAAAATGAGTGGTAATCAGCTGAAATGAGACTCTAGAATAGCAAGGCCGCGGGGCCTTGTCCTCGCGGCCGGCATTAACCGGGGGGCGGCTATGCGCGCGCACAGCATGGCGTGACGTAGAGCGCCGGTTGGGGGGGCAAGGAGCAGTTGTGCAGCGCTCAATTGGCTCCCGCTTGTTGCTGGGCTGCGCGGGAGCCAATGGGAACGCGGGAATTCCGTAGCCAGAGATTTGAGCGGGGACGCGGCGTGGATCCGGCCTCTTCATTGTTGCTGCCGGAGACGCCGGACGCGTGTTGTGAGCTCTGCTCGTTGCTGGCAACCGGTGGGTCTAAAGCATTTTGGGGGCTAAGAGGACGATAGAGGGAGGCATTAGGTGGGAGGGCTCGGTGTTTTTTGGGCCGGATATCAGGCTGCTCCTAACAGGAGAGAGCGCTCAGGGAGAACAAGTTTAGCAACAATCAAGAGTTATCAATTGGGTTTTGTTTTGTTTTGTTCTTTGTGGATCATCCACATTGGTGATCTACCATGGAGGGGGGTGCAGGAAAATGAACCGGGCCTTGCAGGGGGAGAAGGGTGGATAGGGCTGCTAGAGAGGAGATCCGATCTGGCCATGGGGCTGATCAGGAGCATGTTGGTCGAGGCTCTAGTGAAAGGGGAGGTGGACCGCGAGGATCCGCATCAAGAGGGAAGGCTGGGCGAGGGGGGGCCACGAGGTCAGCGGTTAACAAGGGAAAGGGCGGTAAGAAGGGCTCGGGGCGGACAAGGGGGCCCAGCATGGGAAAAAAGGGGCGGGGGTCAACAGGCAGGAAGATGAGTTGGCTCAGATGCAGAGTGCAAGTGCGGTGCACCCACAGGGGATTGATGCAGTGGTGGTGGGTCGGGTGCCTCGGGGCTGTCGGGGCAACAGGAGTAGAGGGTTAGCACGGGGGGCGTAGGTGCAAGGGGCAGGGCGGGGGTCCGCTGGTCACTTAAGCAAAGATTCCGTCTCCCTGGAAGGGGATGTCAGTGTATTGGGGGAAAGGGATAGGTGGGGCTTAGCGGGCATGGCAGGAGGTCAAGGGGATTTTAGAGGAGCCTCATCGCCAGCTTGGGAGCATTGGCAAGGGGGTGGTCAGGGCTCCTCGCGTGCGGAGTGGCTAGGGGCTTGGCAGTCACCGGGGGCTATGGTGGGTGTCTCTTCTCCCTTCCCTGTTTTCTCTCCGCAGGTACCACCTAGTTGGCAGTATGCGGGGAGTCTGTGGTGGAATGTGTCGCGACCAGGCGACGGTGCGAGTGCGAGCATGGCCGGGAGTCCAGCGGCTGTCGCAGCGCCACGGCAGACGGAGGCCGCCAGTCAGGTGGAGTCGGAGCGTACGGAGATCGGTGTCTCAACGCCACTGGCGCAGAGCGCTACAGGTGAGTTGGTAGTTGACCAGGGTGCGTCAGTGAGGGTCGGATCGGGGGCAGCCAGCAAGGGGCAAAAGAATAAAGGCCGTAAGCGGCAGCATTCTTGTCGTAGGCGTAGGAGATCTGAGTCCTCGTCCGGTTCATCCACCACCTCGTCGTCGGCTTCGACGTCCGAAGGGGGCAATACGGGCCGTGAGCAGGGGGTATCGGCGGGGATGGGGCAATCGGCGGGGCAGCGCCTTCGTTGGCAGCGTTCTCAGAGTTATGGGAGGGTGTACCTAGGAAGTTGCGACGAAGGATTCAAAGGCGGCGGTATATTGACATTTTTCGGTTATTAGAAGGCCGGAAGCGTTCTGGTGACAGTAGATGAAAGAGAAAGGAGGATGAGAAGGCGGGTAGGGTGCGAAGAGCTGCTAGAAATGTAGTCAATTGGACGCGGGCATTTTTACGATTGGCCAGCGTTTGGGGGCACTCTCACCCAGAGCAGTACGGTATGCTGTTGGCCTACGCTGACTCTATCTTAGAGGCGTCGGTTACGCATGAAGGGTGGGCCTGGCTCAATTATGATGAAAAGTTCTGCAATAAGATGGAGGAGAACCAGATGCTATCTTGGGGGACGCAAGATATTAATTTATGGTTGACCCAGATGGCGGTTAGATCAGGTGTCGGTGGGGCGGGCGGGCAAAGAGGGGGATTGAGCAGTGCAGGGGGCGCTGTGCGGCCCTTTCGAGCGGGCGTGCCCCCGACGGTGCAGAGGACCACGGGGGGAGGGGGCGCCGGAGATGTTTGTTGGAGATTCAACAAATCTTCGTGCCCCTTTCCGGACTGCAAATTCCAACACGCTTGTTCCGTCTGTGGCGGTGGACATTCTGCCCTTAAATGTGTTAAGAGAGGGGTTGCCGGTTCCATTGCCCCATCCTCTAAGCCACAGGTATTTGCAGAGCTTGGCTCCCACTCCGATTAAGCTGCAAGTTCTCCGTCCCTGGTAGCAGCGGTATCCCAAGAGGAAGGACGGTGTCATATTGGAAAAGGGGTTTCAATGGGGGTTTCCGATTCTGGTGGTAGGTACGGTGTCTGCAGCTACGGTTGGGAATTTGCCTTCAGTTCGACGTTTTGCCCGGATTGTCAGGGATAAGTTGGATGCTGAGATCAGGTTAGGTCGGGTTGCTGGCCCCTTTCCTGTGCAGCCCTTTACGGATTTTGTGGTATCTCCATTAGGAATCATACCGAAGAAGGAGCCTGGGAAGTATTGATTAATCCATAATCTCTCCTCCCCTGTGGGCGCTTCGGTTAATGACCACATCCCTAAAGAATTGTGTGTGGTGCGTTATGCGTCCTTTGACAAAGCGGTAGACTTGGCCAGGGATAGGGGCCCGAGTTGCTTGATGGCAAAGGCGGATATTGAATCGGCCTTCCGTTTATTGCCTGTGCACCCGGCTGCGTTTCATTTGTTGGGTTTTCGCTTTGAGGGACAATTTTATTTCGACAAATGCATGCCTATGGGATGTGCAATATCCTGCGCTTACTTTGAGCGGTTTAGTACTTTCCTGCATTGGGCTGTGGTCAAGAAGTTGGGCAGTAGGCATGTAGTGCATTACTTGAACGACTTCTTTTTCGTGGGGGCAGCGCAGTCTAGTCAGTGCTGGGATGCGTTGGCTGGCTTCATGCGGCTGGCACGGGAGTGGGGTGTTCCTTTAGCGTCTGGGAAGACAGAGGGCCCGACGACTTGCCTTACCTTTTTGGGAGTGGAGTTGGATTCTGAATTGATGATAGCACGATTGCCTGCAGACAAGGTTGCGAGGCTGCGAGTGTTGGTTGCGAATGTGATGGCTTCCCCGAAGATGACGTTACAGGAGATGCAGACACTCATAGGCACTCTTAATTTTGCATGTCGGGTTATTCCCATGGGCAGGGTATTTTTGCGGCGGCTGTCTGCAGCTACCGCCGGGGTTAGTAAACTTCATCATCGGATCCGGGTTTCACGTAGCATGCGAGCGGACTTAGGGGTATGGGATGAGTTTCTGCGAGATTTCAATGGGGTCACGGTGTTCCGTGAGAAGGAGGTATCAAGTGAGGACTTACAATTATATACTGAAGCAGCTGGGGGGGCGGGTTTAGGGGTCTACTTTGGAGGTTCATGGTGCGCGGCGGAATGGCCTCAGTCTTGGCGGGATGCTGGCCTTATGCGTAATATAACCTTCTTGGAGTTGTTCCCCATTCTGGTCATGCTGACGTTGTGGCCAGACAGGTTGCATCACCGACAGGTAGTATGGTGGTGCGACAACGCAGCGGTGGTCTGTGTGCTGAATAATTATGCCCCGCGATGCAAGCCTGTGGCAGACTTAATGCGGCGGGTGGTTTTAGCTTGTTTATGGTTGAATGTCGTGATTAAGGCTCGCCATATTCCAGGGATTACTAACACGATTGCGGATTCTCTTTCCCGTTTTAAGTGGGAGCTGTTTCGGACCTTGGCGCCGGGAGCGGAAGAAGAAGGGGCTGAGGTCCCAGAGCACTTATGGCGGATTGGCCTGGAGGCCT
Source organism: Ichthyophis bannanicus (assembly GCA_033557465.1). Classification (NCBI taxonomy): domain Eukaryota; kingdom Metazoa; phylum Chordata; class Amphibia; order Gymnophiona; family Ichthyophiidae; genus Ichthyophis; species Ichthyophis bannanicus. The sequence goes on from CM066035.1 coordinate 760,127,446, forward strand.
GACTGACTTGCTGCAGAAGTCCGTGTCGTCGGCTACGTGGGATGCGTATCAGAGGGGATGCAGCAGTGTGGTGTCCTTCCTGTCGGGGCATGGCTGGAAGCAGGGTCCAGCATCTGATTTCCTTCTCGGTCAGTATGTATTGGCAGCGAAGCTGGCGGGTGTGTCTCGGTCAACGGTGCGGAGGAATCTGTCAGGGTTCGCGGTTTTCATGAAGGCGGTGGGGTGGGGGGCTGCCGGGGGAGGGTTCTTGACGCGCAGGTTGTTGCAGGGATGGGAGCAGTCCGTCCCATCGCCGCCTGATGGACGACAGCCGATAATGCACGACCTTCTTGGTCGATTGTGTCTTGCTTTACCGTTGGTCGTCTCATCACGTTATGAAGGCTTATTATTTCAGGCGGTGTTTTCGGTGGCCTTCTTTGGTGCTTTTCGGGTCGGGGAATTGGTTGCGGAGTCGAGCCGTAGCGCGAGAGGTCGCGGCTTGCAAGTACACCAAGTGGAGCTGGTCGACAGTTGCGCTCGTATTCACCTGGCGCGTTCCAAAACGGATCAAATGGGAAAAGGGGTGTTGGTAGTTTTGCGCGTGGTTTCTGGATCTCCAACATGTCCCGTTATGTGTTTAAGGGAATACTTGGCTGTACGGCCTGTGGGTTCAGGTTCTCTTTTTGTGCATGAGGACACGCGGGTGCTTACTCGTTTCCAGTTTACGGCGGTCCTTCGAATGTCCCTGCAACAGATTGGTGAGGAACCGGCACGTTTTGCTCCCCACTCATTCCGAATAGGTGCGGCCACCAGTGCAGCGGTGGAAGGTCTGTCGGAGCGGGAGATTCAGCATATCGGCAGGTGGAAGTCGCAGGCGTTTAGAAGCTATGTGCGGCTATAGGGGTGGTGGGGGCACTAACTGTGGTGTTTCTTTATGTTGCAGAAGGAATTCAGGGACTGGGTCGCTGTTGGGTGATTGGCCACTCGTTTGTGTACTGGGCCGGTTGGCGAGCAGCAACACGGCCTGTTGGTTTGAACATCGGACTGGATGCTTCAAAGGTGACCGTCTCATGGCTGGGCGAGCGTGGACTGCGGTGGATTCAGCTCTTGCCTTTGCTGCGGCACCAAGAGCGTCTGACAGGACAGCCGGATTTATTGGTGATTCACCTGGGAGGCAACGATTTGATGTCCTGGACTTGCCGACAGTTGATTCGTGCTGTGCACAAGGACTTGGAGGAGGTGTTGGCAATGTTTAATGGCATAATTTTGGTGTGGTCTGATATCATTCCAAGGCCTGCTTGCAAGGTTTAGCGGCGCTGGTCCCGGGGGTTGTCCAAAATTAATCACCAAATTGGCAGATGGGTTATGGAGCATGGTGGGTGCCAAATTTTACACACATGGGTGGATGTTGAATGCGTTGGGTTGTATAGGTCGGACGGAGTACATCTATCCCCGGTAGGGCTGGATTTGCTCCTTAACGACTGGCAGGAGGCCTTGGAGGGTATCTTGTATGGAATGATAACTGGTCGCAGCTTGCCATTAGGGGGGCGACTCAGGTCTGGGTCGTCCTGAGCCGGTGGCGGGATCCCGGAGGTTTCCGGGGTCCGGAGACGGATGCAAGCTTTAGGGCGGGGGTGGGGTACCCCCGACCCGGACAATCCCTCTGGTTTTTGCTAATAATATGGCGAAGCCGGCTGAGGGAGGGCGAGGCGTTTTAGTCGGGCCTATACACGGCGGAAGCAGAAGCAGCGTCACCTTGCTAATAACATGGCTGGTGATGGCTCGCTCTGCTGGGGGGGGCGTTGGGGTATGTTAATGTGTTGGATTGTTGTTGGCTATTGTTAAGTTTAATAAAGCTGCGACCAGGTTATGTCCAAATTAACGTGTACTTGTGTCTTATGATATGGCAAAGGTGATTGGACCCAAAGGGTAGTGGGGGAGGGGGGGAGGGGAACAAGGGCGCGTAGGACGGTCCACCGTACCCGGTTATGAGTGGCCATAGGATGAGGGTAAAAAGAGGTAGACTCAGAGGTAGTGGTAATTTTCTGTCAGATTGCTGACCCTGAACCTTTTGTTATCAGCCTTTTTGAACTTGTTCCTTTTCCCCGTTACAGCTGGAGTGGAATGGAAAATCCCCTGTTGGTTACAACCCAGTACCTTACCTTTTTTTCTTTTTTATAGAATTACCACTGCTTAGGAGTAATCTAAAGCAATATTTCATTACATAAAAGGTGGTGAACTCAGAACAGTCCTCATCTAGCTTCTACCACATGGGCAATTTCTGATGAGAGTACAACCTCAAGTTACGCATTTAAAGGGGAAGAACTTTTAAAGTTCAAATGTTACATGGACAGTTTGGGGTCAGATAAGACTTGGGTGAAGGTAAATATGACCGAAGATCCCGGAGTTATCTGCTCGAGCTATCATTTTCAGCTTCTATAAAGGGATCCACTGTGTCTGCCCCATGTCATATTGAATTCTGTCACTGTATTTGCCCCCACCACATCTATCGAGAGGGCATTCCAAGCATCCACTACCCTTGCAGTGAAAAAGTATTTCCTGATATTGCCTTTCGGTTTATCCCCTTGCAGCTTCATGTTTATGTCCTCTAATATTACAGCTTCCCTATTTTTGAAAAAGGTTTGTTTGTTCATTAATCCTCCTTAAGTATTTAAAGGTCTGTATCATATCTCTCTTGTTCCTTCTCTCCTCTAGAGTACACATATTTAGGTCTTGGAGTGTCTTTTCATATGTCTTTTGTGCAGGCTCCAAATAATTTTAGTCGCCTTCCTCCCAACCATTTCCAGTCTTTTTATATCCATTGTGAGATATGGTCTCCAAAACTGAACACAGTATTCCAAGTGAGGCCTCACCAGTGACTTGTACAGTGACATTAGTACCTCCTCCTTTCTGCTGGTAATTCCTCTCTGTATGCAGCCCAGCTTCCTGGCTTTGGCCATTGCCTTGTCACACTGTTTCACCAATTTGACATTCTCAGGAACAAATCACTCAGAGGTCCTTCTCCTGGTCCATGTACACCAACTTATTGCCCCCTGTCTCATACAATTCCCTTGGATTCCTGCATCCCAAATACATTATATCTTAACTGCCAATCATTAGACCATTCTTCCAGCTTTTGCAGATCTTTCATCATGTAATCCACTCTCTCAGGGAAGTCCACTCTGTTGCAAATTTTCGTGTCATCTGCAAAAAGACACTTTTCCATTCAATCCTTCAGCAATATCACTCAGAATTACATTGAGCAGTATCGGCTTCAGGACTGATCCCTGGGGCATGCCACTAATCACCTCCCTTTCATCCAAGTGAGTTCAGTTTACCATCACCTTCTGTCGTCTATCAGTCAACCAATTTATGATCCAGTTCACCACCTTGGGACCCATCCCCAGGCTGTTCAGTTTGTTGATAAGCCTCCTACTGTATGAGGAACAGTATCAAAGGCCTTGCTGAAATCTAGGTAGATCACATCCATCACATGCCCTTGATCGAGTTCTCTGGTCACCCAGTCAAAGAACTCAATCAGATTTGTTTGGCATGATCATCCTTTCTCAAAACCAATAGGTTGCATGATCCAAGGCAACATGGTTTTACCAAAGTCCACTATTCTCTCTTTCAGGAGTGCCTCCGTTACTTTTCCCATCACCGTGGTAAGGCTTACTGGCCTATAGTTTGCCAATTCTTCCCCATTACCGCCTTTGTGAAGAGGTACCATATTGGCCCTTTTCCAGTCTTGCGGAACTTCTCCTGTCTCCAAGGATCTATTAAAAACATCCTTTAAAGGCCCTTCAAGAACCTCTCTGAGCTCTTTCAGTATCCTGGGATGTATCCCATCCAGTCCCATAGCTTTGTCCACATTCAGTTTTGTAAGCTGTTCCAACACATCATCTTCTGTGAATGGTGTAGTATCTACTCCATTTCCGTTTGTATATTGGTCAAACACAGGTGTTCCTTCTCCAGGATTTTCTTTAGTAAAAACAGAAGTATTTGTTTAGCATTTTCACTTTTTCCAATGAAACTTTCCACGAATCCATTCTCAGCACTTTTGAGTCTTGCAATTTCACTTTTGATCTTCCTTTTCTCCCAAATATACCTGAAAAAAGTTTTATCACCACACTTTAAATCTTTATCCATCTTTTCTTCTGCATTTGATTTTGCTATCCTTATTTCTCTTTTTGTCTCTTTTATCTTTATCCTGTATTCTTTTCGGTGTTCCTCTGTTTGAAAACTTCTGAATTTTGTGAAAGCTGTGGTTTTTGACTTTATTTCTGCAGCCACTCCTTTAGTAAACCAAATAGGTTTCCTTTTCCTCTTGTTTTTATTTACTTTCCTTACATATGTATCTGTTGCCTCTTTTATTGCCTCCTTTAGTTTACCCACTGCAATTCCACTTCCCTTATCCCCTCCCACCCTGACAACCCCTCCTTCAGGCACTTGGCCATCTTCCTGAAGTTAGTTTTTGAAGTCTAGGACTTTGAGCTTGCTATGAGGGGACTCTGCCTTGGCTTTTATCTCAAACACTTTCTCTGTTGGTGAGTACTAAATCCAGTATCAAACCTTCCCTGGGTTTTTCCATTACCATTTGTCTAAGCAATGCATCTTGGAAGGCAGCCACAATTGTTTTACTTCTTTCAAGATTTGCAGAAGGAATATTCCAATTCACATCTCGTAGATTAAAGTCACCCAATATGCTCACTTCCCCCCTTCATGGCTACCTTTGCAATATCAATATTCAAGTCTGTCCATTTCTTCGCTTTGAGTTGGAGGCCTGAAGACTACACCAGCTTGGATAATAGTGCTACCTCCTCTTTCCAACACAGTCCACAGCGCTTCTTCTTTTCCCCACGTCCCCTGCATTTCAGCAGATTTAATATTGTTTTTGACATATAGGGCTACTCCTCCTCCTTTTCCGCCTTCTCTATCTCTCCTAAATAAATTATAGCCAGCTATGGCTATATTCCATTCATATGACTCGTGAAACCATGTTTTGGTAATGGCCACAATGTCCAAGTCCATTTCCACCACTAGGGCTTCCAGGTTAGGAACTTTGTTGGCTAGGCTTCGAGCATTTGTGCTCATTGCTTTCCAGCATTTGTTGACTGGCTTGCATGGATTTTGTTCTACACACCTCTTCCCACTTGCCATTGATGTGTGGTTTAAAAGTGTGGCTGTTTCCAATGTTATTATGCTTCTGCTGGGCGTGACGTCCTGAACTTGTCTTTTTCCATCCATCACCCTCTTTCCCTAGTTTAAATGCCTGTCCACATACTGCCTGAATTTTTCACTAAGGATCCTTTTCCCTGCAACAGAGAGATGTAGTCCATCAGCACAGTATAGCCTCTTGTTAATCCATCTGTTTGCCCAGTCACCTATATATCTAAACCCTTTTTGTTTGCACCAGGTTTGGAGCCATGTATTAAAGTTGTTTATGTGATGCAGCCTTTCTGCGCCCTTACAAAGAACAGGTAGAATTTCTGAGAATGCTATATTGTTAACAATGGGCTTGAGTTTCTCTCCCAGAGTCTGGAAGTCCCTTTGAACCGCAGAAGCACTGTTTCTAGCCAGGTCATTTGTACCCAAGTGGATGACATCATCAGTTTTGGAGTTCTCACTTTCTGCATTAATTATACCAACAATTTGCTTTGTATTCCTGCTGGCTGAAGAGCCTGGGAGGCATTTGACCATCTTCCCTCTTTTGAACTGTGTTCCCAAGTTGGTGCCTCTGATGATGGAATCTCCAAGGAGTAGTAGTTTTCTGTTTTGTGATTTTTTCTTCATATTTGGTGCATTATCAATAGATTAGGCATTAACCTTCTAATTTAAGGGCACTTCAGTTTCCATTGATTGGGCACCCTCATTATCCAAGGCAAAGGCATAGAGGGCCATTACATTTATAAGAATATTTAAACTTGATTCTGGTTTCCACCAGAACCCCATGTAATTGCTTTAGGAATGATCATTGCTTTTCTTCCCAGTTAATATTCTGCCCATGGCATTTTGAAGAAATTCCAACCTTCTAATTACTCTCTGGGGCAAACCCTGATATAAACAGTTGTAATAATCCACTCCAGTACATAAAAAATAAAAAATAATTTTGCTTTATTATGCACAATAATAAGCTCATAGACGTTTACAAGTACAATCAGCACATACATACCACAATATATAGAATAAATATATTAACTTGCTTTCAAATAACCATGAAACCACACTGAAAAAAATCCCTTAAACTACACAGCTCAGACTATCAATAATACATCCAATATATACATATAATAGCAGCAGTAGGAAATCTTGGCTCTGTTTGTTGCCAGAGTGCAATGGACAGACACCCAGGTTTGGAGCAAACTGGAGCTGAAGAGCATTGATACTGAAGCACATATGTTGTAAGGATTAAGGGGGCACAAGAGCCATAGTGTTGAGAGAGGAGGGCTGCAGGAGCCACAAGGGCTCTAGCATTGTCGGAGCAGGTGAACTGTGGGGTCCATAGGAGCTGCAGCTGTGGCACTTTAAGAGCAGAGGAGAGGAAGGAATGGGAGAGAGAAACCGTGCCGGTGGGAAGGGAGAGAGACAGAGAGAGACTGTGTGTGTCATGGAGGGAAGAGAAAGGAAACGGAGGAAAGAGACTGAGTCAGGTGGGGTGGGGTGGAGGTGGGGAGAGGGAAAGAGAATACCTGGGACAGGTTGAGCAAGGATGAATGTTAGAACTATCACAAACATTTTGCAGGTGCCTTTTAACATAAGGCAATATTTTCTAGATTAATTCTGCTCTAAACCAGGCCTTGACAGATTTTTTTGGAATCTAGGAGGCAGTTTAAACATTTAGAAGCTGTTGCCAAGACCTCTGTCACCGTGTGTCTCCCGCCCCCCAAAGTATATTGCAGCTTCTTTTTTAAGGGCCTAATTTACTATTTTCTTGTTTTCTATAGGAAAAGAAAGCTTAATAAATCTGGACCTTAACATGCCATTACATGCTGCCTCCCCCTCCTACCAGCCCCAATTACTACATTGTCAGCAGCATATTGATGACCCTTTATAGCTGCACCTGAGGCAACTTCTTTTTTTGCTTCATATATCACCATGGGCTGGTAACATGTGAAGCAAACAAAAAAAAATCTCTTATAGCCCCTTCACCCTGCCTTCATCACTTTGTCTATCACAGCGCTCCTCTACCATTACCCAGTCTCTCTCTCTCTCTCTCTCTCTCTCTCTCTCTCTCTCCCATAGCCCCCTCTATCTATCACCCTGTGTATGTCTTTGTCTCATTCCCTTCTCCCCAGCCGTCAGCCAGCATCTGTCTCTAATTGCCCCGCCAACCATCAACTGGGTGTCTCTCATTCCCCTCTCAGCCATCACCCAGTGTATCTCTCCCTCATTCCCCCAGCCATCACCCTGCATCTCTCACCTTGCTGCACAGAAAAGACTGCAATTGCTGGTATTGCCTCAATCCTCCACCGCGATTGTCTCTCTGCATGTAGGTTGAATCGCATGGTGGAGGATGTTTGCTGGCCTCTGCTCAACCTGCATGCAGAATCTATCGCTGTGGAGGTGTGAGACAGTGCCAGTGATTTTAGGAGCATGAAATCCTGGCTACCAGGGTGTAATTTCTAAGTGTCATGGTGATCTGGTGCCAGGGATTTGTTGAGCCCTGCAGTATCATAATATTCTGGAAAAGCTTGCTGGAAAAGTCAAATATAGCCATATCACTTACTAATTATTAGGTGAAGATAGCCCGAGAGATACTATATAAAAGAAAACACTATTACTTAGAAAATATGGGGAAACCCCACAAAAAATGACTTTCGACCTCACATTGCAAGGCAGGATCAGATTAGAAGCAGAAACGCCAACCTTCCTCCCTTTAACACACAGAGGAAAGATTTGGGCATCCTGCTACAGGATTCTCCACATTCACAGAAAGTAAGACAGTTCTCTTGATATCTAACAGCACTAGAAAGGTAAATTCAAAGTTGTGAACTACCACAAAGAAAACTCGCCCCCCCCAACCCATCCCATCCAACTACAGATGCAGTAATTTAACAGGATAATGTAGATAGTGAGAAGGAAGATGCAAACAAAGTCACTTTCTCAAATATTCAGGTCCACCCCATTTCAAAGCTTCAAACACCAAAGTCTGCATCTTAAAATGGAAGCACTTAACTACTGGCAGCCAGTGAAGCTTTGCATAATGTAGGAGAAATATGTTCTCAACAGTTCAATATTTCCAGAATCCTAGACACCATATTCTGTACTAACTAAACTCTTTGGACAGTTACTTTTAGTAATTTCATATCCATAGGATGGATAACTGGATAATGGTGGCCAGATTGCCTTTCTCCTAGTATGTACACAATTGATGAACTTTCTGCGTCCACATACTGTAAATGACCTCTGGACTACATAAATCCTCAGTTTCCACAGACAAGAAGAAATCCCTTAGAATCCCTAAACTATTATCTTACTAGGTTTTAATCCACCTCCAAAATAATTGCCTTGGGTCCCAAGAGGATAGTATGCAGAGGTCCATGGATTGCATAACTTTAAACAAATAAGGTTAGGTGGATTTTCAGCATTTAGAGGACAATTTTCAATTTGAGCAGTGACCTGTTTCAATTAAATGCTGACAATGGTATTTAATGTAATCTGTATATTGAACGCCGCTATCTTTTATAGGTAGGTTAGTGGTGTTGAATATTAAGATAATGCCGGCATAGTAACTGCACTCTCTTTCGTTTAGCCTGAACTAAATGAATGACTTATCTGGATAACAGCAGAATATCACTGCTGGCTGGATAATTTTTTTGCCCAACTTTACCATCCTTTTTTCTACTGAGAGTATTGAGCCATTAAGAGGTAATTTCAATAAAGTACACTAAATAGTTAATGCACGTACTAGCACGAGGTAACAGTTAGCTACCGCATGCTAACAACATGGTAAAAACCCTACGCTAACTGTTTAGCACATGATGGGATGGAAAGTGGGTGGCGAGTGAGTATGGCTGTATATTGCACTTAGCTCATGGTAATTCCCGTCACCGACTGTTGATTTTATAGGTAGTGCAGATGCACTTAACATCACCTCAAGAAGAGGCATTCTAAATGAATTTACTGCATGTGGCAACTGTAGGGGACATGCTGGCCACACCCTCCAACAGTTGCCACATGATTTTTGCACTTATTGGGCATTGGCCTTTGCTTCTAACACATGGTAAGTGCAAAAACTTACCACACTTTAGTAAAGGGGCCCCTTAGTGATTTAAACAGCCTTATAGTATTTATATATTTTCTTAAAACTACATAGATAAGGGATCTACGAGTTAGAGACCTGGTCTAAACCTCTTTGAATATTATCCCATTAAAATTAAACCTGCTATTTATGTATTTGTACTTAAACGCATAAGCTATCTTCTTAGTGTCTGAATTTTACTACTGAATTGATCAAGTGAAGCCCTTCCCAAATCCTGCTCAATTTTGAACAGATAACTCTGACCATTTAGCATCTTATACAGTGAAAGTCATCCACAAAAAAGGGCCACAAATATATATATTTTTTAAAAGGCACTTTTGCAGTTGGAGCTACTGCCAACCTCATAAGTACTTCTGAATACCATCTACAAATGTCTAACTGTTCTAGTAGATGCATCTCTGATTTGGTGGGATTTAGCTGTAATTTATGGGACTTGCACATATCAAACCTTCTCCATGTGGCGGAATCGGCAGAAGCTGGGGGGTGGCGAGTCTAGGGTTTCTGCCTAGGAGGACAGAAACCTTAGGGCCAGCCCTGCTTAAAACCATGGCACTTTAGAGCAACTATATACTCATGGAGGGTCATTTTCTACTACTACTATTAAACATTAATAAAGTGCAACAAGGCATATGCAGCACTATACAAACACAGATAGAGTATTATAATGCCTATGTGATATGTAAAATGTCTCACAAAATTACAGCAGGTATATAGGAACCCACAATGTCATGAACACGTACTTTTACTTTAGGCATTGCTGGAGGGCAGTCTGTGTGGAGTGTGGGTGGGAGTCACACATGCTGATTATACAATATGCTAAACTACTTGCATACTGTATGCACAGACATTTACAGCTGCGCTTGAGCAGGCGTAGTGTCCAAGTTAAATCAGCGATGTCCAGGGCAGAATGTGTGGAAAAACACCAATGACATCTATATGGGGTATGTTTACTAAACTCCCGCTAATGTGCGGGCCCCGGTAGTGTGCGGGTGCCATATAAGGAGTGGGCGTTCCCCGCTAAAGACAAAACGCTGGAATTTACATATGCGCTAAGGTGCACGGCGCCCTTGTGCGCCCCGCACCTTAGCGCATCAGACAGCTGCGCGGGAGGCATATGCATCACGCTGATGAGCAAGCAGACTAGCAGAGCCACAGCACAATGGTTAAGGCACATACCAATGGTGCAAGAAGCAGGGGTTTGATCCCCCACAGAGCCCAATAAAGATGGCTGGCTGAGGTGTTAATTTATGAGGCAGTGAAATAATGGGCAGCATAAGGCTGTGCGCTAATGTTTTTGGAGGCATATTAATAATGGGCGGCATAAGGCGGCACGCTGATGGGCATAAGGCGACATGCTAATTTTCTAGGAGGCATCTCAATATGGAGCGGCATAAGGCGGCGCGCTGATGAGTAAGCAGTAGAGCAGAGCCACAGCACAATGGTTAAGGCACACACCAATGGTGCAGGGATGAGGGGTTCAATCCCCCACAGTGCCCAATGAACAAGGCTGGCTGAGGTGTTACTTTAGGAGCCAGTCTACTATAGGGCAGCGCACTGATGGGCATTAGGCAGCTTGCTATTGATTTAGGAGTCTGCTAATATTGGGAGGCATAAGGCGTAGCGCAGATATGCAAGCAAAGGAGCAGAGCCACAGCACAATGGTTAAGACACTGACCAATGGTGCAGGGATCAGGGGTTCAATCCCCACAATGCCCAATGAACAAGGCTGGCTGGGGCAATGCATATTATGGGGATGATTGCTTTTGGAGTCATTTTATGTTTATTTTAATTATCAGTACTAGCAAACGCACTCTCAAAGCGTGTTAACATAAGGCGCCCTATAAGGCACATTTTCAAGTGCACTGTCCTCCAAGGCACCCTAGAATGTTGCTTATAGGGCGCTTTAGAGGGTGCCGTATTAGGTATCGCAAGGTCAGAGTACTGTTTTTTAGGGCAGCACTGTGCAGTTTAAGGAATGAAAAGCATAAGTAGGTGCGCTGACAGGCAAGGAGGAGCAGCAGTCCAGCACAATGGTTAAGGCACTGACTGCTGATACAGGGGTCATGAGTTGGCTCCCCAGGGTGCCTAATACGTAAGGCTGGCTGTGGCATCAGCTTTGCAATGTACATATTTTTTCCTGCAGCACTTTATTTGTATTTTATTAATTGCTGCCAGCAAACACGCCCTCACGTGCCGTAACTGAAGGTGCCGTATAAGGCACCCTATAAGGCACTCCATAGGGCACATTATAAAGTGCACTGTCTGCCACGGCACCCTAAAATTTCCCCTATAGGGCACCCTATACGTTGCGTCACAGGATAATGTATAGTGCACCTTATATGGACGGAAACCATAAGGTGCCCTATAGGGCACCCTATAAAGCGCCCCAGAGGCACCTTATGGGTACAGTACACTGAGGGTGGTTTTGCTGGCATCAAAATATGTACATCAAATAAAGATAATGCATTGGACAACCCTATCGAATAACCCCATTGTGGGTTTGAACCCATGACCTCTGTCATCACAGACAGTGAAGTAACCATTGGGCTACAGCTCTACACCTGCTAGCAAGTCCCTGGCTGGCTGCAGAGAGCCTGCATGTTACCACACAGACAGTCTGCTGTGGTCACCAGGATAGGGTTAGCCCACCCATACCCATGATGCACTGCACATGCAAATCAGCTGTCCACAGATGAACACAAGATGGGGAATGCACCCCCACAGCACCGCGGCCTGGTAGGGGGAAGTGACCATGTGCACCCACACAGAACCCGGCCTGGTAGGGGGTACTGACCGTGTGTTTTACTAGCACAGAGTAGCTACACACCGTCACATTGTGCGGGTACTGTGCTCACCCTGAGTGTGTGATGAGGCGGCCAGAGCCAGGTCCACAACACCTTCCATGGCTGAAAGAGGCCATGCCAGGGGTACAAAGCAGTGTTAAATGTGTCAGATACATAGTTTCTGCAGAAACACCTTGGATATCTCTGTCTATTTCAGTGAGGTGTAGCCCCCATGAAGGGCCATGCTCCACCCTCCCCCCCCCCCAGGGCAGCAAACAGGGTCCACCATCAACAGATCCACATTGTACCTCCCTGCAAAGGTGGCAGAAGAGGGGAACATCAACCCCAGTCCTCTTGAGGCACAGACACCCCACAGGGCAGTCAATGTAGCTCTATACACATCCAAACACAAAACCAGACAGACATTAGGCCTGGATATGCTAAGCTGCACCCCACCACTATCTGATATTCTCCTGCAGCAAGCCATCAGCCACTGCAAGCCACTCCATCAGGACACATACCAGATGCAAACAGCCTGCTAGTTAGGCTATAGCAGAGGTGTCCAAACCTGTCCTGGAGGGCCACAATCCTGCCAGGTTTTGGGATAGCCCTAATGAATATGCATGAGATATATATGCACTAGAGATAGCCTGTCAACCTGATTGGTTTGTGGCCCTCCAGGACTGGATTTGGAGACCCCTGCCTTACACCTCTGTCATTTAAGATTGTGAGTGGGCAAGGTGCAGATGTCCAAGACATCAAAAAGGTTAGATAGAATTTGTCACATTCCTCCTCACTTCTCACCACCACCAAAATATTGTCCATTAGACATCTTTTTGGTGGTGGTGAGAATCAAGGATGAATGTGACACATTCTAGCTACCCTTTTGATGTCTAGGACATCTGTACCTTGCCCACTCACCATCTTAAATGACAGAGGTGTAAAGCAGGGGTCAACAAATCCAATCCTGGAAGGCCACAAACCAGTCAGGTGGGCAGGACATCTCTAATGCATATATATCTCATGCATATTCATTAGGGCTATCCCAAAACCTGGCAGGATTGGGGCCCTCCAGGACAGGTTTGAACACCTCTGGGCTATAGTAAATGTTCCCAGTGGAGATGCATGCACCCAGAACTGGGATGTCAACATACACAGCAAGCAGATAAATCAGTGACTGGGCCCCAAAAGAAAACCCATATCTATCACATGAGCAAAATACTATATAGCACTATGGGGGGTGCCTAGCCATGCTGTGGTCACTGCACAGTCAGGGTGAGAGTGATCTCTCAGCAGGACATACTGAGGTCACCCTGTCTGTGTAGGTGGTAGCCGGGCACTAAAATGTCCCAGTCAGTGCCCTATGCCCTGTGCTGATGCACCCTGGCCAGGCCACCCTGTCCGGCCTATACCCATGGTACCTTGCTCCTCATTATGCACATTGGCAGCACAATACTGGCAACAGTGCTGGCAGTTTGGGCTGTGGAAGTTGTTTGCAGCCACCACACACTGGATAGGCAGTCAGCCACCCCCACACCTATGCCAGCATTGTGCCACTATAGAGGGGTCTAGCAGCCATACCCACCACACCAGTCCTGGGCACAGTACAGGCATAGATATGGTACGCAATACTGTTGGGGATCACTCCCCAGGGGGGTAAACACTGTTGGAGACCAGACCTGCAGCACACACCGCAGACATCAGAATGATTGTTATGGTGGAGCTCAATGAGCAAAATGTGCTTAACGTAGGACTTGCTATCTGCCAGTTATCATAGGAAACGTTTGATAGCTGTGTACCGTATACCCAGGTGTAGGGTGGCATTGCTAAGGTATTCAAGTGCTAGTATTGGGAGATACAGGCAGGGCCCAATGTCCTGCCTCTCCAGGAGGCATTGGCCAATGGGGCCTGTGGGTGTGTGTGTGTGGGTGTGTCTGGCCCTGTTGGCTGCTGCTTTACGGCAGAGTTTCCCAACTCCAGTCCTGGTGTTCCAAACACTGTTCGGGTTTTCATGCTGTCCCTCATAAATATGCATGAGCTACATCTGCATACCATGGGGGTGGTGCATAGATATTTATTTTTATTTATTTATTTATTTTCTCTTATATACCGCGCTATTCTGCATCAGTGCGGTTTACATTGAACAAACTGAAATTACATTGAACAGGGTATTATAACTTGGAGATAACTATTTTACAGGGAACATGGGCTATGGAGGGTTAAGTGGCTTGCCCAAGACCACAAGGAGCACCTGTGGGACTAGAAACCCCAGTCCTTCCGGCCCAAGGTTGCTGTCCTCTAGTGGGATTTGAACCCCCGACCTTCCGGCCTGAAGTACCTTGCCCCAACCACTAGGCTACTCCTCCAGATATGCAGCACAGGCATCTTTAGTAGAGGCAGCATGGAACCTGAATGGTGTGGGGCCCTCCAGGACTGCATTTGGGAGACTCTGCTCTAGGTAATGCGCCTGTGTATGGTGTCTGTGTTTGGTGTGGTAAAATATAGGCGTATTAACCATGCGTATGTTCTCAGCATTAAAGGGTTGGCCTTACTATCACGGTTTAGTTGTGGGAAAAATATGTGGACAGGATTGGCAGTAGCCCCAGGTGGCCTTTGAACCTGTGACCTTCTGTTCTTGCACACACACTGTTTGTGTGCACTGCACCACCGCGTTGCCACAGATATGCTGTAGTCCCTGGGGAGTCCATGACTGTACATCCAACAGAGCCTGTCTGTTGCGGTGGATGGTGCCAGCCTGCACAGGCCTAGGCCACTGTCTGCTGTGGCTTGCAGCCACTGCCCCCTCCACCACCTGTACCCTTCTGCCAACATGCAGACATGTCCTCATCTGGGAAAAAGCATATGACCTGATTGAGTTGTGGCACTCCAGGACTGAATTTGGGGTACTCGGTTGTAGGTAATGCCCATTGTTATGGTTTGTGTGCGGTGTAGGGTAAAATATGGTTGCTTGACCATGCTTATGTTCTCTGCAATAAAGGAGTGTCTTTGCTATCACTGTTTAGTGGTGGGTAAAAGTATGGGGACTGGGTTGGCAGGAGCCCCAGCTGGGATTTGAACTTGTGACCCTTTGGTCCTATAGGCACTGGCTGTGTCTGCTGCACCACACTGTGGCCACAGAAACAGTGCAGTCCCTGGAGATAGGAAACCTGGCCGGACGAGTCAGAAACCCTGCTCTGCACAATTTTACTGTGGGCGCATTTACCTTGTATGGGGACAAACGGGCAAATAAACCTCATAAAAAAACTAGAAAAAAGGGGCAAACACCCATAACCAAGCTGGGCAATAGTGATAGCACTGGGCAACAATAAAAAACACTCCAAGGAAAGCTCCAATACAATGACATGAGTTTTGAAAGGGTCTACGGAGCGTAGACCCTTCCAAAAATCATTTCTTTTTTTTGGAGCTTTACTGGGAGTGTTTTTTATTGCTGCCCATTGCTATCACTATTGCCCAGCTGAATTGTAATTTTTAACATTTTTGTTGTGCACATTTTTGATTTTTATTTGCGATTTTGTTCTGTGCACATGTATCACACTGCTCACGTTTTGTAGGTTTCCCCAGTTTTGTTGTACATTGCTGACGGAAATGGTTTCTCTTCCCTTTAAATCGGCTCTAACGCGAGGGTTTCACTCGCGGTATTTTTAGGTCTATTTTCGGCCCCGCTCCTGTGCGGGGAGCCTCTCCCCTCCCACTTTCCACCCATTGACCCCGTCTCTCCGCCCCTCGGGGGCCTTCCTCCGCCCTCCGTACGCCTTTCCCCGCCTCTATCGCACATCAGCGCACCGCACACGTGCGCGGACCCGTTAATGTAACGCGCACGCATGCGGGGCACTTAAGAGCACTTAAGTGCATCATTGCCATGCGCTACTGTGTGCCGCACACGTGTGCCCGGTTTAGTAAACATACCCCTATGTGTCCAACTGATTTCAGAAACATAGCCATCCCGACCTGGACGTGCACACAGATGCCACATAGACGTCCCCAGTAGGGATGCCTGGGTTGGGAACATCCATCTCAGACAAAGTAACATAAGGGAACATCCAGCATCATAGCAAAGTGAAAATATGAGCCCCTATTCACCGTCGGTGTTCACTGATATAGTGTAAAATACAGGGGGTATTAGTGTAGCTTCTTCTCCACACCTTCCAGATGTTTGCTTGACAAAACGAGCACTTTTCAGATGCCTGTTCATGCCTGGAGTAGGTGTAACTTTAGAGGCAATTTGGGATGTCCAGGGCATTTATGAGATCAGGCAGGGGCATCCGGCTTCCTAGGAACACTCCAGCCATGCCTCTACCATGCCCGCATTCAGACTTAGACGTTCTCACGTTAGGGACATCCAGAGACCCAGCTTCTAAAATGGCTCTGGGAAAGTCTCTGTGATTTGGACATCTGCATTCCCATTTCCAGACATCCAAATCATGAATAGCGCTTTTAACATAACCCCCATCGTGATTTCTACTGGATTTGTGCTATGTTATAGATGCATAGGTGCCTATGTGTCTTTATAAAATTGGGCAAAAATAGATACCTGCTTGCAGTACCATACCTAGCCCTGTGCGAGTGGTGCAGCCGCACAGGGTGCAAAGGCTTAGGGGGCGCATTTTGGCTGCCTGCTGTTGCCCTGCCGCCACCACTTTTTGTTCTCTTAGCGGCGGCAGAGCAATAGCAGACCCCCAAAATGCATGGAGAAACAGAGGGTGGCAGCAGCAGGGCAGGGAGGAGGAGGGCTTCATGTCCGATGTGCAAGTCGCACAGGGCACGATTCTGACTCGGTATGGCCCTGCCTGCTTGGCCTCTAAACAGAGCACCATTATAAAGAAAAACTACTCTCCTAAAGACTATCATATCAGATATTTGTAATTAATCACATACCACCAGAAGTGTGTGTTGATGAGCATCTACCAATGAAAGTGCAGATAAAAAAATGTAGATTGCATCACATTCCTTAATTTGTGCCTTTTAAAACGCATTCAACTTTTATGATCTCCAGTGGATTTTCTTGTTATTCTTCAAGCTATGATTTTGAATGGGTTAGACTACTGTAATGGTGTTTATTTAGGTTTACTTATAACTCATCTATGTTCATTATAGGTGGTACAGAATGTGGTGGCCTGTTTGTTAATAGGTTCCCACACACAACAACATATTACTCTCTCCTTGATGGCACTTCATTGTTGCCATGGAGCAATGTAGAAAATTTTAAATATACTAATTGATCTTCAACGTCATGCAATATAGCTTAGAAGCACTGAATGCCTGAATAATTTGCTCCACTGGTGTGTGCCTATACAAATCCTACATTCCAGTATGATCCATATCCTAGATATCCCACTTCTAAGGGTTGCTGGGTTGACCAGAACTCATACAACTGCCTTTTTTGCTGCAGCCCCTAGATATGGAACAGTCTCGCCACAAAGGTCAGAGCACAGGTAGATAAGAAATATTCTAGAAAATTATTGAAAGCTTACTTGTTCACTAAGGTCTTTCTTTTGTATCAATGGCAATTGCAGTTTGTGAACTATGTATATATTATAAACTTGTGTTGATGTTTTATGTATGTTGACTTCATGTTGATATTTATTGTGGGTGTATATATGTAAACCACCATATAAATAGTTTTTAGTCAGATGTGCAGTAAATGTGTTTCAAATAAATATATAAATAGCAAGATTTTAGTTCTTATTTCACAATTTCTTGATTTTAAAATATAATCATTTGGGCCTAAAAACAACAGGCCCGATTTTGGAAGGCAGTTATATGGGTATCAGCCCATGTTACCCGTATAAATTCCTTAACTGATATTTTCCAAAGGCACTTACATGGGTAGTGCCTTTGGCAAATCCCAGTTAAGTTCCTAACGCACCTAGATGCTATCCACTTAGCATCGGGGCATGTTGGGGGCGTTGCGGGGTGTAGCGGAGGCAGTGATTTTCAATGCTGCCTGCTTAGCGTTCTGTGCCGATAGGAAAACCCTTGCCTATCTTTAAGGTGCTGGGGCTAAATAAGCACCATCGAAAATCGCTGCTACCCACTTAGCTTCAGCGGCTGCTGGCCTGTGCGGCATGACCTGGATTTTCATTTCTGTTGCCGCAGAGATAAAAATGCAGATTAAGGGGGTTTTCGGGCAGGCTATGCGTCGACACGGCACATAGCTTGTCTAAATGAAAATCAGACCCAACGTATATTATTTTTGAGAAATGCACTTAAAATGAGTTTAGCTCAGCCCTGTTCAAGTACAACTACTACTAATCATTTGTTTAGCACTACAAGGTGTACACAGCATTGTACATGTACAAATAGGAAACAAACAACAACTAGGACTAGGGTAATTCAAAGGGGATGGCAAGATACAAATAGGTGATAAGCAGAAGAATAGGGGGATTAGGATCCAAACGCAGCCTTGACGAGGTAGGTTTTAGCCTGGATTTGAATAGTGCCGGAGAAGGAGCCTGGCATACTAACTCAGTTTATTCCAAGCATATGGAGCAGCAAGATGGAATGAGCGAAGTCTGGAGTTGGCAGTGGCAGAGACTGGCACAGATAAAAGGGATCTGCCAGAGGAGCGGAGTTCCTGAGGAAGGGTATAGGGAGTGAAAAGAGGAAAGGTAGTGAGGAGCTGCAGAATGAATACCCTTATAAGTCAGTAGGAGAAGTCTGAATTGAATGCGGAAATGGATAGGGAGTCAGTGAAGTGACTTGAGAAGAGGTGTTATCTGCGCATAGCAAGACAGGCGGAAGAACAGCCATGCAGCTGAGTTTTGAACAGATTGAAGGGGAGAAAGATGATTCTGAGAGAGACTGGGAAGCAATAGGTTGTAATATGCAGGAGGTGATTAGAGAGTGGGTAATGGTCTTAGCAATGTGTTCAGAAAGGAAGGGATACATTTTACTGATGCTATAAGAGGAAAAAAATGGCAGGTTTTAGCTATCTGTTGGATGTGTTCAGAGAAAGAGAGTCAAAGATGACCCCAAAGAAACAGGGAGAAGTGGAGTGTTTTTAACAGAGACAGAGAAAGGAGGAAGGGGGGAGGTGGCTTTAGGGAGAAAGATAAGGAGTTCTGTTTTAGCTATGTTCAGTTTCAGACATTGGTGAGTCATGCAGGCAGCAACGTCAGATAAGCAGGCTGAGATACGGGCCTGGATTCCTGGAGAGACTTCAGGTGTAGAGAAGTAGATATGAGAGTCATCAGCATAAAGATGATACTGAAAACCATGGGAGGAGATGAGTGTACCAAGTGATTGAGTGCTGAAAGAGAAAAGCAGACATCCCAAGGCAAAGCCCTGAGGTACACCGACTGAGAGTGGGATGGCAGTAGAGGAGGATCCACCAGACCATACACAAAAAGGTTAAGAGAAGAAAACTAGGCCAGAACAGGGTCCCTAAAACCAAGGGAGAACAAGATATCAAGACGGTTGTGATCAACAATGTCAAAAGCAGCAGAAAGGTCAAAAGAAGATGAGGATCGAGTAAAGGCCCTTGGATGTGGTGAGGAACAAGTCATTAGAGACTTTGGCAAGAGCAGTTTCTGTAGAATGTAGAGGTTGATAGCCAGATTGCAGTGGATCCAAAAGGCCTTGAGAGAACAGAAAGTTCAGACAATGGCAGTGAACCACACACTCGAAGAGTATGGAAGCAAAGGGGAGGAGGAATATGGGCTGATAATTAGAAGGACAGATAGGGTCTAATGAAGGATTTTTGGGAGAGGTGTAACCACAGCATGTTTGAAGACTGTAGGAACAATTGCAGTGGAAAGCGATAAGTTGAATATATGACAGTGGAAGAGATAAAGCTTAGTAGATGGGTGAAAATGGGATCAGAGGAACAGGTAATGAGTTTGGAAGAGGAGAGAAGATGAGCTGTTTCTTCCTCGATGATTTTAGAAAAGGAAAAAAGAGTGAAAGAGGCTGAAGGAAGAATTTGGGAGTACAGAAGAGGAAGGAAGGGGGTGGAGGTGACCCTGCAGAGAACTCAAGACTAATCTTGTGGACCTTATCATGGAAATAGTCAGAGTCTGGGCAGAAAGGGTCAGAGGTTGGAGGCGGAAGCACTTTAAGAAGAGAGTTGAGTGTATCAAAGAGGCAGCGAGGGTCAGAAGAAAGTGAATTAGTCAGGTGAATCTGATCCCATGATCCTTAATTCCATGTAATAATAGCATATTTACCTGACATAGACCATTGAACAGCTGTCTACACACACTGCTTCAGAGATAATGCTTCTCATTTATCAAACACAGTGAAATGTCATGTTACTGCCTGCCTAAGTATCCTCCAAAGAAAGAAGCCCAGCATAGTGACTTTTAAAATGGTCATGGTCCAAAGTGGCCAGTCACGGGCTCACAATGTCCTACCATTGATCACACAATATTACATAAAGTGTTTCCATTCAGCTCCATTATACATCCCAAATGAAGCAACACTATTCTCATTGTATTAATGTAGCCTCTACAACCCAGTTCATTGTTCCTCTCTCAGTTGCACCTAATGTTATATGTATGCTGTTCTGTTCCATTGTAAACCGCTTTGATTTTTTTGATAAGGCAGTATATAAAACACCCAAATAAAATAAACTGTGAAGACCCAAGTTTAATAATGCAGCCTGATCTCCACTCTGCCAACCTACTGTAACCTGCTCCATTACCCACTATCTTAAATCTGTAAAGCAGCGATTTTTAATGAACCCGTGATTAGAGGAGCAGTGGGAGTAGAAGCAGCATTTTGGTGGTGAAGTGATTACTTCTGAGGAGTTTACCGGTAAGACTTTTCCCTGCTGCCTGATGCTACAGCTGCTGGGATGATATCACTCATGCAACTGGGAACGTCCTATAAAGCTGAAGCCGCACAGTGGATTGTGAGGAGACGTAGGAGCAGACACAGCCTTTTGTGGTGAGATTACTTCTGAGGAGTTTACCTGTAAGACATTCCCTACCTGTTGGTGCTGCAGCTACTGGGGTGATTTCATTTATGCAACTGGGAACATCCTATAAAGCTGAAGCCATCCCATGGCACACAACCACAGGGGTACAGCCTGAAGAGGCGAGATCAGAGGAGCAGGTCATGCCCCTTTGGAGAACCATTGGAGCATCGTCAGAGTGAAGAAGATTCTCCTTATGCATCACCAGTTAGATAAGCAGAAAAATAAAACCAAGTCTGTTACTGTGCCAGCCAGTAAGAGAGTAATTTGTGCAAGGTGTTGGTACCGGAGTTGGTGCAATATGTTGACACCTAGAGAAACCTTAAGCCTTATGCCACCCCCCCCCCTCCCCCCCCCCCCCCCCCAGCTGTCAGAATCTATTGTTTATCTTTGAATGGCATGCTTTTTGCAGCCTCCCAGAAGCTGCCACCCTAGGTCACTGCCTAGTTTGCCTAATGGTTGGGCCATCCCTGATCCTATAAACCAGGGGTGGCCAACTCCAGTCCTTGAGAACCACAATGCAGCCTGGTTTTCAGGATGCCCCTAATGAATATTCATGACATATTTGCATGTGCTGTCCACTATGTATGCAAATATATATATCATGAACATTCATTAACAAGAAAATCCACACTGAAAGTGTTACATATACCAAACAGAAACTCTCAGACCAAAACAATCCAAATTATTCCTAACTCAGCTAAACTTACTCCAAAAGCTCAAAAGAGTCACAACAGCTAAACCACCTAAAAGGAGAAAATTATGGGGGATGTTTACTAAAGTGCGGTAAACGTGACTAACACACGTTATATGACGTTAACGACCGTAAGTGCCGTATAACGCGCGTACCGATGGGCTAACGACTGTTAACGTAATACTACGCGCGTTAAGCATAGTTAACGATCGTAAAGTCCCGCGGCGCGTTAAAACAGCGCAGAAGGTGGAGAGTGGGCGGAGAGAAGGGGTCAATGGGCGGAGAGTGGGCGGAGAGTGGGCGGGGAGAGACTCCCCTCACACTAACGCACTGAATTCCTGAGCTCAATTCCAACGCGAATGAAAACCTGTTGTTAAAGGCATTTAAAGGGAAGAGAAACCATTTCCGTCAGCAATGTACAGAAAAACCGGGGAAACCCACAAAACGTGAGCAGTGTGATACATGTGCACAGAACAAAATTTCACATAAAAAGTTAAAAATGACCACAAGAAACATTTTAAAAAGCATAATTCAGCTGGGCAACAGTGATAGCAATGGGCAACAAGGAACAACACTCCCTGGAAAGCACCAAAAAAAAAGAAATGATGTGTGGAAGGGTCTACGCTCCGCAGACCCTTTCAAAGATCATTTCATTGTAATGGAGCTGTCCTGGGAGTGTTGTGTAATGTTTCCCAATGATATCATTGTTGCCCAGCTTGGTTATGGGTGTGTGCCCCTTTTGTGAGGTCTTTTCTGAGGTTTATGTGCACCTTTGTCTGCATACAAGGTAAATGAGGCCACAGTAAACCTGTTGCAGAGCAGGTTTTCTGACTCGTCAGGCCGGTTTAACTAACTCCAGGGACAGCACTGTCTCTGTGGCCACAGTGTGGTGCAACAGACACAGCCAGTGCCTGTAAGACCAGAGGGTCACAGGTTCAAATCCCAGCGGGGGCTCCTGCCAACCCAGTCCCCATAGTTTTACCCACCACTAAACAGTGATAGTAAAGACACTCCTTTATTGCAGAGAACATACGCATGGCCTATATTTTACCACACCAAACACAGACACCAGAAACAGGCACATTACCTAAAGCAGAGTCCCGCAAATGCAGTCCTGGAGGGCCCCACACCATTCCGGTTTCATGCTGCCTCTAATAAAGATGCCTGTGCTGCATAGCTATGCACCACCCCCATGGTATGCAGATGTAGCTCATGCATATTTATGAGGGACAGCATGAAAACCCGAACAGTGCTTGGAACACCAGGACTGGAGTTGGGGAACTCTGCCATAAAGCAGCAGCCAACAGGGCCACCCACCCACCCACAGGCCCCATTGGCCAATGCCACCTGGAGAGGCAAGACATTGGGCCCTGCCTGTATCTCCCAATACTAGCAGTTGCATACCTTAGCAATGCCACCCTACACCTGGGTATATGGTACACAGCTATCAAACGTTTCCTCTGATAACTGGCAGATATCAATTCCTACGTTAAGCACATTTTGCTCATTGAGCTCCACCATAACAATCATTCTGATTTCTGCGGTGTGTGCTGCAGGTCTGGTCTCTGACAGTGTTCACCACCCTGGGGAGTGACCCCCCAACAGTCTTGTGTACCATATCCATGCCTGTACTATGCCCAGGACTGGTGTGGTGGGTATGGCTGCTGACCACCTCTATAGTAGCACAATGCTGGCATAGGTGTGGGGATGGCTGTCTGTCTATCCCAGGGGTCTCCAACTCCAGTCCTGGAGGGCCGCAAACCAGTCAGGTTTTCAGGGTATCCCTAATGAATATGCATGAGATATATGCATTAGAAATAGCCTGCCATACTGACTGGTTTGTGGCCCTCCAGTGCTGGATTTGGGGACCCCTGCCGTACACCTCTGTCATGTATGATTGTGAGTGGGCAAGGTACAGATGTCCTCGACATCAAAAGGGTAGATAGAATGTGTCACATCCCTCCTCGTTTCTTACCACCACCAAAAAGTTGTCTAATAGACAATATTTTGGTGGTGGTGAGAAGCGAGGAGGTATGTGACACATTCTATCTACTCTTTTGATGTTGAGGACATCTGTACCTTGCCCACTCACAATCTTAAATGACAGAGGTGTACAGTGGGGGTCCCCAAATCCAG
Organism: Ichthyophis bannanicus; assembly: GCA_033557465.1. Taxonomy (NCBI): domain Eukaryota; kingdom Metazoa; phylum Chordata; class Amphibia; order Gymnophiona; family Ichthyophiidae; genus Ichthyophis; species Ichthyophis bannanicus. The sequence goes on from CM066035.1 coordinate 760,151,235, forward strand.
CACTGGAAGGCCACAAACCAGTAAGTTTGACAGGCTATTTCTAATGCATATATATCTCATGCATATTCATTAGGGATACCCTGAAAACCTGACTGGTTTGCGGCCCTCCAGGACTGGAGTTGGAGACCCCTGGTCTATCCAGTGTGTGGTGGCTGCAAACACCTTCCACAGCCCACACTGCCAGCAATGTTGCCAGTATTGGGCTGCCAATGTGCATAATGAGGAGCAAGGTACCATGGGTATAGGCCGGACAGGGTGGCCTGGCCAGGGTGCATCTGCACAGGGCATAGGGCAGTGACAGGCACATTGTAGTGCCCAGCCACCACCTACACAGACAGGGTGACCTCAGTATATCCTGCTGAGAGATCACTCTCACCCTGACTGTGCAGTGACCACAGCATGGCTAGGCACTCCCATAGTGCTATCTAGTATTTCTCTCATGCGATAAATATGGGATTCCTTTTGGGGCCCAGTCACTGATGTATCTGCTTGCTGTGTATGCTGACATCCCAGTTCTGGGTGCAGGCATCTCCACTGGGCACTAGCAGGCTGTTTGCAGCTGGTAGATGTTATGATGGAGTGGCTTGCAGTGGCTGATGGCTTGCACCAGGGGAATAACAGATAGTGGTGGGGTGCAGCATACCATATCCAGGCCTAATGTCTGTCTGCTATCATGTTATGGCTGTGTACAGAGCTGCATTGACTGCCCTGTGGGGTGTCTGTTCCTCAGCAGGACTAGGGTTAATGTTCCCCTCTTCTACTGCCACCTTTGCAGGGAGGTAGACTGTGGATCTTTTGATAGGAGACCCTGTTTGCCACCCTCAGCCCTGGGGGAGGAGGGTGGTGGTGCATGGAGGCTACACCTGACTGAAACAGACAGAGATGTCCAAAGTGTTCCTGCAGAAACTACCTATCTCACACAGTGACACTGCTTTGGACCTGCATCATGGACGGTGCTGTGGACCTAGTGCTGGGCACCTCACTGCAACCTCAGGGTGAGCACAGTACCCGCACAATGTGACGGTGTGTAGCTACTCTGTGCCAGTACAACACACGGTCGGTACCCCCTATCAGGCCGAGGTGCTGTGGGGGTGCACATGGTCAGTTCCCCCTACCAGGCCGAGGTGCTGTGGGGGTGCATTCCCCATGGTGTGTATCTGTGGACAGCTGATTTGCATGTGCAGTGCATCATGGGTGTGACTGGCACAATCCAACCCTGTGAAACTCCAGCACCTGCTCACAGGCTCTGATAAACCATAGGCCATCACACGTACATCTGTTAGCATAATGCATAGGTGCAAGACACCCTACAGAGTCTGTAATATAAGATGCCCACACTGGTAAAAACACACGTACCCACGCACGTAAAAACACACGTACCCACGCACGATTGTACGCACGCAGCTACGCACGTACCAATGCACGCAACCTCGCACGTGGCTAGGCACACTCCGAGGGTGTTTTTCTGACACCAATACTCAGCGTAACAAAAAACATGCCTCCTCTTTCCCTCTGTAATGTTCAGGGTGATGCCTGGGACAGCCTTCTGCGTTAGGCACACTGGGGACTTGAACCCATGCTGCCTGTAACAGCGGTCAGTACCGTAACCATTGTGCTTCAGCTCTGTTTCAGTGCTTTGTGTCTGTACATCTTCTTATGTTTAACGCACAGTGACGCGCCACGGCGCCCGGTAACGCTCGTTAATTTTTTTAACACGCGTTAGTGGTGACGATGTACCGCCCATGTCCTTATTTGGGGTTTCTGTCATTACCGCGGCTCCTAACGTGAATTGCACTAACGCAGTTTAGTAAACATACCCCTATGTCAAACCGCCATGGCACCAACAATTTAGGGGAGAAAAATCCTTAGACCTTATCACTTCCAACTATGTGGCAACAAAAGCCAAAGGGGAGATCAAGAGCTCTACATCATAGGCTTTAAAAAAACTCTCCTTTCTTTTATTATATTTATTCAATGGTTCAATAAACACAGAGGTGCCTAGAAGGTACACTCCCTATACTCACCACCCACATCAAAGCATTAATCAATCAGTCTACCAAAGCTCCTAAACCAGTCTTACAGAGCTACCAAACAACTTTAACCAAAACTAAAGTCATTTACTAAAAAGCAAGCTTCACATACACTCCCACTGACATCTCACAACTTATATCACACATTTAAAATTCAAACTCAAAACACCAATAGAGGGGAATGGACAGAGAAAGCACTTACATGGCACCTCAGTATACATTAATTATAGCATAGCAATGGCAATTGTAAATAACCGATTACGCTGCAATGCTGGCCTGCAGTATGAGTTCAAATGTAATGGTAAAAACACTTCAGAAACGGGGAAAACCCTGCAAACAAGAAACAAATTAGTAAAGTTCAGAAAACCTTCACAAAAGCACAGCTGATCTACTTATCTTAAAGCTGTCACTGAGGAACTACGGAACAGCTGTCAGGAAACGCTGTCTGGAACCCACTCTAAACAGACTTAAGTGCTAAAGCAGCCCCACAGAATTTGCTGCCTAATGAATATTCATTAGATACATCCTGACAACCAGACTGTATTGTGGCTCTCCAGGACTGGAGTTGGCCACCCCTGCTATAGACATTGGGGCATGTTTACTAAACCTTCTTAATGTGCGCTCTGTGACGTTATCACATGCTAAGGTACCTTAGCGCGCGATAATGGTACTTTATCAGGCGCTCAGGTACCTTAGCGCGCGTTAACACGCGCAGCGGCGCAAATGAGCGCTGAAGGTGGGGAAAGGCTCCCGGAGGGCGGAGGAAGGCTCCCCAGGGGCGAAGAGAAGGGGTCAATGGGTGGAGAGTGGGAGGGGAGAGGCTCCCCGCACACTAACGCTGTGAAATCTGAGGCTCAAAACTAACGCCCGTGAAACCCTGGCGTTAGAGCTGATTTAAAGGAAAGAGAAACCATTTCTGTCAGCAATGTACAGCAAAACCAGGGAAACCTACAAAAAAGTGATAAGTGTGATACATGTGCACGGAACAAAAGTGAAAAGAAACATTGAAAATGACCCCAACAAAATATAAAAAAAAACATAACCAAGCTGGACAATAGTGATATTAATGGGAAACATCAAAAAACACTCCCAAGAAAGCTCCAAAAAAAAGATGACTTTTGGAAGGGTCTACGCTCCGTCCCCATACAAGGTGAATGATCCCACAGTGCAATTGCACTCATCAGGGTTTCCTTCTCCATTGGACAGGTTTCCTATGGGGTGCACATGTTCCACAACAGCAGGGCGGGCATATCGGAATGGGCAACTGGACAGATGCTAGGAAAGGGGACACAGAGGGCTGCAAACGGCACATGCTGTACTGCAGCTGGGCCACAGTGCGGACTAGGGTGATGCCTAGGTGGCCCATAGGAATGCTGAAACAGTACAGCAGCCAGACAGCAACTGATGAGGGCCAAGCATGGGCACGAGTGTGCTTCCCACAGTGTCACAGGGGATAGTACCCAATAGGGACCCCCAAGGGCACAGAATAGTGGCAGGCGGTGCTGGGGGGAAGCGTGGACACCTATGCAGGCACCCCTACCCCAGAACCCACAACATAGGCAGCCGCCTACCCGCACACTGGATGGCCTGAGGCTGCGCTCCACCAGCACCACCAGCAGAAGGGCATGTCAGCAGGGTGGCAGAGGGGCACTGGTGGTGGAGGGGGCAGTGGCAGCTGCCCAGAGCAGACCGTGGCCTAGCCCTGTGTAGGTGGGTGCCATGCACTGCAACAGACAGACCCTGTCTGATGAACAGTCATAGTATCCCCAAGGAATATGCTGTTTTTGTGGCAACACGGTGGTGCAGTGCACACAGCCAGTGTGTTCAGGAGCAGGGGGTCACAGGTTCAAGTCCCAGCTGTGGTTCCTGCCAACCCAGCCCCCATATTTTACCCACTACTAAAACGTGCTAATACAGACAGAACCTTTATTGCAGATGACGTAAACATGCCCAAAACACCAACATTTTACCCTACAGAGCACAGACACCATAAACAGGCGCATTACCTAGAGCAGAGTCTCCCAAATGCAGTCCTGGAGGGCCAAACACCATTCAGGTTCCATGCTGCCTCTAATAAAGATGCCTGTGCTGCATTTCAATGCGCCGCCCACGTGAGGGACAGCATGAAAACCCAAACAGTGTTTGGCACAACAGGACTGGAGTTGGGAACCTCTGCCGTAAAGCAGCAGCCAACAGGGGCAGACACACCCACACCCACAGGCTCCATTAGCCAGTGCCTCTTGGAGAGGCAGGACATTGGACCCTGCGTGCATCTCCCAATACTAGCACTTGCGTACCTTAGCAAAGCCACCCTAAACTTGGGAATACGGTACACAGCTATCAAAAGGTTGCTGTGATTACTGGCAGATAGCAATTCCTAAGTTAAGCACAATTTGCTGATTGTGCTCCATCATAGCAACCTTTCTGATGTCTGTGGAGTGTGCTTCAGGTCTTGTGTCTGACAGTGTTTACCACCCTGGGGAGTGACCCCAACAGTATTGCGTACCATATCCATGCCTGCACTGTGCCCAGGACTGGTATGGTGGCCAGGGCTGCCAAACACCTCTACAGTAGCAGAATGCTGGCATAGGTGTGGGAGTGTGTGTCTGTCTATCCAGTGTGTGGTGGCTGCAAACACTCTCCACAGCCCACACTGCCAGCACTGTTGCCAGTATTGGCCTGCCAATATGCATAATGAGGAGCAAGGTACCATGGGTATAGCCCGGACAGTGTGGCCTGGCCAGGATGCATCTGCATAGGGCAATGGCTGGGACATTGTAGTGCCCGGCCACCACCTGCACAGACAGGATGGCCACAGCATGTCCTGCTGGGAGATCACTCTCACCCTGACTGAGCAGTGACCACGGCATGGCTAGGTTCCCCCATAGTGTTATACAGTATTGCTCTCAAGTGATATCTATGGGTTCCCTTTTGGGGTCCAGTCACTGACTTATCTGCTTGGTGTATATGCTAACATCCCAGTTCTGGGTGTGTGCATCTCCACCAGGAACGTGCACTATGGACTAGCTAAGAGACTGTCTCCAGCTGGTATGTGCAGCGGCTGATGACTTGCTGCAGGAGAATATCAGATAGTGGTGGGGTGCAGCTTAGCATATCCAGGCCTAATGTCTGTCTGCTATTGCTTTATGGATGTGTACAGAGCTGCATTGACTGCCCTGTAGGGTGTCTGTTTCCTAGCAGGACTGGGGTTGATGGTCCCCTCTACTGCCACCATCGCAAGGAGGTAGAATGTGGATCTGTTGGTGGGAGACCCTGTTTACCACTCTCAGCCCCCGGGGGGGGGGCAGTGGAACATAATCCTCATATGGGTCCATAAGGGCTAAACCTGACTGTGAAATACAGATGTATCCAAGGTACATCTTCAGAAACTACCTATCTCACACACTAGCACTGCTGGGGACCTGCAGCATAGCCTATTTCTGCCATTGAGCTTGCTGTGGACCTGGTGCTGGGCGCCCCACCTCACCCTCAGGGTGAGTACAGTACCTGCACAATGTGACGGTGTGTAGCTACTCTGTGCCAGTAACACACACGGTCAGTTTCCCCTACCAGGCCGAGGTGCTGTGGGGGTGCATACCCCATCTTGTGATCATCTGTAGACTGCTGATTTGCATGTGCAGTGCATCATGGGTATGGGTGGGTTAACCCTATCCTGTTGACCACAGCAGACTGTTTGTGTGGTGACGTGCAGTCCTTCTGCAGCCAGCCAGGGGTTTGTTAGCAGTTATGGAGCTGTAGCCCACTGGTTACATCACTGCCTGTAGAGCCAGAGGTCATGGGTTCAAACCCACAGTGGGGTTATTTGATAGGGCCGTCTGAAGCATTGTTTATTTTTAATGTACATTAGTGCTGCCAGCAAAAACACCCTCAGGGTACTGTAACCATAAGGTGCCTCAGAAGGCGCCCTATAAGGTGATCGCTGGAAGTAGCGGTATATAAGTGTTTGCTAAATAAATAAATAAATAAATAAATTATAGGGCGCCCTATAAAGCGCCTTCTGAGGCATCTTATGGTTACAGTCCGTATAAGGTGCCTTATAAGGTGTCCTATGGAGCGCCTTATAGGGTACCCTATAGGGGACATTATAGGGTGCCGTGGCGGACAGTGCACTTTATAATGTGCCCTATGGAGTGCCTTATAGGGTGCCTTATGCGGCACCTTAAGTTATGGCACGTGAGGGTGTGTTTGCTGGCAGCAATAATTAAAATACAAATAAAATGCCTGAGGAAACAATACTTACATGTCAAAGATGATGCCTCAGCCAGCCTTATGCATTAGGCACACTGGGGGATCGAACTCATGACCCCTGTATTATCAGTCAGTGTATTAACCATTGTGCTACACGTCTGTTCCTATGGTTGGATGTCTGTGCGCCTACTTAAGATTACCGCGCGGTAACCCAATAATGTGTGCGGCAGTGCGCGTTATCGCGCGCTAATCCCGTTTTGCTACTTTAGACTGAAACGCCCACTCCTTATGTGGCATCCTGCACACTAACGCCGGGCGCACATTAAGAAGGTTTAGTAAACATGCCCCATTGTGTCTCTGTCTAGACTCTAAAATGTGGGTTGGAGAGTTTGTCTTGCCCCAACAGAATGTCTCCTCAGATACTTCCACCTCTACATCTCCTTCTCCGTTCTCTGTGATCTCCTTTATGGAAGTAGCAGGCACCCTCCCTGCCAGTATCTTCATCCTTGTTGATAAAGTTGCATTCAGGGATATGGTTTCTGATTCATTGGGTTCTGATGTTCCCGTTCCCGTTCCTACTCCTACTGTATATATTTTTCAATGGTGCCTTTAAGTGAGAACAAGGTTGCAGTCCAGTCGCTCAGGTTCTAAATTATGTTTTTTCCACATTAGTAAACTTTCTGATCCAAACTCCAGAGTGACTGCAATGGATAAGATTCTTACAATGGAACCTAGGGTCGTTTCTTTGCAGAAGGTGTATGATTCTATGATAAAAGATTCTTTATCTGTACATTCTAATTTGAAATTTTGGAAAACTTGCAGATTAAGGGCAATTTGCATTTTATTAATTTCCCCCAGATTTGTTAAAGAGATTTTAAATATTTCATTTAGATTCTTTGCTTATTTCAAATTTCTATTATATTCCTTCTAAGGTTTAGCAAAATACTTTTTCTGTGGGTGGTTATGATTGGTTGGTTTCTGAAAAAAATTTGATTTAACAGCTTTTCTTGAAAGCTCTCAAGATAACATTGGGGACAGAGCTATTTAATAGTTACTCTTGCTAATGAAAATGATACGATGAACATCCTGAGGGTTTACTTTAAAAAGAAAGCTGTGACGTTTTGGGGGGGTGCCAATTCAGTTTTCCAGACATTTCACTGTCTACGCAGCTCCATAGAAAGGCTTTCTTGGGAGTAAAGGCCCAGATACTGGCAGGGCCATACCGAGCGTGAATCGTGCGCTGTGCGACTTGCACATCGGGTGCACGTCCCTCCCCCCCTTCCATCTAGCCACATTCTGGATGGCAGTGGGAGAGAAGAGGCGCGCCCAATCTGCAAGTCACCAGCGCACTAAGCAGATCTGTCCCTCCCTGCTCTGATGCTGCGCCAGAGGAGGGAGGGACCAGACCTGCTTAACGTGCCGTGAGAAGGCTTAAGGGGCGCGTTTCAGCTGTCTTCGTTTGCCTGCCACCGCTGAGAGAATAAAAAGTGGCAGCAGCAGGCAACAGCAGACAGCTGAAATGTGCCCCTTAAGCCTTTGCGCCCTGTGCGGCCGTACCACCCGCACAGAGCTATCTACGGTCCTGGGTACTGGCCCTTGGGACTACTTAAAAAATTTTTCCTGTAAATGTATGGCAATTTATCAGCAAGATAACTACATCTTTTTTGATCCTTTATATCTGAATACTATCTTGTAGAAAGGAAATAAACACTTACTGAACTATTTGATATTAGCTTTGTTTGGAGATTTCTAAGTTTCATTTAGCTGCTAGATTGTGGATATCATTACCCTGGATTTGTGTGTTTATTCTTTTTGAATTTTGAACCACTGTTCCTTCTAGATGAGGGCTATAGTGGGAGGCTATATAAAGTATGTTGCCTGATTCGCTTTTGTAATTATGGATAGATTCTCCTAATTCTTAATTTGTGACATGCATAATATTATAATTATTATTTAATTTAAAAGTGATCAACCATTGCTTTTTGCAATTTCTTAGTGTGCAGAGAGTGTGTGCTCAGCAAGCTTCTCTCAACTGGTAGTTTAGTTCTATCTACCTCAAGAGGCACGAACAAACTATTAAACAAATAACATATGATGACCCTATGATTAAAAAACCTAATCATCTGTTGGGTGCATCCAACTGGCCCCAGCAGAGCCATATCAAGGCCTGTGTGACCAGTGCAGTCGCATAGGATGCAAGTACAGGAAGGACACTGATATCATCACTGGGCTTCCAGAAAGCTCAAAAACGAGTTACTGCACATGACTGGGAGGGGGGCACCAGATTTGTTAGTCACACAAATTGCATTTCTATCTTGGTACGATCCTAGTCCCCAAAGTCTGGGAGCAAAGCATGAAGCTCATACATGGATCATGACCTTGAACAGTTGACCTACCAGAACACTGGTAATAACAACGTAATTTTCTCTTTAATCTTTGGTACTTTTTAAAAGCAAATCATCAGTCATTCAGTAAAACCTTTGTGGAGAGCTAAAATGTGCCAATGTATATATATGAATTATGTCAGTCTCCGAAATGTATCTGAATGTTGCATGATGCATATAATGCAATCTTTACTGGCCTAAGGTATGTATTCCGAAAGGAGAGTATAATTTGCATAGAGAGCATGATGATAAGCTAAATAGGTGGTGTTCAATGGATATTGTCTTTCAGCAAATCATTACACTAACCCCTCCATTTTGATTGAATTTTATTTTATTTGCACTTTTTATTTTTCTTTTCTTTTATTCTAAATTTAATATTTTGCAATTTCATTTTATTGTAAACTGCTTTGATATTTTTTATATTGCAGTATATCAAATGCAACAATAAGCAATAAAATCTGACAAGGTCGAACATGTTTAATGAAGCCACAAAAATGGACTTATAATAGGTAAACCTATCTTAAGCCATATTGGATGATGGCTTTCAAACCGTAACAGGTTATTACAATCAATGGATTGCCTAAAGAGATAGGTTGCCTATCTAGTGTCTTTCCTTGAATAAATGTCCCAGAAAGTCAAGCAAATCATGATCCCAAACAGCTGAAAATTTAAGGATAGGATCCAGTGAATTAAGACAGTGAACAAAGATGGGCAATGTTTCTTCTGTAGATATCCAAATGAAAAGACATCTATGCATTTACGTCACATGCATATATATTGATATTGATCTGACATGTATAAAACGGTTCTTTATTTTTTATTTATTTATTTAAAAGGATTTATATCCCACTTTATCCTTGAATCAAAGCGGTTTTCACTGCAAACCAATCAGGTTGAAGAGTGCGGGGGTGTCGGCATGCAGTGGTTGTGAAGGTAACATTAGTGAATGTGTAATACAGGTGTAACTTGATTAAAAGGTGCAATATATATAGGCTGAGCTATCTACAGTGGGCTATATACAAGGAGGGGGTGTGGTAGGCTAGGGTGGTAGGGGGGGAAGAGGGGGCAGAGGCAGGGCGGGGGGACAGGTGTTAGGAACAATTAGATAAGTCACGTAATGTCGCCGTAATGCTCTATGTAGAGCGTGGTCTTGGAGTAATTTTCTAAAGTCCTTAATATCGACCATTGATCTTAAACTGTCAGGGAGGGAGTTCCATAGGGCATGCGCTGCCAGGGATATAGCTGGTGGTTTGCCTCATTTTGGTGAAGTCTTTGGGGGTTTGATGGTGTCAGTGGTGCATCTCCTCCTGGGTCTAGAACTTGAGTCAAAGCTGATGATTGTCTGTAGACTGTTCACTGAGATGTCCTGTTTGATTTTGAAGATGTCCAGTATGGTTTTGTATCAGATGTGAGAGTCGATTGGAAGCCAGTGGAGGAGGTTCATAATAGGGGTGATGTGATCGTGCCTTCTGGAGCCAGTTATGCGAGCAGCGGTGTTCTGCGCCAACTGCAAGGGCCGGAGTGCGTGTTTTGGGAGGCCAAGGTAAATTTGGTTACAGCAGTCCAAAATGGGTGTGATGATGGCTTGGCAGACAGTGCAGAAGTGCTTTTGGGAGAGAATTGGCTTGAGGTGTCTGACGGTTCTTATCTTGAAGTATGCGTTCCTGGCATTTTTGCTGATGTGGGACTGGAGGTTCAGCTCTGTTGAGGGTGATTCTGAGTTAGTTTAGCTCTGGCTTTATGGGTATTGTGATGTTGTTGAGTTTGATGGTGGGTGGGGAGGTGAAGGTGGCATTTCTGGTTATTAGTAGAGCTTCTGTTTTGTTGTAGTTTATAGTCAAGTTGTTTTGTAGTAGTCAGCTTGTCATTTGTTGTAGGCAGTCAGCTATTTTTGAGTAGTTTGGGTTATCAAGGTTAATTGGGGTATATATCATTATATCGTCTGCACAGATAGTGTAGTGTATATTGTGTCTTGATGATGGCGCAGATGGGATGTATGTATATGTTAAATTGCAGTGCAGAGAGGGTGGAACCTTGTGGTATGCCCTGTTAGGCTATGAATGGTCAGGAAGTGCCGGGGCCGCATTTGACTTGGAGCTGTCTGTCTGTGAGGTAGGAGGTGAACCAGTTCAAGGTGGTGCCATGTAGTCCAATTTGTTGAAGTCTTGATATGAGGATGCTGTGGTCGACTGTGTCGGAAGCTGATGTGATGTCAGTGAAAATGATGATGATACCTCTTTTTATGTTGTCAATCGCCTTGAACAGATTGTCAAAGAGGTATATCAGAAGAGTTGCAACACTGTGGTTTGGGCGGAACCCGTGTTGATGTTGGTCTAGAGGGGCATAGTTGTCGATGTGTTCCTGGAGCTGATGTTGTACAGCCTTTTCAATGACCTTAGCCATGAGGGGGAGGCTAGATATAGGCCTGAAGGCAGCTGGGTTGTCTTTATTCAGTGTAGTTTTCTTTGGAATAGGGCGGATCATTGCTAGCTTTAGGGCATATGGCATTGTCCCGAGGGTGAGGGAATTGTGCACTATGTTGTGGATAAGCTTGTCCTTCGCTAATTTAATCCATGCTACTGGGCATGGGTCTGTCGGGGCGATGCTAGTATTGAGCTTGGTAATTATTTAGGAGATCTGCTCCGTCGATGGGATGCTGAACTTGTCCCAGCTCTGGCTGGGTGTTGAGGGCTTGGAAGGTGCGTTTGAGGTTGGTAATGTGGGGGAAGAGAACTTGATTTGAAGGTAGTCAGTGAAGGTCTGTGGATGTATTATTTCATCTTTCTCAGGAGTGAAGGAGTAGCCTAGTGGTTAGAACACTGGCTTGGTAACCAAGCAACCAGGGTTTGATTCTCACTAACACTCCTTGTGGCCTTGGGCAAGTCACTTAACCCTCCATTGCCTCAGAAGAAAGGCCTGGCAATCTACTTCCAGTGACACTGTCAAAAAAACCCCAGGGGCTTTTGGGTCACCAGGAGTCAAGACTGACTCAAAGACACACATTGCAGGTGTTGGCTCATTGGTGAGAGCTTTTACTATCTCAAATGGTCCTCTGGATCTATTGGGGGGGACTTGAGAATCAGGTTGGTGTAGTATTCCTTTTTGTGCTGATTGATGAGTTTGTTATATTCCTTTTGTTTTATCTGATATAGATTCTGGGAGCTTTCTGATCTAGTGCGTCTCCAGCATCATTCTAGTCTCCTTAGTGTTCGCTTTGTTATCTGGATCTCTTTTGAGTACCAGGGGGCAGTTTTGGTTTCAGAGCGGTGGGCTCTTGAGGTCTTGGTTTCTGGGGCTTTAGTTGCAGTAGAAATGATCTTGTTCCATCTTTCTATTTGGTTGCTTGAGTTGTTATCTATTGTGCTCAGGTTGGGTAGTATATCTTGGAGGAATTGGTCCTTGTTGAGGCTTTTAAATCTCCTACCTGTGTGATGCTTGACCTGATTATCATTTGAGCTTGTTGACTGTATTTCAATTTTTATTACATGGTGGTCTGACCACGGTACAGGTGAGATCGCGGGGTTTGAGATGCTGTTCTTTTCTATTAGGTGGTTGGGAGCAAAGATGAGATCTGGTGAGGATCTGAATCTGTGAGTAGGGGCTGTGATGATCTGTTAGAATTGAAGAGAGCGCATGGCTATTAGGAAGGATTCTACATCTTTGCTGGAGGTTGATTTGAGGTTGAAGTCCCCCAGCACGATCAGAGGTTTGTGGCAGGTGTTTAACTGCACAGACCGCTTCCAGTATAGCAGATAGACCGTCAAGGGAGGCACGTGGAGCTCTATAGGTGCGGCACAGGGCTAGGTGATTGTTCTCTATGATGATTGACTCGCATTGCATTGTATTTGTTGAGGTTCAGATCTTGAGTCTCAGATTGCTTCTTGCTAGAATCAGGACTCCTCCTTTTTTGTGTGTGTGTGGGCAGCTGAAGGCTGTGTGGGATGGTGGTATTAGTTGGTTGAGGATCACATTGTCAGTGGGTGCAAACCATGTCTCTGTGATACAAAGTATGTTGGTCTGCTGTATTTCTAAGTGGTCAGCTAGGGTGTTGATTTTGTTTCTTATTGACCTGGCATTGATGAGTTCTAAGGTAATAGGTAGCAAATTTTTGTGGGTTCCTGGTAACTTCCTTGGGAGAGTGTGGGGATTTGTGTTTGCTTTGGTGAGATTTCTTTGGCAGGGTCTCCTGTGCGTGAGTTGCAGCGTTTCATGGTAACGTGGTGCGTGAAGGTAGCTCCATGGATGTGCCTGCATGGCTAAAGCCTTTGAAATGTGCTGCATATAGATACCCTAGAGGATGCCATGGTAACCCCCATAGCTGCACAGTCAGTTTGCAAATAAAATTAGTTGTCAAAATAAAGTTTTTACAAATGGCAATTTCAGCATATCGCAGAAATTCCATGTGGTCTCTCCCTCTTTCTCTCTGAAAATGGCTTCATGGTCACATCCAAAACCACTGATTCCTCATCTAACTGCTAAAAATGTCTCTGCAGTAACACCAGTCAGATGAATACAATCTCTCAACCTATTGAATGTGTTCTGCACATAAGATTTAGCTAGAAGTAATAGCAGTCTCAAAAATAAATTGACAGATTTAGATAATAGCTCCAATACAGAGTTCATTACCAACACAATCTACCATGTCCCTACCACCACTAAATATCTAATTTAGTGACAGAGATTGATCTTCACCTACTCAAACACACTATTGGAAAAATAATACACTCCACCCCAAAGCTCTTAACATCTGTGAGTGCCACAGGTAAACATTAAAGAAAATGGAGATCGCCAACACTAAGATACCCCACAAATGAGTGGTCTGGAAAAGACTTTAATAGGTGTGATAACCTTGCTAATACAGTGACCAGCTGACTTAATTTTTTAAGACCTAGATAATCCATCCTTGGTTTTAGCTTCCTGCTATGGACTTATCAAACCATCAGTTTGTCCTGAGAAAATAGAGTTAGCTGGTCACCTTAACTTCTAATGAGATTGCCTTGGTCTGATCCTGTCCTTATCCTGAGAGACCAGTTTAGATTGCCATCAGACCCAGGTCAGTCAAGGGCTGGATTTAAGATTTCGGCATGCATGGGCAAGACCAGAGCATAGGTAAGGAAGCCCTCTCTAAATTAGAGGGCATGGGGAAAGGGAGATTGTTAGAGTCCCTCAGTGGTACCCCTTTAAAGTAAGGCCTGTGTATAGTCCTAACACAAGCAGTACTATACCTCTCTTTGGCCTAAATACCATATTTCCCAGATTATAAGTCTCAGTCTTTTAAATCATGAGCAGTCAGTGCAACCTATATAAAGGGGCTACTTATACTGTAACTCTACAGCAAGTAAAGACATTCAGATTCCTCGTTCTTATTTGCTGTGGACTGTGATTGTTCCTGATTCAGGTAACCCTCCTTATCATCTCTGCTAATGTGATTCTCCGCAGACAACCTGTCTGCTGGGCTCTCCCCCAGCTTAGAAAAGTCCTACCCGCCCGAGATTCCCACCCAACAGCTTCATTTTCTTCTGCGGACTAGGTTGCCACTTCTCTCCCCTTCTCCAGTTTTACTTCTGGGTTTTTTTTTTAGCGCTGCCAACTACTTTTGCTTTTCTTTTATTATCTTCATCTCTGCCCCCCGCAGGCCGCTTTCAGTTTTTCTCTTTGAAACGCCAGTGCTGCAGCTCACAGCTCTGTGCTGTCGCGCCTTCTTTCCTTTCACTCCTACTCCTTCATCTGCGACTTATACAGCGGGGCAACTTGTATTGTAACTCTACCAGTTTAAGCCTACTTTTGGCCACGGCGACTTATATTCCAGGAAATACGATATTTTGTAGCTTTAAAATTTGATACCCTGGCCAGTTGTCCTATTTATCATGTTTAAATCTGGGGGTCTGGATCGATCCCGTCTTTAACACAAAAAAAAATTGGGAACCATGAGTCCTAAGGAAGCAAGGGGGAGAACCAGAACCAGAACCAGAACTCTCTCCGGCATGACCAGGTTGAGGTGGCGGCCCAAAACCTATTCAAACTTTTAGCAGAGAGACTAAGGGGCATGTTTACTAAACATTCCTAACGTGCGGGGCCGCGGTAGTGTGCCTGTGCCATATAAGGAGTGGGCGGGTCAGGCAGAAAAAGAAAAAAAAACGGGAGTAAGCGATCGCACATTTGCGCGGCGCGCTAATGTGCGCCGTGCAAAATAGTGTGTGGGAAGGCTAAGTGGCGCCCTGATATGCACACACAAAGGAACAGAGTCATAGTACAATGGTTAAGACACTGACAGCTGGTGCAGCTGCCATGGGTTCAATTCCCCATTGTGTGCAACAAAAAGGGCTGGCTGAGGCATTAATTTTAATGGGTAAAGGTGCTTTAGGAGGCATATTAAATTTGGGCGGCATAAGGCAGTGCGCTGATGCCCAAGCACAGGACCAGAGCCACAGCACAATGATTAAGACACTGACCAATGGTGCAGGGATCAAGGGTTCAATCCCCCACAGTGCCCAATGAAGAAGGCTCACTGAGGCAGTGCATATTATGGGGATGAGTGCTGTAGGGGGCAATTTATTTTTATGTCAGTTATCACTACTAGCAAACGCACTCACAAAGCGTGTTAACATAAGGCGGCCCATAAGGCACATGTTAAAGTTCACTGTCCGCCAAGGCACCCTAGAATGTCCCCTATAGGGCACCATATATGTTGCATCACAGGATAAGGTATAGTGCACCTTATATGGACAGCAAATGTGCGATCACTTACTCCCGTTTTTTTTCTTTTTCTGCCTGACCCACCCACTCCTTATATGGCACAGGCACACTACCGCGGCTCCGCACGTTAGGAATGTTTAGTAAACATGCCCCTAAGATATAAACATGGCATAAAATATATTTGAAAAAAAGTTAAGAACTTAAAGCTAATCCAAAGAAATCAATAGACCTCATATCAACCATGCAAGCACATATTTTAACCTGGCTGCCACTAGTGCTTTAAACTGAAATGCTTATTCTTGGTACAGGCTATTGGTTTCTAGGAAAAGAGAGCAGAATACCATAAGCATTGCTCCAGCAAACTGCATTACTGATTCTAGAGCTTGGAGGATGACTCATCTATGCAGCAAAAAGTTAACATCTTGTGAATGCAAAGTGTAAACTCAGAGGTGAAAGAAAATGGCTTGATTATAAACTGCTGCACAGAACCTCTTATCTTTAAAGCCATGGAATCTCACTAGGCCAGAGAATAATGCACGTCTGTGCTCTGGCATACAGATGAATCACACAAAAGGAAAAAACCTTTTTTGGTTTGGGCAAGTAAGATAACAGAAAATAACAAACCAAATGAACAGCGACCTAATAATAATTAAACAAATTTTTTTGTCGGAGCTAGCCGGAGGAGGGTCGATATGAAAAAACGACCCACACCAGGCGGTCAGCTACTTTTTTTCTCATAAGGTTCTTCACCCCAATAGTTAAATCTAATAAAACTTTATTTCACTTATCTCAGTTCAATTCAAAGTTCAATCCCAAGTTGCTAGTAGAAAATCATCTCTCTGCACGACGTGCACGTTTCGGGCACCTTGCCCTGTCTCAAGTGCAATATCCAAGAGTTAAAGAATGAATTTCCAGCAACTGACATCCAAAATGCCATCAATGCGGCTAAGGTCTAATTTTCAATGGCCGAAATGCTATTTAAAAAAGAACCACCCAATCAGAAAAAGAGAATACCCCACATGTAGGGGAATCCCTATTGTGATTGGAAACTGAGGTAATGACGACAGCAACATTCAGAGAAGACTCTTCCAGTCTATTTCTGCCAGTCAGACTCTGCCAGTCACGGTTTAAACCCCCAGGCTCAACCGTATCCAAAAGAAAAATCCACCCTTGCTCTAATTTTTGTAACCTATCTTCTCTATTTCCTCCACGGGGATTTAAAGGCACATGGTCTATAATAGACCATCTGGCATACAGATGAACAATGCAGCTTTTCTGTCCGATGCATAAAAAATGTCTTAGAAAATAATGATTGATTGATTGATTGATTTTGCTATATTTATATGCCGCTAAATAAATAAATAAATGATTGCAAATTCTAAGTTTCCTCCAAATTATAAAAAAAAAAAAAAATGCTCAGTGCTTGAGAAGTGGACCTAAAAAGAGTTGGAACAAGTGGAGATCTGAGCAAATTTTCATGAGATCTTGTCATAAAAATCCCTCCATTTCTGACTCATCACCTTTAAATTGCATGCCCATTGCAGGCGGTTGAGAATTTCTGCTGTCCAAAGAATACAGCATATTTCTGAAAAAATAGCTTGACTCTCTGAAGGTAGAGCCAGAAACCTTTCAGAAAAGATCTGAACTAGAGGAATTAAATATGATGAGAAACAGTTATAATATGGTCTTAGGTGCCATGGATGAACGGTGCAGTTTGACTGGGAGGGTTTGTAAAGACATTTTTTGTAGATGAGTGTAAAATGCCTCTTATAAAATTACCTCATGGCATGTGATTCTGGCATAAGTGTGCAGAGTTTGGGCGGAGTACAAGCAGTTTAAGTGTGTAATTTATAGTAACATAGTAAATGACAGCAGATAAAGGCCAGCACATCCCATCAGTAAGGTGGCTGAAGTTCTGCAGCTGTACCTACTGCTCTGTGCAGGTTACTCCCCCTCTATGCCTTTATTTAAGGTCGCACCTGCCGCTCTGTGCGGCTTACCTCCCCCCCCCCTCCCCACCCCAATTATGAAGTTAATTAAGTTTACGTTGATAACAACCTCTTGCCATGTGAGGATCTTCTCTATCTGTCCCAGGCCTTTTTGAATTCCATCACTGTTTTTGCTCCCTCCACCTCCATTGAGAAGACATTCCAGGCATCTACCACGCTTGCCATGAAAAAATATTTCCTGAGGTTTAAATGCCCAGGTTTATTTCTTCATTTTCTTCATCCTATGTATTTAAATAGACCACTTTTCCTACAATTTATGTGCATTGTACATTTACACCAGCTTGAGAACTGGTTCATTTTACCTGCTGTTTATGCAAGACTCCTGCTACTATATTATAAAGGCACAATGGGGTATGTTTACTAAACTGGGCTATCTGCAATTAGTCCTCAGGTTATTCAGTGGGGCCTAGTTGCAGATAGCGCAGGTTAACCATCAGCTTGGTTAAGTAAACATACCTCATAGATGCCTATGTGTTTTATGCAACTTTCATAATTTTACATACATACTGTAAAAGTCAGGGGACGCAGTGATGAGAGATGAACATCTGATTAAAAAAAAACAATTCAGATGAACTTTGCTCTAGTAGTATGGCAAGTTTTAAGTTCAAAACTACATGGGAATAAATTTATGTGTATATAGCCAAAAACAAAACCCTGGGGCAGTTAAAGTAAATCTATATTTGCTTAAAAATATTCAGTAGCACTAATCCACATAACTATTGAGTCTATGCAAATACAGGCTCTCAGCCATGTATTCAGTGGAACTGTTGACTCACTGCTTTCCAGTAGCAGATCAAGGCAAGTTACATGCATGTCCCTTTCTCCAGAGGGCTAACTATCTAAGTTTGAACCTGAGGCAGTGGTGGGTTAAGTGACTTTCCCAAGGCCAAAGGAGTACCAATGAGATTTGAACTACTGGTCTTGCTGGTCCCAGGCTGCTGCCCACACCCCTAGGCTACTCCTCGGATCTGGATAGTGCTGCTGAATCTCATCACTGATCACTGCGGCACTATCTGGACAGTGTCAGGGTGGAGCTTGAGCGGTAGCAGCACTGTCTGGATAATGAGAACAATTATCTGGATAGTGGCGCTTTTTCAGCTGCTAATTAACTAATTTATTTAGATCGTGCCGGTCACCAAAAAAGCTGATCTAAATTACTATCCGGATAAATTATCCAAATAGTGGCTGAAAATTGCCACTATTAGGATAATCACTGCCATTATCCAGACATTCGCTACTGAATATCCAGATTGTGTAGCTGCTACTGGATACTGCTGCTGCTGAATATCTGATGCATATCCCCATCTTTGAACATTTGCCCCTATGTTTTTAATATATTATAGAACAGGCAATTTATTATTTAATAAGGATCCACTATTCAAATTCATTTATCCAGGCAGCAACACCTGCTGTCTGGCTAAGTACCGCTTACTGGGCCCACCCCTTGCTTTTCAGAAGTATTATCCGCAGAATGCCACTGACTGCATCATTGCAGACTGTCCCGGTGGCAGCCATGGAAGCAGCAAGTGTGGTTCCCAGAGCTGCTGCTGGATTAAATTAGGAAAGCAAAAAGACGCTCCTAGCTTTATCCAATTAGCTTTCCACATAACAGACTGGATTTCACCCTTTCTGAATAATGTCAGTAGTCAGTGTCGAGTCCGGCTATTCGACTCCAGCCACTATCCGGATACCAGCACTGAATATTGGTTTTATTTCAGCCATGGTAGTTGATCTTTAAAAAAAAAAACACTGTCCACCACAGTTGAATATTGACCTCTAAATAGAGAAGTGTTTCAAAGAAATGTTCTAATTGTACACAGAACACCTCCAAAGCACATCAATAGTTTCAGTCATCACATCATTAAAAAAACACACCCATGTATGTCTTGGGAAACCACATCAGATTGCTTGAAATCATAAAAAAATGAATTTCAAAAATACATAGTCAAATACTTAGGGGTCTTTTCCTAAAGGGTGCAAAGACGTTGCATCTAATGCGCCAAAAGCTTCAAAGCCATGACGCATTAGGTGCAACACCACCACCACATTAGCGGTCAGGAGTGGGGACAGCATTTTCCCTGCAGTTAACACAGAGCCCTGTCCTCTAACATGTGCCACATTAGCGGGGCTGCACTTAATTCCAGCTAATGAGGAGATGTTTGGTGAACCCACTCTAATCTCGCAGGATGGAGTTAGCATGGGGTACGCACCACACGCTAACTGCACAGAGCTCACGCTGCCCAGTCTCCACCCCTAACCTGCCCACTCACTTCCATAATGCAGGATGCACAGTTAGCATCGGAATTGACCTGAGCCATCATGGAGCCATGCTAGCTGGCAATGCGTGTCCGAGGTGCGCTTTTAGCATGCGCCAGGCACGCACTTTAGTAAAAGACTCCCTTAGCTCGATCACACCACTTGAGGTGGTGATGAATGTACAGGAGTAATCTGTATGAGTTCCCTATATTAACAACCAATGAAAGACCTATGAGGAAGTGGTCAATGTAATGGCCCATCTAGGTTGCCTAGGTAAATGACTGATGCCAGACCAACACAGTGGTGTACGAAAGGCAGAGCACTGGGAATGGCCTGCCCCAGATGCTGGCAAGGGGGGGGGGGCGCACCACCAGCCCCATGGAGGCAGCACAGAAAACCTAGAATTAAGCAGGTTTGCTGCTGTGCCTCGCATTCCAGGGGCCAGCCACTCTTCTCTCCCAGTCGAAATCTTGTGAATCGCGAGACTTCGGTCAGGTGAGAAGAGCAATCAGCCCCTGGAGTGTGAGGTACTGCAGCAAACCTGCTTAATCATAAGTTTGCTGTGGGACCAGTCGAGGTTGGAAGGGTGCATCATGGCACACGGGGGGGGGGGGGAAACCCCATGTGATGGGGGAGCTAGGAACACCACTGCTTCAACATAGACTGTTTCACATGGGAGGAGCTGCTTCAAGAAGAATTTGTGAAATAGACAACAATGCTTCCCAAGGCTCTCTTATGAGTAATCTTTAAATATTTTTGATTTTTATTAATTTATTTAAAATTTTTATATGACATTTTCCAAAAGATCAAATGCTGCTTACATTGAACAAAACATTGAATTGTACAGAACGGTACATATTCAGTTATATAGAACATTTAACTATGCACAGTAATACAGAATGAACAATTAGCTGATTCCATAGGATGGCAATAGGCAACTATTTACAACTCTATACATTGACCTTAACGTGAGGGGGTTATACTACATACATTATTTCAGTTCTGATTTATTTGCGTTGAGCTATTGTTTGCATCATTTTGTGGATTGGTAGTAGTGGGATCATTATCTTTGTTTATGTTTCCGAAGTGTAGGGTGAACAGGTGAGTTTTGAGTGTTTTTCGGAATGTGGTGAGGTTGTCTATGGATCTTATACTATCTGGGAGGTTGTTCCAGATTACCGGGGAGAAACGTGAGAAAGCTCTGTTGGTCAATTTTGTGGAATTTCTGAAACCTGATGGAATAGTTTGTTTTTATTGCAATCACGTTGATTTTGATTGTTGCTATCCTTAGATTGGGATGGAGCAATATCTTTAATGATTTTGAATGTAGTTACCAGGAGTTTGTATTGGATGCAGCTTTGAATTGGGAGCCAGTGAAGGTTATATAATACCGGTGTGATATGTTCAGTTAGGATGAAGTTTGAGGTTATTCTAGCTGCAACGTGTTGGGCAATCTGTAGTTGTCTTATGGATTGTTTCGATATACCATGTAGTGCGGTATGGCTTTTTAAGTTTTTAAGTTATAAAGCTAATTTTAAAAAGCATAATGTAAAAATATCATTATCAAACCAACAGTATGGATGTATGATTACTTCAGTATCTTGAATATGTTTCTGTGAAGCGACTATGGCCTGCATTTTCATTGTCAGCCTGCATTGATTAAGTTGCTGAAGAAAATATATTGAAATATTTTCTTCAAAAGGAGAGTCATCCATTGATACAGGATATCCTAAGTACATATACCATCTTGTGACTCTTGGGATTAATCAGTCACATGCATGAAGTGCAAACTGGCTGCAAAGATGGCACAAATGAGGTGTACCAGGACTTGGATGTGTTACCAAGGGGAATGACCATGTATAGGCCCACAGAGATTGGTACAGTCCAATAGTTGAGGAACCTGAAGAAGACAGTGATGAGATTTTATTTATTTATTTACATTCTTTTTATATACCGCGCTATTCTACATCAGTGCAGTTTACATTGAACAAACTGAAATTACAGTGAACAGGGCATTATAACTTGGAGATAACTATTTTACAGGGAACATGGGCTATGGAGGGTTAAGTGGCTTGCCCAAGACCACAAGAGATGCAGTGGCATGTCTGTCTAGGGTTACCAACTTTTTCACTGAGAAAAACCCGACACCTGTGGCTCGCCATGCTCCACCCATTCTCTGCCCCTAGTCCCACCCCTGCCCCGCCCCCAGCCCCACCCACAAAAATTACCGAGGATAATAATTAAACTGGGAACCCCAAAATCCAAACATGAAATGTACAACACTGGAGAAATAAAACTATAAAGTAATTTCCTCTTGCACTAAACAAAAACGCAAAGATGTTATCAATACACACTTCCCAGACCAGACATATTCCAGCTAATAAATTCAAAATAAAAAGTATTTTTCTACCTTCTGTTTGGGCGTTTTATTTTTCAGTTGCAATTGCTCCAGTCACTTTCTTCTGGTTTCTTTGTGTCTTCTGCGAGCTATCCATTTGTCCTTTCTTCTCTTTTAGATGTTTTCCATTCTCTCTCTATTTCTGCTTTAACATACTGATTGTTTCCCTTTTGCTCTTTCCCCCAATTCTTTCCTTATTCCTTTATCATCCATTTAAATTTCACCCTTCCATTCTCAAGCCCCTCTTACTCTCCCAATACCCAGCCCATCATAGACTTTTCTTCCACACAAAATATTTTTTCCCCTCTCCATTCTCATTCCCCATCTATTCTAGTCCTCCCCCAAAATCAGTTCCCTTATAGTTCTAGACCCACCCAGCATCCACTCCCTTCTAATCCCATTCTCCCATGCCCCACATCAGCCCATTTCCAGTCCTATTCCAGCTCTTCAATTTATGGGAGCAAAAATTCATATTTTTCCTGATCTTTCTCGAGACACCCAGAAAAGGAGGCGAGACTTTCTGGCTTTACGCCAGAGAGCCCTCTCTCTGGGAGTTCAATTTAAACTAAGATATCCGTGTAAATGTGTGGTTTTTGTATTGTGCTAAACAATATGTGTTTTTTTTTTTTTTTTTTATAAATTTTATTTTCATTTTTCCAAACTATAAACAATCACAATAGTGATACATAGAAAACCAAACCAGACACAGCAAAACCTAAAAGTAAAATTACAACACTTAAAACAAGCAATAGCAACAGAAAACCCTAAAGCCCCGAAAGCCTCCCCCCCCCCCCCCACCCACCCCTACGCTCTCCTCCAGGGTGTATTAGTAAAGCTCCCAAGAGGGGGTCAAATAAAACCTGAAAATGGTCAGCTGTGCAACTTAGCTCTAGCAATAAAATCAACCAATTTTTGCCACTTAAGGTGGTGTTTCCCTACCAGAACCCGAGAATTATATGCACTTTGTTCGAATTGGCTATATAAACTAACTCGATTCCACCATTCATGAAAGGTAACATTTGTAGTAACTTTCCAATAGCTGATGACCAAGCAAAGTGCTATACCCATCATGAAATCAAGAAGAAAAGCGTTATCCTTAAGGAGTGTGGGTAAATCAGCCGCAGATCGGAGACTGATAATCTGCCAGGAGAGGGGCTCTCGGAATTGGAGGACAAACTGCACCTGTTCCCATACAGTATCCCAAAAGACTCGCACCCCTCGACACTCATAAACAATATGTCTAAGGGTGCCTATCTCCGCCCCAAACAATATGTGTTTTTTGAGGCAATGCAATTGTTGCAATTTATACAAAGTAGGGAGGGAGGGACAGAGGGGACTCCCATATCGGCTGCCATACAATGATATCAATGCTCCTGTGATTATTTGTTTAGTAACTTAGTTTCTAAGTATGATTTTCTTTTTTCTTGGATCTTATAGTGGTATTTATGGTGGTCTAGAGTTATTCATGTGTATTTCTTTGGATGTATTTTCATAGAGATATATTTGTCTCTTTATCATGTGTGTATTTCGCTTCAGATTGTATTCTGGAATTTGTTTGTAATAATTTAAAAAGTTAAATTTTAAAAAAAAAACCATTTCCAGTCCATGTCCCCCCCCCCCCCCCACATAGCCCTTTTACAGTCCAGGTCCCCCTCCCCATCACAGCTCATTTCTTTCCAGTCCAATACCCCCCCATAGCCCATTTCCAGTCCATGTCCCCCCCCCCCACATAGCCCTTTTCCAGTCCAGGTCCCCCTCCCCTTCACAACCCATTTCCAGTCCAAGTCCCCCTAATCAAAGCCTATTTCCAGTCCAAGTTCCCCCTCCCTCCACCATAGCCTATTTCCAGTCCAAGTTCCCCCCCCCATCCCTTTTCCACTACAGGTCCCCCTCACCATCAAAACCCCTTTCCTGTACACGTCTCCTCCCCCCCATAGCCCTTTTACAGTCCAGGTCCCCCCCCCCATCACAGCCCATTTCTTTCCAGTCCAAGTCCCCCCCCCCATAGCCCTTTTCCGGTCCAGGTCCCCCCCCCCATCACAACCCATTTCCAGTCCAATTCCCCCCTCCTAGCCCTTTTCCAGTCCAGGTCCCCCTCCCCACCATTGCCTTTAACCTTTCCCACCAATCGCGGCTTCACAGGAACAGCCGCCAGCGTGAAGGAAAAGGCTCTTCACGCTGGCGGCTGTACAGAGGGAGCCGGGGCCTCGCACGGGCTTCCCCAGCTCCCTCTGAAGCCCTCCGGGTTGGGAGAAAAGCCGGGTTTTTTGCTCTGGCCGCTCCCGATCTTGCGGCCAGAGCAAAAAACCGGCTTTTCAAGGGCCGGTTTTGCCTCTGCGCCAGCAGCCGGCCTGGCCATGGAAAAACCGGCCAGGCCGGCTGAAAACCGGCCAGTTGGCAACCCTATGTCTGTCTATGCTTCATTGCAGGAGAGCCAGAGCTCCCATGGCAAAGAAAGAGAATATGGGCCTGCCCTACTCTGAGAAGAGCCTGAGTTTTCAAGGATTTTTACTGTTAGAGCTCTAATTGAGAAGAGGTAATGTTAGCACCCAGAGGGACGAAGATGACTTATTTGATCTGCTGTATAGCTGATGTGATGCTGGGGAGAATAGGATGTTTTTTCTTTAAAGCATTATCCTATTAAGGGGTTACTTTATCTGAGCTTCTTAAAGAGGAATGTCAATTGGAAACTGAAAAATGTTTCAATAAGTGCATTTACTCATTTTTTCAATTTGTATGTGTGTGTGTGTGAGGGTGTGACCTGGTTATCACTATACCCAGGGTTGGCATAAGGAAATGAGGCACCCTAGGTGAACGTCATCTCTTGCACCCCCCGGCTGGCCGGACTCCCCTCATCGCAGCTGCTGTCACCCCTCACCAGGGCCTACAGCAGCAGCAATGGATTGAAATAGACAGTTGAGGCACGAGGGTTTCTGCTACCATAGACAGATCCTCCAGGTCGCCGCTCCCCCCAAAAGACTACGCCTCCGCTAACCCGCATGCTGCCCCCAACTTGTACTAAAATGGTGGTGACTGAACTACTGCTTCAGTGCTGTGGTGGGCTTAAAGTGCCCATGTGCATGCACGCTTATGGCCTGCCACTCCTGCCCCCCCCCCCAACTGATGCAACTTTCTTGGAGGGCAGGAAGGAGCGGCAGGCCAAAACTACACTCATCTGCGTGGGCGTTTTAAAGCCCACCACACTGCTGAAGCAGCAGCTGAGCTGCCACTTCCCATGGAGTTGGGTTAGTGCTGCCACCTACCAGGGTCTGCCACCCTAGGCAATCACCCAGTTTGCCTAGTGGACAGGCTGGCCCTGGAAAACAGCCCCATGGAGGTTACCCTCAAACATTAGCACCTCAGAGCTCTGCCTCTGCCCCCTCTGGCAATCTATTTCCTGTTTGCATGAGGGTGATTTTGCCCCTATGCAAACAGGAAGTTGGCCATCAGAGGTGGCAGCAGACAGTCCTGTTGTGCTGAAGTTTGCAGACAAGTGCCATGGGGCTGTTTCAATCCATTGCCACTGCTGTAGATCCTGGTGAGGGTCAACAGTGGTGGCAATGGGCACCCCCAGAGGGCTGGCACTCTAGGCAGCCACCTAGTTTGCCTACTGGTGGCACCAGTCCTGACTATAACCTTGTGTTAGCACTGGGAATAGACATGCTTAGTAAGGCAAGCAAGTTTGTGCTCTGGAAGTAGCATGCATTCCGATCTAGTAATTTTCCGTGATAGCATCTGGTAGGCCCTACCCATGGGAGTGGCTGGGAGGTTACTTTTTGGGATTATGTAGCCATGATTTGAGGAAGAAACATCTTTTTACTAAATCTATAAGCAAAGCACTCTGTCTACCCTACTCAGGTAGCAGATACCCGGAAGAGAGAATAGCTCTATTTCAACAAGGTGAAGTAATTCCTGGGTGGCTATTTACTAAATGCGAGCTGTCCTGGGCTCTGATCCACCTCTCACACCATGGCACAGTATGAGCCATGTGAAAGGGTTCATTTTTCTATTGAGCTAGTCCCCTCCTGAGGATATGACTTTCCAAGATTTTGTAAGGGACATCGCCAAAGCCATACCATTTTCTTTGGAGACTGAGGATGAACCCAGGGCAGAAAAGTTGGAGATCCTGCAGTACTCCTCGGCCCATGCATCACATCCTGCAGAGAATGCAGATGAGAATGTGGGAAAACTCCTTCATTGTGCCTCCAGTCTGTAGAAGGCTTGACTCCATGTGCAGAGTTCAGAAGGCTCCCGGATTTGAGAAACCTCAACCTCCTCATTATTCCTTGGTGGTCGAATCTGTCCTTAAGAGATCCAAGAGTTCCCTCCCCTTCAACTGGACTCTTTTAAGAGAAGATATTTTCAGAGTTCCATGCTCATAGCCCACATGGCTTCTAACCAGCTCTACATGGACATGTTATTGAGGATCATCATGTGTGACCTCTGAGCTCTGTTTCTCCCTCCAAAGAAATTGGAACTGTATCATTCTCTAGTGGCTCATGGCAAAAACTACTCAAGGTTTATGGTGCAGACAACCTATGACATTTTCGAAATGGCATTGAGAGCTTCTGTTTTGGGTATTGGTGCTTGGAGACTCACCTGGATCTTCCTCAGACTTGGAGCAATCAGTGCAGAACAAGCTTGCTGCCGCTCCGAGCCGTGGAGAGAATCACTTCGGAGAACAGGTCAAAGAGAAAGCTGGCTTCAAGAAGCAGCATGTCACCCTTCGTAATCTCTCAAGGCACACGTCTGAGCTGGCCTCCTATCGCAGGAGGTACCATGGAGGGGGACAGAAAAAGGCCAATTACTCTCATAGGCATAGGTAATTTTCTGGGTCCCAGCCCAAACAGGCTCCTTGCCCACAACAGGATCGAGAGAAGCCTCAGAAAGCCCAGCCAGCTCCTCAGCCAAAGTCGGGGGTGGGATTTTGACTGATTCCTTAGAAGCATATCCACTCTACCAGTAACCACAGTGGGGAAACCCTCCGGTCAAGGGAAGTCTCACTCTTTTTCCCAAAAGTGGTTCCTCATAACCTCAGACACATGGGTTCTACAAATAGTCCAAAACAGTTAGAAACTGCATTTATTGGGATCTGCCAGCAAATTGCCTTCCCCTCCCCCAAGGGTGCATCACCTTGACCCTCTGCATCAGGAACCATTTCAGAGAGAAATCACCACCCTCTTGTCAGATCTCACGATCGAGATCATGCCACCAGAGCAAAGAGGGCAAGAGTTTTATTCCAGGTGCTTCCTGATCCCCAAGAAAACAGAGGGATACCATCCCATCCTAGACCTAACAGATCTGAACACATACTTGGTAAGAGAAAAATGCAGAATGATTTCTCTAGGCACCCTTCAAAAAGGAGATTGGCTATGCTCCCTGGACCTGAAAGATGTGTATACCCACAAACAGATACATCCTGCTCACAGGAGGTATCTCAGATTTGTCCGGGGGGGATAACACTTCCAGTACTGAGTGTTGCTTTTTTGGTCTAGTCTCAGCACCTTGCATGTTCACAAAATGCCTCGTGGTAGCAGCTGTGTACCTAAGAACATAAGATATGCCATACTGGGTCAGACCAAGGTCCATCAAGCCCAGTATCCTGTTTCCAACAGTGGCCAATCTAGGTCATACGTACCTAGCAGTTTCCCCAAAAGACACAGGTTCCGCAATGCTTGTACTGGGTCAAGCATTGATATCCTGGGTCCCTTCTTAATAATGGTTTATGGACCTTTCCTCCAGGAACTTGTCCAAACCTTTTTTAAACCCAGCTACACTAACAGCCTTTACTACATCCTCCGGTAACAAATTCCAGAGTTTGATTACATGTTGAGTGAAAAAATATTTTCTTTTATTAGTCTTAAATAGTTTACCCTGTAGCTTCATTGCATGTCCCCTAGTCTTTCTATATTCTAATAACATAAACAATCAATCTACGTTTACCCGTTCCACTCCGTT
Source organism: Ichthyophis bannanicus (assembly GCA_033557465.1). Classification (NCBI taxonomy): domain Eukaryota; kingdom Metazoa; phylum Chordata; class Amphibia; order Gymnophiona; family Ichthyophiidae; genus Ichthyophis; species Ichthyophis bannanicus. The sequence continues at coordinate 760,179,175 of CM066035.1, forward strand.
CATTAATTTATAGACTTCTATCATATCTCCCCTCAGCCGTCTCTTTTCCAGGTTAAAGAGCCCTAACCTTTTTAGCCTTTCTTCATAGGAGTATCCTTCCATCCCCTTTACCATTTTGGTGGCTCTTCTCTGAACCTTTTCTAATAACGCTATATCCTTTTTAAGATACGGCGACCAGAATTGCACACAATATTCAAGGTGTGGTCTCACCATGGAATGGTATAGAGGCATTATAATATCTTATTTTATTTTCCATTCCTTTCCTTATGATACCTAGCATTCTATTTGCTCTCTTGGCTGCCGCTGCACACTGGGCCGAGGGTTTTAACATGTTATCCACAATGACGCCTAAATCTTTTTCCTGGGTGGTGGTTCCTAATGTGGAACCTTGCATTGTGTAACCATAGTTTGGGTTGTTCTTCCCTAGGTGCATAACTTTGCACTTGTCCACATTAAATTTCATCTGCCATTTTGATGCCCAGTCTTCCAATTTATCAAGATCCTCTCGTAATTTTCCACAATCCTCTTGGGTTTTAACAACTTTAGATAGTTTTGTGTCATCTGCAAATTTGATAGCCTCACTCGTTATTCCACTTTCCAGGTCATTTATGAATATGTCAAAAGCAGCGGACCCAGCACAGATCCCTGGGGTACACCACTATTCAACACACTCCATTGGGAAAATTGGCCATTTAGCCCAACCCTCTGCTTTCTATCTTTTAACCAGTTCCTGATCCACAGTAGTACACTGCCTCCTATCCCATGACTCTTTAGTTTTGCCAAAAGCCTCTGATGAGGGACCTTGTCGAAGGCTTTCTGAAAGTCCAGATACACTATATCAACTGACTCACCTTTGTCCTCCTGTTTATTCACACTTTCAAAAAAACATAACAGATTAGTAAGACAAGATCTTCCTTGTCTAAAGCCATACTGGCTGTCTCCCATTAGGCCATGACTATCTACATGCTGAGTAATTTTATTCTTTATGATGGTTTCTACCATTTTTCCCGGTACTGACGTGAGGTTCACCGGTCTGTAGTTTCCCAGATCACCCCTGGAACCCTTTTTAAAAATTGGTGTTACATTGGCGAGCCTCCAATCTTCAGGTATTAGAGATGATTTTAATGATAGTTCACAGATTACTAATACAAAAATAAAAAATCCGGTCTGTACGGAGTGTATAATAATCTTTATGGTGACTGAAGCACTCCACTCTAACAATTAACCTCAGTGGTGAAATCTCTTCAACTAGATATTATTTTTGAACGGAATATTGTTCATAACAGTCTTCTATCAAACTTGTCTTCAAACAACATAGGAACAGGAAACCTGGGCACTAAGAAATAGTCAGAATTTTACCACAATATCAGGAGGTTTCAGACCATATACCGCGCCTAAGCAAATGCTCATTTGATAAAGCAACAGCGCTCTGGTTACATCAATAACCTTCCTGGATTTATTTTCATTTTTTTTGTATTTTTATGTGGTTAATATTTGCACCAGATTTCCACCTCCACCAAACTTCTAGTGATAGAAAAGAGTCTTAGCTTTATCTCTTGTATCTTCGCCTCAACGCTTCCCCCGGTACCACATTAGCGTTTCACTCCGAGTAGGAGTTTCTTCAGGAGGATCTATTAAAACAGACATAATGTGACAACATCCACTAAAAAACTCCCACTGTGGTTATCTAAAAAGTATAAAAACTCGTTTATGATTCATTCTTATACACAATGTCAGGAATAACGCTTTGCAAAAATCCGTTATTCCTGACATTGTGTATAAGAATGAATCATAAACGAGTTTTTATACTTTTTAGATAACCACAGTGGGAGTTTTTTAGTGGATGTTGTCACATTATGTCTGTTTTAATAGATCCTCCTGAAGAAACTCCTACTCGGAGTGAAACGCTAATGTGGTACCGGGGGAAGCGTTGAGGCGAAGATACAAGAGATAAAGCTAAGACTCTTTTCTATCACTAGAAGTTTGGTGGAGGTGGAAATCTGGTGCAAATATTAACCACATAAAAATACAAAAAAATGAAAATAAATCCAGGAAGGTTATTGATGTAACCAGAGCGCTGTTGCTTTATCAAATGAGCATTTGCTTAGGCGCGGTATATGGTCTGAAACCTCCTGGTATTGTGGTAAAATTCTGACTATTTCTTAGTGCCCAGGTTTCCTGTTCCTATGTTGTTTGAAGACAAGTTTGATAGAAGACTGTTATGAACAATATTCCGTTCAAAAATAATATCTAGTTGAAGAGATTTCATCACTGAGGTTAATTGTTAGAGTGGAGTGCTTCAGTCACCACACAGATTACTAATAGCAGGTCTGCAATCTCATATTTCAGTTCTTTCAACACCCTTGGATGTATACCATCTAGCCCAGGTGATTTGCTACTCTTCAGTTTATCTAACAGTTGTAATACATCTTCCCGATGTATCGATATTTCCTTCAATTCTTCCACACCTTTAAATACCACTTCAGTCATGGGTAACATCCCTACATCTTCCTCAGTAAAGACCAAAGCAAAGAATTCATTCAGTCTCTCCGCTATCGCCTTGTCACCTCTTAGTGCCCCTTTAACTCCTCTATCATCTAATGGACCAACTGACTCTCTCACAGGATTTTTACTACGAATGTACTTGAAAAAATCTTTATTTCGTGTTTTTGCTTCCGCAGCAAGCTTCTTCTCAAATTCTCACTTTGCCTGCTTTATCAATGCCTTGCATTTGACCTGCCAGTTCTTGTACTGTTTCCAGGTTTCATCGTTTGGCTCTTTTTTCCATTTCCTGAAAGATGCTTTTTTGGCAACAACAGCCTCTCTGACCTCACCTTTAAACCATGCTGGCAGTTTTTTGGACTTCCTTCCACATTTCTTAAAGCGTGGAATACAGCTGGTCTGGGCTTCCAAGATAGTATTTTTCAACAACACCCAAGCTTGCTGTAAGTCTTTAACCTTTGCAACTGCTCCTTTCAGTTTTTTCTTAACTATTTTCCTCATTTTATCATAGTCTCCCTTTCGAAAGTTAAAAGATAGTACTGTGGATTTCCATACTATCCCTCGTCCACTAATTAAATCAAAGGCGATCATGCTATGATCACTATTGCCAAGTGGTCCCAACACCCTTATCTCTTGCACTAGATCTGGTGTTCCACTAAGGACTAGGTCTAATATGGCTTCCCCTCTGGTCAGTTCATGAACCAGCTGCTCCAAGAAGCAGTCATTTATTTCATCTAGGAACTTTATCTCCCTAGCATGTCCTGCTGTGACACTGACCCAGTCGATACCGGGGTAATTGAAATCACCCATTATTATTACCGCGCTGTAACTTTTGTTAGCTTCCTTGATTTCTTTGAGCATTTCATCATCCATTTGTTCATTCTGGCCAGGCGGTCGATAGTACAACCCCACTGCCATCACCTTCCCCTTTTTACATGGAATTTCAATCCATAGAGATTCTACAGCAAATTTTGTTTCCTGCAAAACATTAATCCTTTGTGACTCAATGCCCTCTCTAACATAGAGCGCAACCCCTCCACCAATTTGATCAGCTCTATCATTACGATATAGTTTGTACCCAGGTATCACAGTGTCCCACTGGTTGTCCTCCTTCCACCATGTTTCTGATATTCCAATCAGATCTAACCTCTCATTTAGTGCTATATATTCTAACTCTCACATCTTATTTTTTAGACTTCTAGCATTTGCATACAAGCATTTTAGAGACTGTATTTTATTCATATTAATTTGGCTATTGGTAGACATGGGTAATTTGAGATCTTTAAGCTCTGTCTGCTCCATACTCGAGGGCATTTGGGCTACTTTACTCTTTTTTGGAACCTCTCTGCTTTTGGTAGTATCCTTCAAGGATACATTCTTCCGTACCATCCGCTGTTGGGCGACTGTCGGCTTTCCCCTATTATCTAGTTTAAAAGCTGCTCTATCTCCTTTTTAAAGGTTAATGCCAGCAGCCTGGTTCCATCCCGGTTAAGGTGAAGCCCATCCCTTCGGAAGAGCCCCTCCTTTTCCCAGAATGTTCCCCAGTTCCTAACAAATCCAAACCCCTCATCTCTGCACCATTGTCTCATCCACGCATTGAGACTCCGGAGCTCTGCCTGCCTTTTGGGCCTTGCACGTGGAACGGGAAGCATTACGGGTGCTAGGAGTGTTTGTCTTCCCCTATCTGGACGATTAGCTGATCAATATCACCATTCCAGAAGGGGTTCAAGAATCAACACGTTTGACCATCTGGTGTTGAAACTACTATGGTTCATTATAAATTACCCCACCCTACCTTCAACCCACCCAGTAGTTGAAATTCATAGGAGCCCTGCTCGACATGTCTCAGGCGAGAGCTTTCCTCCCTCATGACCAGTTTCATAGACTGAAAGCACTAGTGTGGGAGACTCAGTCAAGTCAGCAGGTATCAGCCTTTACAGTGCAGGTCACACCCTTGGCATGCCTCCATATCAGGCAGGCTCAGTGGACTCTAAGGACTCAATGGATTCAAGCCACAAGTTAACTCGGGGACTGTCTGTATGTTACCAATCCTCTCATTCAGTCACTACAATGGTGGGCAATCCACAACAATTTGCTCAGATGTTTTCCCTTCCAAATTGCTCCATCCCAAAATATTTTTACAACAGACGTATCCAAGCTGGGGTGGGGAGCTCATCTCAATGGGTTTCACACCCAGGGCAATTGGTCCATTCAAAAAGTCTCCACCAGATCAACTTCTTGGAATTAGGAGCCATGGCAAACCCTCTAAAGGCTTTTTGAGTTTGGCTGGTCTTTCAAGATGATATTTTTAAATAATGCCCAGCTCTGATATAAACTCTTAAACTTTGCAGTTGCTCCTTGTAGTTTTTTCTTAACCATTTTCCTCATTTTATTATAGCGTCCTAGCGCAGTCAATTTTCTTTGCTATCCTCCTTCCATTTATTAAATCAAATGTGATCATGTTATGGTTGTTATTACCAAGCGGCCCCAAAACAGTTACTTACCTCTCACAGTAGATCCTGCGTTGCACTGAGGACTAGGTCTAAAATAAGTGACTGCATCATGAAGCAGCTGATTCAGGAACTGACACAAGGAAAGTTATTTCATCCGGAAACTTTATCTCCCTAATATCTCCTGATGTGACATTGATCCAGTCAGCACTGGGATAATTGAAATCTCCAATTGTTACTGTGTTATAAACTTTGCTAATTTCCCTAATTTCTGTTAGCATTTCATCATCTGTCTGTTCATTCTGTCCAGACGGATGGTAGTACACTCCCACTGCAAGTCCCTTACCCTTTTAAAATGGGATTTCTATCCATAGAGATTGTACAGTGTATTTTGCTTCCTGCAAAACCTTTAGCCTGTTTGACTTGATGTTCTCTTTAACATATAGAGTCACCCCTCCACCAATGTGATCAACCCTATCATTGCGATATAGTTAGTAGTCTGGGCAGGATAACCTATTTAAATCTGTGCTTCTAAGGCAGTCTCTAAATTTCCTGGGTGATGCACACTGCCCTTGGCTTAATAGAGGGAGCCTTTCAAGTTATTTGTTTGATCTGTCACTTGGCTTTAACATCTATTTAAAACAATATAGTTATCTTGCTTCTTAACTGGAAGATCTTTGTAAAAAGTCCCTAGAGAACAATTTCTTTCTATACGAGGGGGTACCCAAAAAAAACAGGAATTATTTTTTAAAAGCTATTTATTTCAAATTCTTTACAAAACAACCTTATCCCCTTCAAAATACTCTCCATTACAACTGATACATTTGTCCCACCGGTGCTCCCACTGTTCGAAACATTTTTTGTAGTCATCTTTAGAAACGGCTGACAGCTCCTCCCTCTTTTTTTTTTTTACTTCTTCAATGTTGTCAAATTGGTGTCCTTTCATGCCCCTTTTCATGCATGGAAATAAGAAAAAGTCGCACGAAGCCAGGTCAGGCGAGTAAGGTGCGTGGGGCAGCGGAACCATGCCATTTTTAGCCAAAAACTGTCTAACAGAGATGGCTGTGTGTGCAGGTGCATTGTCGTGGTAGAAGAACCAAATCTCCTATCTGCCACAAATCGGGTCTTTGACGAACACTGTTGCGCAATCTTCTTAAAACTTCCAAATAAAAGTTTTGATTGACGGTCTGACCTGGGGGAACAAACTCTGAATGAACTACCCCCTTGGCATCAAAAAAGCAAATCAGCATTGTTTTGATGTTTGATTTGACTTGACGACATTTTTTGGACGGGGTGACGATGACGTCTTCCATTGGCTTGACTGTTGCTTTGTTTCTGGGTCGTAACCATAGCACCATGACTCATCACCTCTAATGACCTTTGACAGAAAATCTGGATCAGTTTCAAGCTGTTGTTTCAAAACACGACATGCTTCAACTCGATGTTCCTTTTGATTGTCAGTCAGAACCCGAGGAACAAACTTGGCAGCAACCCTTTTCATTCCCAAATCTTCCGTTAAAATTTGCTGAACCGAGCTCCAAGATAACCCACTAATCTCTGACAGTTGATCAATTGTCTGTCGACGGTCTGTGAGCACAAGCTCTCTAATTTTTTCAATATTTTCGTCGATTCGGGCAGTTGATGGACGCCCAGAACGAGGTTTGTCATCAATCGACATGTTGCCATTTTTAAACCGAGCAAACCACTGGTACACTTGACTTTTTCCCATAGCGTCATCTTGATAAGCTGTTTTCAACATTAAAACAGTTTCAGCAGCGTTTTTACCGAGTAGAAAACAAAATTTCACAGCTGCACGTTGTTCACTTAAACTTGTCATCATAAAAAAAGAAACAAGAACAAAACAGCGCTAGGAAAAACAATCACTGCAGATGAACAGAACAAGCCAGGTCGACAACACAGGCGGCACTGAACTGACAATGAGTTGCACTATACACGCCTAGTGGCAGAAGTGCGTACTACACAAGCTCCGCCCACAGCAATGTTATTCCTGGTTTTTTTGGGTACCCCCTCGTATACTCAAAGAATAATTTACCTTATTCTACATTCTCTGTTAAGATACATCATAACTGGCTTTAATTTAATTGAAAGCTGGCTTATAATACTAAGCCCTAACTGACTTTAATTTAACTGAAGGTGGGCTTGTAGTACTATGCCCTAACTGACTTAACAAAAACACTGAATTTTAAAGTACACCAGATTTTATTCTTTTTAACTCAAAGAATTGTCTTTTCACCAGTATTTAGAGAATTTCTCAGGAGATAACTACTTACAAGTTCAGATTTCTTCCCAGCAGTGTCAGCCCTTTTGCTCAACATTTAAGGTGAGCTACGAAGGAACATTTAGACCCAGAGATCAACATTTCTTGAGACAGTGCCAAGGTATTGGGCCACTAGGTGAATCTGCAGTTTTGTGCTGCCCCCTCACCCTCCCCCAACTTCAACTTATTTATTAGCAGCAGCCTCCTGCTCACAGTGATGGCTCTGGCATAGTGCTTCCTCTAATTGCCTCTGATGCAAACTTCGATATTAAGCCCCCAGGTACAGGGAAATACTTGATGTACATGAATGCCACTCACCTTGAGCGACTATTGGATAGGTGTCAGCTAAATCCAAACAGTGGAGACTCCGGCGTGACATCCCTTCTTCCAACAGCAAACCCCATTTTGCTCTACCCTCCATCCCGTCAAAACATCTCCCTTTGCCTCTTTCTCTCCATCCCAACAGTCTCCACTATTCTACTTACCCAGTAACTGTTCCTGCCTTTCCTTTTCTATTCATTGTGATCTACCCCTCCTTCGCCCTCTTCGCTATCATTCACTCCTATCACTTATCCAGACCTCTCCTCCTTCTTGTCCTCATTCTCCTTCCAACATCTCACCTTTACCATGTCTCCCTTGGTTAAACCGAGTGTCCAGAGCCTGTACCACAGCTTCCCACCACTCTACCTCTTGTTCACTACCAACTCTACAAGCAGATTCAAATTGCCTGCTCCACTGGCCAGCACATTTTCATACTTATCTCATGCATTCCAAGACGAGTGCAACCCATCGCAGCTCTCTGAGTAATATAATTAACGTTCTCTTCTAAATAGTAATGTCAGGGTGAAACCAGAGTGGTGCTGTAATTATTCGCTCACTCAGAGTGTGACTGGAGCATAGAATCTATGGCCTCCCTGGAATACCCATACCCAAAGTGAAAGGAACAACAGGTGGGATAAATTAATTAGCTAAAAGACTAGGTTTATAAGATGTTTAAATATGTTCCAATATTTTAATATTATCTATAGGTGTAAAACAAAAAAAAAAACAGTAAGTATAACTATGTTATGTGACAACTAGCATTTGTAAAATTTATAATTGCCCAGTATTACATGTAAACAAATCAAAGTCTGAGAACTAAATAAAGTTTTCCTTTGTGACAAGTTCTTTTCTTCCTTCAAATTTCTCTTATGTTTTGGAACTCCTAGAGTATATTTGAGCTCAAATATTTAAAAAAAAAAAAAGAAGTGCATGGTAAATATAAAATCTTTACTCATTCTTCAAATGTTCTCAACATTGGGGCCCAGATGTCCTTCACCAACTTCTTCTCAGCAAATTCTGTTCTACTAGATTCAAGATAGTTGTCGGGCAGGAGCAGGAACTCTTGAAAATGTAAATCAGGAACCTGGGACTACCTATGTTCTCTTTCTACCTATAACCTATTTAACTGAAATTACTCCCTGAACCCCCTACCCCTCACCCCACCCATCCCAGGGGCTACATTGCCTATATAGTGGTTACATAGTGCAATCTATCCTTTCTTGCTTGGCTTAAAAGCCCACATCTTCTTCATCCTTTCTTCTTCTTCCTCTTCTGGGACTGCTTAACCTGCTTGTCGTGTATTCAGTGCAATAACTGCGGTACTTTCATTCCAAGATGAATCATTTGGAGCCTAAGAGCTTGTCCTATGTGCCTCAGGGCAGCTGCCATGCATGACGAACTGACTCTACTAAGGAAAGACCTAGCTGCCATACATAAAGTGACTCTACTGAGGGAGGAAATGGCTGCAATGAAACATACCTCTTCTAGGATACAAACTGAACAAAGTCCACCACCGCTCCCACAAAGAATCAAACACCCCAGGAACAAATGGATTACAGTGGGTTCTGGTAGATTGCGACCTGTAATGCAGAGACATCCTATACATCAAGAGATATCCCTGCATAATGCCTTCTCTGCCTTGGCTAATGAGGATGCCCAATCCAAAGAAACTGAAGGGCCCTTAAATGAGTCAGACAATGCCCAATCTCCTGCTAAAGCACCAAATATGAAGAAAAGCTCACCAAACAGAAAACTACTACTACTTGGAGATTCCATCATCAGAGGCACCAACTTGGGAACACAGTTCAAAGGAGAGAAGATAGTCATGTGCCTACCAGGCTCGTCAGCCAGCAGGAATACATACCAAGTTGTTGAAGTACTTAGCGCAAAAAGTGAACACTCCAAACTTGATGTTGTTATCCACTTGGGCACAAATGACCTGGCTAGAAACAGTGCCTCTACAGTCCAAAAGGACTTCCAATCTCTGGGAGAGAAGCTCAAGCCCATTGTTAACACTGTTGCATTCTCAGACGTTCTACCTGTTCTTGGTAAGGGGACAAAAAGGCTACATTGCATAAACAGCTTTAATACATGGCTCCAGACCTGGTGCAAACAAGAAGGATTCAGATTTATTGGCGACTGGGGAAACAGATGGGCCAACAAGAGACTACACTGTGCTGATGGACTACATCTCACTGTCGCAGGGAAAAGAATCCTAAGTGAAAAATTCAGGCAGTATGTGGATATGCATTTAAACTAGGAAAAGGGGGTGACAGATGTGAAAGGTCAAGATCTGCACGCCACCCCCTGCAAAAGCAGAACATCAGAAACAGCCACACTTTTAAACCACACATCCAAAACAAGTGGGAAGAAGTGGGCAGAACAAAATCAATGTAAAATACACACAAGCCAGGTAAATGCTGGAAAGCAATGAGCACAAATGCTCGAAGCTTAACCAACAAAGTTCCGGACCTGGAAGCCCTAATGGTGGAAATGGATTTGGACATTGTGGCCATTACAGAAACATGGTTCAATGAATCGCATGATTGGGATATAGCCATAGCAGGCTATAATGTATTCAGAAGAGACAGAGAAAATGGAAAAGGAGGAGGAGTAGCCTTGTATGTCAAAAGCAATATTAAAGCTACTGAAATGCAGGGGACATGGGGAAAAGAAGAAGTGCTCTGGATTGCGTTGGAAAGAGGAGATGGCACTGTCATCCATACTGCTGTAGTCTACAGATCTCCGACTCAAATTGAAGAGATAGATAAGAAATTGATTATAGATATTACCAAGATAGCCACAAAGGAGGAAGTGATCATTTTGGGTGACTTTAATCTACCGGATGTGGATTGGATTACTCCTTCTGCACATCTGGAAAGAAGCAAAAAAATTGCAGATGCTCTCCAAGATGCATTACTTAGACAAATGGTGATGGAACCAACCAGAGAAAGTTCAACACTGGATTTAGTGCTCACCAACGGTGATAGCGTGTCAAATGTCTGCGTGAGTGCCCCTGTGAGCAACAGCGATCATCACACGGTGTGGTTTGAGATAAAAGACAAGGTACAGGCCAAACATAGCAAGTTCAAAGTCCTAAACTTCAAAAACACTGACTTCAATAAAATGGCCGAGTACCTAAAGGAGGAGATGACGGCATGGAAGGAGATAAGGGAAGTGGAATTGCAATGGGCTAAACTAAAGGTGGCAATAAAAGGGGCAACAGATAAATATGTAAGAAAAGTAAATAAAAACAAGAGGAGAAGGAAACCTATTTGTTTTCCAAAGAAGTGGCTGCTCAAATAAAGGCAAAAAACACAGCTTTCGCAAAATTCAAAAGCTTGCCAACAGAAGAACACAGAAGTGAATACAGGATCAAACTCAAAGAGTCAAAAAGAGAAATAAGGATAGCAAAATCAAAGGCAGAGGAAAAGATGGATAAAGATGTTAAGGGTGGCGACAAAACTTTCTTCAGGTATATTCGGGAAAGGAAGAAGATCAGAGTTGGAATTGCAGGACTCAGAAGTGCTGGGAAAGGACTCGTGGAAAGTGACATTGAAAAAGCGAAATTGCTAAACAAATACTTCTGCTCTGTTTTTACTAAAGAAAATCCTGGAAATGGACCAGCTGTGACTCCCAAATATAAAAATGGGAATGAAGTAGATACCACACCATTCACAGAAGATGAGGTCTTGGCAGGGCCGGATTTACCTATATGCGGGCTTAACAGAGACGCGAGGGAGACACTCTCCCTTTGCGCCTCTCACAGCCTGCACGGAGGGAGGGAGGGACCGACGGATTCAGGTTGCAGAGGGGGCCCCCGCGGGTCAGTCCATGCTGCCGTGGCAGCAGAGGGGGCCCCGCGGCGGCAGCCAGCAGTTTTTTTTTGTTATTAAATTTTACTTTAGGCCGATGGGGGGGGTAGGACTGGTAATGGGCTATTGGGGGGGCTGGGACTGGAAATGGGCTGGGGGGGTTAAGGCTGGAGGTGGGCTGATGGGGTTAGGACTGGTAATGGGCTGTGGGCTGTTGGGGGGGTTTAGAACTGGTAATGGGCTTTGGGGGGGTTAAGACTGGTAATGGGCTGTGGACTGATGAGGGCTGTCTGGTAATGGGCTATGGGGGGGCTAGGACTGTAAATGTGCTGGGGGGGTTAAGAATGGAGGTGGGCTGATGGGGTTAGGAAGGGTAGTTGGGGGGGTTAGAACTGGTAATGGGCTGTGGGTTGATGGGGGCTGTCTGGTAATGGGCTATGGGGGGGCTAGGACTGGAAATGGGCTGGGGGGGTTAAGACTGGAGGTGGGCTGATGGGGTTAGGACTGGTAATGGGCTGTGGGCTGATGGGGGGGGTTAGGACTGGCAATGGGCTATGGGGGGCTGACTGGAAATGGGTTGATGGGGTTAGGACTGGAAGTGGGCTGATGGGGGGTTAGGACTGGTAATGGGTTATAGGGGGGGTTTAAACTGAAAATGGGGTGATGGGGGGTTAGGACTGTAAGTGGGTTGATGGGGGGCTAGGACTGGTATTGGGTTGGGGGGTTGCTAGGACTGGAAATGGGCTGATGGGTGGCTAGGACTGGAAATGGGCTGATGCAGGGACTAGAAGGGAATGGATGCTGGGTGAGGCTGGAACTAGAAGGGAGCTGATGTTGGGGGAGGATTAGAATTGGATGGGGCTGGAAGAGTACAATGGAGAAGGGAAAAATATTTTGTGTGGGAGGGATAAAAAATCTACAATTGGCCGGATATTGGGAGAGTAAGTGGGGATTGAGGATGGAGGGGTAAAATTTGAGTGGATGAAATAGGAATGAGGAAAGAGCAAAAGGAGAAAGATTAGTATGTTAAAGCAGATGTAGAGAGAGAATGGAAAAAAACTAGAAGAGAGAAGAAAGGATAAATGGACAGCAGACGATGGAGAGTTAGCAGAAGACACGAAGAAACCAGAAGAAAGTGGCTGGAGCAATTGCAGCTGAAAAAAATGCACAAAAGGTAGAAAAATATCTCTTTATTTTGAATTTATTAATTGGAATATGTCAGTTCTGGTAAATGTGCATCATTAACGTCTGCGCTTTGTTTAGTACAAGAGCAAATTAATGTATAGTTTTATTTCTACAGTGTTGTACATTCCAAGTTTGGCTTTTGGGATTCCCAGTTTAATTATTGTCTTCCTGTTTCTAAATTGTGATTACTTGTTTGGTGATGGTCTATGTTCTGCATGTGTAACTGAGCTGAAGTGTTCTGTTTATATAATTCCTATTTGACATTGCCACTTGTTCTCTTTCCCCAGTAGGTCATGTATTGTTGTTCTCTGAAATGTATTGGTTTAATATTTGCAGTGTTGCCTTTTGATTGGTAGAGTATGGTGCTTTGTGAGTCCTGGTAGTGCTGTTAGGATACGGCGGGTTTGCTATGGGTTCTAAATGGGCAGTGTTTGTAGTAGTTCCTAATGTGTCTGGCAGTTGGCACTGGATTATAGTAATGTATTTATTTATTTATTTATTTATTTAACAATTCTTTTATACCGCGCTATTACAATCAGTGCGGTGTACATTGAACAAGAACATACTACAATGCAAACAAGTAACATTGAGTTTTACATTGAACAGGGAACTTCAACAATAGGACAACTGGGGGAACTATGTACAGAATAACTTAATGGTATATACAGTAGAAATCTTTTAGTCTTTCTTTATCCATACACTCATTAAGAGGCACGTTTACTAAAAGTTAGTATATGGTAACATTATGCAAATGAGGCCCTTATGCAAATGAGGCCCCGCACCCCCCTTGGGCCGCCCCTGCTGGGGGCCCACAATTTTTGTTGGCGTAGGGCCTCACTCAAGGTAAATCCGGCCCTGGGTCTTGGAACAACTTGCTAAACTGAAAGTGGACAAAGCCATGGGACCAGATGGGATACATCCCAGGATACTGAAAGAGCTCAGAGAGGTTCTTGCAGGGCCGTTAAAGGATGTATTCAACAGATCCTTGGAGACAGGAGAGGGTCCTCAGGACTGGAGAATGGCTGATGTTGTACCTCTACACAAAAGTGGTGACAGGGAAGAAGTGTCAAACTACAGGCCCGTGAGCCTTACCTTGGTGGTGTGAAAAGTAATGGAGGCGCTCCTGAAAGAGCGAATAGTGAACTTTCTCAAAACGAACAGGTTGCAAGATCCAAGGCAACATGGTTTTACTGAAGGATGGTCTTGCCAAACAAATCTAATTGAGTTCTTTGACTGGGTGACCAAGGAACTAGATCAGGGGCATGCGATGGATGTCATCTACCTGGATTTCAGCAAAACCTTTGATATTGTTCCTCATAGGAGGCTTGTCAATAAACTCAGTAGCTTGGGGATGGGTCCCAAGATGGTGAACTGGATTAGAAATTGGTTGACTGACAGACGACACAAGGTGATGGTACATGGAGCTCACTCGGATGAAAGGAAGGTGATTAACGGGGTGCCCCAGGGTTCAGTTCTGGGCCCGGCACTGTTCAATGTATTTGTGAGTGATATTGCTGAAGGACAGAATGGAAGAGTCTGTCTTTTTGCAGATGACACAAAAATTTGCAACAGAGTGGACTCCCTCGAGGGAGTGGATAACATGAGGAAAAATCTAGAAAAGCTGGAAGAATGGTCTAATGCTTGGCAATTATGATTTAATGCAAAAAAGTGCAGTGTTATGCACTTAGGTAGCAGAAATCCAAGGGAAATGTACGCGATAGGGGACAAGAGGTTGGTGTGCATGGTTCAGGAGAAAGACCTTGGTGTGATTATCACTGATGATCTCAAGGTGGCAAAACAGTGCGACAAGGTGGCAGCAAAGGCCAGGAGGATGTTCGGCTGCATACAAAGAGGGATTACCAGCAGAAAGGAAGAGGTACTTATGCCACTGTACAGGTTACTGGTGAGGCCTCACTTGGAATACTGTGTTCAGTTTTGGAGACGATATCTTGCAAAAGATGTAAAAAGACTGGAAACTGTTCAGAGGAAGGCGACCAAAATGATTTGGAGCCTGCGTCAGAAGCCTTATGAGAAGAGACTTGAAGACCTAAATATGTACACTCTGGAGGAGAGGAGGGATAGGGGAGATATGATTCAGACCTTTAAATACTTAAAGAGAAACGATGAACAAACAAACCTCTTCCAAAGACGGGGAAGCTGTAAAACTAGAGGGCATAACATGAAACTGCAAGGGGGTAAATTGAAAGGCAATGTCAGGAAATATTTTCTCACAGAAAGGGTGGTGGATGCATGGAATGCCCTCCCGATGGAAGTGGTGGGGGCAAACACGGTGACGGAATTCAAAATGGCATGGGACAAGCACAGCGGATCCCTTTACAGCAATAGGATAAAAACAAAATAAACTGAACCATCTAACTTCTCAACAAATAGGGGTGTCCTACATGGAGTGGTGGGTTCACCCCTAAACAAAGACATGGGGAGGGGTGGCCTGCACAGAGCGACAGGTGCACCTACTCTTACCATATTGCTGGGCAGACTGGATGGACCATGCTGGTCTTTATCTGCCGTCTTTTACTATATTACTATGTTACTATGCTCATTAACTGAATAAAAAATTTTTTATACAAGCCAGCTCAGTTCCACAACTAAACAAAACCCTCAACACAGACCAAGTGCCCACTCACACCTCCTCTTACAAATTACCACATCCCTCAGCTCCCACAAACACTTCATATTCTTTCTCCACACACACTCTGCCCTTTAATAACTAAAAAAACCTCTTAACTCCTCACTTTGTCTAGCCTCCAATCAGTCTACTACTTTCTCTCTCTCTCTCTTCACCTTGCACCCAGATTTTTAGTAATCATCATCAGGGGCTTATGGGTTATTAGACGTCCTTATTGATATTTATTTTATGTACGCCTGTACTAAAGGGTTCTATTATGAAGCTCCTTTAACAGAGACTCTGTCATGAACTAAGATCAACCACATTTATATACTCAGTTCATTTATTTTCTTTTTCTTATTTTTTCTCTGGGTTTATTTTATGTTCTGGTGATTGGTGGACTCACCTGAGATTTCATTTACTCTCACCTCATTTTTCTCTCAACACTCACTCTGTGTCCCTACCTAACACACAAATTACTTAACCCTTCATTCATTTCCACTTAAACACTCTCAACCTTCCTTTTCGATTATCAATCCTTTCAATATTCATACGTTTGGAGGCCTCCACATAGCCGCCCTCAAACAAACATACTCCCTCACTCTTTCAAGCATAAGTAGCTACTATCTCAAAGCCACATCACTCTCATTCCAATAACATTCCATTCATACTCCTACTACTGTTGACATCACTAAATAAACCCAATGTCACTCCACCCTTGCTCTCACATACCTGTCTTTTCATACATAAAACCCACATTTTTATTAAGTATTAAACTCTATAAATGTTTATACAGAAATTGGATCCCCACAGTCTCAGCACCTGAATTATATATTTTTAACACTTTCAATCCACAGTTTATTTCACTGCACAACTCACTCAAATTAATGAATTTAAGCATTTAAAAAGTCATAAACAAACATTTTTTTCAGGTCCCTGGACCTCAAGGACACCTATTCAGTCCATTAAAACTCTTAACTTTAAAATAAAAGGTACTTAGTAAGGCCCACCAAGCCTTTTCCTAGCTTTTCTGAGCTTTTAAAAAAACCTTTTAATCTCCATGTTTTTAATTTTGGCCATTTTTTCTACATTTAAATAAGTTACTGCCTCTTTAAGGGATCCTCCACCTAATTAGCATAAGGCCTACACAGGCCCAGAGAAATCTACAGCCTCAGGCTTCTTTTAAGTCTGATTCTTTAAATTAAGGGCATTTAGACCCAAAACCCACGTTTGAGGTTTCTTCTGTCTCTTCCCTACATTGGGAACACATGATTTGATTTATTACTTTAGACTCTGTACATGGCCCATTTTTATTTAGGGCTCATTTGGCCCAATGTTTATGCACCCTGCCTTAATTTTTATATTTAGGGCCTCTTGGTCCTTTTTCCAAGGTCCCCCACCCCCTGCTTTTGAGCCAATTTGGCCTCTGTGGCCACCATAAGGGAGTTCCAGGCCCCAACCCTTCAACATCAGGCCTTTGTGTGGCCCCTAACCCATCTCCAGGCCCCCCTTCCTAAAAATGGACCTGCCATTATGGACCCCTTTCAGCCTTCCTGACATCAGGGAGAGAATAACACCCACCACCACTCTCTCCAATGACAGGAAGAGGTCTCCGACTCCTCCTGCCACATTGGGGACAGCTACCAAAACCCACGTCTCCCCCCAGTGCCCCCAGGCTCTCCCAAAGGTGATCAGGGCAGCTGTGCAAACCCACAGCTGCACCCAATCACTGCCAGCATGCCTCCCTAATCATCAAGATAGCCATGGACCAAGCGGCTGTACCTGTTCACCCATGCTTGCCCCTCAAGCCGCTTCTCCCACAGCCACGGGAACAAAAGCAAAAAAAACCTTATCTAGCTGCCTCCCCCTACTTCAGGGCAGCCACGGGACCCGAGGTATGGAGGTTTTCTCTCTTTAATTTTATTCTGGGCTACACTAGCATCACAACATTTTGGCCTGTGAGCATAAGTTTGGATGTGCTCACAGTGCCAGCACAGAAGACAAGATACAGCGGTCAAGAGCTGCAGCACAGGCTCTGTCTGATCCAGAGTAACGCAGTAAGAAGGATGGCAGTATCCCGCCATCACATAAAGACAGTGAAAGTGGTAAAATGAAAAACCACAAAGGCATCCAGAAAGGCAAAGCAGAAAGAAGAGGAAGACTGGCAAAGTACAAAGGACACAGGTCATGGAAAGAAGAGTAGCATGAACCATCCAAGTCATCATAAGAGGGGAAAAAGGGCACAACACAGTGGTATGAAGAGCACATGGCACCGAGAGAGAGGAAAAAGCTGCAACAGTAGTGTAGCGTAAGTAACAATAGCAGCAGCAGCAAGAAGCAAAGGAACAAAAGGTTTTTTTTTCTTTCTTTTTTTTGTGCATGTGGAGCTAAAGGTGTCTCTGGAAACCAGGCCTCAGCTTGGAGAAACTGCAGTGAAAACTGACAGAAACAGTGCAGCATAGTGAGCAATGGCACTGTAGTGGAGTTCTACATTCATTCTTCCTCCCAATCACATAGAAATTGAGGGAAAACAAATACAAGGAGGTGTGTCTTTAGAAACACTAACCTTTGCCATGAATGACGGGGACCCACAATATCGCCTTTGATGAAGTCATCTGGCATATTGGCATATTGGCAGTCATCTGGCATATTGGTTGGTGGGCAGGACAGGAAATGCTGGCAGTCTGGCCAATGTTGCCCAACCTCTGTGCCCAGACATCTGTAACCATGACCTCAGTGGGCTCTCCAAGGTAGTGTGCCTCAGAAATTCATGCAGCGGTCTCACTTGGGGCAGGTTGGACTCTGTCATTTATCACTATAGCTAAGGCTTTGGACACCAAAGATTTCCCTGTGCTGGGCTTCACAGGGAACTGGTGCATAAAGGTGTGTGTGTGGAGCGGGAGTGGTAGCTGAGAAGGTGCTGCTCATGCTGTCACAGCTATTTGCTGGTTTCCTCCTCTTCCACCACTGCCCCTCTGCCTATTAGATAGATTTTGTTCCTTATTTTGCTATGGGTAAAAGAAAGCAAAAACAGACTTCCTCTGAATGCTAGAGACCAAAGAGAGTAATGAACTCCAGCAGCCGTGCTCGCTCATTGAAAACCCCAAATACTGTTGTTTCCACAGCTCTCAACTAAACATAAAAGAGCTCCTAAAACCTAACTTCCCTCCTTCCCACTCCCTCCTTCACAACCACTTGAGCTATATGTGAATGCAGTATTCCCCCATGAAAATCTGTCTTCAAAAGGGCAGCCATCCACTCATCCATTACTGTGATATATGATCCTGGTCCCCTGAGGGACCCAAGCTTCAGAAAGCCAATGCTTTCATGCTTAAATACCATCATTCAATAATAAAGATCAATTTCAAAAGCAGCACCAATGGCCAGCTTTCCCATGCTCTAGCTCAGGCCTCATTTGCAAAATATTCTTTCACCTTTACTTAGAGACTCTAAGGTAGGGTTTCCTTCGGATGTGACCACGCCCTTTGCTGTCAAACCTCTTCTGTACAGAGAACTAGTCTTAACCGTTCCATACTACACTCAGACAAAATGAATTTGGCATCATTAACACATGACCACCTTGTGATTTTTAGTATTATGGGGTGTTTTGACCAGGGCATCCTGAAGTACTGTTTACAAAGAATAGTAGCAGGCACTGCAGTGATTGCTATCTGATGAACTAGTAATGAATGAATGTCAGAGCTAGAGTAGGCAGATTATGAGTATAGACCTGAAAAAAAAAAGTTGCTATCTGTAAGTCCGTGCACCAAGAGCTTACAATCTAAGGGGGTCATTCACTAAAAGCGGTAGCTAACATTGCATGTTCTGGCATGCACATTGGGACACGCGGTGCCAGCTAGTTCAGGGATATGACAGCGCGAGATGGTTCCTGTGCTGTCTGAATTGTGTTAGGGTCATGAACGGGCAGGGCGTGCTCCAGTCAGTCAGTGCTGGGCTCACATCCTGCACTGACTGCATTAGTGTGGGATTACCTAACGCCCCCTCAATAGGTGGAGTGAAGTGCTCCCGTGCTAATGTGGTATGCGCTAGGGGCAGGGCTCGGTTAACTGCTGGGGAAATGCTTTCCACGCCTCTGTGGCTATCCTGAAACCTCAACTGACCTAGGGGGTACCACTGCCCTAATTCATGGCTTATTGCTTTAATCAATAGGCCACTGCTCATATCTGAGAAAAACCTGTTGTAGAGGTAGACATTTTTTAAGTGTGCGCCAATGGATCTCACTAACAGCTAGCAGAGGTGCTACCCAGACAGTGTGGGATTAATACCGTGCTGTCTGTCTAAAACGCCATGGGAAGAGACATGGGTGGGATTGGAGGGAGAGCGCATATCAACCGGTGGCAACTAGCATGAGAGACACTGCTGATAGCGCAGTTGCACTTAATACCACCTCAAGAGGCACACACACAGTACTACCAGCTCGATAGTGCGGTTGCACCCCTTTCAGAAGAGTAGCAATGAGGCCATGGTAGCACTCCTCTTCCCCTCTCCTCGCTCCAAATGCACACTCCTAATGCAAACTGCCACTACTCACTCCCCTGATCAGCCCTCCCATCAATCCAACCTTTAAATACCACCTCCCCAGACTCCAAACCCCCAATCATACCACCCCTCAACAGGCACCCAACTCAGACCCTCCCCCACCCCAGGACCCCCAGGGGGGATCCAGACAAAAGTGGTCCCAGGATATGAAGTGCCCTAGGTGAATCTCATTCCAAGAGCCCCCCTGCTGCACTTGCTGCCACTGCCGACCCTCTTCAGGACAGGCGGCAGCTACAGCAGCAGCGATCCTTGTAAAATGGCACCAAAGGGCCCACATCTTCCCCCATGCAAAAGGAAGTGAAGTCAGAGGGGGCGGGGCAGACACAGGAACAGCACTGGAGTTAAAGTTAAATCTGGTGCTTCAGTGCATTTTAAAAGTATAACCACTGATACATATCCCAGAGAGAGATGGCAGCAATGGGCGCCCCCCCCAAGAGGTCCAGCACTCAACACAACTTCCTAGTTTGCCCTAAGCCATGCCCCGCCACTCCTGCCCTCAAAATGGCACCAACAGCCTCTAGTGCTGGACTCACAATATTGACCCTAGCCTTGCTTTGGTTAGATTTGATAGTAAAACATGACATGAAAACATGCAAGCCAAAATTATTTACATAAAAATATTTGCACAAAGTTATTGGCTTGCATAATTAAATTGGTGCTATTGCTTTCCACAGCCCATTCCTAATAAATAATTGTTGTTTGTTAATGCTACCAAAGCAAATCAACAAGACAGGAAACCTTATTGCTGCTTTTCATACTAGCACTTAATTTAAAGCCACTATAAAAATTCAGTGGCATAACAAGAGTCACAGTGAGGGACCTAGAGAGGCCGGCATCGCAGGACTAAGAGCTGAAGGAGTACCCTCTCCTTCCCATGGCTCCATTTTTGTCTAAGGAAAAACAAAATACTTCCTTCATCTGACCCATGTGTGTGCTAGAGAACTCGTGTGTTATGGAGGCAGCCTCTGGCTAAAGGGGCCCCACAGGCGCTATACATATACAAAGAAAATGTATAAGGTGCCTGCCGCCTTAACTAGGAAGAATAATAGAGAACTCAGCCAAAAGGGCACCTAAAAAAATTCTAAAGGATTCTGTAGGCTAGGGGAAGGCTCTGCTCAAGGCCTAAACTCTGTAAAAGATAGAGGCCAACAGGCAACAGACCAAAAATAGTAGTCAGGCTCCTAAATTGTGCCCTATTTTCAGCCAAACTTAGGAGCCTAAGTTTTCAACTGAATATGTATTTAACTTAGAAGCTTAAACATTACGGACCCAATTTTCAAAACTGCTGATACTGAAATGCTACTGCCACAGTATCCAAATAGCTGCCGCTGAACATGTGGGCTGAGCAGTGCTAACCACGCAAATGCCGGCACTTATCCAGTTAAGGTGATTTTCTGCCGGCACGGAAATGGTTTATAACTAAGGCCTGCTTTTCATGCAGCCTAACTTATCTGGAGAAGAGCCACTGAAAATTACACTAACTGAGTAAATGCCACCCCGGCTCTGCACACAGAGGACCCCTGCAGTAACCAGACCGTGCCAGAGAGGTCTGCGCAGATATTCTGCAGCATCGAATTTGGAGTTTGCTATTTTATATGTTTTTCTGTGGTTTTCTTTATTACATTTTGTATTCATATTTGGGTTGTATATGCATTTGTATTATTTTTAGACCCCTGACAATGGCTATTCAGCCAAAACATTGTCAAGTTAGCCAATAAAGATTTGTGTAAAATGAATATGTATTCAATCTATAGTCTGCCTCTGCTCCCTGCATGCTGATTGGAGTTTATACCTTCCTTTTGTTTAGTCTTTGCAGACAACTTAAGCCACATAACAAACTAACATAAGTTGCAAGCCAGACAAGGGCAGTCTGAAGATCATACTGCTAACTGGGTAAGTTCTGTCACTTACCCAGTTAGCGCTACTGAGCCTAGATTTTCAACTGCATCTCCTATCTGGATACTGCAACTGAATATATTGCCAACATTTAAGCACCACATGTAAATATCAGCATTTTTGAATATTGGCTAGAAAATATATGCAATCTTGGCTTTGGGCACCACAATAAAGACAACAAAATATAGCTCATTATCTTAAATCTTCAAACTTAGAGTCTCTCCTTTGCATCTGTCCCTCCTCCTTGTCCTTTCCTGGGAGTCCCAGAGTGGGTCCAGTATTCATCTCTCTCTCCTCCTTCCTCTGCTGCCAAAACTGTCCTGGCAGCATTGGCAGCCCCCATCCACTAGGCAAGCTAGGCGGCCGTGCCCAAGACAATCAACCCAGATGGCTTCGTGCCGCCGCTTTGTTGCCTACGGCAGGCCATGTGCTTTGGCACACATGACCTGCCACTTCTGATCCCCCTCTGTCAGAAGTTACTGGTCAAAGAGGGGTCAGAAGTGGCAGGCCATATATGCTGAAGCACATAGCCTGCTGTGGGCAAAGCAGCAGTGGCACAAAGCGGACACTCTTCCTATGCTGCCACCGCCTGCCTCCCCTTCCCACCCAGATGGAATTGGCGGTGTGGCAGGTGCAGGCCTGTGATCCACGGTGTCTGACATAAGCAGGCAGGCCTAACTAGCTTGACCTGTAAATGAAGCCTGTGGAGAGACACATAGGAATTGCACATCCCCCAATATGCTGCTATTGTAGGATAGAACTCTGTAAGAGAACTAAACTAACTTAGGTAAGCAAAACTGAGAAATGGAAAAATACTGAAAAGTGTGTTTAAAAGTTACTGATAAGAAAAAGTACATCTGCAAGGAATATAATTGGGAGTGCTGACAGATGAGTTGCAGAGCCCTGCTCCCCTGCATGCACAAATTGGCTCTATGGCCTTGAGAGTATGAAAGTAACAAGTTGATGAACTGACCATTGTAATTGGGACTAGAAGGGGGGTATGCAGGTGCCATGCCCACTGAAGGAACATAATTGGATAATCTTATCAGTACCGGGACCAATGGAAGGGGTACGGGAGGTACGGGAGAGTACCGGGACCAATGAAATGTTTTTCTATACCTAGAATGGAACAGAAGTCTATAAAAGTTGTTGTAATGCTAGAAAACTTTGCTCAGCCATTTTGAAATTGACTTGCTTGAGACTTGTGCACAAATGGATGATTTGGACCTTCTGAACAGACTCCTGGTATCATTGGTTTGTCTGCGCTTTGCTGCTACATATTCTTGGTGCGTTGGCCGGGAAGTTGTGGAATCAAAGTGTATATAGGGCAATATACCACGACTTTCCGCCTCTATAGGCTTGGTCCTGCCGGGATCACGCCCTTCCGATGAGGGCTGCTCCCTGGCGCCGCCGGTCCCTTGTATCGGAGGGAGCTGGTCGGATCTCGGCGGGTGCCGGGCCCGGCTGGAGCCAACGCCTCGAACCCGAGTGAGGGGAGTCCGAGGTCCAACTCATGCGCCTGCTTGGGAAGTTTGAGGACCGGATCTGGTGAGTATAGTTTTGATTTGGTGTCTAGACAGAAATAGAAAAAGAGCAGTACTGCCATTGGAACTTGGAATTTGGAATTTGTAATCTCGAGATATTGGGAATTGGTAAGAGAGCATGATCACCTCTCAAGGAAGGGCCGAGTAACCCCGCATGGGAATTCGCCGGGTGAAACCCTCATCCTTTTTGTAATTGGGAAAAAGACTAGTCAGAATAGATAGAAACGAATGCATTCTGGGATACGTTGCTAGCATGATTGTGAACGAAGTGTGAATGAGAGGTCTGGCAGCACGGACCAAGTGAAGGCGGACCCCTGAGTAGCGCATTTCCTGACCGGGCGACCGCGTTCAGGTCGCAAAAAGGGGGAAGCGATTGTCGTCTTGTCTTGTTATTTGTATTCCTTATACGTTTCCAGGGCCGTGAGGACCCCTTACCCACGGTTCGCCCTCCTTTTTCCTTCTGTCTGTTGTTGCGCGCACACATCGAAATGGGAGGGGCGGGGTCTACTAGAAACACTCCATTAGAATGTATGATCGCACATTTTAAAGAGGGATATTCAGGAGATTATGGTATTAAAATGACAGCAGCCCGTTTGCAGATTTTGTGTACTAGGGAGTGGCCCGATCTAGACCCCATCTGGCCCCGAGAGGGAACGTTTAATGTAGAGATTATTCAGTCAGTACACCGTAGAGTGCGGATAGCGCACCCCGATCAGTACCCCTATATAGATTCCTGGTTAAGTATTTGTGAAGATCCGCCCCTCTGGGCGCAGCGCTGTTATGAGGAACAGTGCAGGATAATGTTAGCGAAAACAGATTCTAGACAGAAAACGGAACAGCCTAGAATGAAAGAGCAGGATAAGAAGTCCAGGAAGAAGCCCATCCTGGTAGATCCTGATTCCCCAGAGATAATTCTCAGACAGCCCCGAACCCCAGGTCCGATTAGAGTAGCCCGGCGTCCTGCCCCAGAACCCCAGAGACGGCCGGAGCGGGACCCAACCCTTGAACCCCCTCCTGGAGGAGAGAGAGAGGAATTAGCTGAAGAAGAGGATGCTATAAAAAGCGAGTCAGAAGCAGAGGTAGAAGAGGAAGAAAAAGAGAATGCCCAAAGCGAGGAAGATAGCGTACAAGTGGTTGCTAGTGCCAGCGAGCCAGCAAAAGATACACCCAAAGTGAAACCTGTTGAGAAAGCGAAAGTAATCCCTGGAAAGATAGTTAAGAAAACAGCCCTTAGATCCCAAAAGGCAGCTCCCGCCAAGATGCTGCCTTTACGGCAAGTCCCGGGAGTGCCCATAAAGAACGATAATGAGGAGGTGGTAGCGGGACCTTTAACTTATGTGTATATCCCTTTCTCTACAACTGATTTGTTAAATTGGAGGTCGCATTATGCCTCCTATACTAGTAAGCCCCAGGAACTGACAGAATTAGTAACTACTCTAATGGAAACCCATCAACCCACCTGGGCAGATTGCCGCCAGCTCCTGTCCACCCTATTCACGACAGAAGAGCGAGCACGAATTAGAAAAGCAGCTATTGAGTGGATGGCAGATAACCCTGTAGCTCCGGGACAGGGACTGAGTAGAATAGACTATCGGGAAGCAGCCCAGAGAGAATTCCCGAATGAAGACCCTCATTGGGATCCAAATACAGATGAAGGATCCACAGCCCTAGCCCGTTTTCGCCAAGGCTTTTTACAAGGCCTGAAAAGGGGGGGCCAAAAAGCCATGAACCTTTCCAAAGTTGCAGGAGTTATCCAAGGTGTAGATGAAAGCCCAGCCGACTTTCATGAAAGATTAACTGAAGCATACAGAATGTATACTCCCTATGATCCCGAGGCACCAGGAAGTTTATGTATGGTGAATTCTGCTTTTGTAAACCAGTCTCAACCAGACATTAGACGTAAATTACAGAAGTTAGAAGGGTTTGCGGGCATGAATGCAACACAGTTACTGGAAGTCGCTCATAAAGTGTATGTGAATCGTGATAATGAAAGACAGAGAGAATGTGATAGAAAGATGAAGAAGAAAGCTGATTTTTTGGCTGCGGCCATAGTTGAACAGAAAAGGGGAGGTGTCCCTAGTCGATGGAGCAGAGGAAGAGGGCGGGGTCAAGGCGAAGGCCGGACCCAGAAGCTAGGCGTGAACCAATGTGCCTACTGTAGAGAGGAAGGACATTGGAGAGATACGTGCCCGCAACTCGAAGACGCCCAGCAAGATGACGACAGCAATCATCAGTGGCGAGAAGAAAGACGAGGCTATCCCTGAAACCGCGGTGGAGCCAATCGAGAACAATTCCAACGAGAAAGAGGAGGAGCCATTCAAGCATTGGCCACAACGATCCATGATGAAAATGACGTAGATTAGGACAGACCGGGCTCCAAGTTTGCTTTAGGTCTCCAGGAGCCTATGGTCGGAATACAAATAGGAGACCAAGTTATGGACTTTATGGTTGATACTGGAGCACAACATTCAGTAATAGACAAAAAGATAGCCCCATTCTCTACAAAAGCAGTCACCATTATAGGAGCAACTGGTGCCAAAGCCACAAAGTCTTTTCTTCAGAATCGTATATGCAGTCTAGGAGGACAGCAAATAACTCATCATCAATTCCTTTACATGCCCGAATGTCCAGTGCCACTACTGGGACGAGATATGTTAGCCAAACTCCAAGCACAAATATCTTTCTCTGAAGAAGGAGAAATGCAAATGACAGTAAATCCTCAAGCCAAACCAGCAGGAATAATGCTGCTGACAGTTCCCCGAGAAGAAGAATGGAGGTATTACATCGATGACTCCATCCAAGACACCTATTTTGAACAAACTTTAAAGAACATCCATGCACCACCTGGAGTATGGGCAGAAGGCAGTCCCCCAGGCCTAGCCAAGCATATAGCTCCAGTGATTGTAACCCTCAAGCCTAGTGCTACACCAGTGCACGTCAAACAGTACCCTCTCCCAAGAGCTGCAATTGAAGGCATCCATCGCCACTTGCAAAGATTGCTCGAGTATGGCCTACTGAAAGTATGTCAATCCCCATGGAACACTCCACTTTTGCCAGTAAAGAAACCTGGGACGGAGGATTACCGCCCAGTACAAGATTTAAGGAGAGTAAATGATGCAGTTGAAACTATACATCCAGTTGTACCCAATCCTTACACTCTTCTAGGACTGATACCTGCTGAAGCTACCCATTTCACTGTACTGGATTTAAAAGATGCATTCTTTTGCATAAGATTAGCCCCTGTAAGTCAAATATTGTTTGCATTTGAATGGCAGGACCCCATCTCTGGAAGAGGGGGCCAACTCACCTGGACAAGATTACCCCAAGGATTCAAGAATTCGCCTACCATCTTTAGTGCTGCACTGAATCAAGACCTTTCAAGCTATCCAGTAGCCCCGGGGAAGAGAGTGCTTCTCCAATATGTGGACGATCTGCTGATAGCTGCCATATCAGAAAGTGAATGTATACTAGCCACCAAAGATCTCTTGCAGTTACTAGATGAAGCTGGATACAAAGTTTCCAGAGCCAAAGCACAGCTATGCCAAAAAGAAGTGAAATACTTGGGTTTTCATATTACCCAAGGAAGCCGAAGATTAGGCAGAGAAAGAAAAGAAGCAGTATGCAGAATTCCAACTCCAACAACCAGAAAGCAAGTCAGAGCCTTTCTGGGAGCAGCAGGATATTGCCGAATCTGGATACCCAACTTCGCCCAAATTGCCAAACCACTGTATGAAGCCACAAAAGGAGAAGAGAAGTCACCATTGGAGTGGGGACTTGAGCAGGATACAGCCTTCAAGAAGTTAAAGGAAGAATTGATGTCATCACCAGCACTTGGACTACCAGATGTCCACAAGCCTTTCCACTTATTTGTACATGAAGCACAGGGAAATGCCTTAGGCATGTTGACTCAGAAATTGGGAAATTGGGAACGACCTGTAGCATACCTATCGAAACAGTTGGACACTGTGGCCAAAGGATGGCCACCTTGCCTGAGAGCCGTTGCAGCTACAGCACTATTAGTGAGTGAAGCAGACAAGCTCACACTAGGACAGAACATACGAGTCACTGTGCCACATGCAGTCCTTGCCCTTATGGAACAAAAAGCAAATTATTGGCTCACCAATTCCCGAATGCTGAAATACCAGAGCATGTTATGTGAGAACCCACAGATACAACTGGAAGTGAGTCATGCCTTGAACCCAGCCACCTTGATACCCATCAGTGAAGAACTCCCAGAACATGACTGTATCGAAGTCATGGAAACTGTGTTCTCCAGTCGACCTGATTTGACAGATGTGCCCATAGACAATCCTGACCAAATCTATTATGTTGATGGGAGCAGTCTCATCCTCGATGGACGACGCTGTGCCGGATATGCAGTCGTCACTCAACACGAAGTAGTTGAATCATCAGCTCTAGCCTCAGGCACATCAGCCCAGAAAGCCGAATTGATAGCACTCACCAGAGCATTGCTGTTAGGAGAAAAACTTGTGCTAAATGTATATACAGACTCCAAATATGCCTTCACCACTCTACATGCCCATGGAGCTCTCTATAAGGAACGAGGGCTCATCACATCCGGAGGAAAATCAGTCAAGTATGGTCCCGAGATATTAATGTTACTTGATGCAGTTTGGGCCCCAACTCGTGTAGCTGTCATGCATTGTAGAGGACATCAAGCAGGAAAAGGAGAAGTTGCCCGAGGGAATAGATTTGCGGATGCCTCAGCACGACAAGCAGCTATGACAGGACAGATTGCCCCACAAGCTATGCCAATGCAAGCAGCATTGTTTCCAGTACCTCTGAATTTATGGACACCACGATATACCACCAAAGAATTGGATTACTACTGTAACAAAGAAGATGGAGTACTGAAAGATGGATGGATTGAGCTGCCACCAGAAGAGGGCAGTCAACCCCCTGGACGAATAGTAATTCCTGAACTGTTAGGACCATCTTTTGTCAAAGCTTTCCACGAAGCCACCCACTATGGGAAAAGTGCTATGGAAAAAGCACTCAGACCACATTTTTACATCCCTCTATTGACAACCATATCAGCTTCAGTAGCACGTCAATGTCTAACCTGTGCCAAAAATAATGCCAAGCAAGGCCTTATAACGGCACCCCGAGTTCAGTCAGGAGGTGTAACCCCCATGCACAACCTCCAAGTTGATTTTACCGAAATGCCAAGAGCCAATGGATACCATTACCTGTTAGTACTAGTTTGTACTTTCTCTGGGTGGGTAGAAGCCTTCCCAACCAGAACTGAGAAAGCCCGAGAAGTAACCAAAGTTTTAATGAGAGAGATTGTCCCTAGATTCGGAATTCCAGCAGTAATAGGGTCAGACAATGGACCCTCATTTGTCTCCCAAGTTACTCAGCAGTTAGCAAAAGCTTTGCAGATACAATGGAAACTCCACACTGCATACAGACCCCAGAGTTCAGGGAAAGTTGAGCGAATGAATCGTACCCTAAAAGCCCAAATGTCCAAGCTTTGTCAGGAGACACACTTGAAGTGGCCCCAAGTGCTCCCAATAGCTTTACTCAGAATACGCTCAGCTCCTGTAAAGTCAACAGGATTTTCCCCTTTTGAAGTTTTGTATGGTAAACCCCCACCAATAGTGCAGGGAATTAAAGGAAGTTTAGCCCAAATTGGTTCAGAAGTAACCAGACAAGAACTCCTAGCTCTTAGTTTTGTTCTGCAGACTCTCCATGCGTGGATCCAAGACCAGTTGCCTATCAACTTGACGGAACCCTTACATCCCTATCAGCCTGGTACCTCGGTGTGGATCAAAGATTGGAAGAAGACACCGTTGGAACCCCATTGGAAGGGACCGTACACCATCATCCTGTCTACCCCAACTGCAGTAAAGGTAGCCGAGATCGACGCCTGGATCCACCACAGCAGCAGAGTCAAGCCCGCCGCTGATCCTGAACCTGAGCAGTGGACAGCAGAACAGCATCTTGATGCACCCTTGCGAGTTACTCTGAGACGGCAACCAGCAGCTTAGACACTTTATCACAGTGCCTTGCAGTAGCCAAGTCTTTCGAAGAGGATTGCTGTTTTCCATGCAGCAACAGTTTTGTTTCAACAAACCCAATTTGTGTGTGATTTGACACACTACTTTGATATTACATTGACTAGCCAGACTTCACAAGCCAACTGAAATTGCTAATAAGTTGGTTAATGTGTACTGGACAACCTGAGGATCTTCAATCAACACTCAGCACCCGTTAAAATTGCTTCATTAGCAAACGGGACGAAGAAAAAAGAGCATCGTGATCAAGATCAGCAAACTGAGGATTCAGAAGAACTCCAAACAACATCAACATGCATCTTTACTTTTGCTTTGCTTTGGTTGCCTTCTTTGGAGGTTTTGAACAGACTTATGCTTTACCTCCATGCACTGCCTGCATTGCTTCTACTCGAACTGGACTGGAAGTAACTCGGACTTTGATTTACCACTCTTACTATACCTGCAAGGGAAAAGTGACTCGGTGTATTTATAACACCACTGAACTAAACATTTGCACTTATGGCAAAATTAGAGCATGCTATAATCCGCATCAGAATCCATCCTATTACACGTTGGAAATACGATGGAAGGATGCAGATGGACCTATACTAGCTGCTACGCCACCACTTAAGGACATTACTAAACCTGCTGTTTTGAATTTTGATGCATGTAATGCCATTAATAGAGATAGTTATTCCACCTGTGGTACGTGGGAGAAAGCGTATCGAAATGACCATAAGTACATGTGTCCAGAGGGTGCCACAGGATGGAGGAAGTGTACAGGTAAAAAGGAACCAGGCTATAGTACTGCACCAGCAGCAGATTACTATTGCCCGTATTGGGAATGTGTTTTTTATGCTACCTGGAATAATGGTATAGTTGATGAGAAGATAGATAAACGAATGGCTACCTTAACCAAGCCAACCACAAATGATAAATGTCAGAAAGATGCTTGTAACCCCTTACACTTACGTATACACAATCCCTATGCATGGAAACAAGGATACAAGTTTGGTTTGCATATCGCTGGAGGGGCAGTAGATCCAGGAACCATTGTGTATATTAGATTGAATACCCAAGCCCACAAGTCATCCAAATATCATATCCATAACACCTTCTATGAAGCCATGCATGTAAATAAGTTTGAGATCCCTCATTCCTCACAGAATTTATTTCTAGAATTAGCCGGAGCAGTAGTATCTAGTCTTAAGATCTCAGATTGCTATTTCTGTGGCGGAACCCAAATGGGAGACCAGTGGCCCTGGGAGGCCCAAGAATTGAATTATTCTTTGATTTACAGTCAGACTGAATTACACAAGACTACCAGTGAATGGGTGTTGGCGCACTCAATCGTTGGACGTCTTTGCTATGGCAGAACTGGACCCCAGTTCACCCAAAAGGTAGGACAGCTGGTCTGTCTTAGCCAGAAGTACTATAATGCCACGACCAAAAAGACAGCATGGTGGTCAGGAATCAGACACCCTGAACCTCCTAATCCATTAGCTAGATTTCCTGAACTTGCTGATTTATGGACTAACCTTGCCAAAGTCCATGCCTGGCAAGCCCCACCTGGCCTGTATTGGATCTGTGGAAACCGAGCGTATGCCCAACTCCCGCCACAATGGGGAGGAGCATGTGTCTTAGGAACCATCAGACCTTCTTTCTTTCTTTTAAACACTGAACATGGAGAACAATTAGGATACCCTGTATACACTACCCACCGACACAAAAGAGCACTAAGACAGAAAAGAGAAGCCTTACAGATAGGCAAGTGGGAAAAGTGGCAAGATGATGATTGGCCACCAGAAAGAATCATTGAGTATTATGGGCCTGCCACTTGGAATGATGATGGAATGTATGGTTATCGAACTCCAATCTATATGATTAATCGTATTATTCGCTTACAAGCAGTAGTTGAAATAATAACTAATGAAACTAGTCATGCTCTTACGCTCTTAGCTAGACAAAGTACTCAGATGCGCACTGCTATATATCAGAACCGCTTAGCACTTGATTATTTGTTAGCAGCTGAAGGAGGAGTATGTGGTAAACTGAATTTAACTAATTGCTGTTTAAAAATAGATGATAAAGGTCAAGTAGTTGAAGAAATTGCTAAAGATATGCAAAGACATGCTTATGTGCCAGTGCAAACTTGGCACTCATTGAAATTCCCTAACTGGTTTGCTAACCTTTTCTCCTGGCTGGGAGGATTTAAGACTTTCATTGTCTTAGTACTAATTCTTGTTGCTGTTATTTTCTTATTACCATGTTTAATCCCATGTTGTATGCGTTCCATTCATAATGCTATTGACAGCACAGTAGAACGGAAGACCGCAACTAAAATAATGGCTTTCTATAAAGCCAGCCCTAGTCGTAATCCTTCAATCATGATATGATTCTTCTAAAGGTGATTTAATTCTCACACCTTATTAAGTAATAGGGTGAGATTAATCAAAGGGGGGAATGTGGCAGGTGCAGGCCTGTGATCCACGGTGTCTGACATAAGCAGGCAGGCCTAACTAGCTTGACCTGTAAATGAAGCCTGTGGAGAGACACATAGGAATTGCACATCCCCCAATATGCTGCTATTGTAGGATAGAACTCTGTAAGAGAACTAAACTAACTTAGGTAAGCAAAACTGAGAAATGGAAAAATACTGAAAAGTGTGTTTAAAAGTTACTGATAAGAAAAGTACATCTGCAAGGAATATAATTGGGAGTGCTGACAGATGAGTTGCAGAGCCCTGCTCCCCTGCATGCACAAATTGGCTCTATGGCCTTGAGAGTATGAAAGTAACAAGTTGATGAACTGACCATTGTAATTGGGACTAGAAGGGGGGTATGCAGGTGCCATGCCCACTGAAGGAACATAATTGGATAATCTTATCAGTACCGGGACCAATGGAAGGGGTACGGGAGGTACGGGAGAGTACCGGGACCAATGAAATGTTTTTCTATACCTAGAATGGAACAGAAGTCTATAAAAGTTGTTGTAATGCTAGAAAACTTTGCTCAGCCATTTTGAAATTGACTTGCTTGAGTCTTGTGCACAAATGGATGATTTGGACCTTCTGAACAGACTCCTGGTATCATTGGTTTGTCTGCGCTTTGCTGCTACAGCGGCAGCTGGAGGCAGCGTTGGTACACCTTCTACAAGGACATAGGTTTCTCAGAGAACCACCTGCTCTCCTCCTCAAATGCAAATGGAAAACACAGATAATCTTATCTATTAAATAGATTAGTAGGCCAGGGATGCACCCGAAGGACAGGTCCCTCCCCACGCATGGTACTCGAGACCCAAATGTAGGATGGGGATGCATCTGGGTGTCAGGTCGCTTCCAAGTGCTTTGAGATAGTCTCTTTCCTGTCTCCTTTTCCTCTAGATAAGCAGATAGCTACCCTCCTCCAGGCACACTGGCCTCTATGTTGGTGGGCTTCTCCCTACTACCGACCCTCCTTGGCTGCAAGCTCCTTCCTCCTGTAATTCTGGTTGCTGCATCTCAAAAATGTTATAGCAGAAATAGAAAAGATACAGAGAAAGATGACCAAAATAATAAAAGGATGGAAGGGTCTCCAAAACGTTAGGACTCTTCAGCTTGGAGAAAAGATGGCAGAGGGGAGATACGATAGAGGTCTATAAAATCCTAAGCAGAGCGGAATGGGTAAACCTGAATTGTTTGTTTATACTTTCAAAACATACAAAGACTAGGGGACATTTCATGAAGTTACATAGTAGTACATTTATGACGAATAGGAGAAAATATCTTTTCACTCAGCACATTTATTTATTTATTTATTATTAACATTTCTTATATACCGCACTATTTGACACCAGCGCGGTTTGCATAGAACAAAAACATCCGACAAATTGCATATGTCTGGTCATTACAATTAACAAGGATATGGAACTTGGATAAAAGGGGGAACTATATACATAAGAAGTGTAGTGAGAAAAGGATCTTGTTAGTTGTTTTACATTTTACATGGAGGAGGAGTAGCCTAGTGGAGGAGGAGGAGGAGGAGTAGCCTAGTGGTTGGGGCAAGGTACTTCAGGCCGGAAGGTCAGGGGTTCAAATCCCACTAGAGGACAGCAACCTTGGGCCAGAAGGACTGGGGTTTCTAGTCCCACAGGTGCTCCTTGTGGTCTTGGGCAAACCACTTAACCCTCCATAGCCCATGTTCCCTGTAAAATAGTTATCTCCAAGTTATAATGCCCTGTTCAATGTAATTTCAGTTTGTTCAATGTAAACCACACTGATGCAGAATAGCGCAGTATACAAGAGAATGTAAATAAATAAAAAAATTTTACATAAATAAGAAAAACACAAAGAGGATACTGGACTTGATGGACCTTTACTCTGCCTTAGTATGACATTTCTTATCTCCTTGCTGTGGGTTCGAGCCTGGCTGGCTTGGGGTGCCTGCTACCCTAAAGTTTGGGTTGGCAATATGTGTTGGCATTGTTAATAAAAGTTTTTGTTATATATCCTAGTCCTTGGTTCTGTACCACGTTCCTTGACTGTGTGCTTGTTTTGACATGGCTCCTTGCTTGTTGTTGGACAGGTAGGTCACATAGGCAGCAGCTCCCAGGCTTTCTGGGCCCCAGATAGTGGGCTCAATCAGCCTCTCCTCAGTCCTGGAGTGCCAGGAAGGAAGACCCCGGGTGCTGGCTGTTCAGGCCCTGTATACCTCCCTCCAAAAGCGATGGGTGACTTCTCCTGTCTCACTGCCCGACAGACAGTGCCAGCCCAACCATTAGGCAAGATGAGGTGGTCCTAGAACAGCAGCATTTGAGAGTGGCAAAGAGTTGCAGCAGATAGAAAAATACATTTCAACAGCCACACAAAATCGAAGAGCCATTAGTGCACACTATTATCTCAAGGAGAGCAAGCACACGCACAGACACATAGGGGATTCTTTTAGAAGCCTTATTAATTCTTTGGACATCTAGAAACAGGCGTAAAGATGGCCCCAGAGCCATTTTAGAAGCCAGTTCTGTAGACATCCCCAGCTTGAGGATGTCCAAGGCAGGATGAGGGTGTGGTTGCAGGAATATGCCCAGGGACTCGGACTTGCTTGCCAATCACAGTAATGCCCTAGACATCCCAAGCTGCGTCATTTATTTAGCTGGGTTTATATACTGCTCGTCTCTGGGTCAAAGCAGTGTGTCATAGCTTATACCTACTCCAGGCACAAACAAGCATCAGAAAGTTGCTTCCCGGTTAGTTAGGCCAGCCTTTCATGTGCCTAACGTTAGCCAGTTTAAGTTAACCAGGTAGAGGCCAAATACCCCTTTGAATGCCCTGAAGCTGCGTGGTTAGCATCGGGCATACAGAGGCATTATGAGGAGATACGTGCTGCTGAAAGTTAACTGAAGCCAGGTTATTTATATTTATTTATTTATTTATTTATTTAACTTTCTTATATACCGCGTTCTTCTGCATCAACGCGGTTTACATTAAAACATAACCGTCCAGCACAGATGGTCTGCACTGGCTTCACAATATAACAAGGGGTGTATGTACAGGTAATAACAACAGGGTAACTATGTACACATATATACAGGTAAATTGCAATATACGTTTGGAGATGAATCAAATGTGTTCCATTAGATCAAGTGCGTAATAGTTGATGACAGGGTGATAAGAGATGCTATTTGTCGGGGGGATCCGTGTCAGGCACGCTTGGTTCCCGGCTCATATGCTTGTAACTCACAGGTTGTTTAAGTGGGTCGCTGGGCCTGGCTTGCTGTGGGGGGTGACTCTGGTCAGTATAATATTGTAGGAAGAGAAGATGTTTAAGTGCCTTCCTAAAATGGGAGATGATTTTGGTATCCCTGATAGCGGGGGGAAGGGCATTCCAACAGGTAGGCGCATATAGTGAAAAGGCTCTGGATCGTGTTGCTTGTGAATATTTTGTTATCTGCCTTGGTAGAATCAAAGTATTTATCGCAGCTGATCTTCTTGCTCTATTAGGGGGTGTCATCTGGATAAGGTCAATGATTGATGTAGAGGAGCAGTTGTTAATGGCTTTGAAAGTAAGTGTCAGCACCTTGAAGGTTATCCTGCTTTGGACCGGAAGCCAGTGCAACTGTTTTAGTATTGGTGTGATATGTTCCTTCCTTGAAGCCCCCTGCAGAATTCTGGCAGCTGCATTCATGGCCAGTTAAAGCGGTGTTATGGTGGCTTTTGGAAGGCCATGTAATATGGCGTTCGCGTAATCGAAATGAGGGATTACAAGAGCTTGGTAGACCGATCGAAAATCTTCTGGTTCTAGGAGCGGTCTCAGGTGGCGAAGCGTTCTGATTTTGTTGTAGATTGCTTTTACCATGCTGCTTATCTGGGCCTTCATATTGAGCTGTTGGTCAAGAATAACTCCGAGGTACCGAATTGATGGTTTGCTAGTGAGTTCAGCATCCCGGACCTTCAGGGAGCTTGGTGGAATGAATGATGAGTTCCTTGTGATGAAAAGGACCTCTGTTTTTTTAAAGTTTATTTTTAGTTTCTGAGTGTGTAGCCAATCCGTGACCGCATCGAAACAGGCAGAGAGGGGTGCAAGGTCAGGTTTGTCCAAGAGGAAAGGCATGTAAAGGAGAACATCATCGGCGTAGATGAGGTATTTGATGTTGAAGGAGTGGATGAGATTACATAAGGGCTGCATGTAAATGTTAAATAGCAGTGACAGTGACGATCCTTGGGGCACACCTTTTTCTTGGAGAAAAGGTGCGGACGTGGCAGAGCCGGAACGTACATATTGCCATCGATCCGTTAGATATGATGCACACCAAGTTAATGCGTTTCCCTGGATGCCCTTCTCGCTAAGGTGGGAGAGGAGTATTTCGTGACAAACCGTGTCAAAGGCTGCTGCAATATCTAGGAAGATCAGCGCAAACCCTTGTTTGATATTGTCCAATCCAATGATAAGCGTATTGAATAACGTGGTCAGGAGTGTTTCTACCCCATGCGCTTCCCGAAAGCCGTGTTGGCAAGGGTCGAGTGGTGCATTTATTTCTATATGGTGTTGAAGTTGTTGTTGCACAACCTTCTCAATTATTTTCGCCAGCAGCGGGATACTTGATATCGGCCTGAAGGAGTCAGTTCGTGCCGGGTCCAGTTTGCTATTCTTTAGTAGTGGTCTTATTGCGGTCTGTTTTAGGCTTTTGGGGAATGTACCCGTTGAGAAAGATAGTGCAATGAGTTTGGAGAGGAAGGGGCTGAGTTCGGTCCGCAGAGATTTTATCCAAAACGCCGGACATGGGTCACTTGGTGCAGTGGTGGCGTTTATGGAGGAGATGGTGTCCTGTATGCTTCTTGCTGAAGGGGCAGAGAACTCAGTAATGGTGTGTTTGGTGATCGTTGTTGCAGTATTTGGTAGGGTCACTAGGGGGAAACTATTTGCGGTAGGAGTGTTGGACTGGTTTGTCTTGGTACGCAGGAAGTCCGCATATTCTTGGGGGTCAGGGAGGTCTGGTTGTGTAAACGAAGGCTCTTTTGCTAAAGTCTTAACTAATCCAAAGAGTTCATGGGGCTTGTTTAGAGAGCGTTGTAAAATCTCTGCATGAAATTGTTTCATTCTCGCTGTTACGTCTGCCCTGTGTCTTTTAAGATGTTCGTTGTACAGATCAAGTTTTTCTGTTGAACGGGATCTTCGCCATGATCTTTCAAGTCTTCTGAGTTTGAGAAGTGAAGTTCGGAGTTCGGGGGAGAACCATGGGGCATTTTTCCTTGTTTTCACAGCCTTCTTGGTAGTAGATAGGTTATCAAGAGGAGAGAGTTTTCAAAGTGACTTACACAGGTGAAAAATGTTTTACCCATGTTAACTGGTTTTCTGAAAACTTCCTCTCTTCAATACAACTCAAAGTCTGCACATTTTCCACTTTGTGCACACTTTTCATCCCATTGAGAGAAGCTGTTACAGCCAGGGGAGGAAGTATATCCTGTACATAGCGCTTTCAAACCTTCATGCAAGCTTCTCCAGCAAAACTCTAGCCGCAGAAAAATCAGGTGCACGTTACCTGCACAAGCTTTATACCTGCAGCAAATATCAAAGCAAAATGGAAGAACCGGTGGAAAGCCCATGAGTGAAAAGCATATGCACGCTTTGTCCCACTGCCCCCTGGCCTACACTAATACCATTTCACTTTGTGCTTTTCTGCAAGTCTATCAGTCCACTGGCTCCTAACCTTTTTCACATTGCAACACATCCAGCACTAGATTCACTTCATCATGGAGCATCACCTTCCCTTTCCTCCTACTCATTCTCCCACCACTTGGCATGGTCTTCCTTTCCTTTCCCTCCCTTACTGCACCCCCTGGCATCATTTCCCTCCCTTCCTCCCTCACCCCACAGCTGCTGGCATCAATATCTTATCTTCCTTACATTGCTGATGCCATGGGGGGCTGGGAGGTAGCTTTCTTTGCAGCATATTTATTTTATTTTTATATACCGCTTTGTCTTGGAAGTCAGAGCAATTTACATGGAACTTTTGAACTACTGCACAATGCAGTTTACAAGGAACAAGAAACACTTACATATAACAATTGCAGTTAACAATAACAATAAGTAATGTAACTATTTACATGTTCACGTATTCTTATTACTTTACAAGAAAGTGAGTGGTAACAATGAGAAAATGGCGAGAGGCATTGTAATGTTGACCGGAAGTTAATATGAAATTTATTGCTGTTGATCACATATATAGTAGTCCGTGAAGATGAATGTCTTGAGATGTTTTCTAAATTGGGTGAGGTCTTTGATTCTCTTAGAGTATAGGGTATGTTATTCCAAAGGATAGGTGCGTAGAAGAAGGCTCTGTTGGTGGTTGATTGATTTGCTTTTCTTACATTTTTGGGATGGATAGAGTGTTTTTCAGGTTGTCTCTTGTCCTCCTTGTATGTTGCTGCATGTTTAATCAGTGTGCTGAGGTATGTTGGTGCAATGTTGTTTATTATTTTATAGATGTTTGTAAGGGCTTTGAATTTGATTCTTTGAAGAATCGGGAGCCAGTTGAGATGGAACAGAATGGGTGTTGTGGTCGGATCTTTTGGCATGCATAATTGTACGTGCAACCGTGTTTTGAGCAAGTTGTAATGGCTTTAGTGTTTTCTTGGGGAGTCCATGAAGTATGCTGTTGCTGTAGACAAAGTGGGGGCAAATCAGTGTTTGAGCTACAGAGCGGAAGTCGGTGTTAGAGAGCAGTGGTCTCAGGTGCTGTACCATTTTGATTTTATAGTAAATTGCATGGGTGGTCATGTGGATGTGTCTGGTCAAGTCAAGCTGTTGAGCTAGGTAGATCCCAAGGTATTTTATTTCTTCTTTTATTTCCAGTGTTGCATTGTTTACATGGAGTGAACAGGGAAGGTTGAATGCTTTGTTCCTAATAATGAGTGCTTCAGTTTTCTTAAGGTTGACAGTGAAGTTGACTGAATTGAGCCATACAGCGACTTCATTGAAGCAGTTGGTGATCTTCTTATAGGAGGGGTCTGAGATGTCAAAGGTTGTGAACAACATTATATCATCTGCATAAATTCTGTAGTCAACATCATGTGATTGTATGATTTTGCAGATAGATTGAAGATATATATTGAAAAGTAATGCAGATCCTTGGGGGACACCCTGAGATTGGGTGAATAGTTTGGATAGATTGTTGTTGAAGTACACTTGTTGGGTGCAGTTGGACAGGTAATTTTGGAACCATCGTAGAGTAGTGCCACCTATGCCAAGGTGCTTTAGGCAGTCGATTAGGATATTGTGGTTTACAGTATCAAATGCCAAGGAAAATGAGGATGAATGCATGTCTCATGTTGTCAACTCCTTGTATGACTGTGTCAAGTAGGATGTTAGTGTTTTGACACCATGATGCGCTCTAAATCCATATTGATGGGGATCAAGTGTGGCACTTGAGTCGATGAAGTCCTGCAGTTGTAGTAGTACTGATTTTTTGATGATTTTGGATAGGAATGGTAGGCTAGATATTGGTCTGTAAGATGTGGGGCAGGATTTATTTAGGGTGTTTTGTTTCAAGATTTGGCAGCTCTTTTGGAAGCTCTTTTTAGGTTATTTGGTAGTTGACCTTGAGATAGAGAGAGGTTGACTATTCTTTGTCCATATGGTGTGAGCTCTGATTTTGTTGATTTGATTTCTTTGCTCCTATTGGAGTGGAGGAGTGGCCTAGTGGTTGGAGCAAAGTACTTCAGGTCGGGAGTTCAAATCCCACTAGAGGACAGCATCCTTGGGCCGGAAGGACTGGGGTTTCTAGTCCCACAGGTGCTCCTTGTGGTCTTGGGCAAGCCACTTAACCCTCTATAGCCCATGTTCCCTGTAAAATAGTTATCTCCAAGTTATAACGCCCTGTTCAATGTAATTTCAGTTTGTTCAATGTAAACCACACTGATGCAGAATAGCACAGTATATAAGAGAATGTAAATAAATAATAAAATTATCTCCAGCTGGCAAGAGGAATCAGTCAAGCAGCTCCTCTGCCAGCTTCCTTTTGAAATTGGAACATCATGGGACCTGTGGTCTCACAAGACCCCCAACCTTACCATTCTGACTTAAAGAGAGGATGCAGACAAAGGAGCACTATATTCTGACTTGCCCTGCTAGTAGATAGACAGGATAGAAAGAACAAAACGCTGCCACAGGCTACCGCAGCTCTGACCTGCCACCCTCCCCCCATCTTTGCTCCGCAAGTATCCACATTTTTATGGCACACCTGAGATTCCCATATGGCATGCTAGCTGGGAGCCTCTGTCAATCACAGGAAAATCAGGGAGGCATCAGTAACGGAGCAAAACAGCAAATCAGATGTTACAGAGGGACTCAGCAGTGGGAGGGACTCAGGAGCAGGCTAGCATGCACAGGTTTTGACAGGGTCCTTACTAAGGGCTGCAACAAAATCACTGATGCATTGCAGATATAAATGCAGATC
Organism: Ichthyophis bannanicus; assembly: GCA_033557465.1. Lineage (NCBI taxonomy): Eukaryota > Metazoa > Chordata > Amphibia > Gymnophiona > Ichthyophiidae > Ichthyophis > Ichthyophis bannanicus. Next base: position 760,219,298 of record CM066035.1, read on the forward strand.
AGCCTGTCACAATAGCAGCAAGTCGCGTTAAGAGTAGGAAAGACTTGAGCTTCCACAAAGCACGCTTGGCTTCTACACTGCTATATCCTGGTTATATTTCAGAGCAGCAAACATGGCATAGGAAGAAGAATGGAGCTGGTGATAGTACTTCAATTAGTAAAATAAAATGGAAAATGTATCTTACCCCATTGCAAACCTATACTAAAACTATGGCCTTCAGAAAAGCAGTAGTCACTATGATAGACAAACTGTCTTAATATCACTTGGTACTTTAGTAATCTTACATATATTCAGTGTTCATTGAAAAGGGATGTGGGGGAAAGAGAAATAAACGATTCTCTGTGTAGTGGTTTTAGTGCCACTCCCCAGAGATTACTGAAATAATTAGTAAAAATAAGAGTGGGCAGGAGATTCAACTGCCCCAAGGTCCTCACTGCCTGATTCCAAAAACCACACACACAATCTTTTCCACTTCATTCCACATAATCAAGTCTACTCGGCTGTGTCTTTTCCTAAAATAAAAATCATTTTTATTTGCTGCTTTCCACAAACAAAAGGCACAGCAAGAAAGGGAATGTGAACATAGGAAAGAAATTCCAGTGGTTAAAAATAGGAACAGTTCAAAGTAAAGAGCACTTCAAACGGAAAAGTCAAAAACCTTTTCATCGTACACCTTCAATCCTTCAATCCAGCAGGGCAGGTAGGGGGTGGCCTAAGCGTACTCGACAGCCTAAGCAAACCTTGAATCTTTGCTGCCCCCTTGCTGCCCTCCTCCCTCCCCCCCCCCCCATCAAGGCAGTCAGCTGCCTGAGGCAAGGGATGAAATGGCACTCTCCCACACAAGGCACCAAAAGGGAGTTTCCCCTCATTCAGAACATTGGCCAGTCAGCTGCCCCAAGAAAAAAAATGCAACTTATATTCATAAGCTATATGCTGTAATAAAGAAATGAAAACTTTGCAATCATTGATTATACTCAGCAAAAATAGTAGTTAAATTAAGTAGCCTTGGGCTCTAAGCATTACTGACCTTGTTTATTTGTAAATCTTATGTTCTGCATCCACAGAAGTCCCCCTTGCCCAACAATGGATGAGAGCAGAACTAGGCCATTTTCCCATAGAGCTCACCATACAAAAAAAACATTTCTGATTTCATCTCAGTAACAGCAACAAACCCTCTCCCATACCAGACATTTAATGAAGTAAACCAATGACAGAGAGTGACCACAACTGTCACACTCAGATGTTCCTCAATTTGTATTTTATTAATGGACCCAACTTGGCTGAACATTGCTTTTCACAACCCTTTGGTGAGAATAGGCAAAAAGAATGTATACCTCCCTCCGGAGGTCCAGCTCCGTTTAGTGAGAGGGAGGTATGCATTCTTTGCTTTTTCACAACCCTTTGGTGAGAATAGGTATATTATTCAAAGGATATTTTTAATAGATCCTTGGAGACAGGAGAGGTTCCACAGGACTGGAGAAGGGCTGTTGCGGCACTTCACAAAAGTGGTAATAGGGAAGAGGTGACAAACTATAGGCTGGTAAGCCTTACCTCTGTGGTGGGAAAGATAATGAAGGTGCTCTTGAAAGAAAGAATAGTGGACTTTCTGGAAACCAAAGGTTTGTGTGATCTGAGGCAACATAGTTTTTTCCAGGAAAAGATCATGCCAAACAAATTTGATCGAGTTCTTTGACTGGGTGACCAGAGTACTAGATCAAGGGTATGCAATGATTGTGATACTTAGATTTCAGCAAAGCCTTTGATATTGTTCCTCATAGAAGGCTTATCAATACATTGAGCAGCCTGTGGATAGATCCCAAAGTGGTGAACTGGATCAGAAATTGGTTGACTGAGACAGAAGATGATGGTAAATGGAACTCACTCAGAAGAAAGGAAGGTGCATAGTGGGACAGATACTGTTCAGTAGACAGTATTTGTGAGTGACATTATGGAATGACAATGCCTTTTTGCAGATGACAAAAATTTGCAACAGTGTGGACACTTCTGAGGGAGTAGACACCATAAGGAAATATCTAAGAACACTGGAAGAATAGTCTAATATTTGGCAGTTATGATTTAGTGCAAAGAAGTGCAGAGTCATGCACTTGGGATGCAGAAATCCAAACAAAATGTATGCAATAGGTGGAGAGAGTTTAGTCGGCATGACTTAAGACAGGATACAGAGGAAAGAGCACTGTATTCTGACTTGCCCTGCCAGTAGATGGCAAAACAATGAGACAAGATGGTAGCCAAAGCCAGAAGGATGCTTGGCTGCATACAGAAAGGAATAACCAGCAGAACGCAGGTGGTATTAATGCCCCTATAGAAATCTATGGTGAGGTCTCACTTTGGAGTATTGTGTTCAGTTTTGGAGGCCATATCTCACAAAGGGCTTAAAGAGACTTGAAACAGTTCCGAGGAAGGCAACCAAAATTATTTGGAGCCTGCTCCAGAAGCAAGGCGGCCCATCCACTAGGCAAGCAAGATGGCTGCCTAAGGTAGCTGACCTGAGTGGGCAGCTACTGCTGATTCTGTTTGAGGAGGAGGCAGGTAGCATTTCCAAAAGCAGTGGCAAAAAGCCACCACTTTTGGAAATGCTGCCTGCCATCCCCTCCCCCTCCCGAGATGTAATCAGCAGCAGCTGGGGAGGAGGGTGCAGTGGCAGTGGCAGCAGCTAGGGGGGGGCGGCAAGACTGGGGTTTCTGCTTAGGGTGGCAGAAATCCTTGGGGCAGCCCTGGCCAGAAGACATATGAGAAGAGACTTGAAAACCTAAATATGTATACCCTAGAGGAGAGGTGGGACAGGGGAGATGTGATACAATCTTTTAAATACTTAAAGGGTATCAATGAACAAACCAACCTTTTTCAAAGATGGGGAAGATGTAAGACTATAGGGTATACAATGAAGCTGCAAGGCTGTAAACTTAAAAGCAACATCAGAAAGGTTTTTCACTGAAAGGGTGGTGGGTGAATGAAAAGTCCTCCTGACGGAGGTGGTGGGGGCAAATACAATGATGGTATTCAAAATGGCAGCGAACAGACACAGTGGATCCCTTTATGAAATCAAAGCAAACTTAAATATCTTTCATTAGAGGATGACTGACCTGCACAGAGCAGCAGGTACCAACCTAAACACTGGCATTGGGGGGGGGGGGGGGTGATCTGCATGGAGCTAGTTACAACCACTCTAGCCACCTTACTGGACAGACTAGATGGACCATACTGGTCTTTATTTGCCATCATATACTATGGGGGGTCATTCTGTCCCACAAATAGCGGGGATGGATATCCCATCGGTATGTCCATCCCCACTATTTGTCCCCCTGCTGGCCCCATCAATACCCTCCCCATATGTACAGCAGTGGAAGGGGGTGTTTTGGAGGCAGAGCAAGGGCGGGCCATGACACCAGACATACAGGGCCAATTCAGAGGTCAGCCCTGTAAATCTGGGGCCTCGAATCTAGACAGGGGACTTATTCCACCTTGAAGGCCAGATTGGGGGTTGGGCTGTGGGGAACAGGCATCCGGGTTTGGCAATGTAGCTCCATTCACAGGACTGGCTGAGTTAGCCGGGTAGTTGCTGGGACATACAACTGGACAATCGGGTCCAGGCCTGCATGTCCTGGCACTAGACCCGATTATAATCTTGCAGGGACTGCAGAATCAGAATTGGGTCTAACTTTGCATGCCAGATTCTGCTCAGCCATACAGGGAGCTGGACGTGCATGAACGGAATTGGCCTCTGCTACTATGTTATGGCTGGTCACTCTCCATCATTGGTTCTCTTCTACAATTATATATTGCTTGGAAATGGAGAATTCCTTTTTCTCCACCTCTATTTAATGAATTAATACAAGTCACTCAGGATCAGAACTCACAGAACAAGAGGCCTACCAGGAAAAAGGAAGTACTATAAATATTGAAGTGGGTTTTAGAATATCAATACACTTGTAGAAAAATTGAACAAATCAGATTACTATAGAAACTCTATTCTAACAGAATACCTGACCTCAGTCACACATGCTGAACACAGATAGACACTCACCAAGTAGAGAATAAAATGATCACAAACAAAATGGAAATATGTAGACAAATTATACTGAACTCAAGAAAAACACACTTATCATCCAATACAACACCAGAGAAACAGAAACACCAATGCATTTCCCCTTGTACTTTGCAAAAACAATATATATATATATTCCAAAAACATATTCCAGTCACTAAATTAAAAACATTCTTTCTACTTTTGTTGTCTGATCATTTTAATTTTCTAAAATCTCACTCCCAGTCTCTGGTTTCTGCTTTCCTATGTGTTGTCTTAACTCTGTTCTCAGGATCTACTGTTCATTTGCCATTTCCTCTCTCCTTCCTCTGCATCTCTCTAAAGTTCATCTTTCAGTTTCATCTTTCTTCCCTTTGTTTTTGTTTCTCTGTTCACTCAGATTTCAACCTCTTACCATTCAGTCCTCAACCTCCATCTTTTTAGTGTTATCTCCCTCACCCTAGCCCTTCCATACTCCTATCTTTCCTTCCACAGCTTCTCATTAATTCTCTATTTTTTCTTCATCTTTTCCCATACCCCACATTTAATATCTTCCCTTCTTCCTCCTGTGCCATGTCTAGCATTTCCTCTGCTCTTCCTCAGTTCCCCCCCCCCATAGTCCAATATTTTCCCTTTCTTTCCTCTCTATAGCCTGGTATCTCTTCATCCCTTCCCTACCTCCCCCCCCCCCCCCCACACACACACACACACAGAGTTGCCTACCATCTCTACTTTCCTTCCCTGTACCCCCAGGTGCTCAGCATCTCCCCTTTCCTTTCCTATACCCCTAGGTATCCAGCATCTCCTCTTTACTTCCATGTCCCTCTTCCAGGTGTCCCCAATCTCCTCTCCCTCCTCCATCCCACCAGGTGTATAGCATGTCCCCTTTCCTTCCTCACCTCCAGGTGTCCACCTTATTCCCTTCTCTTCCCCCCAGGAAACCAGCTTCTCCCCTTCCCTTCTCTTCCTTCATCCTGGGTGCTCAGATATTCCTTTCCCTTCTCCCTTCCTCAGGTGTCCAACATCTCCTCTTCTATCCCCTTGCTACCTGGACAGCACCTCCCCTTCCCTTTCCCACCTCCAGGTGTCCAACTTCTCCCTTTTCTTCCCCCCAGGTGTCAAGCATATTTTCTTCCATTCTCCTGTTGGCCTCCCCTCTCTTCTTATTGCTGCCACCTTGGCCACCCTCCAACTAGACTTGCAGTACTAAAGGAGAATCAGTGCAGTCAGCATGGGGCCTTGCACACATGTGTGTGCTCAAGTCCTGATGCATCCTACCCCTTCCAAACTTCATGTTTGAGAGGGCTGGATGGGGCAGGCCTTGAGATACTCTCCTTTAGGGGCTGATGACTGCTGTGTCAGCACCAGCACCATCCTTGGAATTGTGCCATTCTATGCAGATACCTAGTGGTATAACCAGCCCTGTAGGCGGGCTCTCTTCTGGTTCCTTCTCCAGCCTCCACACTATTTGACCATTTTTCTATACTGCTTTTCTCCAGGTCAAAGCAATTTTACATAAAACATGCATGCAAGGATATGTAGTTTTGATTTCTCAATTCCATGCCATAAGAAAAGCAAAACTACTAGTCCCTGCATGCAGTGGCGTTAATCCAGGACTAGATCAAGCCTGTTGAGTGCATCTGGAGCCAGTTGGCAACCCTATTCCACACAGACTGGTACAATGACCACACTCATCACTCTTCTGTCGGGTTTCTAGGTGGGCACCGAGACTCTTTGGACTTTCTCTGAAAGATACAGTACTTAAAAGTAGATACAATTCTACAGCTTTCTCAATTCCTTTACATTTCCTAGTATCTTATGTGCCTGTGCTCTGGACTTCTGAAAAATCCCAAAATACATTCTCAGTACTGTACTTTGGAGTATGGTGCAGGGGAAAATTATAAAATTCCCCTAAATTCTAAATATCACAAAAGCTTACTGTCTGCTTAGGTGCCCTGGGGTTCAGTCCCTCACAGATCATCAAGTCTGGGTCCCACAAACCTCCTGAGGAGTTCTCAATTACTACTGCAGTTCTGAATCTTTGGCAGACTCTAGCTAGGATTCTCAAGACTTCAGACTGCTTTACAAATGCTGAAACAGCTATTTTAATATGGTGGCATTTGCTTGATATTTTCTCATCTATTCAATGGATTTTCCCAAACCTTTTTTTTAAATGCACATGCACAGCTTTTATCACATTCTCTGGCAATGTATCCTGGCTCTTAATTAGGAACTGTGCGAAAAATTATTTTCCCGGATTTGTTTTAGCAATGGTGATCCATAAAATGCAACTCCTGGAACAGTTCAGAACCCTCATCCAACCCAGACCATTTAAGCACGGGACCCCCGTTAGGTCAGAAATTGAGGAGAAAAGATTTTAAAAATGCAAAGATACACAGCCCCACTTTAAATCATAGGATTCTGGGAGATTCATCCAGATTCCAACAAAGGATTGGCAAACTAATTTATACCTTGTTAGGCTGAATGACTTTTCACAAAAATAGGAATTAAAGGTAGATCTTGGGAAATCCAGAGCTTCTCTCTGGGAATAAGTAGCTGCAAATTGTCTACTTTTTGGGAATCTGCCAGGTTCTTGTGACCTGGATTAGCCACTGTTGGAAACAGGATACTAGATTTGATGAACCTTTAATCTAACCCAGTATCTAGATTAAATGAGCTGGAAGGTGCTTATTTGTGCCTATTTGATGAAGACAAAGAGGCATCCATTTGTCTTTATAAAATACTAGCATAGGGGGGGGCGGAGCCTGATGTCCAGCGGGTAAGACGCTTCGCGCTGAAGCTCCCGAGAGGCCTACTTAGAATCCTGACTTAATACCTATACAAACTTACTATTTCGCTCCGGGGCTGACCGGGGTACCTCGGGGGGGATGGCGGCCCATAAACCAGCGCGCTTGGACTTCGGGTCTCCTTCTTCTTCTCACGGAAAACGCTCCAAAACAGAGGTGTCCTCCCCACAGAAGATGGCTCCATTTCGTGAAAACCCCGAAATGCACCTGGAGATTTTGGAGGAAATACGCGGCGTGAAGGAATTGGAGTGCTCCAGGACCGACTTGAAAGTCTCTCATTACGGCAGGACAATATGGCGGGGGTCCTCGACTTGCACGCGGTGCGCTTGGGCACACTGGACAAGGCTGAGCGCCAGATACAGAATCTTCAAAAGGAGTTAGAAGATAGCAATAATCGAGCCCGTCGCAACAATGTGAGGCTCATTGGAATACCGGAGGGGGTGGAAGCGGGAGATATGAGAGAATTCCTGCTCAAAACTCTTCCCTCCTTGCTGACGATCACCTTTCATAAAGACTGGAAATCGATCGTGCACACCGTGTTCCTACCCACATGGCGCTCAACCGAACGACCCCCCGGCCTATTATCTTTCGCTTGCTACGATATCAACAAGTGGAACAAATTTTAAATGCTGCTCGGACGAACCATCATTTGGAATTTGAAGGTCACAAAGTCTCCTTCTTCCCTGATTTGGCGAAGCCTACCGTTGACCGACGGAAGAACTCCTTGCTTTTCGCCCTCGACTTCAACAGCTACAGGCTCGCTTTGGCCTGTTGTATCCCGAAGCTCCGAGTGACTCTCCACAACCAAACCAGGACATTCGAAGATCCTGATCTACTATCAACATTTTTGGGATCCAAAGAAGCAGAGCAGATGCGCTAATCCAACGACTTGGACTTTTATTTGCCGGCTCTGTCCGCCATTTTGAAGGGCCCGATGCGGCGGTCATAGTCAAACACAGAGACTGCCTGGACTTTCTTTCCTTCTTTCTATGACTTTTTTTGTTTTTTGGTCTCCTATCCCTCCATGATGTGTGCCTCAGTCGGATTCGGAGCACGCACAGTCCTACAGGTTATGTGTTTTTTCAATTTCGGCCTTCTCTGGGGCTTCTCCCCGCAGACACATGGTCGCCAGTAATTTTTGGGGTTCTGCTTCTTCTCTACCGCGCTGCGGTTTTTCTTTTTTAATGTGGGGCGCTTCATTGTATTATCTAAGCTTATTTTCTTTTATGCCATATGTACAGCCCGATACAGTCAATATGAGGGACATTGTGAAATTATGTGCGCTATCATGTTCAGAATTTTTAATTGTCTGATTGGCCTTATGTAAAATCTTATCACTAATGGTATAGGTCATTAATTGTACAATAAAAAGAAATTAAATCATTAGCTTTCTTTGCATTGAGCATGCTGATTTAGCGTTTCTTCAGGAAACCACTTAAACTCTGCTGAAACACTGAAACTCAATGTTAAGCCTTACATGGTGGCTGCCTATTCTCCCGCCGTTTCCAAACGGTGCGGGGTAGCCATTCTGGTTAAGAAATCTTTGCAAGCTACTGTAATTGATACTAGCGCTGACAAGGAGGGTAGATGGGCCCGAGTACATCTTAAGGTTGGAGATAGTGAATTTACATGTATTTGCATTTATGCCCCGAATGTAGACAACCCTGCTTACTATGCAAGTATTGCGCAGTTGGCACAGGCCTCTGCCAATACTCCGTTAATACTTGGTGATTTTAATCAAGTGCTAGACCCTCTGATAGATAGACAGCCGCCTAGAACGAGTAGTCCACCCAAGAGTCTTGCTACCCTTACAGCTCTGATGCAAGGTCTTGCGCTGGTAGATATATGGAGGCTGCTTCACCCCTCCGACTTAGAGTTCACTTTCTTTTCTGCCCCCCATCATTCCCAATCTAGAATAGATTTCTTTCTCATTTCCAAAGCACTGATTCCTCAAGTAGACACGACTAGGACTCATCCTCTCCATATTTCAGATCATGCTGCCATATCTTTATCATTACATGTCACTGCGCGGGACGATTCTCCCCGAGATTGGTTTTATGATAGATCCTTACTGGGTCAAAAGGATTTTCAGGTTGATATAAAGGCCGCTATCCAGGATTATTTTCATTTTAACTCACCCCATGACACAGCGAGCTGGGCTTGGTGGGAGGGTTTTAAAGCATCTATCCGCGCAACTATAACTAGCTATCAAATTCGGCAGGGGAAACAAAGAAAGCAGCAATTACTGATTCTAGAGCAGCAGATACAAGCTGGGGAGCGTCTTCTCACGTCCCGTACTGACCCATGTATTTTACTCCGTTTACAACGCTTGCGTTTTCAATACAATCAACTTTTGTACACTGCTGCTGTTAAAAATATTGAATCACAACAAGGGCTCTATTATCTCGAAAATACTAGTGCTGGCAAATTAATAGCAAAAGCACTAAAAGGTCAAAAATAAGCCAATCTAGTTACAGCCCTCCGTAATCCGTCGGGGGGGGCTTGGTCACTAAAGATACCGAAATCTTAGAACTCTTTCGTGATTTTTATACTCGGCTATATCAATCTGAATGTGATTTTTGAGCCAGATGTATTTGAACGCTTACTTTCAGGGGTACAAAGACCGACCCTATCTGACGAAGATAGAGTGGCCTTGGACACACCATTTACTGTCTCAGAAATTCACTCTGCTATCAAGAAATGTGCCTCAGGTCGCGCCGCAGGCCCAGACGGTCTCCCTGCTGAATTCTACAAAACCTTTCACGCTGACTTAGCTCCAGTTTTGAAACTTTATTTTTCTGCTCTGGCCGAGGAGGGTTCTCCTTCTGGGTCCTTTTCAATGGCAAATGTAGTAGTTTTTGAGAAAGAGGGGAGAGACCCGCAACTAACAGCTAATTATCGTCCAATCTCCCTCCTAAAAGCGGAATATATTATATTTGCCACCTTTCTCTCTACCCGGCTCTCTGATAGGATGCCTACCTTAATACACCCAGATCAATGCGGTTTCATTCCGGGTAGATCAACTGCTGACAATGCTCGGACTCTATGCCATGTACTGACTACCGCAGTTAATCTTGATCGCCCATTTGTTGGTCTCTCACTTGATGCTGAGAAGGCCTTTGATCGCTTAGAGTGGCCCTTCCTGTTTGCAGTCCTCCGCTGGTACGGATTCGGGGAAGGTTTTCTCCGTTGTCTTCGCACCATGTACGCACAGCCTACAGCCAGTATATGTGCCAACGCTTTAAAGTCTCAGCCTTTTCCCCTTCAACGCGGCACTCGCCAGGGATGCCCACTGTCTCCACTTCTCTTCGATCTTGCACTCGAACCCTTGGCTCTACTACTCCGGCAATCGGAGGAGATTCATGGAGTCCCCTTCACCCATAGGGAAATCAAAATTTCAGCGTATGCTGATGACCTTATGCTTTTTGTCTCTATAGACTCAGTACCGGCTGTCCTAGAGCAAATTGGTAACTACTCACAACTGTCCGGTTATAAGATAAATTGGACCAAGTCGGTAGCCTTTCCCTTAAATCCTTTGCTTCATCAGGCAGATATGCAACCCTTCCCCTTTTTATGGCAACCTCGCATGGTCAAATACCTTGGGGTTCACTATTGTTCTCCTTTGGAAGACACTATCTCCTTCAATGCCAAAGACTTAACCTCTAAAGTCCGGGCGCTTACTCACCGCTGGACTCCTTTAACACTTACCTGGTGGGGTCGATTAGAAACCATAAAAATGATGATTGTTCCGAAAGTGAATTATATCTTAGAAATGTTGCCCTGTCTCTTACCTCGACGTATATATAAAGATATAGAGGGCCTTCTGACTAGATACTTGTGGCAAAACAAGACACCTAGGATAGCGAAACATAAGCTGCAAGCAGATAAGGAAAATGGGGGTGTCAGATTCCCTGATTTCCTGAAGTACCATCACTCTTTTCTTCTCAAACAAGGCGCTCGTTGGCTGGAAGATCCAGTACCGAGTAGACCTGTGTGGCTAGACATAGAAGAGGACCTTTGCAAACCGATTCCTCTTACTTTTCTCCCTGGTATGACTCTCCCATCAGACTCCCACTTTCCACCAATGCTTTTAGACACCTTAGGTGCCTTTAATACTCTTATGCAATCTTTAGACTCCCGACTCTGTCCGTTAGACAAGCTCCCTCTTTGGTACAATACTCGATTTCGAATACAAAATAAGCCGATGGCGTGGAGCCCCTGGTACACTAGGGGCATTTGGATTCCTAGTCAGTTTGTTCCATGAAGGTCGCTGGAAAACTTTTAGTGAATTGCAAATTGAATTTGGTCTCCCAGCGAAACACTATTTTCAGTTGGTGCAACTTCAGCATTGCCTTCGGAGTGCTAAGGTGCTCCCCGCCATCGGCCCCCCTACACAAGGTTGGTTGGAGACTATCCGATCTATCGGTAATTCACCGGGGCGTAGCATCCAATTTTTACAAAAACCTTATGTAATGCTATAACTAGAGATACCCCTATAGCGCAGAAAGCATGGGAGAGAGAGAATTGCATGTGACTTTGACCCGGAGCAATGGAGCCTTGTCTGGAGTAGAGTGACACGGGTCTCCCGATCCGCCTCACTCACTCAGACACTCTTCTTTCTAGCCCACCGGTGTTTTTACACTCCTGACAGATTAGCCAAATGGAACACTACTCAGGGCAATAGCTGTTGGACATGTCATGCGGCCATTGGTTCACTACCTCATGTTATGTATGAATGTCCCGCACTACAGTATTACTGGCGTCGGGTCTGGGGTCGTATCCAGTCTATATTGCACTTTCAAGAGACCCTTTCTTGGAGGATAGTGGGACTTCGCTCAGCTGCGGGGATCCCCTCTCTTCCAAAAACGGCTTACTTCCTTTTGGACTTTATGCTTGGCATTGCTATTTCCCTAATCACGAAATACTGGAAAAATAGCTCTCATCTGAGCCCCAATGAATGGTGGAATCATGTCTGTCTTTACTGTAAATATTAACTTATTACTCGTTTGTTTGCTTCCCCAATTCAGACTCCTCATCATCGGTCTAAATGGAAGATGCTCAATGACTATGTACACTCTGCTCAATGCTCTCATCTGACTGTCTAAATTTGTATATATCTTTGGCCCATGATTATTCTGTATCGCAGATACTCTTTTGATTGTTTTGATGTATAATCACTGTTGTTTGGAAGCGTTCACATGCTGACATAATCAGCTAGAGAAGAAGCGTGGGGGTGGGGGGTAATTGGGTTTACTTTTCTTTATTGTATACTTGTTTTGTCTCCTTTGGTGTGTTGTTTCTTTTGTTTGTTGCAAAATGAAAATAAAAGTTTAAAAAAAAAAAAAAAAATACTAGCATAAAACCTGCAGATAGAGTCCCAGCACGGCAGGTGCAGACATTATGCCGTCTCAGGAGCACGTATAAATGTCGGTTTATAAACTGAAGTACATGGATAAATTAACATTTTATAATCATGTACTTTGTCTGTGCTCTTCCCAAGCTGCACTCTCAGCAACATGTGAACCTTTATGCCTGGCGCAATTTCATAAAACCCATCTTTGCACATACGTGCAAAAAAGGACTGTAACAATTACCCTCAAAATGGACTATCCCAGAATAAGCATGAAGGCTTGTATGGTAACAGCTCAGTGTGAAATGGAGTAGCCTAGTGATTCGAGAAACAGCCTACTAGCCAAGAGATCAGGTTTTGATTCCCCTTGTGATCTTGGGCAAGTCACTTTACCCTCCATTGCCTCAAAAGAAAAGGCCTGGCAATCTATTTCTGGTTCTCCTTTTCCAAGAAAGCCCCGGCACGGCTGGGCTACTGGGAACCAGCAGGCACAAAGAAAAATTTAGTGCAAATGTAGTCAGTCTGAATTGTTTTTCATATCTGTATGGTCTCCAGAAGAATCTACCACTAACCCTCTTCTTAGACTAACAAAAGAAGGGACGCAAGGATAATACAATTTGGAAAAACTTCTTAGCAGGGATATTCCTGCCTTCTTTCTTTAAGGTCCAGCTGTAGAGTACATCCTGGGGAGATTGCCCAATTAGCAAGACAGCCTCTTTTCTTCCCAGCAGGTGGGTAAAATTTCATTTTTCTGCTTGAAAAAATCCATGCGAGAGATGTCATGGCTAACCCCTTGCTGTCAATGCTCAAGAGGACTCAAGCAACCTACTGCAGCTTAAGCTCTATGGAAACGGAACTGGATTACACATCCAGCTGGGAGTCAAAAATACGACTTGCTGATGTTTTTCATCCAGTTTAAGAAAGTCAAATGACCTGAAAATGGTTCAATGCATTACAAAAAAGAAGATACTGAACATCGAAAAATGTGTAAGACATGTTACAGTCGCTACATTTTCAGAGTTAGTCAAGAGAGAAAGAGCAACATAATCTTTCATGCCAAGTCATATGTTGGATCAAGCTGATAGGAAATAATCCAATCATTGTGTTTAAATATCTTTTGATGCCTGGAATGAACTTTCAGGTCACCTTCGCAGCATCCATCATAGAGCCAGAATTTGATATCAATCATGTTCCAGCTCAGTTATCCATTAACCTGTAAAGGACCCTGGGACTCTTATGAACTATTTGTTCTGATGATGGGTGGGAAAATAAGAGTAAAATATATGACATACACTGATAATCTAAAGCATTTATGCAGTCAGCAGATAAATCTGGCCCTTCTGTACATACAATGGTCACATTTATCTGCCTGGAAAAAGGGTTTGTTTTCAAGTGGAGTGAGGGTAGGTGAAATAGTTATACATTCAGTTATACATTGAGCATTGTCAGCAAGGGGCTAGTCATGAAATCTCTCTCATGGATTTTTTCAAGCAGAAAAATGAAATTTTATCCTCCTGCTGGGGAGAATGTCTTGCTAATTGGGCAGCCTGTCTCCCCAGGATGTAATCTACAGCTGGACCTTAAGTTCAGAAGCTGGATTTGGAAAACGTATCAGGGATATGTCTGCCTTCTGTCTTTATAAAACAGACATGTAAACATCAAAAAGGTAAAAAGGCAGGACTTCTAAATATGTGTGGCCATTCAACGTTATAGGTGTATTTTCAAATCAGCAGTTATATTTTCAGCAGCAGTTGCATGTATAACTTGAAACACCCAGTTGCATGTTACACAAATTTTAACTTCAGCCATGCCACTGAATATTTACTCCATAGTGCCTTCAAAAGCTGATATGCACTAAATCTCTGGATAGTTCTTATGCTGGATCAATAAAAGAATTGGAAACAACCTGCAAGCAGATTTGGCCCAAGGGTATCTGATGCCATAAGCGAACTATCAGCAAAGCAGTCCTGTCTCCACCCATAGTCCAGCATTTCCCCACCCTAACCTCTACTCACGTTGCCAGCATCTCCCCCTTCCCTACCTCCCACCCACCCAAGGAGTCTCCATGCCTTCCCCCCAGGTTTCTGGAATTGCTGTCCTTTTCCCTTCCAAGGGATCCAGCATGTCTCCTGTATTTCTTTACCCCTCCCAAGGTGTCCAGCATTTTCCCCCTCTGCCCTTCCCCCTACCTCTGCCACACCACCTTTCCTCTGTAGGAGGCTAAAAAAAATAGGGCAGCAAAGCAGTAGGGAAGTTCTTTAATGCTTCTATCAGTGGCAGGCCTTTCAGCATCTGTGTGCATGCACGTACACACATCCTCAAGGCCAGCTGTGTCCTGTCTCATGCTGCCACATCTGAAACTCAATTTTTTGGTCTCCCATGGAGCTAGAATGGTGAGGATGGCAGCAGTGATAGTAGGGGAAAAGAAAGAGGGGGGAGGGAGATGTTGTGCTAGTCCACCTAGTGGTCGGGATGACCCTGCCTATAAGAATGCCAGTTTCTTTCAGTCACTATAGCTGCTAGTACCCTACACTATGTTTTCTAGATTCAGAACACAATGGCTTTAATTTTCCCACAATAATGTTGGGCTAAACCAATTGGTCCATTTATTTTTTTTCCATCAAAGCTACCCAGAAGGGTAATTAAAAACACAGCATTTTTCATATTGTTCTGCTAGGTCAGTCCAGATAGTGAGTTGTGTTCCCCTACCGGCAGCGATGGAGACAGAAAAAACTCCAGAGGCTTCTGATAACCTCATCCTGCAATCATATCTGGAGCAGTTAGAAGCATACAAACTCAGTATTTCTCTGTCTCCAATGGTATGTAGACACATTGGAGCAGCACAGCATATTGTAGGAATGGACGATATGGAATATTGTCATCGGCACTCCCTCATTTCTAGAGAGTGGGAGTTGAGCCAATTGGAGGTCCAGAGAATCCTGGACAGATGCAGTCACCCCAAGATGGCTCTGATTGCATCCCAGGCCAATGCCAAGGTTCACAATTCTTCAGCTGCCACAAATAGGTGAGCTTTGAAGGCAAGGATGCCCTAGTTCATCCTCGGCCAAGGCAGGTTCTGTTTATGTGTTTTCTCCATGGCCTCTCATAGAGCATGTGCTCCATCATATAGAGTGCCATCAGGGTCAGTGGTGCTGGTAGCACCAGATTGGCTGAGAAGGTTGTGGTAGGTGGCTCTGATACACCACTGGCAGGGCTCCTCCTGCACTTCCCATCAGTGCAGGGGCTCTTGGAGACAGGGGCTGGTCCTTCTGGATGATCCAACTCCCTTCTCACTTGTGACTTGGCTCTTGAAAGATGATGCTTAACATGTGAGGCCTATTTTTCTGCGGTGGTTTTCATGCTTTTGAAGGCAAGAAGAGGCTCTTCCTGTCTCGCCTATATGTGCATTTAGTGTTTTTTTGAACCCTGGTGCTATGCTCACCCGGGCAGCACTAGCATTTCAGGATTGTTGGCTCTGCACTCCTTAGATTAGGATGGTCTGAAAAAGGGTCTTTCCCTCAGTTTTGCTGAGCGTTCAGGTGGCAGACTTGTCTTGCCTTAGGGGACCAATGGCAGAGCTCTCCATAGCATCACATTCTGATGTGGCCCATTTCCTATGGGGAGGTAAACCCTTGCGTCCTCCCCTCTGCTTGGTGGTTCCTTCTAGGAATCTCAGTTTGGTTCTTTGTGCCTTGATGACCGAGTGGTTTGAGCCCTGTTGGGGGGCTTCATTCAAAGGTTTTTCCCTTAAGGCAGCCAGTTTGATCGTGATCTGCTTGGGAGACATATCGGAGTTGCAGTCCTTGTTGTGCCAAGATCCTAATCTGTTTCCAGGGTAGCATTCTCTGAAATACTTCCTGTTCCACGTGCAGGACAAAAATGGCAGGCAGAGCTCCGGAGTCTCAATGCGTGGATGAGACAATGGTGCAGAGATGAGGGGTTTGGATTTGTTAGGAAATGGGGAACATTCTGGGGAAAGGAGGGGCTCTTCCAAAGGGATGGGCTTCACCTTAACCAGGATGGAACCAGGCTGCTGGCATTAACCTTTAAAAAAGGAGAGAGAGGAGCTTTTAAAATAGATAATAGGGGAAAGCCGACAGTCACCCAAGAGCGGATGGTTCAGAAGAATGTATCTTTGAAGGATACTACCAAAAGCAGAGAGGTTCCACAAAAGAGTAAAGTAGCCCAAATGCCCTCAAGTATGGAGCAGACAGAGCTTAAAGATCCCAAATTACTCATGTCTACCAATAGCCAAATTAATATGAATAAAATACAGTCTCAAATGCTTGTATGCAAATGCTAGAAGTCTAAAAAATAAGATGGGAGAGTTAGAATATATAACACTAAATGAGAGGTTAGATATGACTGGAATATCAG
The DNA here is from genome assembly GCA_033557465.1 of Ichthyophis bannanicus. Classification (NCBI taxonomy): domain Eukaryota; kingdom Metazoa; phylum Chordata; class Amphibia; order Gymnophiona; family Ichthyophiidae; genus Ichthyophis; species Ichthyophis bannanicus. The sequence continues at coordinate 760,235,877 of CM066035.1, forward strand.
AGACATGATGGAAGGAGGACAACCAGTGGGACACTGTGATACCTGGGTACAAACTATATCGTAATGATAGAGCTGATCAAATTGGTGGCGGGGTTGCGCTCTATGTTAGAGAGGGCATTGAGTCAGAAAGGATTAAAGTTTTGCAGGAAACAAAATTTGCTGTAGAATCTCTATGGATTGAAATTCCATGTAAAAAGGGGAAGGTGATGGCAGTGGGGGTGTACTATCGACCGCCTGGCCAGAATGAACAAATAGATGATGAAATGCTCAAAGAAATCAAGGAAGTTAACAAAAGTCACAGCAGAGTAGTAATAATGGGTGATTTCAATTACGCCGGTATCGACTGGGTCAGTGACACGGCAGTACATGCTAGGGAGATAAAGTTCCTAGATGACATAAATGACTGCTTCTTGGAGCAGCTGGTTCATGAACCGACCAGAGGGGAAGCCATATTAGACCTAGTCCTTAGTGGAACATCAGATCTAGTGCAAGAGATAAGGGTGTTGGGGCCACTTGGCAATAGTGATCATAGCATGATCGCCTTTGATTTAATTAGTGGAGGAGGGATAGTAAGGAAATCCACAGTACTACCTTTTAACTTTTGAAAGGTAGACTATGATAAAATGAGGAAAATAGTTAAGAAAAAACTAAAAGGAGCAGTTGCAAAGGTTAAAGACGTACATCAAGCTTGGGTGTTGTTGAAAAATACTATTTTGGAAGCCCAGACCAGCTGTATTCCACGCATTAAGAAAAATGGAAGGAAGTCCAAAAAACTGCCAGCATGGTTTAAAGGTGAGGTCAGAGAGGATGTTGTTGCCAAAAAAGCATCTTTCAGGAAATGGAAAAAAAGAGCCAAACGACGAAACCTGGAAACAGCACAAGCACTGGCATGTCAAATGCAAGGCATTGATAAAGGGAGGAGTAGCCTAGTGGTTGGGGCAAGGTACTTCAGGCTGGAAGGTCGGGGGTTCAAATCCCACTAGAGGACAGCAACCTTGGGCCGGAAGGATTGGGGTTTCTAGTCCCACAGATGCTCCTTGTGGTCTTGGGCAAGCCACTTAACCCTCCATTGCCCATGTTCCCTGTAAGTATTAGTGTATGTGTCTCATATCCCCACGTGTTAAATGTATTCCCCAATAGTGTTGTGACCGCTTTGATTGAAGGATAAGGCGGTATACAAAACTGTCTAAATAAATAAATAAATAAAGCAGGCAAAGGGAGAATTTGAGAAGCTTGCTGCGGAAGCAAAAACGTGAAATAAAGATTTTTTCAAGTACATTCATAGCAAAAAACCTGTGAGAGACTCAGTTGGTCCATTAGATGATAGAGGAGTTAAAGGGGCACTAAGAGGCGACAAGGCGATAGCGGAGATACTGAATAATTCTTTGCTTTGGTCTTTACTGAGGAAGATGTAGGGATGTTACCCATGACTGAAGTGGTATTTAAGGTGCGGAAGAATTGAAGGAATTATCGATACATCGGGAAGATGTATTACAACTATTAGATAAACTGAAGAGTAGCAAATTACCTGGGCCGGATGGTGTACATCCAAGGGTGTTGAAAGAACTGAAATATGAGATTGCAGACCTGCTATTAGTAATCTGTGAACTATCATTAAAATCATCTCTAATACCTGAAGATTGGAGGATCGCCAATGTAACACCAATTTTTAAAAAGGGTTCCAGGGGTGATCCGGGAAACTACAGACCAGTGAGCCTCACGTCAGTACCTGGAAAAATGGTAGAAACCATCATAAAGAATAAAATTACTCAGCATGTAGATAGTCATAGTCTAATGGGAGACAGCCAACATGGCTTTAGACAAGGAAGATCTTGTCTTACTAATCTGTTATGTTTTTTTGAAAGTGTGAATAAACAGGTGGACAAAGGTGAGTCGGTTGATATAGTGTATCTGGACTTTCAGAAAGCCTTTGACAAGGTCCCTCATCAGAGACTTTTGGCAAAACTAAAGAGTCATGGGATAGGAGGCAGTGTAATACTGTGGATCAGGAACTGGTTAAAAGATAGAAAGCAGAGGGTTGGGCTAAATGGCCAATTTTCCCAATGGAGAAATTTGAATAGTGGTGTAACCCAGGGATCTGTGCTGGGTCTGCTGCTTTTTGACATATTCATAAATGACCTGGAAAGTGGAACAACGAGTGAGGTTATCAAATTTGCAGATGACACAAAACTATTTAAAGTTGTTAAAACCCAAGAGGACTGTGGAAAATTGCAAGAGGATCTTGATAAATTGGAAGACTGGGCATCAAAATGGCAGATGAAATTTAATGTGGACAAGTGCAAAGTTATGCACCTAGGGAAGAACAACCCAAACTATGGTTACACAATGCAAGGTTCCACATTAGGAACCACCACCCAGGAAAAAGATTTAGGCGTCATTGTGGATAACATGTTAAAACCCTCAGCCTAGTGTGCAGCGGCAGCCAAGAGAGCAAATAGAATGTTAGGTATCATAAGGAAAGGAATGGAAAATAAAACAAAAGATATTATAATGCCTCTATACCGTTCCATAGTGAGACCGCACCTTGAATATTGTGTGCAATTCTGGTCACCGTATCTTAAAAAGGATATAACGTTATTAGAAAAGGTTCAAAGAAGAGCCACCAAAATGGTAAAGGGGATGGAAGGATACTCCTTTGAAGAAAGGCTAAAAAGGTTAGGGCTCTTTAACCTGGAAAAGAGACGGCTGAGGGGAGATATGATAGAGGTCTATAAATTAATGAACGGAGTGGAACGGGTAAACGTAGTTTGATTGTTTATGTTATCAGAATATAGAAAGACTAGCAGACATGCAATGAAGCTACAGGGTAAACTATTTAAGACTAATAAAAAAAAATATTTCACTCAATGTGTAATCAAACTCTGGAATTTGTTACCGGAGGATGTAGTAAAGGCTGTTAGTGTAGCTGGGTTTAAAAAAGGTTTGGACAAGTTCCTGCAGGAAAGGTCCATAAACCATTATTAAGAAGGGACCCAGGATATCAATGCTTGACCCAGTACAAGCATTGCGGAACCTGTGTCTTTTGGGGAAACTGCTAGGTACTGTCGCGGGCCCTCTTGGTGCACCTACCGGTGCGCTTTGGTATTGCACTAGACCCCTGTGTAACTGGCCTCCTGGTAGTTGTAGCTGCTGCCAGATTACACCAAAAATAGTTGTGGACAACCGAATAAGGTAAATAGGGCTTTATTTCCCCTTCCCAAATAGGATAATCAAATATTTACAGCAACAAAACAAAAACCCTTCTTGGGTGAAACAGAAAGCAAAACAGGAACAAAAATAGCTTTCTTTCAGCAACAGAAAAGTACTTTAAACATACAGGCTTGTAGCCACTGAGAATAAGGCTTTGCTTTGCCTTGGCAGGCTGCTTATTCCTCCTTATCTGAGGGAGATAATATTATCTGCTAAAGAAAGACTACAGTCCATTTCAATAACTTCTTCACTCATAGGTATTTCACATTGCATCGGCTCCACATCAGGAAATGATCCCTCTGCACTCTCCCTCTGTGTGGGCTTAGCAAACAGCCCGTCCTGGCTGTGACGTCTGTTCTCTTTTGCTAAAGGAGAACTGTTTGTGATTACCACAGTTACTCCTGTTGTGGTAATAGGAGCCTCCCCTCTGCTGACCTCTGTTTAGCAGGTTGAAGAATTCCCCTGTCCCACTATTAGGTGGAATTAACCCTGCTCTGAGCTCTGTTTTCTGTAGGAACTTGGAACCAGCTGGAACTCCTGACGGCAGCCCTCTGGAAACTATAGGTCTCACGTACCTTTCAGAGTGGGTCACTTCTTCAGGTAAAAAGCCTTTCCTTTGCTCATAAAAAGGGTACTGGTATATCTCTGCTCCCTTTTTGGCAGTGGGATTAAACTTCCTGGCTTGTACCTTTTCTCTGTTACCTCTTCTCCACTCTGGGCAGTTATATTGGCTTTCACTAGCTGTGTCACGCTGTCTGTACCTTTCATTCATGCATTCCTCGGACTCACTCAGAACTCCATGCAAACTTCCAATGGGGTACTCTGATACACTCTCTCCACAGCTTTCCTCGTCCTCCTCCCATAACCAGTTCCTTCTCTGGATTTCTCTCCAGTTCCTATCTTGGCTCCTGGCTTTGAACTCCAACCGGGGCTTGAGCTTGCTCCTCGTCTCCTTCTTAATCTCTTTAACTGTTTGTGAGCTAGGTTTATCTAGGTATTTCCTAGCTGCACCACTCCCTAACTGATTAGAGTCAGGTGAAAATCCCCTGGCTTCCCTATTGGCTAAGGGTGTCTCCCAAGCTTGTGACCTCACCTGCTTACGTTGCCCCTGGCAACTTTCCAGCATGTGTTTTCTCAGAACGTCATTTTTTCCCTGAGCTGCACTATCTTCTGTCTCCATAGGGGTCACTAATGAGTCAGCACTGTGACAGTATGTACGACCTAGATTGGCCATTGTTGGAAACAGGATACTGGGCTTGATGGACCTTGGTCTGACCCAGTATGGCTTATCTTATTTTCTTATGTTCTTATGTTTTTTAGAAGAGGCTGTGTATTATGGCCCATTTCTTCCTTTTTACCCTAAATGGTGTCATCTTTCCTCATAAATCAGGTGGTCTGTTTGCCTTTATCTCTGAAGGAACAATGCCAGGGAAAGGGTAGTATTCTTCACCTGGGCAGACATTAGGAGGTTGCTTCTTTGATTCCTGAAGGTAGCTGACTCCTTCCAAAAGTCAGGCAGACCTTTGGTCTGTTTTGCAAGCCTGTGTAAGGGTATAGTAGCCATGAAGTCTACCTTGGGCCACTGGATAACTGAGATGATAACCTTGGCCTATCTGTTGCAGAACTGGCTGGTCCTGGAGTGTTTGCGTGTGTATTCCACATGGGCTCAGGCTTCTTTCTGGGCAGAACATAGCTTGGTCGCCCCCATAGACATCTGTTGGGCGGCAGCATGGTCATCACTTTCCCCCTTTGTTGAACAGTACTGTTTGGATGTCCATACTAGGCCAGATATGGCCTTTGATGCAGTTAACTTGCATGCTACCATGGTTCTTCTCACCCAATGGAGATATAGCTTTGTTGCATCTCACTTGTCTGCAGTGGCCTAGCAGGATGATATGAAGGTGACATTTTACTTACCAGACAGAATGTCTTTTCCTAGAGTCCTGCTAGGCTGATCCAGGCCCCACCCCTATGAATTGGTTCTGGTCTGCTTCGATCTGCTATTTTCTGCAGTTTGGCTCTGCAGGCTATATTCCTCTTGGTGGTCCTTCTTTCAAAAGGTGTTAGGCATATAGTTCTGTTCCTTGCACTGTTGGTCCATGTTGCCCTCTGGTGCTATGTGTGGCCATGAATCTTCTCCATGGCTTGAGTATGAATACAAGGGCTGTATGCCCCTAGCTGATCCAGATATGATTGCAAGATGAGGTCATTAGAAACCTCTGGATGTTTTTCTGTCTCCACCTCTGCTGGTAGTGGAATGCAACCTACTTGTCTGGAATGGCATAGCAGGACTCAAGGAAAGGATATTATCTGGTAAGTAAAATCTCACCTTTATACATTTAAATGGGCTCTTACAAAATTAGGCTATGCCTAAAAGTACATTCAGTGCAAACCAGATCATACTTTTACAGTTAGGGGGTTATTCTAAGACATGAATAGCAGAGATGGATGTCCCAACGGGATATCCATCACCACTATTTGTGCCAGCAGCAGCCCCCAACTAACTTCCCCAACAGTTGTGCAGGGAAGTTAGTCAGGGGCAGGGAAGAGGCAGCCTGGGGGTGGAGAGTGGTCAGGCAGTGTGCCATCACTGGCCCTGGACATACAGAGCCAATTTTAAATGTCAGCCCTGTACATCCAAGGCCAGCTAAATCGCCGAGGAAGTTAGTCCACATCTGGGGTGGAATTACTTCCCTGGACAGTTTTTTGTTCACTCCAGGGCACAGAAGGGGCTGGGGTGGGGGGCCCAGAGTATTCCCCGCAGTCCGATCCTGGCCTTAGGAGGCCAGATCGGGAGGGGGTCAGGCTGCCGGGAAACCTTTTTTTTCAGTGGCAGCCAGCATTGTGGCTTTTAAATGGAGCCATAGTGCCATGGCAACATGACACCGTGGCTCTATTTAAAAGCCTGACTGAGCGATCTGGGCAGTGCCTGTACATGCAAGCCAAGACTGAATCGGAGTCCCGGCCTGCACATACAGGCTTGATCACGATTCTGATCCCACGGGGCCAGACGTGCCCTGCTGGATCAGAATCACAATCCCCTTTGTACATCTGGTTCAGACCAGACATACAAAGGGGATAGCTGTGCGGGACAGAATCAGGCCCTAAGTGTGCACAGGGGCAGAGTTGGGATGGAGCATGGGTGGAGACAATTTATGCATGCATGCATTTTATAAAATACATGTATATGTGCACAAAGTACATGCTAACATTGACACTTAAAAATGTTAGGAGGAATATTATGTATTTTATTTATTTTTTATTTAACCATGTTTTTTATACCGCTTTGTCCTTCACTCAGAAGGAATTTTATATATGTATCAGACATATCAGGATAATTACAAGAATGTTTGCTGCCAGTGTAGGCCACAGGTCATTTGCCAAATCTGCAGAAGAGGTCTGTTAGCTTGTTTACTATGAAGGTAGGACACAGGTCATTTGCTAACCTTGCAGAAAAGCTTTTTTAGCTTAGCTTTGCAAAAGCAATATACACACATTGTATGGAGACATAAGTTGCAACCAAGACAAGACATGATAATTTCTTTTCTTTCAGATCCCCTTTTTGGAGGATCTGTGACAATAACCTTTTAACTCTGCAAACAGCTGTGCAAAGATGACCCCTTACCCAAATATAATTCAGCCTTGCATCTGTCTGTAACTCTCTATGACATATCTTTAGGCTATATAAGCTAATGTATATCCTGAATAAAACTGAGCAGCTTATATCATACTTATGGTGTGTTTATTGGCTGCTCCCAAGCGCTTGTACTGAGAAGCGGGATCCAGGGAGACTAAACCAAATTCATAGCATAAGCATCAGTTGTGGTAACTGAGAGAAAATAATATCAGTTGGGGTAACTGATACATAGAATAAAGAGCCCAATCTGTTCTGGTAGTAACAAAAAAGAAAATCGCAAAATTAGAAAAAAAGTACAGAGAAGAGCCTATGAGGAAAGACTTAAAAAGGTTAGAGCTCTTCAACTTGGAAAACAGATGGCTGACGGGAGATATGATAGATCTATAAATTAAATAATGGAAGGGGTAAATGTAGGTCAGTTGTTTATGCCATCAAAAAGTAGAAAGACTAGAGGACATGCAATAAAGCTAGAATGTAATCCATTTAAGACTAATAAGAGAAAATGTTTCACTTAACATGTAATCAAACTCTAAAATTCCTTACCTTAAAAAAAGGTTTGGTCAAGTTCCTGGAGGAAATGTCCATAAACCATTATTAAAAAGGGCCCAGGAAATACACTGCTTACCCCAGGACAAGGATTGTGGAACCTGTGTGCCTTTTTTGGGAACCTGCCAGGTATATGTGACCAGGTTTGACCCAGTTTGGCATTTCATATATTCTTATGTTCTTATGTTCCCTAGAGGCCCATTATAAAATTACCCCTCTCCTCATGTAAATGTAGATGTCTAAATATTAAATTTGCTTCATCATAGATATCAATCAATACTGAAGGAAAGACATTCAGCATTCTCACACTTCTCTTCTTTGAAAATATAGCATGGACATTTCCTAAACTGGGAAAGCATTGCAAAGACAAGCCTTCCTTCATCTTTTACCAGTAACTTTCACAGTGGTGTTAGAAGTTCTTTACCATCTGACACTCAGGGAAAGTTTGGTGTTATTCACACAAGTTCACCGACATCAGTGAACTAGAAATCAAGCTATGATGTGAATGTCAGATTATCCGACTAGACCGCTAAAATGTCTGAGAAGAAAAAATCCACATCAGCAAATGGAGCACATTGGCATCTGGCAAGAGACAAGACAGCAAGATATCAATGACTACGTCTCCCATTTTTGGCATCAAATTATCCAAGAGTTCTTTCAGTTCTATAATTCAGCTGTGATATATGGGCTATGGTTATGCAATGATTTGTGAGGAAAGCATTTCCTAGCAACTGCCAGCTCATCAACATTTGGAAAGCTCTTAAGAGGCAGAAAAAGTATTCAACCAAGAGGTCGTTGTCATAATAACTGTATATGTTGCATTTAAAATAAAAATTACAGAGGGGGGGGGGGTAGACCAGAGCCCTTTTTGTGGAGGCAAGAGCAGCACAAGGACATTTTGACCAAATTTTCTTGGGGCAATTGGATCTACTGCAATCTCTTGCCCTGGGCACCGATGTTATCAGATAGTGGTCCAGAACTATAAAATTGGAGGGCCAACAGCACATGGCCAAAGGAAAATGCCTTTTCAAAGGGGATCGAAAAGGGCAGAGGATCACTGAGACTGCAGAACTCTGAAAGTGCAAAAAATGAAAGGGTAAGGGTAAAGTTTCTCATAGTTACCCATCCTATGCATAAGCATTTCTGCTAAAAAGACTTCATCACCAACAACTCAAAAAGGGCACATGAATGGTGAATTTGAGGTAACTGTTAGCTCTATGGAGTGGATACCTCCACTTAGGCCACTGATGGTGGACATGTTAATCTATGGGATTAGTCCTGGCAGCCATGGAGTCACTTTTTATTATCATTCACTCAGAGAAAGACCTTGGTAGTATGGAGAAGAGTGGGGGAGGGGGTTTTGCTACAATCTCCAGTACCACTTCCTTTCAGTTGTATTGATTGGGTGAGTATGGGTCCATCAATTCTGGAGATTTGGCAAACAGTGTCCAGAACTGAACTTCTGAGTGGGACATAAAATATGCCATACTGGATCAGACCAAGGGTCCATCAAGCCCAGTATCCCATGTCCAACAGTGGCCAATCCAGGTCATAAGTACCTGTCAGGTTCACCAAAGGTATACAGATTCCATTCTGCTTGTCCTAGGGATAAGCAATGGATTTCTTGGTCCACTTTAATGTTTTATGGACCTTTCCTCCAGGAACTTGTCCAAACCTTTTATAAACTCAGCTACACTGACAGCTTTTACTATAACCTCCAGTAACAAATTCCAGACTTTGATTACACATTGAGTGAAAAACTTTCTCCAAATTGTCTTAAATGTGCTACACTGTAGCTTCATTGTGTGTCCCCTTGTCTTTCTACTCAGAGTAAAGAACTGATCCATGTTTACCCATTCCACTCCATTTATTATTTATAGACCCTCTATCATATCTCCCCTCAGCCTTCTGTTTTCCAAGTTGAAGAGCCTTAATCTTTTAAGCCTTTCCTCATAGGGATATCCTTTCATCCCCTTTACCATTTTGGTCACTCTTCTGTACCTTTTCCTATTCTGCTATATCCTTTAAGATATGGTAACAAGAATTGCACGCAATATTCAACATTGCAAGCTGTAACCAACAAATACTACAAATGTTTTGCATATTCTTAGATGAAAATATGGCAAGAGTCTGCAATCTAAGCCTTTTCAATTTTCCTAAACATCATTTATTTTCTGTCTGAATTGTTTAAGATGTACATTATTTAAAATATATTGTAAAATTACCTAATTGGGTTGGGATAGCTCAAAAATATTTTGTGTTTCACAAGATTATTTGGAGCAGCATGATGGGATGGATGTGCTGACATCAGGTGGAAGTATAGATTTGGCTGCCTTTTGGAAACTCATAAAAACAGAGCTTCTTAGGTTTTTTTTCTTCTGAAATTGATAAGATGCTATTGCTTCATTCTCTTAAGATGAAACAAGTTTTCTTTTTTGGCTAAAAAATTCAAATGTGTCCCAGTGTGTCTATAGTTGCTCAAGTTAAGCACAAAGCTTTTCATCAATTAAAAGATTAGGTTCTTGCATTAGAAAATACTTTTTAAGTAACCATGCAAGTGCCTGATTAGTTGTGAAGGAGATATGTCTTGCTAGAGATCACTCATTTAGAAAATGTCTTGCTAGAGAAGGAAGTGAAATGATGCAATTATGTCTTTATATTTGTTATTGCCCAGGGGTAGGCAGTAATAGTCCTTAGTAAAGACAGTTGTGGTCAACATTGGTACCCTTGCATTTTAGGTATGTTGTGTACAATATCTCGAGAAATTAGAAATATTCCCAACTGTATGTCATAATATTTAATAGCATGTTCAAAGGTAAACAAAAAAGTAAATGTCTGTACAACTTAGATGTAGTAATTGGCTGGCTCCCCGTACTGCGCCTCTCCCAGCCTGCCCCAGCCTCGACTTCCAATTGGCTCTCCCCCGCGCACCACACACCGGGAGAGCCAATGGATTTAAAAAATAACCCGCCGCGTCCTCCACCCCCCCCCCCCCACACATGCTGTTCCCGCGTCTGCCCGAGCCGCCCAGTTACAGGCGGCCGGCTCCGGACGCTACCGTTCGCGGCCTTCATTTCTGAGAAAGAAAAAAAAAAAGAGAATATGACCTGGACAGGATTAATGGCACCTTTCACTAAATATTTGGTTGCACAACCCTTGGCCTCCAAATGGTTCTTGTAGCCATCCATAAGTTTCATACACTCTTCAACTGCAATTTGTTACAGCTCATTAATGTTTCCAGGATTCCTTTTACCAATGGTGGATTTCAGCTCTTTCCAAAGATTCTTGATTGGACTGAGATCAGGACACATTGCTGGCCAGTTTAAAACAGTCCATTTTTGCCTTTTTAACCATTTTGTACTTTTGGATGTATGTTTTGGGTCATTGTCCTGCTGGAGGATCCATGACCTTCGACCTAGACCTAGCTTTCTGAAACTAGGTAGCACATTTTGCTCCAAAATACAGTGGTAGTCTGACTTCATGATTCCTTTAATACTTCCCAGGCCTCCATTTCCTGAGGCAGCAAAACAGCCCCACAACATTATAGAACCTGCACCATATTTAACTGTAGGAAGATCATTTACTTATATTTACAGGTGAAGAAATTAAGTTTATATCACTGGTCTGCACTACCAAAGAGTTCAAGTTTGGTTTCATCTGTCCAGAGAACATTTTCCCAGAAGGATTGTGTTTCTGAAGGTGAGTTTGGGCAAGATCAGGTGTGCCTTTTTATGTCTGGCTTTGAGCAGTGGGGTCCTCCTTGACCTTTACCCATGAAGACCTCCTTTGTTTAGTGTATGGGTTGAAACTACCACTTCAGATTGTTGCAGGTCAGCCTTGAGCTCTTTGGATGTGTGCGTGAGGTTTTTCCAACAGTTCGCACTAACCTTTGAAGACTTCTTAGAAGTTTAATGTTTGGCAATTATGACTTTTCTGATCATCTCTGGCAGTTCTCTTGTCTTCACCATTGTAAAAATGGAACAGGGAGTGAGTGTGGCCATTTTAAACATTAGAGACATCACTCATTGGTTGTTTCAAGTCATGTGAGTACTGACAATTGATCACAGGTATGTATAATTTTACTGCAGTGGAAATGTTGTTCTAGTCAAACTGATTTGAATTGTTTGCCAGGACATGCTTATTGTTCTTATAATGTCAAAGTTTTTAATACTATTTCCTACTTTTTAGGAGATATTGGATATTAGGATGTTGAATTACAAGGGTGCCAATAATATTGGCCACAACTATAAGTGCTGGATTGGGGAGGCACCTTAGCAGACTCTGATATGAACTTTTCCAACTTAAGGTGATGTTTTAGTTGATTTTCTTGATGTGAATTACTCTGATTTTCTTGTCTTTACTTTGTTGTAGAAACTTGATCAAATTGCAATAAAAAAAATAAGAATACCCCGAGCTGCTTTATGGCTATGGCCATAGTACTGCAGCAGATTCCTCAACCATTGGGGCTAATGCATGCCGAGATGATGGTATTCACAGCAGACCTGGGAAGGGAAGGAAGATGGCTGACACTACTATGGAAACCCACAAGCAGCATAGACAGGGAACATATGGATTTCTTATCCCTAATTGGAAAGGGCATGGTTCTTCTACCTTCAAATTCCATACTTAGGAAAGCATGGATATTTCACAGACAATCCTACTCATCCTTAACCTATATAATTCAAATTGAAATATTATACAGTATATAGTAACTAAGTGACTGAGAAGCATGACCCATTCTTTTTCCCCTGGAGAGGTAAGAGGTGACCAATATTTCCATATAGTTCTTCATAATCCACTCATCTTTCCCTTGCAAAAATAATAGTGATAAATATTTCAGTTAAGCACCCAAATGCCTGCACTAGTGTATTAAAAACACCAAAGGTTGAATGAAATTCTAGTATTTTTGCTTTAAAAGTAACTAAAATAAGAAAAGAGGAAGACAGTACTAGCAACTGATAAGAGTATCACCTTCTTCCACGAGAGCCCAAAAAGCAGCTAAGACGACGACTCTTTGGTGTTCTGTTTTTTGGCTAGCATGGGCTTTGAGGATACGCTTCTGAGAAAATTCTAGGAGCTATGAAGGCAGTAACAGTGCTGCCAGGTTAAATGGTATTTGTTTTTCTCTTTGCTTGTTAGATTGCAATGGGAGTGCATCATTCATCAGTTTTCTAAATGACTCACGTCAAATTTCATGCACAAAGTTCTTGCATTACAGATGTTATAAATACACAGGCAATTACATAGCAGGAGCAGCAGACATTTTCTAGCAATATTGAAGTGATCTATGTTGTCTCAAAAATGTATGTATATCATCTTTGGTTAGCTGTTCTGCTAATGAGCAAAATTAGAAAATAGCTAAAGATTCATGCAGGTAGGCATAAGGACAGGGATGGACTGTGGCCAAAATAGGCTCAGGCATAAGTATCCTGTCCTTGGCCCATGTTCTATCCTCAGTTTCTCTTTCCCTCTCCCATCTCATCCTCTATTGCTTTCCATGTCTTGGCCTCATCACTGCATGAACAATGCCTGCAGTTTATATAGACAAACTCCAGCAGCAGTAGACCCTGGCAGCTATTCCTATGCTCCTGGCTGTCAAACCCTACACCTTTAAGAGGACAGACTCAGATTGGACCTATTGCTGCAGTTTGTTTACATCAGTGGCACATGGGGGCAGGGGGGCCCTGTCTCTCGTGATTGGAGGATATTCTCATGCAGGAGTGGATTCACCTATCATTGCAAAGGTGTTTGTCAGAACATACTTGAGTATGGAGATCAGTTTTGGATACACCCCAACCCACAAAAAGGATATCCAAAAGTTAGAAATAGGGGGTCAATAAATAAGCTGTATGTGATACCTTTTTATTGGACTAATATCAAGTCTAGCTAGAACAGATAATGTCTAATTATAGCACACCCACCACTCACCACTAAGGGACCGATTCAGTCCCACATGTAGATGCTCTGTGTATCCAGTCTGAATCAGACTTACAGAGGGGATCAGAATCACGAAGAGTCCTACATGTGCAGGCTGGGACTGCAATTCAGTCCATCCTGCACATGCAAGACTGTCCCCGGCTAACTCAGTCAAGGCTCTTCAATGGAGCCACGGCACCATGGCATTATGTTGCCATAGCACCGTGGCTCCATTTAAAAACCACGATGCCGGCCACCAAATAAAAGTGTTTATTCCCCGTAGCCCAATCCCTGATCTGGCCTCCTAAGGCCAGGGTCGGTCTGTGGGGAATAAACCCTGCCCCCCCCCCCCGCCCCATCCGCACCCCGAGCTGTTCAAAAAAAAAAATCACATCCAGGGACGTTATTCCATCTTGGAGGTGGAATAACTTTCCCAAACATTTTGTCAGCCCTGAACATACAGGGCCGGCAATCGCCTACTGCCTGTCCAAACTCCGCCCCCAGGCTGTCCCTTCCCTGCCTCCGTCTAACTTACCTGCATAACCGGCAGGGAAGTTAGGAGCTGTCCATCCCTCTATTTGTGGCTCAGAATAACCCCTTAAGGGAAAAGTGGTAGTCTAGCAATTTGAAGTCCGCCACCATGCTTGGAAACTAGGAAGACATTTTTTCAGCATTGCGGAATTGGTTACAAATCTATTCAGAACAATTTTCAAGCAGGACTGCCACATTTTAGTATCTAGGTATAGATAAACATCCAACTGAACCTGGGTAATTAGATGTTCAGATGAAAATCCACCTAAGTCTAGGCATCCAAATTTTAACTGCCTAGATTTAGTCTGTTCATCCTTGGCTGAATATGGGCAACAAAATATAGAAAACAAAAATGCACTGGGAACATAACCCCAAACAATCCTACATCAGTACAAATGTCAGTACTACAACTTAAAGGAGGAAAAATCACTTTGAACCTGCTGCAAACAAGCTAGCAATTAAGAGCAATTGGTCATGAAAAATCTTTATTCTCAAACTTTGATCCAGTGAAACACTGCTCAAAAACAAACATGCTTAAACTTGAACGAAAACTTCTTAAAAAATGATCCAATGGAAAACTTTATTTTACCTTCGGCTTCAGAGGTATCGTAAAATTGTACTCAAAAAAATATGCAATAAAACACAGAATTAGTCTGCTAAATCTGAGGATCAGTGAAATATAAAGCAATGTTAACTGCTCTTATCTACCTTGCTACATTTTGTTCTTAAGAGTCTTTTAGCTGCCAAATTCTAAACCATTCAAGCTTCACTAAATCTTGTCATGTTATCCACACTTTGTGGTATCTACTCAATTGCAGATTTTGGTATCATCCAAAAAGGGTAAACCTTTGACAGTCCTTCTACAATGCTGCTTACAACAATGTAAAGAGTGGGGCCATGAAACAATTCCAGTGGCACATTAGTAATGCCCCTAATCCTCAGAGCAAATACCATTTGCAGCTACACTCTGCCACTAGAGTTGCCAACTTTGAAAGAAAAACCCGCCACCTGTGGCTAGTCATGCTCCACCAATGCCCACCTCCACCCTGCCTTTCCCTGCCCTGCCCCCACCCTTGCTCCACCCCTTGTCCCCAAAAAAATTGCAGAGAGGGCAATGTGTAAACTGAACGAGCAAGATTGCTACACATACTTAAACAGAAATTCTATATTGACAGAATACACAGCATTGGTTGTACACACAGGCCTTCATCAATAAATGAGAACACCATAAAAGAAATATATAGACAAAAATTATACCGAAACACCAAGAAGCCAGACTCCACATGCAGTGCAACAGTTCCCCATACTGTGTAAAATATAAAAAGGTAGCACAAAGTCCAATCATTAAATTGAAAAAAATAAATAAGTTTTCTACCTTTTCTGTCTGACCATTTTATTTTCTGATCATGTTGGCCCAGATCTGAGGCTTCTGTTTTCCTGTCCTCTTAGTTCTCTTTCTATGGTCTATATAGTCCATCTGCCATTTCTTGTCTCTTGTTTTCTTCACTTCCTTCCATCAGCCTATTTCCAGTCCCAATAACTCTCCCCAGTATCAGCCCCCTTTCCAGTCCTCCCCTCCCATTACATTCCTTTGTCAACCCCCTTGCATTCCCAGGACTGCCAGCGATGTCCATTTCCTTCTAGTCCCCCTCCTTCCTCACTGTCCAGCCCCTTCTAGTCCAAATACCATCCAAGGTATCATCTCACTTACACTCCCAGTGCCATCCCCATGTCAGCTCCCTTCCAGTCACCCTACTGTCCATACTCCTTCCAGTGCCATCCCCATGTGTCTGCTCCCTTCCAGTCCCAGTGCCCCCTCCCTTCCAGCCTCCTCTCCATTACCCAGTCTCCCACCAGTACCATCCCCAGGTGTCAACTCCCTTCGAGCCCCCTCCTTACTCCCCCCCAGTCAGCACCCTTCCTGCCACCTCCTTCCCCCCTATTTCAGCTGCTTTCCTGCCTCCACCTTCCCTGTCAGTCTCTTCCAGAAACCTCTTTCCCCCCCCCCCACCTCTTTCAGCTCCCTTCCAGCCCTCACCTTCCCTCTGTGTCAGTCCCTTCTGCCACCTCCTTCCCCTTGCAGCCACACTCCTGCTTTACAGAGCAGCGGCTGCAATAAAACTAAATTTAAAAACAAAAGGAAACCCATGTGGAACCCTCTGGCACTATGAAACCCCTGCTGCAGCATCCCGCTCCTGTAAAATCACTTTTTGAGTGAGGGCACTGCAGCAGGGGTTTCCTAGGGCCAGAGGGGGTAAAGGAATTTTCAAAGTTCCTGTCCCGAGCAGCCTATGATGGCTTAGAGTCATTGGCTGGGGTGGCCGCTGTAGGCATGACGCCAAGCATAGTTGCAGTCATCCAACTTGGAACAATGAGTACAGGACATACTGATCTATATCTCCTGCACAGGTGAGAACCTGTTCAGGAAACCCATGGCAGACAAAGCAGTGGAGATAGACCTCA
This sequence comes from Ichthyophis bannanicus, assembly GCA_033557465.1. NCBI lineage: Eukaryota > Metazoa > Chordata > Amphibia > Gymnophiona > Ichthyophiidae > Ichthyophis > Ichthyophis bannanicus. Next base: position 760,252,180 of record CM066035.1, read on the forward strand.
GTGCAACCCCAAAAGAAAGCCCCAGGGAAAAAGCCCCTCTTCCTGAGGAAGAAAGGGGGCTTCAGTACTACTCCGCACTTCCAAGCCTTCTTGGGCCCTCAGCAGGCCCAGCAAGAAAAAGACCAGTGACATGGACCCATAAAGCAAAAAAGCCCCGGGCACTGGCTCAGGTCCGGCCCAGGGGAGGCTTTTAACTGCCTGGGCATGGCCCCCACACTCCCACGGGGTCCTTTGCTAGCCTTAGGGGGGGTGCCTTGCCCTGTTTGCCTACAGATGGACAGCCATCACCACCAATGCCTGGGTGTTACAGGAGGGTTACCTCCTCCACCCTCATTAGGCACCGCTGCTGTTCCTTCCAGGAGAGAACACCAGGCCTCTCCTTCACCAGATCCTGCTCCTCATCGAACTAGCAGGACTACTCCTGAACAAAACAGTAGAGCCAATCCCAAAACACCTCTGGGGCACTGGCTTCTATTTCAGGTACTTCCTCATCCCTAAGAGGACTGGAGGCCTCAGGCCCATCCTGGACCTGTGAGAGTTCAACAGATTTCTGATCTGGGAGAAGTTCAAGATGTTCTCACTTGGAATGCTGCTGCCATTCCTCCAGCAGGGAGACTCGCTATTGGACTTAAAGGATGCCTACATACACATCCAAATCCACCCCAGCCACAGAAAATACCTCTGGCTCATGGTGGGGGGACAATATGCCAGATGATGATTGGCACATTCCTGCTGTAGTATCACCTAGAAATAAGAAGATTCTGGATTCTCTACAGGGAGAACTATTCAAGCAACGGATAACAAGACCCCACATGAGAAGGGGTCATAATGGATTTGGTGCTTACTAATGGTGAAAGGAGCTTAAAACATACAGCACACCACTGAGCAGATGTCACAAGAGCATACGAATCTTCTAACACAAGTTGACCCTACCTAACTCATGTATCACTCTCCCCTTGTTCCTTCCCACTCACTCCTGTAGGTCATACCATTTTCTCACCCTATTCACCTCAAAACAAGACTACATATGCATGCTGTAAGGTACAAAAATTGATAAATCTGCTATGTTCCTGGCTTTTAATTAATATGTATACCACTGATCTATAGTCGGACCTGTTCTGGCTGCTATAAATAGTTAATATGTATTTCATTGTTTTGCAAATTTGACCTGTTCTCTGTAAAATAGTTAATATGTTCTCGAAATGTTCTATGTAATTGATGTTTACCATGTTCTCTGTAAACTGCCCCTGATCTCTGGAAGGGGTGGTATAGAAAAGCACATAAATAAATAAATTTCTGATCTTATAGTGAGAGATCATTTTGCATCCAGTACTCACCAGATGGTGTGATTCAGTATTAGGATTAGAACTGATAGAATCTATTCAAAAGTGAGGGTCTTAGACTTTAGGAAAACTAACTTTGCCAAGATGGGCCAATACCTCAGGAAGTCGTTAGCGGGATGGGAACAGCTGGGGGATGTAGAAAAACAGTGGGAAAAACTGAAAAGGGATATTTTAAGGGCAACTAACCTTTTTGTTAAAATGGTAAATAAAGATAAAAGGAAAAAGGTGTCCGCTATGGCTTTTGAAAGAAGAAGCTGAAAAGGTGAAGAAAAATAGAGGCCTTCATGAAATACAAGAGATCAGAGAGAGAGGAAGACAGGCGTCTATATTTGGAAAAAGAAGCTAGCAAAGTAGTCAGGAAAGCAAAGATTCAAAAAGAGGAAGAAATACCCAATGCAATAAATGGGGGAATAAGACATTTTTCAGATATGTTAGTGAGAAGAGGAAGGGCAAAAGTGGTGAAGGGGAGGATTATGTAGAAGTTGATGAGGATAAAGCGGAATTGCTTACCAAAATTTCTGTTCTGTGTTCAAATGAAGAACCAGGAACAGGACCTCAGAAAAAACACTCACAGAACAGAAGTGAGGGGCATCTCGAAGAATTTTCAGAAGACTGTTCCTGAGAAACTAGCTCAACTTAAAGTAGACAAAGCGATGGGACCGGATGGGATACACCCTAGAATACTGAGGGAACTTGGGGACGTTCTAGCTGCTCCACTGATTGACCTTTTCAATGCCTCATTGGAGTCGGGAGTGGTGCCAAAGGACTGTAGAGAAGCTCATGTGGTGCTTTTACACAAAAACAGAAGTAAGGATGTGGTTGATAACTACAGGCCGGTTACTTTAACTTCGGTGGTGAGTAAATTATTGGAAACGCTGCTGAAAGAGAAAAAATTATGAGGTTTCTGGAGTCCAACAGATTACTGATCGATTTGACTGGGTGACCAGGGAGTTGGACCGAGAGAGAGCCCTAGATGTGGTGTATTTAGATTTCAGTAAAGCCTTGACACTGTTCCTCACAGGCAACTTATAAACAAACTGAGCACCCTAGGAATGGACCCTAAAGTTACTGCTTGGGTTAGAAATTGGTTGGGTGGGGAGGTGACAGAGTACAGGTAAATGGAGCTCACTCTGAGGCAAAGGATGTTACTAGTGGTGTGCCCCAGGGATCTGTCCTTGATCTGATTCATTTTAACATCTTTGTTAGTGATATAGCAGAAGGGCTGATGGGTAAGGTTTGCCTCTTTGCAGATGATACCAAAATCTGCAATAGAGTAGACACCCAGGAAGGCGTAGATAACATGAGGGGGGGGGGGGGGATCTAGCTAAGCTTGAAGAATGGTCTAGAATTTGGCATCTGGAATTTAATGTTAAAAAAATGTAAGGTCATGCATTTGGGCTACAGCAATCCAAGGGAGCAATATAGTATAGGGGGTGAAGTACTTTTCTCCACTAAAGAAGAGCGGGACCTAGGTGTGGTTGTGTCTGATGATCTTAAAGTAGCTAAACAGGTAGAAAAGGTGATGGCCAAAGCTAGAAGGATGCTTGGGTGCATAGGGAGAGGAATGGCTAGCAGAAAAAAGGAGGAGGTGATAGTGCCTCTGTATAAGTCTTTTGTGCGACCTCATTTGGAGTATAGTATGCAATTCTGGAGACCGCACCTTCAAAAGGATGTGAACAGGATGGAGTCGGTACAGAGGGTGGCTACTAAAATGGTTAGTGGTCTTCATTATAAAGCATATGAGGACAGACTTAAGGATCTTAATATGTTTACCTTAGAGGAAAGGCGGGATAGAGGTGATATGATTGAGATGTTTAAATACCTCCGTGGCATAAATGTTCAGGGGGAGAGCCTCTTTCAATTGAAAGCAAGTTCTGCTACGAGGGGACATGGGATGAGGGTGAACGGGGATAGATTCAGGAGTGATATGCGGAAATATTTCTTTACGGAAAGTGGTGGATCCGTGGAATAGTCTCCCAGTGGAGGTGGTGGAGATGAGGACAGTAACTGAATTCAAAAGAAGCATGGGACAAACACAGAGGCTCTCTAAAGGAAAATAGGGGACTGTTGTAGTTGTTTATATGGAAGGACAGACTAGATAGGCCATATGGTCTTTTTCTGTCGCCATATTTCTGTTTCTATCAAAAGGTAGCACTACAAATGTTAAGCCAATACATCTCTTACTGGGATAAGAGAATAAGTGGGTCTACTACAAAGAAACTAGGCCAACAGAATAGCACAGTTCTATCAAACACACAAGACAGACTGTCAGCAAATACAGAACAAGGGATCACAATGTAGAAATATAAAGACAATTTTGAACTGGGAACCCCAAAAGTCAAACTTCAAATGCACCACAACACTGGAAAAAAACAAACTATGAAATTAAATTTCCTTATACTGAACAAAGTGCAAAGACATCTGTGCACATTTCCTAGAGCTGGCATATTCCAGTTAATAAATTCGAACCAACACTTTATTTTCTAACTTTGTTGTTTGGGCATTTTATTTTATTTTTTGGTCACAATTGCCTCAGTCTCTTTTGCATTCTTCATGTCTTCTGCTAACTATCCATTGTCTGCTTTCCATTTGTCCTCTCTATTTTTCCCCCCATTTTGTGTCTACATCGGCCTCTGACATACTGATCTTTTGCTTTGTTCTTCTCCATGTCTCTTTACTCATTTATCTGCTCCATTTCAACCCTCTGTCCTCAATCCCCTTTTGACTTTTCACCTAGCAACTTTCCTCCAGCCCATCTCCCTCATTTCTCATCTCACTTTCACTAGTCTCTTATTCTCCTTTGTCTTTCATCCATTCCCCAACCGTCTAATCATTCTCCTCACTCATCTTTGCCAGGTTCCCATGGCCTCATAGTTCCATCATGCCGACCATTTCCCCCTTCTCACCCCCACCCCCCCCCCATTCAGTATCTCCCAATCTCCTCACCTCTCTGCTTTACCCCCAAAGTCCAGCATCTCATGCTTTCTCCTTCAGCTTTCCAGCTCTGCCCCCCCCCCCAACACACCATAGACAATCAGCTTTCTACCCCCCTTCCCCATCCTCTACCCATGCAGTGGTCCAGCATCTCTTCTTTCCTATCTGTCTCCCTCTCTGGAAAAAATCAAACACCACCATCCCTGATGTCTTTTTCTGAGTCAGCGGTAGAAACATCTAATAGCACCATCCCCAGATTTGTCTTTATTTCTGAAGCTGCATGATGCCAGAGCTGCATGCACAGTGAGTAATGCCAGCTCCTGGGCCCACCATCTGAGTCCCCACTTACTCTCTGAATACCCAGCCAGCCAATCTTACATTGTCTTTTCTCCTACCCAATTTTAAAGTCTCCACCTAAGCCGTAGCCCCTACTCTCCATCTCCCTCTAGCCAGAACTGGCTCCTACAGCCCTTCCACACACCCACACTTCCTTCCTTCTCCACTATTCATTAACTCGCTTTCCTCCTTACCCCAGCATTTATTCTTATGCTCCTCTTTCAACTCTTCCCTTCCACACAAAATATGTTCACCTCTCCATCCTCACTCCTAAAGCTTCTTTTCTTCTCCCAGCCCCACCCCTTCTAGTCCTTCCCCAGCATCAGTTCCCTTCTAGTTCCAGCCCATCCCGGCATCCGCTGTCTTACAATTCCATTCTCCCCATTCCCAGCATCAGCCTATTTTGCAGTCTTAGCCCCCCCAATATCAATACCCCTCCAGCTCCAGCCCCTCCCAGTATCAACTCCCTTCCAGTCCCTCCATCCCCCAGCATCAACCCCCTTGCAGTCCTGGCCCACCAGTTCTAGCTCACTCCAGTCCCAGTCTCACAGCATTGCCCCCAACATTAGCCCATTTCCCATTCTAGCTCCAAGTAGCAGTCCCCTTCCAATGCCAGCAGCTCCTCCCCCCCCCCCAAACATACATATGGCTCCACACCACGAGGGGCCCTGCATACACTGAGTGGCTAAAAGGGAGCTGGTGAGGCCCGAAACTCAACTCTCCAGCTCACCTCTGCACAACTGAGAGTGAACAGCCACCAGAGCTTTCCTTTCTCCTGCAGTTGTGCTAATTTGTGGCAGTCAGCATCACTCACATCGTAGAAAGTAAATAGGGGCACTTCCTGTCTCTTGCATAAGACAGGAAGTGCCACTGTTTAGTCTATGAAGTGAGTGATGCTGGTGGCTGCCAACTTAGCACAGCCACAAGAGAAAAAGGAATATGCTCCGGCAGCAGTTTACTCCCATGGCTGTGCAGAGGTGAGTCAGGGAGCTGTGCTTCACCGGCTCCCTCTTAAGCCAGTTGGGTACATGTGGGGCCTCCTGAGATGTGGGGCCATAGGTGGGAACATTCTATCACATGCCTTGGGCTGGCCCTCTATACAAGTATATTGAGGCTGTCGGAAGATTAGCTGTGCAGCAGAGTTCTCAAAAGATTGAAGGGGAGAGAGGCGACTCAAAAGGGAGACCATCAAGGTGGAGGTTGCAATTGAGATGGGAGGAGACTAAAGTGGATAAATGTTTTAGTAGTAAGTTCAGAAAAGAAGGGATGAATGCTAATGTTAGAGAAAGAAATAATATTTTAGATTTGTATACCACTTTTTCCTTCAATCAAAGTGGTGAGCTACACAGAATAGGTTTACACTGAAGAGATGACATGACTTACAAAGAGACAAAGTATTACATTAATGCCTGGTTGTGCTATCTATACATTCAAACAAGATTAAAGGAGATCATAATCTACTTGGCCATAAAATTTAATGAATAGGAAGGTCTTAAGGGATTTTCGAAAATCCTTTAGGTCTTTTACAGCTCACAATTCATCTGTTTTAGTTATCTGTTGGATATGTGTGGAAAAGGAGAGGGACGAGTCAAAGATGACCCCAAGGTTGTAGGCTGAGGAAACAAGTAGAAGAGTTATCTACAAAGATGGAGGAGAGGGAGGAGGTTGAGAATTAGAGAATGAAGAGGATGTGATCACCTGGGATACTCCATTCTGACCAATAAAAAGACTGGATGCAAAAAAGCTGGATACAGTGGTAAGGGAGAAAAATACCTGAATGACATTAATCATAGAGGTGCCAGTTCCAAGTGACTACTCTGAATTGCATTGAGGGGGAGAAAATCTTACCAAGAAATGCAGTTGGAGACCAAGAAAATGTGACAGATACCAAAATATTTCCCACTGTGTTGGGTGACAAGCTTAAGAGGAATTTCCAAGCACACCTTGATAAATTACCCATATGTGTAACATCTTATGTATTTCAGAGGGAGGCTCTTTGGCATGATGCAAGTACTATGCCAAACATTATCAGTAAATTTGTGAGACTGAGATATGCCACATACCCTGGTTTGGAAGCAAGGTTTATGACCGTTATGGTACGCACAAAACTCATCCATTTGGAGAAATTGCCCTCTAATATGCATGAGAGATTTGTATACAATGGAAGCAGTGCATATTCATTGTGGCTACTCTGAAAACCTGACTGGCTAGTTGTGGCCTGAGGAATGGGTTGAAAACTCTGCTCTATATTAAGCTGAATGAAGCAGAAACCCATCATCCAACTGATGGATCTTTGGTAGCTCTGGTCAGTGCTGGGTGAAATTTGTGCTGTTACCTCACTGGAGGTCCGTTTCTGAAGCTGCTACTGGATGTTCACCCTCTGGTGAATTTTTCATTGACAAAAATGTTTGAGAAATAGAAAAAAAAATAAACACATGGACCTACAGGCCATGAATCTGCTAAGCTACTTCTCCTCTAGTTTTAGGTTTCTATATAAAGTTTATCCAATCAATAAATAGCCTTTAGTGTGTTTTGACAAGCTCTATCAACTATAGACAGTAAAGTACCTTTGTAAGTGGAAGGCTTCACCTTATCAGTTGCATGCACTGGATTCAGGGATAGTAGAAGGGCCCCGTGGAACAAGTCTTTTTAGCAAAAAATCTTTGAAAGGCATTTACATGGTTTACAGCCCAGTGAATCATGTAAATGTCTTATATCAGGAAATTCAACAGCACTTACATGGTTAGTGATATCCCTTCTAGTTCTCCTATACACCCCAATTCTATCTGGTTAGCATTGGGGCATATCAGGGGGCTTTCTGGGGCAGAGCAGAGGCAATGACAAACAATGACCACGCAGCAGCAATATTGCATGCTGCCCAGTTAGCGATCTGCACTGAAAAGATAGGCGAGGAAAACCTTTCACCTATCTTTAAGGTGCAGGAGCTAATCTGGCAGCATGTAATATCACTGCTGCCCAGTCAGCTTCGGCAGCTTCTGGTGTGTGCAACTATCCCTGGATTTTCAATGCCACTGTGCATTGAATATCCGGGTTGGAGGTCAGCAGTGAGGGCTAAGCACCGATAAGGCGCATAGCCCTTTGAAGATGAGCCTAGCTCAATATTGGGCTCATCCTGTTTGATTTTCATTGTTATGATGCTTACTATACAGCATTCGATATATTATATATACCTGTCAAAAATAAATGTTGAATGATTTATGGACAAAAAGACCAAACTGACATGGACAGGTTCCATAAATCCAGACATGCAGTGCCCAACTGGAAAGGAACAACACCTCAATGACCCTCAGTCTAATCATTGCAGAGACAAAGAATTTATGGTATAAGTGCTCCCCAAAGCTTATCTAATTCTTGTACATTTTGGGTGAAGTTTGTGAAAGTTTACTCTCATTCTGTGGCTTTTGGGAACAGAACTCTATAAACCTGGCCCCGTAATAACTACTTTATTTGCAACCCGCTACTTAAAATTTCTTTATGTACTTAAAACATCTATTGAGAGGTAACTAACTACCAGACACTGTATATTATGTAGCAATAATGTATTAATCAGTAAAATATTTACATTATAAATTGATGCAATAATTGTTATCCAGTAAATGAAAATTTGCCACAAACTGTAGCTTACTGCACTTTTTAAAGTGTACCTTAATTCTGTGTAGTGGTGCAATGAACAGTTTTCTGTTTCTTAGCACCACTTATTTCCTAATAGTGCATCATAGATGTTGGAGTCATATTTAAATTATGCATTTATCTAAATGAAACAATGTCCTTTGGTGCCTGAGTCTCATGACACTGTAGTTCTATATCAGCTTCCAGGGGAAACTTGCATACTTAAAGCCGTGGCTCTTGTCCCTGTCCCAGAGGCACACTGATAAATTTTAAGATATTAATAATGATCATCCATGATGTCAAACTACACATGCCAAGTCTCCTGTGTATGCAAGTTTCTTTCCTGCTTAATTAAGCATATCCTGAAATCCAGACCACTTACGTGTGCCTCTAGGACAGAGTTGAGAATGGGAACATCCATCAATTAAGAAGGTGCTGTCTTCTCCCCACAAAGGAAGTAAGGCCTTTCATTGTATGTTAAAGGCACCATACCACAGGTTAACTATTGAAAAAAAGAAAAAAAAAAAAAAGTGTTCCCACTCACCATTTTCAAGATAACAGGGGCTCTAAATTTCAAACAAACGTAAGCATTTGTGGTTTTGTTTTTTTAATTGCTAGCTCTGACTGGGAGCTCTTAAAAGGGGTTTGGTACTTTTTTAAAACAAAGTTACATTCTTTATGGTACTTTAGTTTAAAGGGAGGAATATTTTCTTTAGTGGGGTAGGTTTAAAACTCTGCTTTAATAACTTTCTCAGCTCTTTGAAGCCACTGACACCTAATCAGGTGTTAGTTCCCTCCCTTCCCCCCCCCCCCCATAACACCCACCCACCCCTAGTGAACACTCATGCTTTATAGGGCATCTCCCCAAATAACACAACACAGGGACATGGAACAGCACTGTCAATATAATTAAAGAGATTTAACTGCATTTTTTCTGAAAGGACAGCTGGTACTTTGGTAGATCTCTTGCTTTAACAGATACCTAAGCTCCACAAACAGAACAATGGCTGGGAAAAATCATATCATTAAACCTCTTGCAACCATTACAGCTTCTGTCTGTCCAGACAGAGGTCCCAATGCCACTTGAAGGACTGGTTCCATCTGCAGGATGCCTGCATGCTGAAGCTCTCAGGAAACAAGTGAAGGAACTCAGAGTAGGTGGCGAGGCTGAGGAGCATTCAAGATAGTGAGAAGTACATTGATGAGATGCTTCTTGCAACAACCAAGCCCTCCAGCAAAAGAGAAGATGGGTGCCTACAGAATGACAAACATTGGACACAAGTCACCAGGGCCTTCAGAATCACCAGTCCAACTTCTCCAGCCCTTGAATTGAAGGACCATTATGCAGCCCTGGAAGTGGAAGTGAAAGCATCCCTGGAAAGGGAAGAACAGGAGCTCAAGTACCCCAAAGTTGCAGAATCAGTGACCACAAAGAAGCGAAGGGTAGTGGTGGTTGGTGACTGAGGGGTACTGAGGCATCTATCTACTGACCAGACTTGATGTCCAGAAAGGTATGCTGTCTGCCAGGTGCCAAAATCCAAGACATTACGGAGAGTTTGCCAAGACTCATCAAGCCCACTGACTATTACCCAATGTTGCTAATCCATGTCGAACAAATGATACTGCCAGGTATCCCTCTGAGTGTATCCAAAGTGACTTTATGGCTCTGGGACAGAGGGTGTTCTCCTCAATTCTCTCTGTTGAGTGTAAAGGCCAAGGCAGAGAGGCTCGCATCCTGGAGATGAATGCATGGCTGCGTAGATGGTGTCAGTGTTTTGGTTTCCTGGACCACGGGATGCTGTTCCAAGGATTGCAGAGCAGAGATGGCGTCCATCTGTCCAAGAAAGGTCGACTCATCTTCAGTAGTAAACTGGCTAATCTACTGAAGAGGGCTTTAAACTAGATTCATTGGGGATGGGTGAAGAAAGCCCCCAGGTAAGTGAAAGCCCTCAGGTAAATGAAACATTAAATACCTTTATGGAAATGGGTAAGAGGGGTAACATATGGAAAACAGTGTGTATAAATGCCCGTAGCATGGGAAATAAGATCCCTGATGTTTAAGCTTTGATGGGAGTGGCTAACTTGGATTTAGTAGCAGTTACAGAAACATGTGCACAGAAAACCATGACTGGGATGTAACTATACCAGGCTATACTTTATTCAGAAAGGAGGGGATAGGAAGAAGGGGAGGAGGAGTGGCACTATATGTAAAAAATATTAAAGCTTTGGAATTACAGAGTTTAAAAGGGAGAGAGAGGAGGCACTGTGGGTTAAACTAGAAAGAGGGAAAGAGAAATCTCTTTGCATTGGCGTGATATACAGACCTCCCTCACAAGAGTAAGAACATAAGATATGCCATACTGGATCAGACCAAGGTCCATCAAGCCCAGTATCCTGTTTCCAACAGTGGCCAATCTAGGTCATACATACCTAGCAGTTTCCCCATAAGACACAGGTTCCACAATGCTTGTACTGGGTCAAGCATTGATATCCTGGGTCCCTTCTTAATAATGGTTTATGGACCTTTCCTCCAGGAACTTGTCCAAACCTTTTTTAAACCCAGCTACACTAACAATCTTTACTACATCCTCCGGTAACAAATTCCAGAGTTTGATTACGTGTTGAGTAAAAAAATATTCTTTTATTAGTCTTAAATAGTTTACCCTGTAGCTTCATTGCATGTCCCCTAGTCTTTCTATATTCTGATAATGTAAACAATCGATCTACGTTTACCCGTTCCACTCCGTTCATTAATTTATAGACTTCTATCATATCTCCCCTCAGCCGTCTCTTTTCCAGGTTAAAGAGCCCTAACCTTTTTAGCCTTTCATAGAGTATCCTTCCATCCCCTTTACCATTTTGGTGGCTCTTCTCTGAACCTTTTCTAATAATGCTATATCCTTTTTAAGATACGGCAACCAGAATTGCACACAATATTCAAGGTGCGGTCTCACCATGGAACGACAGAGGCAATATAAAATCTTTATGTTTTATCTTCCATTCCTTTCCTTATGATACCTAACATTCTATTTGCTCTCTTGGCCGCCGATGCACACTGGGCTGAGGGTTTTAATATGTTATCCACAATGACACCTAAATCTTTTTCCTGGGTGGTGGTTCCTAGTGTGGAACCTTGCATCATGTAACCATAGTTTGGGTTGTTCTTCCCTAGGTGCATAACTTTGCACTTGTCCACATTAAATTTCACTGCCATTTTGATGCCCAGTCTTCCAATCTATCAAGATCCTCTTGCAATTTTCCACAATCCTCTTGGGTTTTAACAACTTTAAATAGTTTTGTGTCATCTGCAAATTTGATAACCTCACTCGTTATTCCCCTTTCCAGGTCATTTATGAATATGTCAAAAAGCAGCAGACCCAGCACAGATCCCTGGGGTACACCACTATTCACCTTTCTCCATTGGGAAATTTGGCCATTTAGCCCTACCCTCTGCTTTCTATCTTTTAACCAGTTCCTGATCCACAATAGTACACTGCCTCCTATCCCATGACTCTTTAGTTTTGCCAAAAGTCTCTGATGAGGGACCTTGTCAAAGGCTATCTGAAAGTCCAGATACACTATATCAACCGACTCACCTTTGTCCACCTGTTTATTCACACCTTCAAAAAAACATAACAGATTAGTAAGACAAGAGCTTCCTTGTCTAAAGCTATGTTGGCTGTCTCCCATTAGGCCATGACTATCTACATGCTGAGTAATTTTATTCTTTATGATGGTTTCTCCCATTTTTCCCGGTACTGACGACATCAGGTTCACCGGTCTGTAGTTTCCCGGATCACCCCTGGAACCCTTTTTAAAAAATTGGTGCTACATTGGCGATCCTCCAATCTTCAGGTATTAGAGATGATTTTAATGATAGTTCACAGATTACTAATAGCAGGTCTGCAGTCTCATATTTCAGTTCTTTCAACACCCTTGGATGTATACCATCTGGCCCAAATGATTTGCTACTCTTTAGTTTATCTAATATTTCTAATACATCTTCCCGATGTATCGATATTTCCTTCAATTCTTCCGCACCTTTAAATACCACTTCAGTCAAGGGTAACATCCCTACATCTTCCTCAGTAAAGATCGAAGCAAAGAATTCAATCAGTTTCTCCGCTATCACCTTGTCACCTCTTAGTGCCCCTTTAACCCCTCTATCATCTAATGGGCCAACTGACTCACAGGTTTTTTGCTATGCATGTACTTGAAAAAGTCTTTATTTTGCATTTTTGCTTCTGCAGCAAACTTCTTTTTAAATTCTCCCTTTGCCTGCCTTATCAATGCCTTGCATTTGACTTGCCAGTGCTTGTGCTGTTTCCAGGTTTCGTCGTTTGGCTCTTTTTTCCATTTTCTGAAAGATGCTTTTTTGGCAAAAGCCTCTGACCTCACCTTTAAACCATGCTGGCAGTTTTTTGGACTTCCTTCCACTTTTCTTAAAGCGTGGAATACAGCTGGTCTGGGCTTCCAAGATAGTATTTTTCAACACCCAAGCTTGATGTAAGTCTTTAACCTTTGCAACTGCTCCTTTTAGTTTTTTCTTAACTATTTTCCTCATTTTATCATAGTCTCCCTTTTGAAAGTTAAAAGGTAGTACTGTGGATTTCCTTACTATCCCTCCTCCACTAATTAAATCAAATGCGATCATGCTATGATCACTATTGCCAAGTGGCCCCAACACCCTTATCTCTTGCACTAGATCTGGTGTTCCACTAAGGACTAGGTCCAATATGACTTCCCCTCTGGTCGGTTCATGAACCAGCTGCTCCAAGAAGCAGTCATTTATTTCATCTAGGGACTTTATCTCCCTAGCATATCCTGCCGTGACACTGACCCAGTGGATACTGGGGTAATTGAAATCACCCATTATTATTACTGCACTGTAACATTTGTTAGCTTCCTTGATTTCTTTGAGCATTTCATCATCAATTTGTTCATTCTGGCCAGGCGGTTGATAGTACACTCCCACTGCCATCGCCTTCCCCTTTTTACATGGGATTTCAATCCATAGAGATTCTACAGCAAATTTTGTTTCCTGCAAAACTTTAATCCTTTCTGACTCAATGCCCTCTCTAACAGAGCACAACCCCTCCACCAATTTGATCAGCTCTATCATTACGATATAGTTTGTACCCAGGTATGTGTCCCACTGGTTGTCCTCCTTCCACCATGTCTCTGATATTCCAATCATATCTAACCTCTCATTTAGTGCTATATATTCTAACTCTCCCATCTTATTTTTTAGACTTCTAGCATTTGCATACAAGCATTTTAGAGACTGTATTTTATTCATATTTATTTGGCTATTGGTAGACATGGGGAATTTGGGAATTTGAAGTGGATAAAGTTAATTGAAGACATATGCAGTATTGCTAGGAAAGGGGACATGCTACTGATAGGGGATTTCAATATGCCATATGTTGATTGGCACATTCCTGCTGCAGTATCATCTAGAAGTAAGGAGATCCTGGATTCTCTATAGGGTGAAGTATTCAGGCAATTGGTAACAGACCCCACACATGAAGGGGTCATATTGGACTTAGTGCTTACCAATGGTGAAAGTGTTTCTGATGTTATAGTGGGAGATCATTTTGCATTCAGTGATCACCAGATGGTGTGGTTCAGTATTAGGACTAGGTCTATTAAAGTCCATTCAAAAGTGATGGTCTTAGACTTTAGGAAAACTAACTTTGCCAAGATGAGTCATTAGCAGAATGGGAGTCATTAGCAGAATGGGAAGAGCTGGGGGATGTAGAAAAACAGTGGGCAAAACTGAAAGGGGATATTTTTAGGGCTACCAACCTTTTTGTTAAAATGGTAAATAAAGGTAAAAGGAAAAGGAGACCGCTATGGCTTTTGAAAGAAGTAGCTGAAAAGGTGAAGAAAAAGAGGGAGGCCTTCATGAAATACAAGATATCAAAGAGAGAGGAAGACAGGCAACTATATGTGGAAAAACTTAGAGAAGCTAGCAAAGTAGTCAGGAAAGCAAAGATTCAAAAAGAGGAGGAAATAGCCAATGCAATAAAATGGTGGATAAGACATTTTTCAGATATATTAGTGAGGAAGGGCAAAAATGGTATTGTCAGACTCAAGGGTGAAGGGGAGTAATATGTAGAAGATGAAGCAGAAACGCTTAACAAATATTTGTTCTGTGTTCAGATGAAGAGCCAGGAGCAGGACCTCAGAAAATATCCACAAACAGGAACAAAAGCGAGGGGCATCTTGAACAATTTTCAGAAGACTGTTTGTGAGAAACGAGCTAAACTTAAAATAAACAAAGCAATGGGACTGGATGGGATACTCCCTAGAATACTGAGGGAACTTGGGGACGTTCTAGCTGCTCCACTGACTGATCTTTTCAATGCCTCATTGGAGTTGGCAATGGTGCCAAAGGACTGGAGAGAGGCTCATGTGGTGCCTTTACACAAAAGCGGAAGTAAGGATGTGGTTGAAAACTACAGGCCGGTTAGTTTAACTTTGGTGGTGAGAAAATTATTGAAAACCCTGCTTAAAGAGAAAATAGTGAGATTTCTGGAGTCCAGCGGATTACAGGATCCAAGGCAGCATGGATTCACCAGAGGCAGGTCTTTTCAGACAAATCTGATTGATTTCTTTGACTGGGTGACCAGGGAGTTGGACCAAGGGAGAGCCCTAGTTGTGGTGTATTTAGATTTCAGTAAAGCCTTTGACACTGTTCCTCACAGGCAGCTTAAACAAACTGAACACCCTAGGGATGTTACACTAAAGTTACTGTTTGGGTTAGAAATTGGTTGAGTGAGACGCGACAAAAGGTACAGATAAATGGAGCTGACTGAGGAGGAGGATGTTACCAGTGGTGTGCTCCAGGGATCTGTCCTTAGTCCGATTCTTTAACATCTTTGTTAGTGATATAGTGGAAGGGCTGTCGGGTAAGGTTTGCCTCTTTGTGAATGATACCAAAATCTGCAATAGAGTAGACACCCAGGAAGGTGTAGATAACATGAGGGGGGATCTAGCTAAGCTTGAAGAATGGTCTAGAATTTGGCAGCTGGGATTTAATGTTAAAAAATGCATTTGGGCTGCAGCAATTCAAGGGAGCAATATAGTATAGGGGGTGAAGTACTTTTGTCCACTAAAGAAGAGTGGACCTAGGCATGGTTGTATCTGATGATCTTGAAGTGCCTAAACAGGTAGAAAAGGCGACAGAAAAAGCTAGAGGGATGCTTGGGTGCATACGGAGAGGAATGGCTAGCAGAAAAAAAGGAGGTGATAGTGCCTCTGTATAAGTCTTTGTGCGTCCTCATTTGGAGTATTGTGTACAATTTTGGAGACCACACCTTCAAAAGGATATAAACAGGATGGAGTCAGTACAGAGGGTGACTACTAAAATGGTTAGTGGTCTTCATTATAAAGCATACGAGGACAGACTTAAGGATCGTAATATGTACACCTTAGAGGAAAGGCGGGATAGAGGTGATATGATTGAGACATTTAAATACCTCCGTGGCTTTTGAGCCCATAAATTGAGATTGAGACATTCTTAGGAAATACAATTTCAGCACAGCGTTCCTATCTGATTCAAAGGCAAAACTAACCACTAGAATAGCCCGGCTTGTCACCACCTCTAGCGAGCTTTCAAGAAATTCAGACAAGTCCATTGTAGGAGGCGCTAGCCCTGCAGCATTTCCCTGCTGACCAAGCGGATCCACCGAGGAAATAGACACATATTGAGCCCTGACCACTGGAGGTAACGAACCCTCAGGCATTTGTAACACGTCCACAAAGTACTTACGGACCAGGTCCAACGGTACAAGCAAGGGTGACCTCGGGAAATTCAGGAGTCTCAAATTATTCCTCCTCAGCTGGTTATCAAGAAATTCAATTTTTCTCGCCTGGATCAGCCGATCCCTTGAATTTACCACACCAAGGGCCTGCAAATCCTCCACCTTGGATTCCACCTGAGATATTTTTGTAGCCTGAATAGCCGCCTCTGTTGCCATGGAGGAGCACTGAGCTTTAACTTTAGACAATTCCTGAGATACAGCACCCCCAAAAGGCAAGAAGGACTGCTGGAGGGTAGAGATAGCTTCCCATAAGCTATCTAATGTTACTGGCGTCAGTTTTACCACACTCCCAGGAAGCCGAGACGCCACAATACGGGGGGAGCTACTTCCACCAAGCTCAATCCCCGAAGAGCCGCCGGAGGGAGACGCTCCTACTCAACCTCCTACAGCTTCCTGACCTTGCTCGAGACACCCAGAAAAGGAGGCGAGATTTTCTGGCTTTACGCCAGAGAACTCTCTCCCTGGGAGCTCAGTTTAAATTAAGATATCCGTGTAAATGTGTGATTTTGTATCGTGCTAAACAATATTTGTTTTTTTGAGGCCATGCAATTGTTGCAATTTATACAAAGTAGGGAGGGAGGGATAGAGGGGGCTCCCATATCGGCTGCCTTACCATGATATCTTTGCTCCTGTGAGTTTTTTTTTTCTTTGTATCTTAGGTTTCCTAAGTATGATTTCTTTTTTCTTGGATCTTATAGTGGGGTTTTATTGTGGTCTAACTATCTTGTTATGCATTTTCTTTGGTGAATTTCTATTGAGATAAATTTGTTGATCTCTTTCTGTTATTTGAATTTCGATTCAGATTGTATTCTGGAATTGTTTGTTATAATATAAATTATAAATTAAAATAAAAAAAAAAAACCTCCGTGGCATAAATGCACAGGGGGGAGAGTTCTGCTACAAGGGGACATGGGATGAGGGTGAAAGAGGATAGATTCAGGAGTGATATGCGGAAATATTTCTTTACAGAAAGAGTGGTGGATCCGTGGAATAGTCACCCAGTGGAGGTGGTAGAGATGACGACAGTATCTGAATTCAAGAAGCATGGGACAAACACAGAGGATCTCTAAAGGAAAAAAGGGGACTGTTGTAGTTGTTGATATGGAGGGACAGACTAGATAGACCCTCTGTCATCATTTTTCTATGTCTTTCTATAACTCCTGTTTATTACAGGGGTCATTTTGGAAGAGCTATTCATGATTTAAGTGTGTCAGTGGCACTGGAAAGCTGTGAAAGCTGCAGATGAGTGCAAATCAGTATGTTAGCGAGGCTGTGCAGTGCACATTTTTGGTGTGGGCATGTCTCAGGGCTGGGCATTCTGGGTGCTTTTCCAGGAAGGGCTTGGGGCAACAACTGTTCCTGCATGTCTTAGGACATATTTCACAAACACCCAGATACGTGCAGTGCAGTAGCCCTAAATGTGCCAAGATGTATCTGCTATAAAGGAGGAATAAGCATGGGACTTTGCTGTCTTTTTGGACTGGCTGTTTTATTGGTGATTGGAAGAGATTAGCTTGTGAATCCTTGACTTTACTGTTGTCTGTGTATATGTATGTATACTTTGAGCAGCCCTCTGTGCTTCTGTCCTATCCTGTGGTGGTCTCCAACCCAAGCCCTTCCACATCTATTGCCAGCATTCCAAATCCCCCCCCTCCCCTCCCCTCCCCTCCTTGAATACCCTACCCTGTCCCTTGCTGTGGGATAGTCTCCCAGTGGAGGTGGTAGAGATGAGGACAGTATCTAAATTTAAAAAAAAAAATGGAACACAGAGGCTTTCTAAAGGAAAAAGAGGGGACTCTTGTAGTGGGTGATATGGAAGGGCAGACTAGATAGAAACACAATGGCAGAAAGATCACATGACCTATCTGTGGTCTCTGTTCCCAAGTGCCCTGCGTTGCCTGTGTGCTGCGCTCTAAGCACCGGCCTGTGTGGCTCCCTAATGTATGTTTGTGCTGGGCTGTAAACCCCAGCCTGTGTTTTTCTGTGTGGCTCCCCATGGTTTATTTTTTTTTGAGCCACTGTGGCTGTGTGTTCGTGAGTATCAGGGGAGGCAGTGGGTGTCTATGGTGGCCTGGGTTTTAGTGGTGGGATGCAGAAGGTACTGGTGGTGGGATTCTCAGGGTGCTGCTGGCGGGAATCACAGGATGCTGTTGATGGTGCTGGTAAGTTTCTGGGTGCTGGTGGTAGCAGCCATGGATGAAACAGACTCCTTGTTTGTACTGGAATGAAGTCCATCAGGAATGCAGAAGGACTGAGGACGCATCCACATCATAGGGTCTATAGGTCCAGGACCCAATTCACGGTCCTCAGGGGTTAGCAGTGCCTCTCCAGGTTCCACTTTGATAAAGCAACCATCCTCTGCTCCACCACACACAGGACCAAGCTCAAGTACATCAAGGATCCAAAAAAATGCCCTCACATTAGGCTCATATAAAAAAACTCATTCAAAAATCACAAGATTATCAGTATTCTGTGCATTGCAACAATGTGATTACACAAAATCCAGCAGCATAGACCTTGTTCATACAACCTACAGCATTCATGTGTTTTTTTCACAGTTTCATCTAAAAAAACAAACAAGGTAACTTAATATATAACCTACTAATATATCCTAAGTAAACTGCACCAAAAATCACCACTTACTACTTAAGCGTTCTCAGAAAAACCAACAGACAAGCACTTACTGCCAGCCAGCCACTTACTGCAGTTCATACTTGTATCCAATTTGAACAACCAGCATGCCTTCCTTTATATATCCACCAACTGCAGCCATACAGCTAACTTCTTCAATTACATAGTCAATTGTTACAAAAGAACCCACTTAAACTTAACTCACAATAAGCTTGATAAAACCCCATGCACCTAGATTTACTAATCATCCTCACCTTGCAAAGAATCTAGTCACCGTATACATCACAGCTGACACCCAACTCAAATCTAATCCATCTCCACCCATCAGATGTGAAACATTATCAGACAAACCACTTCAACAGGGATGTAAAAACACATGAATGCTGCAGGTTGTGTGAACAAGGTCTACGCTGTTGGATTTTGTAGAATCACATTGTTGCAATGAATGGGATACTGATAACTGAGTGATTTTTTTGAATGAATTTTTTATAAGAGCCTAATGTGAGGGAGGTTTTTGGATCCTTGATGTACTTGAGCTTGGTCTGAGGCTAGTGTTTTAGACCTCGATCTAAAATGCTCATTGGTTCTGAGATTCTTTTTCTCCCTGTGGAAGTAGGTATGGAGCACCAATTGTGTTTACTTGTAGGATGAAGTTTTTGCTTTGGTTTACTTAATATATGCATATCTGGAGCCAAACTTTGCTGTTGACAATAAAATCATATAAATCATAATAAAATTGGAAAAGAACACCAATAATTTTGACAGGATAGTAAAGAGTGAAAAAGACAGTAAGAGGACAGACTTACAATCACATTTATAAACAAAAAAGGAAAGGGGAGCCAGGGACAATAGAGCATCCATGGACAGGTAAGGGTTGAGATTAAGAATGGACCATTCTAACACAGGAAGTTCACCAGCTAGGATAGGGACATAGAGACTCCAAAAGCCAATTCAAATAAGTACTTCTTTAGTGCTTTCTTGAACTGTTTCAACTTTGGTTTTGTCCACAAGGTGATGGGCAGGGAGTTCCACAGGGTCGGGGCAGCAGCATAGAAAGCAGAGTGACAGGTTTTTAATCTGTCTTGGCTGCCACAGCTGTTTCACAATGCATCACCTAGTTCCTGAGGGCCTTGCTAACCCACACAACTGACTATGTAGCCTTCCCACAGACGGTGCAGCAGAGACAACAAACCATACTAGAATTCCAAGAGGTGGCTGGATTCTAATCTGTTGTGGGGTTGCTTAACTGCACACATGTGGCCCTCAGGTCCTCACGAGGGAGGGAGGCCACCTACTGAAACAAACAAGCATTCCACTCCCTCAACATGCAGGCAGTCACCTAGGGCAGCAGATTCTAAGGGGCAGAAAAGAGTAACAGTAGCAATCAAAGCAAAACAATAGATTCTAACAGTCAGACAAACTCAAAGAGCAATCAGCAAATTATTTTGCCTGCAGGGAAAGCTGGCACACATACATACAAAGCAAAGTTCAATATTAGAAAATTATTGGGCCTGATATTCTTCTGGGATGGCTATGCACTGCTATGGTGCATAGCCATCGCCGCAGACTTTTAACCCCAGATATTCAGTGCTCGGGTCATATGCGGCATTGAATATCCAGGGTCGCCACACAGCCCACAAGTTTGCAGAAGCTAACCGGGCAGCGGCAATATTGAGTCGCTGCTCGGTTAGCTCCCTTGGGTAAAGATAGGCCAACCTTTGACTGATGCTGCCCCAGAACTCCCCAGTACTCCCATAACATGCCCCAATGCTAAGTGATTAGCATCAGGGCGTGTTAGCGGAGATAATCGGTCTGTAAACAGTGTAAATGCCTTTGAATATCAGGTCCATTATGTCCAATTATGCATTTTTATAGGCTTGTTCTATAAGAGCTGCTGTTGTGATGATATGAGAAGGGGGTATAAGGCTGAAGGTTTGCCAAGGGAGACTAATACACTTTCACCGGCCCTGTGCTGGATGACATACCAGACGTGTTTCCTAGTTTTCCAGGTTCCTGCCATGATGCCTATATCCCCACCCACTCTGCAATCTATGAGAAATTTGAGAGTGACAAAATATCCAGTGGATGGCTGTTAGGTAAGACATGTTACATTCAATTCTACCTCAATTTCAACACATTAAAAAGCCCCCCACTCCTTGCTATCTGGGAGATGCAACACCTGGCAAACAGAGGACAGGCCTGCACTGTGCACTGACCACATGAAGTTGCTAGGCCACATATATGACGTGTCCATTTGTATCCTTTCTAGGCAGGAGACAGAGGCTGTCCATTGAGAACCTGGCTCCTGACCGCCCTTATGATACCATGCACACAGACAGACAGAAAATGGCTATAACAGGGCCCACAGGCACGCACTGTCAATCATAGAGAGAACCTTTGGCCAGCTCAAGAGCCATTTCAGGTGCCTCAACAGGTCAGGGGATGAACTGCTCTACAATCCTGCTAGGATATGTGAAATCTTCATAGCCTGCAATTTTGCATTGCAGTGCAGACAACTCCTTCCAGAAGAACAGGACACTGCAGAGGAAAACCTTACTTTTCAATCTCTACATCCAACCCATCTGTGGTGTCATCAGGAAACACAACATCCAATATGCATTGTACGCTGAGGACTTGATTTACACCCCGATCAATCTCGAAAAACCAGATTACTCAGCTAAAACTGCCTGCCTACAGGACATGACTAAATGGCTCTCTCACAACAACCTCAACATTAACTACAGAAAGACAGAAGCACTCTTCCCCACATGAAACAACTTCTCCCCCCCAATTCATCTCCCTACTCAATGCAACCATACCTATTAAGAACGAAGTAAAGTACCTGGGTGTAACTTTGGACTGGAGCCTGAACTTCCAAACCCACATTAACAAGACTGCCAGAAGTGCATACCACAAGATGGCCATCATAAGACAACTCAAACCACTCCTTAGTCAAGACCACTTTAGAACTGTCTGCCAAGCTGTAATCACACCCATACCAGATTATTGCAACACACTATTTCAAGAACTACCCAAACAGACAATTTGACCTCTACAGATAGTGCAAAATACTGCTGCCCACATCATCACCAGATTATAATTATCAAAACACCAACATATCACTCCCCTCCTGAGCCAACTGCATTGGCTTCCAATCACCTCCAGGATCAAATTCAAAACAGCTCTTAACATATACAAGATCCAGCACAACTCATTCCCTGACATTCTCAAGAGTCTTATCAACACGAAGATAAGAAGAAGACCCAGATGATGTAACAGACTGGACACCATTCAAGCCTCTAACATTTACTCTAAAATCATCCAATCTACATATGCAAGAGCACTGTTACTAGCAGCACCAGCCCTCTGGAACTCCCTTCCAGATGACCTGAGAGCCACTTCTGATGCCAAAGACGTCAGGAAGAAACTCAAAGCTCACCTCTTCACAGAACACTGTGGAGCTGTCACTTAATGTGCAACTCCCACTCCCCCCCCCCCATAAACCCCCCCTCCCCGCCGACAAAATCAGCTGCCTCAACTCATGACACTGTCTTGTAAATATTGTATATATGCCTCTTTGTAAGTAAGTTATTACCAAGAACCTCCCGCATTTCCCCTCACCGCACACGGCTATGTAATGTATAACTGCCATGTATCGTGTTTGTTTATCATGTAAACCGCTTTGATTATAAGATAAGGTGGTATACAAAACCTGTTAAATAAATAAATGATGCAGATGCAGATGGGCTAAGGCATGGAGAGACAGGACAACTTTATCAGCCTGGGTTGGCTCCCAGAAATGATCTCACACACAGACAGTTCATGTAAAGGTGTGTATTTATTTTAATACATATATAAGTGAACAGTATTGTGTACCGCATACCACATAACCCAGGCCCCTATTCTCCAAGATTTCACCAGCACCCAGTGCATTCCTCGACACCCTGTGCATTTTTCTCCTTCCCCCTCACACACCCTTCCCTATACCCTCTTCTGCCACCCAAAAGCCCCTATTCCTACTATGGTCACATATCAGGTCCCCCTACACCTATGCAACCCTTCAGCCTCCTAATGATGGCCATAGAGAGATGGCTCTAATATCTACAACATCCCCATCCCCATCCCCAACCCCTGCCCCTTTGCACCTTGCCCCCTGCCTCAACCCCATGACCCTGCCTATCTAGTGAAACTGCTGTATTGGGTGAAGATGCACTTGTCTCAGAGGAGCTACTGGAGTCATCACCCAGCACAGCTGTCCACGCCATGGAAGGGAAGAAAGTGAAGGGGTTCCCCCTTCTATGGTGAATGGGTCCCAAAATAGAAAACAGAAGGAGTGGAGTGGAGTGGGAACCGATGATGGCACACACCTTGCAAAGCTGGAGGTAGCAATGATGGTGGTGGCTTCTGCAGGTATCTTCTTCCCAGGGACCCTTCCAATAGGCCTGCTGATGGAAATATGGTTGAGGGCACAAGACAAGTGGGGTCCCTAATCAGCTCTGAAAAATATTGCCGCAGGGAATTGTTCAGACAGCCGATGATCTATCAAGATGCCTTTTCACCACTGCTAACTCTTCTGCAGGGCTATGGACCTTCTCACTAGTTCCAGCTTTTCAGTCCATTGATCCTGGTGAAGACAGTTCTGTTGCAGCAGCAGTTTGGCATAGCTGAGGAAAAGGCACAACTGCTGGCGAGAGCTATTCTGCTCATGACTCTAATTCCCTGCTTTTCCCTCTGGAGTCACGTCATCCACAAAAGGAGAGGGAGGGGAAGCTGAATCTCTGGCTCCTCTATGTCAAATTCCTCCTTCACCATCAGGTCAGTGGCAGTGTGGAAATTCCTTGTGCTCTTGGAGTCATCCTGTTGCCCTCTTGCTCCATGATGCAGCTCGCTGGACATCATTAGTTTGAGGTTGAATGTCCCTTGGTGTAGGGTCCTCTCCAGTGGAGGGGCTGAGGCCTGTGCTGTTGTCCTCCAACACATCTGTGGATCCATCCATTTGTAGAATGAAAAATGCAATGCTATAACTCCCAAAGTAGTTGATATCTAACCACCCTATATGTACTGTCATTTTTGCATGCTCATATCCACACATATATACCACCTCACAGGTTCTACAGTTGTGTCTGACATTGGTGGGTACCCACAAGGGCAGCCATGGCATCATTTTATAAGCCATGGCCACATCACGAGGCAGCAAACATGTTTGTGGGGAGGTTAAGACAGGCTTCTACAAACACATGCCTGTGCTCACTATGCCATTCCCCCCAATGCCACACATCCATGGCACTGTAAGATATCAGAATATGGACTGCCAAGCACCTGATTTACAATAGTTAGAGCCACATAGCATGTTGCTCTGCTGAGTGACAGGCCTCAGGAGGTGAGGCATGTTTGGGAAATGTTTCTGTATCTTTCTGCCACATTTTCTTGGTCTCTGACAGCATTTCTTGGTACTTCAGGATCTTCTGCCTCTCCATACGATTCACAGAATAATCACTTAGAACCGACACCTCTATTATCAATGCCGTTCTGATGTTTTTTTTCTTTACCACTATGTTGGGTTTCCTCGCATCCAATTTCTTATTCATTAGAATGGGAATGTCCCAGGTAATCATCAACTGTATGGAGGACCTGTTACTCCAGCTTGGCCAGCTGCAGTGGCTGCCTATCTGATCTGCTTTTTCTGGCTTTTGAGCAGATCTTCCTCCAAATCTCATGCCATTTCCTTTTCACATTCACAATATCCCAGTTCCAGTGGTAAATCCCATTTAATTTTCTGCAGATGTCCAAAAATGCAATGTATGCCTTTGAGTCAAGGCTAACTCCTGGCAATCCAACAGCTCCTGGGTTTTCTTGGTAATATGACAGAAATAGGTTACCAGGCCTTTTTTCACTAATGTGCACAACCTCATGGCTCAGGACTTGCCCAAGGCCACAAGGAGCTAGTGGGAAATGAACTCTGGTCTCTTGGTTACCAAGCCAGTGATCTAACCATTCGACTATTCATCCCTGCTGCAGATGGCTAACCACCGCCTTTATTTCTAATATTCACTAATGCACATACCCTCATCACTCAGGAGCATCGCTGGTGTGCCAGCACCTCTTACACCAGGAGTTGTACCTCCTCTTCATAGAAATTATCCTTTCATGTGAGTACCTTGGCCTTGGAAGCCATCTTTAAATGTATCCTATACTCGTGGTTATAGCAGTTGTTAAATTGGGACTATTATATGCATGTGTACATGGGCGGTGGTAAAATGTAACCTTCTTGACCTCTCTGCTGCTTTTGACACTTTTGATCACCACTTTCTCCTCAATACCTTGTCCTTGCTTGGTTTCAAGGGCTCTGTACTATCCTGGTTCTCTTCTTATCTCTCCCATCCCATTTGTGCTGATGAGTCTTCCTCCACTGCTGTTCTTCTCTCAGTCGATGTACCCCAAGGGTCTGACTTGGGACCACTCCTTTTCCCCCTCTATATCCAGTCTCTTGGAACACTCGTCTCCTCCCATGGTTTTCAGTACCATCTTTACACTGATGACTCTCAGATCTACCTCTTTACACCTGAAATCTCTCTGGAAATCCAGGCACAAATCTCTGCCTGCCTGACATTGCTGTCTGGATGTCTCACCACCATTTGAAAGTGAACCTGGCCAAAACTGAATTTCTTATCTTTCCCCCTAAATCCACCTCCTCACTTCCTCCCTTCTCTATTTCTGTGGATAACACTTCACTCCTCTCTGTGTCCTCAGCTCGCAACCTTGGGGTCATCTTTGACTCCACACTGTCTTTCTCTGCACACAACCAATAGATAGCTAAAACCTGTTGCTTCTCTCTCTATAACATTGGCAAAATGTGTCCCTTCCTTTCTACACACACTACTAAGACACTTATCCACTCTTTAGTCATCTCCCGTCTAAACTACTACAACTTCCTCCATGCTGGTCTCTCTCTGAATCATCTCTCTTCTCTTCAATCTGTCCAAAACTCAGCTGCACGGTTAATTTTCCACCAACCTCGTTATGCTCATATAACCCCTCTCCTCAAGTCACTTCGCTGGCTTCCTATCCATTTCCATATCCAGTTCAAACTTCTCTTACTGACCTATAAGTTGTCATGGTGTAGATCGGTCAGAGCCTATGGAGATAGGTACTACTGAGGATAATAGATCTGATACTGACAGCTCAGAGCAGCACATGACCCAGAGTTGCTATAGGCAACATATACAAACTGCGTCACAAAGTGTGAGAGCACGCCCAAGCAGCAAGCTAACTCACAGTTCATTAGATAATGAAGGGCAGCTGGGAGGGAGCGGAGCCCAGGCAAACACCGGGACACACGCAGATAAAATTCACTCACCGGAGGTTAGTGAGGAGAGACCACCAGGGAATTACAGAACAGCTGGTAACTGGAGGAGACCAGCAGAGAATCGTGGTATCGAGAGAACAGCTGATAACTGGAGAACGGGAGGAAGTTGTAGACCCGGTAGAACCAGGGTAGCTGAGAGAACCATGGGAGACTGCTTTAGAGAGCAGTGCACAGCCAAACAAAGGTTCAGTGAAGTTTACCACGAAGGTGACAGAGGAGATATTCCAGGAGCCAGGCTTAGGAAAGCCGAGGAGAACAGCCTTCCCAGCAACAGGTACAAGAAGGGAAAGAGTTTCTGTCCTGAAGGCAATTTTATGCCTAAAGGAAAGCTGAGAGAGAAAGGCAGTAAGACGCTTCCATCATGGCAGAACTCTGCTAACTTTTCTGTACTGAGAAACTCCGAGCAAAGGGAGCTTGAAGGTAGGCTTATTGCTTCTAATATAAGAGAAACAAAATGTAAAGATTTTCCCTGCACCTATCAAGAGTTGTGTGGCTCTCAAAAGAGAAACTCAAGAGAATGTGGTAGCTTCCCATTCCACTCACTCAGAGAGGAGGAGGGGAACTCTCTTAGCCGTGAAGAGAGACTGTTCAATAATAGCATTAATTACATTCCAAAAGAGAATCATTCAGAAGAGGAATGTGAAGAAATGCAGTTTGCTTGCTATGAGGAACCAGCCTCTGATAGTTGTATGGATTGTACACTCATTATTTCTGATGAAATCACTTCTTTATGTTAAAGAGGCTGTTGGAAGTTTTCTAAAGAAACAGAAGTGAAGAAACTTACCTGTGTATGAAAAAGACTGTTTGAGTTACCTTTTTGTTCCTCTGTAAAGCTGAAGATAAGCAATACTTTTGGTTCCTGTTGTTCCTTTATTTTGTACCAGACGCATGGTCCTTTTGTCTTTGTTTCTATGGCTTTGGAAATCCGCCCGGAAGGGGAATAAAAAAATCCTGTCTTAAGCCTTACCATTCGACTACAACTCAATTCTTTACTTAGCTTGCGGGACTGCAACTCCCAGAGGGCATTGCAACGCCTTTTTGTATCATCCCCTTGCTAGTTAAGAAGAGGCCCCAGTGAAAAACCCACGCTTTAGCCTTTGGGGACCTTCACCGGGTGACAAAGTGCACTCATTCTTCTGCTCCTCACTACTTTGTCTCTCTTATCTCTCCTGACACCCCTCCGTGGGACCTCTGCTCTTCTGACAGATTCCTTCTTTCTGTGCTCTTCTCTACTACTGCCAATTCCAGACTTCGATCTTACACCTTGCTGCTCCATATTACTGGAACAAACTACCTGAGTCTGTGTGTCAGGCTGCATCTCTGTCCCTTTTCAAATCCAGGCTAAAAACTCACCTTTTAGAAGCGGCTTTTGGATCCTGATCCACTTCGACTGTTATGTCTTTCCTTACCATTCCCCTTGACATTTTCTTGTTCTCAGCTGTTTTTGTTGACCGTCCTAACTAAACTGTAAGATCTAATGAGCAGGGACTGTCTTTTTCCTGTGTGTCTCTTCAGTACTGCGTATGTCTTGTAGCGCTATACAAATGATCAGTAGTAGTAGTAGTGGTATAAGCTTTAAATGAGTGTGTTTATGAAATGGGCTGTACCAGTACATGTGTTTGTTGCATAGATGTGTATGGTGGTCATTTTAGAAATGGGTGGCGTGTATGTTCAGGTATATACAGTAAGTTGTAAGACTGCTGGTGTCATCCTTTCTCTGACCCTATAGTGCTTCCCAGCCACCTGTGGGCTATGGGTGCAGTGAAAAGATCCTTGTAGGATCTTACTTGTGTAGGGGGTCTACATAGTAGTTATCTTTGAGGGATGTAGTTCTAGAAGCATAACATCAGCTGATGGCTGTGGAAGTCTATTCCCACACACACTGTGACTGTTATTTGGGGTGTGGAAGGTAAGGTAGTGGTGCAACTATCCACTGTGGGCCAATGCAAGACAGCAGCTACTGTCATTGTTGTCTGTGCTTCCCAGCAGGTAGCGATCTCTTGGAGGGGATCTCTGTGAGGGGAAGGAGGGTGCAATGGGTCTGCACTTTTGTGTGTTTTTAACCTTTGTAGATATCTGGTCTACAGGACGCCCATAGCCTGTCTAATATGTCTAAGTGCAGAGTGCCAAAGCTTTTCACTGCTATAGTGTTCTACTTTCATGTGCTCTGCAGGGTCCCCACAATCTTTTTAATGTGTACATAGGCTAGTATTGAAGAATAGCTGCAGGGACTAATGTGCATCATGGCCACATTGCTCTTTTCAAGCTGTCTATGTACTGATGATATACCGGCAGTGTATACAGACCTTTAATAAATGTCATTTTCCACAGAAAAGATGTCTAGGCCTTAAACCTACATATGTGTATATCATTTATTGGATTTGATATACTACCTTATTGAAATATACATGCAGAGTGGTTTACAACGAATGTGTTATTCGTGGTATATTGACAGGGGCTTGATCTAGAGCGTTGTCAGCCTCTGCACCAGTGAGTGGTACACAGGATGGCTAATATGAGTGCATGAGATGTGGGCCCCTGGTGGTTGGATGTGTTAGTGACTAGTGGAAGCACATGAATATTGTGAAACAAGTGTAGGCTGTAGACACACCTCTCTGTTTGTGATGTTAGCAGGTACAGCGGGAAGCTACAGAGGTAGAGAGGGCATCTCCAGATAGTATATGCAATATGCATGCTGCCAAAGCTGTGGCAGTGCCTCCCCCCCCCCCCCCCCCCACTGGCTCAAGTCTGCATACATGTGTCACTTGCCAGTCTGCATCCCTTTCCCCTGTGCTATCCATAGAATGATAGCTTTGTCCACAAGGCATGAGAAGGAATTTCTCCAAATGAGTGAGGTTTATGCATACCATAACAGTCATGAACCTCATTTCTAAGCCAGGGTATGTGGAGTATGATCTCAATCTCTCAAGTTTACTGCTAATGCTCAGCGTAGTACTTGCATTGTGCCAAAGGGAACCTCCCTCTGGAGTTCATAAGATGCTATGTGTATGGGTAATTTATCAAGGTGTGCTTGGAAATTCCTCTTAATTACGCCTGTGGCACCCAACACAAGGGGAAATAACTCGGTATCTTTCTGCCACATTTTCTTGGTCTCCGACTACATTTCTTGGTACTTGAAAATTACAGCCTCTTGGTGGTCTTTAGTGAGGACACAGAGGTAAGGCTGGGTCTCATGCAGCAGGGGAAAGTGTGCAAAGGTTGCTGGTGGCAGGAAGAGGCCCACTAGCAGGCACAACTATGCAGTGGGCTAGGGCAGCAGCCTCTGGGAGCAGCTGTGATGTTAGAGGAAGGTGATGAGAAACAGAGGCAGTCAGGTGCACACTGAAGCAAGACACAGGACACATTTATTACTGGCCAACATGGCCTATAAAGGTAGGGTTAAAGGTCTCCCTGACCTTCACCCCCATCCCCAACCTTGCTGTCTGGAGCAGAAATGCATGCCACAAGTTGATAGATTGCAACAACTATGGCATGCATCTCCACTCACAGCCTTTGAAGGTGCCCGACCATGAGATCCTGGAACCCGGTGATGACATCGAAGCTCTGCTGCACCACCCATTCAAGATACAAAAGGCAGTGTAGGACTTAGACATCACCAAATGATCAGAGGATCTTGTGGTGGGGCAACTGGCGCAGCATAAAGGCAGGCTGGACAGGCTGGTTGACCATATCTGTCATTGGTGCCTGTCAACCTGCCCCTCCCCCAACCCCCCCCCCCCCCGCCTCCTATTCCACCTCCTTCATCTTCCTACCCTCCCCTCATGTACCTCTCCACCCTCCTCTGGCACTTCCCCATCCACCTCCCTCACTTCCTAAAACTCCACCTCTCACCACTGCCCACCCACCTCCCACACCTCCCAACCTTCTTCCTCTGGCACTCACTCTTCTATGCTCACAGCCTTAAGTTCAATGACTGCCTCTGGGTCCTCCTGTACTGTCCAGTCCACAAGAGCAGCAGCCATATTCTGCAGCCTCATACAAGGGAGACTCTGATAAAATGAGGAATCAGGTTAAGAAAAAATAAAAGGAGCAACTGCAAAGGTTAAGAGTTTATATCAGGCCTGGGCATTGTTGAAAAATACTATCCTGGAAGTCCAGACTAGATGTATTCCATGCTTTAAGAAAAGTGGAAAGAAGGCTAAACAACTGCCTGCATGGTTTAAAGGTGAGGTCAGAAGACTGTTATAGTAAAAAAAAAAAACAACACATCTTTCAGAAAAAAGGAAAAAGGAGCCAAATGACAAAAACAGGAAGCAGCATAAATACTGGCAAGCCAAATGCAAGATATTGATAAAGCAGGCAAAGAGAGAATTTGAAAAGAAGCTTGCCATAGAAGCGAAAACTCATACTAAAAACCTTTTTGAGTACATTTGTAGCAAAAACTCTGAGTCAGTTGGACCACTGGATGATATGGGGTAAAAGGGCACTAAAGGAGGAAGATATATAGTGGAGAGACTGAATGGATTCTTCACTTTGGTCTTTACTGACGAAGATATAGAGAAGTTACCCATGCCAGAAATGATATTTAAAGGTGATATACTGGAGGAAATGAAATAAATCTTGATAAACCTGGAAAATGTAATACAGCAATTTGATATACTAAAGAGTAGCAAATCATCTGGACCATATGGATACATCACAGGGTGCTGAAAGAATTCAAAAATGCAATTGCAGACCTACTATTAGTAATTTTTAAACTATTCTTAAAACCATCTATAGTATCTGAAGGGTTCCAGGGATGAGCCAGGAAACTAGAGACTGATGAACTTGACGTCAGTGCCAGGCAAAAATGGTAGAAACCATTATAAAGAACAAAACTACTGAACATATAGTCATGGCTTAATGGGACAAAGCCAATATGGATTTAGCCTAGGGAAGTCTTGTCTCACTAATCTGCTATATTTTTGAAAGTGTGAATAAATAGGTAGACAAAGGTGAGCCAGTTGATATGTTGTCTCCTAATCCCCTTAGTCTCCTATTCATCTCTTATGTGTTTCCTTATCATTCCTCTAAATATCCTAGTCCCCAGTTGTTGTGTTGACTGTCTTAACTAGACTAAAAGCTCTTATGAGCAGGGACTGTCTCTGTACACGTCTTTGTACAGCAGTGCGTAAGCCCTGTAGCACTATACAGATGATAAGTAGTAGTAGTAGTAGTAGTGTATCTGGATTTTCAGAAATCCTTTGACAAGGTCCTTTATGAAAAACTCTTGAGAAAATCAAAAAGTCATGGGATAGGAGACAATGTACTATTGTGAATTGGGAACTGGTTAAAAAAAAACAGAGTAGGGATAAACGGCTAATTTTCTCAATTGAGAAAAAGGTGAATAGTGGAGTACTGCAGAGATCTGTGCTGGGTCCACTGCTTTTTAATATATTCATAAATGACCTTGAAATGGGAACAGTGAGTGAAGTGATCAGATTTGCAGATGAGACAAAGTTGTTCAAATCACAAGAGGTTTGTGAAAAATTACAAGAGTGCAATGACAAATTGGGAGACTGGACGTTCAAACGGCAAGTGAAATTTAACGTGAACGAGTGCAAGGTTATGCACTTAGGGAAGAACAACCCAAACTACAATTACACAATGCAAGCTTCCACATTAGGAACCACCAACCAGGGAAAGTATCTAGGCGTCATCGTGGATAACATGTTCAAAACTACTACACAATGTGCAACAGAGGCCGAAGTAGAAAGTAGAATGCTAGTAATTATAAGGAAAGGAATGGAGAATAAAGCCAAAGATATTATAATCCCTCTGTATCTCTCAATGGTGCAACCACACCTTAAATATTGTGCACACTTCAGGTCGCCATACCTGAAAAAGGATATAGCCAAATTAGAAAAAGTACAGAGAAGAGCAACCAAAATGATAAGGGGATGGATTGATATGACTACGAGGATAGGCTTAAAAGATTAGGGCTTTTCAGCTTGGAAAAGAGATGGCTGAGGCCAGATATGGTAGAGGTCTATAAAATAATGCATGGAGTGGAGTGGGTAAACGCAGATTGGCTCTTTACTCCTTCAAAAAGTAGAAAAATTAGGGCACACACAATGAAGCTACAATGTTGCACATTTAAGACTAATTGGAGAAAATATGTTTTCACTTAACGTGTAATCAAACTCTGGAATTTGTTACTGGAGGATATAGTAAAAGCTGTTAATATAAAAGAGGTTTGGACAAGATTCTGGAGGAAGAGTCCATAAAGCATTATTAAAGTGATCTGGAGAAATCCATTGCTTATCACTGGAATAAACAGCATGGAATCTGTCTAGCCTTTGGGAACCGTACAGGTACTTATGACCTGGATTGGTCATTGTTGCAAACAGGATGCATGGCTTGATGGACCTTTTGTCTGACCCAGTATGGCATATCTTACATTCTTATATTCTTAAGACATTTTTCAGGGCCCCTCCCACATCGCTACCTGGACTGCCTGCATCATCACAGCTATGCTCATGAGCATGGAGGGGGGCACTGCACTGTGGTACATTATAGGGTTGCAGTGTTGCTCTGTTGTCCTTTTGTGTGCTACAGATATACTCTATTTACACCCAGCTTTCCTGGCATGCCTGCACCATGCATATCCTGCCACGCTAGCATCCCCCTTCTGGGTCCCTGATTCTTTACATTGGGTTTTACACCTTGTGGGCCCATGTCACATGATGTCCATTGAGTGGAGGGAGGGGTAGGCCATGTGTCTTGTGGCCTCAGAGACCCTGTTACCCGTGTGACTGTGGGGAAGGGGGGGCAGTGGTCACCACAAACATTAATGCTTATTTCCCCCATGTGAGCTGCCTTTTCCATGCCTCCAGCTTCTACACCCCTGCTGCCGCCTCAGAGGGGTTTGCAGCATCCATGTGCTTCTGGCCACTCCAGCACCCTTTGTGCTACATGCATCTGCAGCTTTGTAGGGCTCTCTGCTGCATGCCACTACTCTAGCCTCTGACTTGACCCCTATATTAAGGCAGCTATACCCATGTTTGACACTCCCTATTGTGGCTGCATTCTCTAACCATGTTTGCCCTGACCTGGTAGAATACTGATATCATCCCGGTGCCCATTCCTATATGTCACAGCCTTACCACATGTTTTAGCACTTATCTCACTGATGCTGCATCTCCCACTAGAGGTGCTGTAAAAGACAGGAACTGGTCCTCCACCTAGCCCTGTAACAGACTTTTATTGCCTCTAGATCCCAAAGAATACAGAACCTCTTGGTAGGTGACAAGAGACAGTGTCACATTTTGCTCAATCTTTATTTCTTCTCTTTTTCCCATGTCATACACCTGCCTCTCCCTCTCTATTGCCTTTGGGTTGGGTGGAGGGAGGTCAGTCCTGTGCAGTTGTACAGATCTGTAGCATGTACTTGTGTGGCCCTCACAGGCCCCTGCTGCTCATACCATCTTCCATCCCTCCCATCAGATATTCTGTTTTCTGAAACAACCCATGTTAATGGCTGCTGGCTGTCATCTAGGGTTGTGCACTCTTTGGCCACTGTGTCACTGCTCTCCAACATTTTGGCATCTCTGTGCTAGCAATGCCTGCACACGTGTGCATTTTGCACTGCATGTTCCCTTAGCTGGGGATTTAGCCCTTCCTGGGCATTGTGCCTGCCTGCACATGTTGCCTTGCCTTCTGCTACCACACACAGATCCCTGAACCCTTCTCATGTGCCTGCCATGTCCTGCCTGTCTGTGTTCGGTTCCCTTGCCACTATGTGCCAACTCTCCTTGCCTGGCTACATTTGTGCTTCAGGTTGTCTGTGTTTCTATGACTAGACTCATGACATTGATTGCTCAGACTGGTCCTGTCTTACAGGGCCCTCTGAGGTTGTCTTCCAGAGGTAGAGTCCTGTCTCACCTGGGTTTGGATCATGTCCTGGTTTGCTCTATTCCCTACATGCACAATAGTCATCTGCCTACAGCCATGTGTTCCCTGTGTGCTGAGAGTTTGTGTGACTTACCATGAAAGGATCACGCAGATCCTCTCCCAGAACTGTTGCATCGTGGGCAATTTCACCAAATGGGTTAGCTTTGCACATATCATGACAGTCATGAACAGGTACAGGGTATGCCTGTGTTGCTATGGTGGATTACAGGATCTCTTCATTCTTGAATATCATATGGCATAATATTGGCATCAGTGCCCTAGAAAAGTTGTGCTGCCTGGTAATCATGGTTGTGTCCCTTTCTGGTTCCTCCTGAGCATGCGAATGAGCAGAGATTCCTAGAGGAGGGGCACAGGTCCCACTCAGCACACACCCATTCCTTGCGGCTGCACATGCATAACTATTTTAGACACACCTGCACATTTTGTGTTGCCATTCTTCCCTATGGTAGATTTGCGCATGTACATCATTCAAGCTCCCGTCGCATCTACATATAAATCTCCTTGACAGCAGCACATGTACTCCTGGAGACATGCAAGGGACAATTTTGCATAAGCTACCCACATTTGGATTTGCACGCCTCCACAGATGCCCACTCTTCCTTTCTAAAATGTGCCTTCTCATGTCAATGATATAGTATTATTGCATTAATAGAGGTGGAATAAGTCCCCCTGGACTTTGGGGGATCCTGATGCCAGACCCGGATACTAAGGTAGAGGGGTGCAGGAAGTTCCCCGCAGCTGGACCCTGGCCATGGGAGGCTGGATCGAGGATCCGGCTGTGGGGAACGAAGTATATCAATAGCGGCCGGCATTCACAGCTTCTGAATGGAGCCGCGATGCCATGGTGACGGGACACCATGGCACTGTGGCTCCATTCAAAAGCCTGACTGAGGTAGCCAGGCAAGTGGCTGTGTGTGCAGGCCAATTGGAATCGGCCCTGGCCTGCACATTCAGGCCCTAGACCCGATTCTGATCCCGCGGGCACGTCTAGCCATGGAGGGATCAGAATCAGGTCTACCTCCGATCAGCCGCACAGGGGCCTGGACGCCCACATTGGAATGTGCCTCCACATGTCTTTATAAAATAGGCTAAAAATAGACATCTTCTTCCATATTAACCCAAGTGCCCTGTTATAAAATTATGCCCTTAGATGGCAATTTTACTGTATAATAGGATACCTAGGTTTAGAGGGCAATAAAGTGTCTCTTTTGGCCCAATTTTTTTAAAGAAATATAAGCACCTATATGTCTTTATAAAATACTAGTGCAAATCCAGCAGCACTGTGGCTTCATTGAGGTCAGGAGCAGTCAAATATTCATACTTAGAGGGCTGATTTTATGAGGGATGTGTAGAAAGTTACATGCTAGTTACATGCCTAAGATCCTATTTTGAAGGAGCTACATGTGTGAATGGGTTCTCATGCACACGCTTTAAGCAGTCACTGTTCTGTAAGCGTATGCATAAATCCTATGACATGTACTTTTAGTTTGGTATGCACATGGGCAGAGCATGGGCATAGTCTAAATTTACGCCTCAGCCTAGGCACAGACATTTATGTCTGCTCTAGCGCGGGCCGAACTGCTGCGACTAGATTGAAGCATATCTTTACGCCCCTACTGTTAAAGCACGCATCTACATCATTTTATAAAATAAGCCTCAGATACATATGCGGCTCCATGCGTTAATTATGCAGGAATTTATAAAATTATCTTTTAAAGTCTTTACTGACCTATTTTATAATCATGCATACTTTGTGACTCTGCACTCCACTGAGACAGCACCCTGGCAATGCCTACAGTAAAAATATGCCTGTTCATGCCACCGCGCTGCATTGTAAGCACATATATTGCCACATATGCTCTAAAAGGACTTTATAAACTTATCTCCTTAGTGTACAAAGCAATATTTAGGTCACATGGTTGCAATCTATTCACACCAATGAGCACATTCACCTCCAGCTGTTCAAACTGAATGTTTTAGCAAGGAACTTCCACACCAATTTTGAGGTGTTACTGGCACTTCAGAGAAGCTTTCCTTGCTAAAATTAAAGTAGTACTGGAAAAATAATGCATCTCAGTCCTGAGCAGATGTGGGTGCCCTGCTGCACTCCCTTAAAACTGCAAAAATAGCCGCATTACATTCCATAGACTGCAGAATCTAACATAGTCTTTGCCTTGAAACCGATTGATCTACCTTATTAATTTAATCAATTGAACAGAGCTTTCTGGTCAGAATAAATGACATCAATAAATTAGAAAAAAATCTATGTCTACCAAAAAAAGCAGGAGTCAAAGGGAGAGTGGGAAAAGAATTCTCTTTTTATTCCCTCCCCCTTTCTAGGAATGACAGCAATAGAAACATACAGATGAAAAAGAATAAAACAGAAAAGGTTGTGTTATAAATCCTTATCGGCAATAAACATGTCTACATGCTTCTGAGTATGGACCATAAACTGGTTGTCCAATAAATTTTCAGGGACAGCCAATAATTCTGCTGACTAAGAGAAGAAAAAATGAGATATCGAGTGACTTTATTTTGGGGAGGGGGAAATATATGATGAGCATTTATTGGGCCCATGCGTACTTTTATTCTATTTATGCAATACAGTATGTGAAGAGAAAACAGAACTGGATATTCCTTAGTGAAGCCAGTACTAAGTGCCGCAGTGTCACAATGTCTGGAATCTATGCCAAATCCCATCAGGTTGGGAAAAAGAATTTTCTGAATAGCTCAAAATGGAAAATCTTGTCTAGGATTGGTACTATATGCTATTGATTCTATTTCTAGATGTCTCCAAATGAAGTCTTATTTTGTGCTAGCCCATAAAAATCAACAACACCCAGAGGATATCTAACTATGGATTAATGTGTGTATACAGAAAAGCCAATGACTTCAAAAGCATAAACTGCATAGCATAGTAAAATCCGGGAGGGAGGAGGAGCCACAGCACCTTAATGACTTAATTGTTCTTCTGTCATGCTCAGGTTTTGCCCTTTGCCCTCAGATCTCAGTCTCCGAGAAGCCTTCACAAAAGGAAGATCAATACTAGAAATGTAAGAGCCAGAATTCCACAACCCTTCCCCCACAATGCATAATGCAACCACCATATTATAAAGCACAGAGGGAAAGGGGAGAATGACAACTACAGTTCCACAAGAAGAACACAAACTCAACACATTCACTGCAATAAATTATATGTCTTCTTCTTTGAAGTGCCATCTTCATGCCTTGTTGCTTATGATTAATTGGCAATTTTGAGAATTTGATTAATCCTGTACAGTAGAGTACTGGCACAGGCAACATTTCAAATACAGTAAAGCAATTAATTAAAGTCAGAGTAGATAAGATTACCATTTTAGTCTATCTGTATGCATGCTTGAGCATGCTTATGTGAACCAATGCCATGATTCAGGCGTCCCTCACTGCAATCAGCTGTCTGAATGGTGGAGCCGCATGGTTCAGGGAGTTCAAGATGATCTCCCAGGTTGAAGTCTCGTGATAGCTAAAAACGAGAGATCAGTCCAAACTTCCTGTCCCGCCCAGATCAACCATTCAGAGAGCCGATCATAGTGGGGGAAGACTAAACTGTAGCATTTTTGAGGTGCTGCCAGGGACAAGAATGGGTGAGTGAAAGAGTGACTGGATGAAGGGGTGGGGGTAATAGAGAGAGAGTGGGCAAAGCCTGGGGGTGGAAGGTTTTTATTTTTAATTTAATTTGCAAATCAAAGGAAACCCCTCTGAAACAAGAAATACACTCAATTTAAATACAAGTATCAAAAAAATTCAAAAACAAAAGCAAACCGCCACATCATTGAGTAAAATAGTCCACAAATAAAGGAAGAGATCCAAGAAACAGAAAAAAACCCAGAAAGTGATTATAAGCAAAGATAAAAGGAAAAGAGTGGACTATGCTTCCTAAAACAGTTCAACACCCATAAAACCATATGGTTAACCCTTAATCTGTTTAGCATTCAAAAAGAATCACAATTGTGAAGGTTCAAATAAGTGATGTGTTTTGTTCTGATACCACAAGACATACTTACAGGGGAATCTTAATTGGAACTTTGCCCCTAAGGCCAAAACCTCAGGGCAAAGCTCCAAAAATTTCTTCCTCTGGCCCTCTGACCATTTAGAAATATCCGGGAAGATCTGAATTTTCCCACCCAAAAAGGAAACATCTGATTTTTGTAAATATAAGCGCAACAGAGTCTCTTTTTCTTGTAAGAAAATAAAGAAAACTAGCAAGGTAGATCTGGCTACTACCACCTTAGTAGATCCTTCAAGAAAGTCAGTCAAGTTACCCAAATCTAAAGAGTCTGAAGAGACGTCCACCAGGGACATATCTGCCTGTGGCACCTTTAACCAGCTGGGATGGAATAAACTAGATCTTCTGGATAGGAGGCAAAATAGCATCAGGGTAGTTAGAAATCTCCTTCAGAAACCTACAAAAAAGGTCCCAAGGAGTATACATTGAAATTTGAAGAAAAATTTAAAATCCGAAGGTTTAAAGTTCTCAACTGATTTTCCAAATTCTCCACCCTTTGAGCTGCAAAAAAAAGTCTATCCTGAGCTAGAGTTCCTTGAACTTGCTGTACCTGTTGAGAGCAGATTGATACACCAACAATTGTTCTTGTTGTTCTCCAAGCTTCTTCTCCAGGCAGCCCAAACAAGGAGAGTTGAAGTCTGAAGCACCACGGAGCATACTTTATGAAGAGTTTCAAGGGCAGGCCAAATTGAATCCAGGGTAATCACTTTCAGCTTGCATAATGGCGGCACAAGTAAAGAAGAAGAAGGCCCTGAAGAAGCAGACCCAGCTACCAATTTGAAGGGACCCTGGACTCCCGCTTCAGTTGCTGAGAGGGAGGGACTCTCCCTCTTGTCGATGGAAGACAGAGCAGATCTGAGTGTAGCAGAGGCTGCAATGGCAACAGTCCGTCTCGCTAAGCCTACACCCAGATTCCCTGGAGTGGCAGTGTATGGCCAAGGAGCGGGAGGGGTATGGACCAATAGGGATAAGTGATACATTGTTCCCCAAGTTGGGGCTTTTCCCATACCTGACAGCAAGTTCGCCAAAAGCCATAGAAGCCATAGAAACTGAATAGGTGTCCAGCATCCTTTGTCCAACTGGAAGAGCCTTGGGTTTGGAGGAGACAACTCCCTTGCCCTTGGCCTTGCGTTTTGACATCCAAAATAAAGTATCAGGTGAAGACCAAGTGAAGACTGGAGTTTAAAGCAAAAGGTAAATGACATTGAGGAGCAAAGAGAGATGCGTCTCACTCTGATGCCATCTTGGATTCCTTGGAGGTGGAGGTTATGAGAGAGCGACACTGGGTGAAACCTGGAGAGGTCATGAGAGAGAGACAGAGAGATTGAAGGAAGTCTGGGGGAGAGGGTTATGACAGAGAATGAGACTGGAGGAAGCTTGAAAGGGGAGTCATGAGAGAGAGAGAGACACACACACACACACACACACATGCACATGCGCACATGCAGCCTCCGACATGCCCCACCACACCCACACATGCAACTTTCAATACTCCCTATGATACACACACACATGCATGCACCCTTCAAGACACCCACACATGCTGCACCCCTGATACTGTCTGATAACAACTTTGAGAGCATAATAGAATTTTAAAAAGACTCTACTTTTGGCCAGCCAAAATGGAAGATGAATCTATTTCTTTTCTGGCAGATTTCTATTACAGAAGCATGAGCCATAAGGGAAAAAAAATGCTGATGCATTTCAGTTGTTTTCAGACAGGTAATAAGCTTCAAGTGGGCCAAGCTTTAGCGCTCTAATTAGGAGACACTTTCTCTGGCACTTGCAGAGTGCTGGAAACCTGCATTAGCTTTTTATTAGGGTCATAAAAAGGAGATGCAAAGTCTTCCTATCAACTTAAACAAGTTGAAAAGAACACACTTCTAGTGTCACAAAATGGCACATTTTCCCTTCCTCCATTTGCAAACTCATATATGTCTGGGGGAGGAAAGAAATTTCAAAGAAAGATGATAAAGTATGCCTTGTAGCAGGGGCTGTATGAGGTATCTTTATAACTGGTATCACCTACAGTATATACTGTAGTTGTGTCTTATCTTCAATATGTGTATGTGTGTGTGTGTGTGGGTGTGCGTGTGGAGGTGGGGAGTTGTTCCTCTCTGTGTATGTGTGTGTGTGTGTGTGTGTGTGTGGTGCAAAGGTGGGGTGCCTCTATGTGTGTGGGTGGGTGTGGTATGGGGGAGAGAGGCCTGTGTCTATGTTCTCTGGAGGGGTGTGCCTTTTGGCATATACACATTGTGCCCTTTTATCCCCATGCATTCATCTACTCACCTTCCCTTTCACTGTTCACCCCCCCCCCCCCCCCACCGCTCCCCTGCAGCCCCACCCCTCTTCTGTTCCTCTTCCCAGGCTCTCTCCCCTTCTCCCTCTCTCTAATACTTCCAACCCTTGACCTCTATTCCTCAACACCGTTCTTCTTTTTTGCTAACACACTGCCCCTTTAAAATTCTCCTGTCTTCTCTGAATCCCCCTCCCCCTATTTCTAACCCTTTTCCAGGCTTCATGTAGGCCCAGTGCTCTCTTCTTTCTTCCTCTGTCTATGGGAGATGGGATCCTCATAGGCAGACAGAAGCGGTCATCCCAGCAATCGCGGTCTTCCCCCCCTCTTGGGAGATGGGATCCACACAGACTAGGGTTGCCAACTGGCTCCAGATACGCCCGACAGGCTTGATCCAGTCCTGTGTTTACCCCGTTGCATGCAGGGATTTGTAGTCTTGCTTTTCTTATGGAGTGCAATGGAGAAATCAGAACTACCTGTCCCTGCATGCAATGGAGTAAACCCAGGACTGGATTAAGCCTGTCGGGCGCATCTGGAGCCAGTTGGCAACCCTAACACAGACACACAGAAATGCTCTTTGCTGCAATTGTGGTCTTCCCCTTCTCTTCCACCCAAAGGAGATGGGATCCCCTTCAGGAAGACAGAAGCACTCTAGCAACGTTTTTGCCTGCCTTAATCCCAACCTATAGGGTTATTTGTGCAAAGAATCTTACGCATACAGACAAACAAAACAAACACACCACTGGAGCCTCAACAATAGGTACTATCACTTATGTGGAAAGCACCTAAAAAATACAGGGCCCAGTATTCAAAGGAAGTAACACGGTTAGCAGACCTGCTAACCATGTTACTCCCTTTATCGGGGATATTCAGCAGCACTAAAACGGTTAGTGCCACTGAATATCTGCAGGTGTTGCAGCTGCACACTCCGATACTAACCGGTTAGCGTATATTTCGCTGCTGCTCAGTTATGGCTAAGCAGTGAAAGTAAGGTGCAGTAAAGGCTGGCATTGCTTTCGCCATGGAAGCAAACCAGCCAGCCGCTGAATATTGTCGCTACCCAGTTAGCTTCCTGCTAATCATGGCAACCCAGATCTTCAATGCAGGGGCCGGATGTGATGCCCACACTGAATATCCATGCTTAAAGTTCGGCGGTGGCAGCTAGCCACCACCGCTGAATATCAGGTCCACTTCAAACCACCTTATGCTATGTTTATGAAAATATTTCAAGGATCCATGCCCACTGGGCCATTCCCGCTGTATACTGCAACAGCCACCAAACACGAGAACTTACATGCTGAGTCAGACGAAAGATCCATTAAGCCCAGTATCCTGTTTCCAAATCCCCAAAGTAGCTGGTTCTATTCTACTTATCCCCAGTGATATGCAGTGTTTTTTTCTTCAACCACATCAATAATGGTTTATGGGCTTTTCCTCCAGGAATTTATCCAAGATTTTTTTAAACCCAGCTAATCTGTTTTCACCACATCCGCCTGTAATGAATTCCAAAAACTAATTATATATTGAAAGAAAAAATATTTTCTTGTATATTTTTGGAAAACATAAACAATCAATTTGCGTCTACCTATTTCACTCCACTCAGCATTTTATAGACTGCTTCCATATCTCCTCCCCCCCTCCCCCCCCCCCGGCATCTCTTCTCTAGGCTGAAAAGCCTTAACCTCTTTAGCCTTTCCTCACACGAGATTCATTCCATCCCCTTCTTCATGTTGGTTGCCATTCTTTGTACTTTTTCTAATTCTGCTATATCTTTTTTGAGATGTAGAGACGAGAACTGCACACAATAATCAAGGTGCAGTGACGCCATGGAGCGATACAGAGGCATTATGATATCCTTTGTTTTATTTTCCATTCATTCCCTAATGATTCCTAACATTCTGTTTGCTTTTTTGGCCCCTGACACACAAAAAAACAGAAGACTTCAATGTTTTATCTATGATCACACCCAGATCTTTTTCTTGGGTGGTAACTACTAATGTGGAACCCAGTATCGGCTACCTGTAGTGTGGGTTATTTTTCTCTACATTCATCACTTTGCACTTGTCCACATTAAATTTTATCTGCCATTTGGATGTCCATTCTCCCAGTCTCACAATCCACATATGATTTAACAGCTCTGAATAATTTGGCGTCATTTGCAAATTTAATTACCTTGTTTGTTGTTCCCAATTCCAGATCATTTATAATTATGTTAAAAAGCACCAGTCGAAATGCAAATCTCTGGGGTACTGCACTATTCTCCTTCGTCCACTGAGAAAATTGATCATTTATCCCTATTTTCTCTCTCTCAACCAGTTTCAAATCCAAAATAGTACATTGCCTCCTAAGCCATGATTTTTTAATTTTGTCAGGGGTGTCTGATGTGGGATTTTGTCAAACGCTTTCTGAAAGTCTAAGGGGCTTGTTTACAAAGCCGCGGTAGCGGTTTCTAATCGTTATCGGAGCCGCGGCCCCATTGATTTCAATGGGGCTGCGGCTCCGATAACTATCGGAAACCGCTACCGCGGCTTTGTAAACAAGCCCCTAAATATACTATATCAGCTGGCTCCACATGTTTATTCGTGCCTGCAACGAAATGGAGCAGATCGGTGAGGCAAGACTTCCCTTTGGTAAATCTATGTTGAGTTTGCCCATTAAACCATGTCTGTCAAAATGTCCAGTAATTTTGTTCTTAATAATGGTTTCTATCATTTTGCCTGGTACCAATGTGAGGCTCACCACTGTGTAGTTTCCCAGAGCACCCCTGGAACCCTTTTTAAAAATAGGTGTTATGTTGGCCACCCTCCAATTTTCTGGTACCATAGACGATTTTAATGATAGGTTAAAAATCACTAATAGTAGTTCTGAGATTTCATTTTTCAGTTCTCTCAGCACTCTTGGGTGTTTGCTATCCAGTCCAGGTGATTTGTTGCTCTTTATCAATTAGTTCTACTGCATCTTCCAGGTTCACTGAGATTTCATTCAACTGTTCTAACTCATCACCATTAAATACCCTTTCTGCCTTAGGTAGCTGACTCACATCTTCAATAAAGACTGAGACAAAAAATTCATTTAATCTCTCAGCTACAGATTTGTGCTCCTTTTACCCTTTGATCCTCTAATTGTCCATCTGATTCCTTTTCCTGGCTTTTTGCTTCATGTGTACCTGAAAACGTTTACATGTGGTAGTAAAAACTTCATTTATCATTTTTATCTTTTATAACAATTTATAAAGTTGAGATTATTAAGAGGAAATTAAGAATGATAATACAGAATATAGCAGGCCTTATTATCTACTAGGCCAATATTCAAACCCTACAGTAGAATATGGTGAATGTCAACAACTATAGGGTTATTTTAGAAACCCTATTAGCATTTTAGATGTGTGTGCAGCGGGAGAAAAACATGGATGCCACATCCATGTCGAAAGCACAATTTCACAAGGCCCGTGAGATCCATGTTTTGTGCATGGCATTTCGATCACTGCCCATTTTTTTAGGAAGTGTTTCTTAGGTATTTGGGGCATGGCTTGGGCGGTGCCGGTGTTTACATGCAACTGGCATATTTCACATAGGTTGGTGATATGCCAGGCAGATCTTTTGTACATGACAATTTATAACTGCTATAAATCACAAATAAGCACAAGAACGTGTTGTCTTTTGGGGCTGTTTGTGGCGTTAAGAACATAAGAAATGCCATACTGGGTCAGACCATCAAGGTCCATCAAGCCCAGTATCCTGTTTCCAACAGTAGCCAATCCAGGTCATAAGTACCTATCAGATTCCCAAAAAGGCACACAGGTTCCACAATGCTTGTATTGGGGCAAGCAGTGGATTACCTGGGTCCTCTTTAGTAATGGTTTAAGGAGCTTTTCTCCAGGAACTTGTCCAAATCTTTTTTAAACCCAGCCTCACTAACAGCTTGTAACGCGTAATCAAACTCCGGTAACGAAATCCAGAGTTTGAATACACACTGAGTGAAAAACTATTTTCTCTTATTAGTCTTAAATGGGTTACACTATAGCTTCATTGCATGTCCTGTAGTCTTTATACTTTTTGATGGCATAAACAATTGATCTAGATTTACCCATTCCACTCCATTCATTAATTTATAGACCTCTATCATATCTCCCCTCAGTGATCCCTTTTCCAGGTTGAAGAACCCTAACCTTTTAAACCTCTCCTCATAGGGGTATCCTTCCATCCCCTTTAACATTTTGGTGGCTCTTCTCTGTACCTTTTCTAATTCCACTATTTCCTTTTTAAGATACGGTAACCAGAATTGCACACAATATTCAAGGTGTGGTCACACCATGGAACGATACAAAGGCATTATAATATCCTTTGTTTTATTCTCCATTCCTTTCCTTATGATTCCTAGCATTCTATTTGCCTTCTTGG
This sequence comes from Ichthyophis bannanicus, assembly GCA_033557465.1. Lineage (NCBI taxonomy): Eukaryota > Metazoa > Chordata > Amphibia > Gymnophiona > Ichthyophiidae > Ichthyophis > Ichthyophis bannanicus. Next base: position 760,296,904 of record CM066035.1, read on the forward strand.
CCACTGCTGCACAATGTGTGGAGGATTTCAACATGTTATCCATAATGACGTGAAATCTTTGTTGTGAGTGGTGATTCCTGATGTGGAACCTTGTATCATGAAACCGTAGTTTGAGCTGTTCTTTCCTAGGTGCATAAATTTGCACTTGTCCACATTAAATTTCATCGGCCATTTGAACATCCAGTCTTGTAGTTTATTAAGGTCCTCTTGCAAATTTTTACAAAGCAGCCCATTAAATGTGCTGCAAGATGGGTCCAGATGCAGGTATCCCTGGAATGGACAACAGAGAAATGACGAAGAGGTTAAAGAAGGAATCCCCAGGGTTGGGGTGACATGTGCGATGGATGGCAAGAGCGCAAAAATGAGAAATATAGGAGGACCACAAATCTGCCACAGTCTGCAACTGTCCATATATCTAGGCCCCCATAGTGTAACCAGCCTGTGCTGGTAGGTGCAAATTCCAACAACGGGCTTGTCAAGCACCATCTCCCAAGACACACACATAACAGATGACTGAGGGTACAAGGAATAGCAGGCCCCCATACCTAACAGTCACCGCGATAGAAGTAAACCCTCAGGCGGAGATGCTGAAGTTTCAATTCCTCTCAAAATATAAATTCATGTTGGGTGAACACCTGAAGAAAGAAATTTTGTGCTCAGATAAGTTTTTAATGTTTTTGGACAGAGCTCTTGATAATAGATTTTATTTACAAATTTAGAAATTGAAAAATATGGGACTGATGATGAAAATATAGGAAGTGAAAGTAATGTCTGGGTCTATATGGTGTTATATGTGGGCTAATAGACAATTTCCTTTTATTGAAGTTCTTGCAGTAAGTTAGGTGATTCCATGCTCAACATTTTGAATTGTGGAGCCTGGTATACACTATTTGTTGGTATTATTGATGATCCAGCTAAATACAGTAATCAATCAAACTCACAAGTTGCCAGGTCAGAACCACTCAAAGACTACAAAAAAGATCCGACCAGAAAAATTATTTTGTAAAAAAGGGAACTAAGAAAGATATTATGGTAAAAAAGAGATAGAGAAGAAATATTGTCGGAATGTTTGTTGTGTAAGGATAAAAAATCCCTCCAAATAACAAACAATCAATTTCTGAGTTCAATCCATTGGGAGAGACCGTATTAAGGAGAAAAATCCAACGTTGTTCAAGGACTTGCAATCTTTGCTCACGATCTCCCCCGCAGGGGTCTGGTGGAACATGATCTGTCACTCAGCACTTAAAGTCCAAGAAAGTATATTGTAGCTGAATACAATGTGGGACCAATGAAGCAGAAATCGTTTTAGTGGTAATTCTTGACTTGTGTTTAATTAATCACTTCCTGAGTGGTCAGATAGTATGGCCCACATACCGCAATCCACAAGGGCATGTTAGCAGATATACAACAAAGGAAGAAGCGCATGTAGTATGCCATTTGGCAGTAAAAAGAAATGGTCTGTTGAAGTATCCGGTCATTGAAGGCCAACCTGGGATGATTTACAAAATATACAATGTGAAGAATCATAAGAAAAATGTCCTGGATCAGTATGACAAAAAGGAAGATGATACAAATTGACAGTAGAATGGACAACAAGATCATGAATATTGCTGCCTCGTTGGAACGCCACCATCAGGTCCTTCCAAAAACAAAGATGAAGAGCCAAAATTTGCCAATATTTTTAGAAACATAGAAACATGATGACAGAAAAAGACCACATGGCCTATCTAGTCTGTCCCTCCATAACAACAACTACAACAGCCCACTTTTTACCTTTAGAGATCCTCTGTGTTGGTCCCATGCTTTTTTGAATTCATTTACTGTCCTCATCTCTACCACCTCCACTGGGAGACTATTCCATGGATCCACTACTCTTTCTGTAAAGAAATATTTCCGCATATCACTCCTGAATCTATCTCCCTTCACCCTCATCGCATGTCCCCTCGTAGCAGAACTTGCTTTCAATTGAAAGAGTCTCTCTCCCTGAACATTTATGCCACGGAGGAATTTAAATATCTCAATCATATCACCTCTATTCCGCCTTTCCTCTAAAGTGTACATATTAAGATCCTTAAGTCTGTCCTCATATGCTTTATAATGAAGCCCATTAATCATTTTAGTAGCAACCCTCTGCACCGACTCCATCCTGTTCACATCTTTTTGAAGGTGCGGTCTCCAGAATTGCACACCATACTCCAAATGAGGTCGCACCAAAGACTTATACAGAGGCATTATCACCTCCTTTTTTCTGCTAGCCATTCCTCTCCGTATGCACCCAAGCATCCTTCTAGCTTTTGCCATTGCCTTTTCTACCTGTTTAGCTACTTTAAGATCATCACACACAACCACGCCTAGGTCCGCTCTTCTTTAGTGGACAAAAGTACTTCACCTCCTATACTGTATTGCTCCCTTGGATTGCTGCAGCCCAAATGCATGACCTTACATTTTTTAACATTAAATCCCAGCTGCCAAATTCTAGACCATTCTTCAAGCTTAGCTAGATCCCTCCTCATGTTATCTACACCTTCCTGGGTGTCTACCCTATTGCAGATTTTGGTATCATCTGCAAAGAGGCAAACCTTATCCGACAGCCCTTCCGCTATATCACTAACAAAGATGTTAAAAAGAATCGGACCAAGGACAGATCCCTGGGGCACACCACTGGTAACATCCTTCTCCTCGGAGTGAGCTCCATTTACTTGTACTCTTTGTCGCCTCCCACCCAACCAATTTCTAACCCAAGCAGTAACTTTAGGGTCCATCCCTAGGGTGCTCAGTTTGTTTATAAGTCGCCTGTGAGGAACAGTGTCAAAGGCTTTACTGAAATCTAAATACACCACATCTAGAGCTCTCCCTCGGTCCAACTCCCTGGTCACCCAGTCAAAGAAATCAATCAGATTTGTCTGACAAGACCTGCCTCTGGTGAATCCATGCTGCCTCGGATCCTGTAATCCGCTGGACTCCAGAAACCTCACTATTTTCTCTTTCAGCAGCGTTTCCAATAATTTACTCACCACCGAAGTTAAACTAACCGGCCTGTAGTTTTCAACCACATCCTTACTTCTGCTTTTGTGTAAAGGCACCACATGAGCCTCTCTCCAGTCCTTTGGCACCACTCCCGACTCCAATGAGGCATTGAAAAGGTCAGTCAGTGGAGTTGCTAGAACATCCCCAAGTTCCCTCAGTATTCTAGGGTGTATCCCATCCGGTCCCATCGCTTTGTCTACTTTAAGTTGAGCTAGTTTCTCACGAACACAGTCTTCTGAAAATTGTTCAAGATGTCCCTCGCTTCTGTTCTTATTTGTGGGTGTTTTCTGAGGTCCTGCTCCTGGTTCTTCATCTGTGAACACAGAACAAAAATATTTGTTAAGCAATTCCGCTTTATCCTTATCAGCTTCTACATATTCCCCCCCTGCACCCTTGAGTCTGACAATACCACTTTTGCCCTTCCTCTTCTCACTAATATATCTGAAAAATGTCTTATCCCCCCATTTTATTGCATTGGCTATTTCCTCCTCCTTTTGAATCTTTGCCTTCTTGACTACTTTGCTAGCTTCTCTAAGTTTTTCCAAATACAGATGCCTGTCTTCCTCTCTCTGTGATCTCTTGTATTTCATGAAGGCCTCCCTCTTTTTCTTCATTTTTTCATCTACTTCCTTCGAAAACCATAGCGGTCTCCTGTTCCTTTTGCCTTTATTTACCATTTTAATAAAAAGGTTGGCTGCCCTTAAAATACCCCCTTTCAGTTTTGCCCACTGTTTTTCTACATCCCCCAGCTGTTCCCATCCCACTAACGACTCCCTGAGGTATTGGCCCATCTTCGTAAAGTTAGTCTTCCTAAAGTCTAAGATCCTCACCTTGGAATGGATTCTAACAGCCCTAGTCCTAATACTGAACCACACCATCTGGTGATCACTGGATGCAAAATGATCTCCCACTACAACATCAGAAACACTTTCACCATTGGTAAGCACCAAGTCCAGTATGGCCCCTTCACATGTGGGGTCTGTTACCAATTGCCTGAATAGTTCTCCCTGTAGAGAATCCAGGATCTCCTTACTTCTAGATGATACTGCAGCAGGAATGTGCCAATCAACATCTGGCATATTGAAATCTCCTATCAGTAGCACTTCCCCTTTCCTAGCAATGCTGCGTATGTCTTCAATTAACTCTCTGTCCACCTCTTCCTCTTGTGAGGGAGGTCTCTATATCACACCAATGCAAATAGATTTCTCTTTCCCTCTTTCTAGTTTAACCCACAATGCCTCCTCTCTCCTATTTAAGCTCTGTAATTCCAAAGCTTTAATAGTAGTTTTTACATATTGTGCCACTCCTCCTCCCCTTCTTCCTACCCTGTCCTTTCTGAATAAAGTATAGCCAGGTATAGTTACATCCCAGTCATGGTTTTCTGTGAACCATGTTTCTGTAACTGCCACTAAATCCAAGTCAGCCACTCCCACCAAAGCTTCAACTTCAGGGATCTTATTTCCCATGCTACGGGCATTAATACACATTGCTTTCCATATGTTACCCCTGTTACCCATTTCCATAAAGGTATTTAATGTATCACCTACCTGGGGGCTTTCACTTACCTGGGGGCTTTTTTTACCCATCCCCAACGAATCTAGTTTAAAGCCCTCTTCAGTAGATTAGCCAGTCTACTACCGAAGATGCGTTGACCTTTCTTGGACAGATGGATGCCATCTCTGCTCTGCAACCCTTGGAACAGCATCCCATGGTCTAGGAAACCAAAACGCTCTCGATGACACCATCCACGCAGCCATGCATTCATCTCCAGGATGCGAGCCTCTCTGCCTTGGCCTTTACCCTCAACAGGGAGGATTTTGCAAAATATTGACTATTTGTGCTGAACCAATCATGTATGGTAAAACACCAACTATCTTATCAGAAATTTGATCAGATTGAGAAGATGAGGCTGAAGTGGAATTTTGAGTAAGCAGCCATTCATGATGTATATGCTTAGCTTTCTTATATGCAGGAGCTATGACTCGAGAGGGTTATCCATGTTGAAGTAAACGCCGCTGTAAATCCCTAGAATGGAGATCAAATTGGTCAGTGGTAGAACAAATCTGTTTGATCCAAAGAAATTGCCCAAACGGTAATTGATTGGTGGAGCACCTTAAGCTAGTATTTTGTGAATGACTTTATTTTATCTCGGTTAAGCCCTGCCTTCTTTTTGTATTGTCCTTTTTCATTGGCTATTTAAAACCTCTCTTTTTGGTGACATCAGATGCCATCTTTCTCAAGGGAACTTGAGACTTTTGGAGCGAAGGGAGCTAATCTGTTATGTTCTATTCAACATCTGCTTGGTTTTATGTAGCTGCTGAGGCACATTTTATTTCATCTGGACACTGAAAGTTTCTTTTGACCCGAAACACAGTACTGTGTTGCTGTGTATTAATATCCTTGTTCATTGTCATCATTTGGTTGCTGGTGAAAATTTCCAGGCACCTTTGGACTTACTGACTTTGTCTATTGCAACATCCTTTGGCTTCCAGCTTCTGCTTCCATGCCAATCCTCAGGCTCCGATTGCCAGCTAAGTAGTGATTTTATTTTAAATATGTTGGATGCTTTAATCTCTTAGCTTATTGACTTTTAAATACCATACTTTAGTTTATAGTTATATATATATTTTTTAAAAAATTATTAAATGGAGTTGTTTGTTATTTGGAGGAATTTTTTATCCCTACACAACAAACATTCCGACAATATTTCTTCTCTATCTCTTTGTTACCATAATATCTTTCTTAGTTCCCTTTTTCAGAAAATAATTTCTGGCCAGCTAAATATAGGGCATCAGTACAGCGCTGCCATGACACAGCAGAAAGTGTATGTGTTGTTCACCTTTGGAAGGTACAGCACCACACAGTTCCTAACGCAGTTGCACAACATGTGCTAGAGCAATATGTGGGTGGTATCCCCTAATGGTCCCAAACATGCCAAAATAGTGATGCCCTAGTGCTAAACATTCCTCATTATAGGTAGCGTGAACATCAGAATATCAACACCTCTTTTCACAGGTTAGTGATCATCAGTCCACAGATCTCTTGAGCTGGATCTATAAGGAAACATGCATGGTTGCCTAGGAAACCCATTGAGGCATTATCTTTCATGAGTCGCTGCATGTAATTCAGCGTGCTTCAGAACACTAAGCCATTCCAATATGTCTTACAGCAGCAGTAGCAGAAGGAGCATCACGACCACCACAGCCACAATCAAACATGGCCACAATGTCCCTGCATTGGAGGAAGAAGATAACAACAACAGCAGCGAGGAGAGCAGCAAAAGTGATGGCTCCTTGTCAGATGAGGGAATCTTGGAGGCTGGCATGATGGAGGAGGGAAAGAACTCCTGAGTGATGGACTCATCTGATGAGGAGGATGAAAGAGGAGCAGAGGAGCATCCATTCCCTCCCTGAGCACAGGAAGAAGAAGTAGCAGGGACAATGGCTGGCCAGGCCCCCACCCCCACCCCAGATCTCCAAATGGGGACAGAATTGGATGCTGGACATGAGAGGGTACCGCCTGCTGGGACAACTCCCATGTAGAGGGGGACAGGGAGGTGCTGGGGGAGGGTGCAGAGTGAGAGGGGAGGGGGAGATTATTGCTGGACTACATGGCTCCCTATGAGGTGCCCAGAGAATGTGAGGACCCTGGACCTACTGCACCTGATATCCTTGCAATGGGAGGTATGGCAGCGCTTTGGGATAGTCACCAATTCCCTGGATCTTATGGTGGCCCATCTGGAGGGCTCTACGTGCAGAGATAGGTGCATACTACAGGTCATGCTAGCACATATCTCTGCTTTGTATGATCCAGAGGGGGAGAGGGAAGTGAGGAATAGGCCTCAGTGTTTATGTTTATGTTAAAACATGCTTCCATCATATACCTAGTATGGTATCACAGTGGTTTACAATTTAAAAATCATAAAAGGATAAAGAAAGTACATCAATGTGTAAGAGGAAGGACACAACAGATTGAAAGTAGAAACTCAATCAACTAGAAGAAAAGTAAAAATACACACAAGTAGATTAAAAATGTAGATAAAGGTAATCAAATGCTACTTCCATTCCCTTAGATCTGAGAAGGCCAATTCTAAACCACAAGTCTTTAGAGCAGACCTAAACTTTTTAAAAGAAGACTTAAGGTGAATGTATTCAGGAAGAGAATTCTAGAGATAAGGGGATAAGAAGCAGAAAGCAGAATGACAAGTGGATTCAAATTTAGCTTTGGATGCTGAAGGGAGAACTAGACAATTTATGATCTGGGAACAAAGATGCCAGCTGGGACAATGAAGAATCAGTAAATCAGAAAACTTGCATTATGTGAGTGAGTACCAGGACCTTAAATCAAAAGCAGAAAGAAAGGAGAAGCCAATGATATTGGTGCCAAGTATATATAGAAAAATAAAACCAATCACGGCGCAAAAAAATTGTGTTTGTGTTTTACATTATGGGGGTCATTCCAATCCTCATTTAGTGGGACTGGACATCCGATCCGGAAGTTCAGACTCGCTAAATGCCCGGATTGCACTGGCAGGAACAGAGTTCTCCACACATATAGCCTTGTGTGGGGAGCTCTGTTCGTAAGTGGGAGAGGATAGACCGGGGGAGGACCGAGGGTGGGCAGTGGGTGGTGACTGACCCCGGATGTACAGGGCCAATGCAGAGGTCGGCCCTGTACGTCCGGGATCTGCAATGTAGACAGGGGACTTATTCCACATCGGAGGTGGAATAAGTCACCCTGGACATCAGGGGATGCTGGAGCTGGGACACCAAGAGGATGGAATATTAGGGACACGTAGGGGCAGAATATTAGGGACATGCTAGTTAGATCTATGATTTTACCACCACACGAACAACCATCTAGACATTTTGCATGAGGACAGTATGATTTCTGTACTAACGCAGTAACAGTTAAGGAGTGGCAATATCCCCAAACACAGAAGACTTACTCTCCAGACTTCTACACCACTTGTCAAAGTATTCTTCTGTTATATGTGATGTTTTTTTGGCCTTGTGGACTTCTGTATGTTGGTCGCACTAAGAGACAAATCAAGGGACATTTGATTGAACACAGTTCATGTTTACAAACTGGCAATGTGTCTGCTCCCATGATACAACAACATTTCAACTGTGGTTATTTATTCCACCAATTATGTTGGAGAGTAATCAATTATGTCACCCCCTTTACCTAGAAGGGGTGATTGTGAAGCGTTATTGAGCAGGAGGAAACAAGAATGGATATTTGGACTGAACACGGTGCAGTCGGATGGTCTCAATCTGGAGATCAGTTTTCATTGATCTGAGGAACATTGCTAGGCTAGATCTGATTGGCTGCTTGGCTTTAGCATAGTGTATATAAGACAAAGAATTACCATCTTTATACTTCAAAGTGCTCAATAAGTGAAAAGTTGGCATGTTTCTAAGAAAGGTAGTTTTTTGAGAATGCAGAAGTTAGCAGCTTCAGATCCATGATTGGTTCCAGGTAAGTATGAAAGTAATGTTCTGAGGCAGAACCTCTATTTCCGATGGGTTCGAAATGCAACATTGTGTCAGCATCTTGAAAGGATATGATATACTGAGTGAAAACTGAAAAGATTGCATGAAGATATATATTGCAAGCACTTAACGGAGTAATTTTGAATTTTTTTTTTTTTTTTTTTATTTAACAATTCTTATATACCGCACTATTTGTTATCAGTGCGGTTTACATTTAACAAAGAGTATTCAGATCAGAGAAGACTGATTGAATTTACATTATAACAGGGAATAAAACTTGGAGAACATGGAAAACTATTTACATATTGACATATCAGGATGGATGAGGAATACATGAAACTATATACATAAAGATATGGCATAATAGTTGATACTTGATCTGAAAGTACATAAGATGCTTCAGGGCTGACAAGAGAGTGCTTGGGGCTTCCACTTCCACTTTTTCCTAAATTAAATGGACCAATTTATCTAGCTGCCTACATGCGTGAGTTGAAGAAAAAATGGTCTGACAAAATACAGGGATTTTTTGTACCGTACTGGGGAATTTTTAGATATACTTGGTTCATGCAGTGATCCTGATTTTGGATTAATGATATTGGTACAGCAGAGAGGACACATGATCATATCTAGAGGCGCTAGTAAGTCTGATCTCTATTTTAAACTAACTCTAGCTTTTCAGATTATTTGGAATGAAGATATCAATAAACTGTATTACAATAATCTAACCTGGATGTAACTAGGACATTGAGTAGAGTGTAAAGAGCTTGAAAAGATCAAAATTGCTTTATAGTACAATGTGACAGAGTGAATAGAAGGCAAAATAAACTGTAGCAGGTTCCTAATGATCAAAGGAATTAAATGAATCAAAATAACTCCCAGATGTGTAAGGGGAATGAGCAGAGGTACAGGGATACCAGAAATGGATGGTCCCACTGAAGGGCAGGTTTTAGATCTCATCATTCAGAGAGCCTGAGATTTGGCAAGGTTAAGTTTTAAACAATGAGATGCTAGCATGGAAGAGACAGAATCGAGATGGTTATCCAGTGAAGAAAGATACGGATGAGGTGATGAAGAACAGAAGATTATTGGCATAATAAAAACTGCTGATGCCATGATATCGAATAATAGTAACTAAAGAAAAAAGAAAAATGCTGAAAAGAGGTGATAAAATAGACCTTTGAAGAACACCACATAAGAAGGGAAATGAGCTAGTGTAAAAATTGTGACTTCTGAGAACCCGAAAGGAACAATCTTAAAGAAATGATATGAACCAGTCAAATATTTACACTTTATTTCTGAAAGATGATGTAGTAAGTGAGAGTGATTTACGGCATCAAAGGCGGAAGCCAATTTATGTGAATCAAGGTTACAAAGAAGTTCACTAATGAGGGCAGTGATAGCTGATTCAGTGCTCTGACCTTTCCGGAATCCTGCTGTCTAGGGTGAAGAATATTTGCTTTATGCATGAAGTCAGAAAGTTGAATAAAAACGGACTTTTCTGTTACTTTGGCAAGAGATAGATTTGAGACCAGATGGTAATTAACGGGAGATGAAGGCCCCACTATTCAAAGGCATGTACATGGTTTGCAGACCTGTAAACTGTGTAAATGGAGTGGCCTAGTGGTTGGGGCAAGTTACCTCAAGCCAACAGGTCAGGGGTTCAAATCCCACTAGAGGACAGCAACCTTGGGCCGGAAGGACTGGGGTTTCTAGTCCCACAGGTGCTCCTTGTGGTCTTGGGCAAGCCACTTAACCCTCCATTGCCCATGTTCCCTGTAAAATAGTTAATTCCAGGCTATAATGCCTTGTTCAATGTAAAACTGCCTTGATATCATGAAAGGCATTATATAAGAAATGTTAAATAAATAGAGGGATATTCAGTGGCATTAACATGGTTACTGCTGCTGAATATCCCTGATGGTGTCTGTTACACACCCTGATGCTAACTGCTTAGAATCAGGGCATGTAGTGGGTGTTCCAGGGCAGTACCAGTTGCTAACTGGGCAGCAGCAATATTCCCAATGTACATGTTTGGCTCTCTTGAAAGCCATTTGAATAACCTGTGATGGGTATCCCCAATGGAGGAGACATTGACATAGATCTCTGGAATGAATCATAAACTGTTCCTGGTTGAACAGATACGTTTCAAACAGAGAAACTGGCCAAATAGAGGGCCTGGGTGATGATTTTGAAATTGCAACAATGTATTGCGTTGAACTGATTTTTGGTATAACATAGAACATCTCCAGATTTATAAAGACAAATGTCCAAGAATTCAATGGTAGTTGCAGTGTAATCATATTTCGCTGTAAATTGTATATTCGATTTAAAAGTGTTCATCCAGTTCAAAAATTCAACTAAAGAATGTTCATCACCTGTCCATAAGAAGAAAATGTCATCAAGAAAACGTACCCATAATGGTATTTGATGAAACCATTCAGAACCATAGACAAAAGTTTCCTCCAATGATGCCATATAAATAGTAGCCACAGAAGGGGCCACTGTGGCCGCCATGGCTATCCCATAAACCTGGAGATAAAAATTAGAATCATACAAAAAATAGTTTTGTGTCAACACAAAAGTAAGAAGTTCCAAAAATAATGACTTAGGTATACGCTCCGGTAATGGAATTGAGGCAGCTGCTATAATTTCCAGAGCCTCCTGCTGGTCAATATTAGTATAAAGGGCTGTGACATCCACCGTAACTAGCCATGTTGATGCAAAAGAAAAATCGCATTGAGCTATAAGAGACAGAAAATGAGAAGTGTCCTTGAGATAAGACCGCACAGTATGTGGGGCAGACTATTCACCCAATCAAGAAACATCTCTCTGAACACAAATCTAGGATTAATACTAACACGCTAACAGCTCTTTTGGATCCCCATTGTGCTCAATTTCAACACACCTTTGCAGATTTTACGTGGTGCATTATTGACCACGTCCCTTTTAATTCTCATGGTGGAGATCGGGAACAGCGTTTACAGATTTTGGAACAACCCTGGATTTTCTTTCTGAATACTGTTGCCCCTGATGGCTTAAATTCGGAACTTGATTGATGGAGTACTTTGACTACTTAAATTGTTCCTCTATGGTGTCCGTAGTGGCTATTTTTTGTGGGTATATATTGCAACACCGTTTATTTATTTTATTTATTTAACAGTTTTTCTATATCGCACTCTTCAATATCAGTGCAGTTTACAAATAACAAATTCTGCAAAGACCGAGGGAACAACTTTGCACATACAGAGAACAGGATCATATAACTTGGAGCTGTAGCTAGTGAACTATTTACATAACCAACCACTCGAGGGTAACTATTTACAGGTTATGCATTAAGCACAAACAGGATAGTAGGGTTGAGTCTTAACAGATAGTAAAGTCAACATTGTGGGTTAACAGCTGATTATTAGGTACAAGTTAATGAATAAGATGTTTGGCTAACCTGAGTCAGTTGTAGGTGAGTTGGGTACAGCCTGAGTGAGTTGGGATGTGAGATATGGTTGTGTTGTGTTTGGCTGAGCGAAGTGTAAGGTAAACAATTGATGTTTAAGAGCTTTCCTGAATTGAATTAGGTCTTTTATAGCTCTGATGTGTGGAGGGAGGTTATTCCAGCATCTTGGTGCATAGAAGACGAAGGTTCTGTTAATGGTTGTCTGTGTACATCTTGTAGATTCATTAGGTATAATTAATGTATTAGTGGCAACAGCCCTTCTTGATCTGTTGTTGGGGTGGATCTAATGAGAGCTGTGAGTGATGAGGGGGAAATCAAGTTGATTGCTTTGAAGGTTAGGAGCAGTGCCTTGTATGTGAGCCTGCAGTTTATAGGTAGCCAGTGGAGGTCCTTAAGGATGGGGGTGATTTGGGTCCTTCTGGATAGGCCACAGAGTATTCGGGCTGCCCCATTCATCGCAAGTTGCAGTGGATTAAGCGTACTCTTGGGGAGTCCATGAAGAATGATGTTCGCATAATCGAAATGAGGTGTTACCAGTGCCTGGAATATTATCCTGAAGTCATCAGGAGCTAGCAAGGGTTTTAGGAGCCTTAGAGTTTTGATTTTATTGTATATAGCCCTGGTCGTGTTCTCAATGTGTTCCTTGAAATCGAGCTGTTGGTCAAGCGTAATACCCAAGTAGCGTATCGCAGACTTACAAGGGAGCTCTGCATCTCTAACCTTTAAGGTAGTAGGGGGAGAAATCTTTGTTCCTTGTGATAAATAGGACCTCAGTCTTCTTGAAGTTGAGCTTGGAGCCAGTCAGTGATTGCATCGAAGCAGTCGATTAATGGGGACAGGTCTGGATGCATGATTTTGAGTGGTGCAAGCAGCAAAACATCATCTGCGTATATCAGGCCGTGGATGTTGAAAGAGCGGATGATTTTGCAAATAGGTTGCATGTAAACATTAAAAAGTAACGCTGACAAGGAGGAGCCTTGGGGTACGCCTTGGTGTTGTTTGAAAGGATCAGATGTTGAGGCCCCCATCCGTACTTGATCAGATGTTGAGGCCCCCATCGGTCGGCAAGATAGGACTTACACCATTCCCAGGCCATGCCCTGGATTCCCTTCTCCTTGAGTCGGGTAAGGCGTTGAATGTGGTTGACCGAGTCAAATGCCGCAGCAATATCAAGGAAGATGAGTGCGAAACCATTTTCGGTTTTATCCAGTCCTCTGTTTAAGGTGTTGGTTAGTGTGGTGAGAAGTATCTCTACTCCATGGGATTCTCGAAATCTGTGCTGGCAGGGATCAAGGGGGGCCGATACGTCTATGTGCTGCTGTATCTGTCTCTGGACCACCTTCTCAATTATTTTGGCTAGAAGGGGAATACTCGAAATCGGGCGATATGACTCGACTCTAGTCGGGTCCAGGCAGTTGTTTTTCAGAAGTGGCCATATGGAGGTTTGTTTAAGAACTGCCTGGAATATTCCTGTTGAGAATGAGAGTTTTATGATGCTGGCAAGTGCTGGACTAAGTTCAAGGCGCATTGCTCTGATCCAGTAAGCCAGACATGGGTCATTTGGAGCTGTGGTGGTACTGATGGAGGCAATAAGGTCAGCAATGTATTTCTCTCTAACGTCAGACACCATCCTCTTTAAAGGAGTTGTTGGAATTGAAGCAGTGCTGAGACAAGCAAACAACTCATTGAGTGATCATTATTTTATCATTTGGAGAGCTTCCTTAATCTACCACTTGAGAAAGGATCTGTGGATCTGAAACGCAGCATTGTGTCGTGACCCTTTTTGGGTGGAAAGTTCCCCTGTTCCTTTTGGGGCTGTGTTGGTTCACTTGTGATTCCCTGACACGGCAGGATTTCATAGCCATCTGCCTTTGCAGTTATCTGGGTTCCAGCTGCCAGCTAAGTTCAGAAATTTAAATTCTATTGTATTAATTCTTAGCATTGTGGCTTTATGGTAGCTTTTGGAAGTTTGCACTAGCTTATTTGCACAATTTCACTTTGAGATCAAAAAGGAGTGGTTTGTTTTTCGAAGGGGTTTGCCCTTTCCCCTTACATAACAAACTTTCCTACATATATATCCAAATGTTTGTTTGTGCGTTTTCCTCAACAGTTTTTGTGATCAGATTTATTTATATTGATTATCTTTGGTACTGATCCAATTCTTTTTGGGCAATATTTTTGAGCACAAAAATGAAATGGCATCCAGGCTAGATGATTTGAGCCATATAGAAGATAATGGATCTAATGGACAAGTAGTTGCTTTCATAGAATATAAGAACTTATTAAATATGAAAGGGGGCAGCAAATTGATAGATGACCAGATACTTGAGTTCTGACTCTCAGGTGAAAAGGAAGCATCAGAAGGAAGACTTGCTGTATTTGTTGTAAGAAAGGAGTTAGTAATAGTTGATACCTTAGTTAGGAAGTAAATAGCTAATGTATCTGAAGGGGGGGGGTTAGCTTACATAATTTAACCTACTTGGTTTTTTGTGTTTTTTTTATTTTATAGAAAACCAAGGAAAAAACCTTGAATAGGAAAATATGCATTCCATAATACATCACAAAGTTAAATAATTAACATATAATTAACATAAAAAACAGCATCAACCAATGTAAGAAGTTCACAATATAGTGGTGGAGATCCAAGAGCACACAAACCATGGGGAGATGGAAAAAGAAAAAGACAGTATAGGAAATGAGCAGGAAAGGCGAAGATAAAATATTTAAGCCCAATCAACCCACGTTAGCTTTGCCATTGTTTAGCATCCAAAAAGAAATGTAGCTGTGAGGGCTCAAAAAAATGATAATTCTTATTTTGAAGAGAGCACACATTTACATGGAAACTGCAACTGGAAGCGTGCCCCCAAGGACAAAGCCTAAGTTTGAAGCTCCAGAAACATCTTCCTCCTAGCCTACATACATTTGGACACATCTGGGAAGATCTGTATCCTCTCACACAGAAAGGAAATATTCTTCTTTTTCAGGTAGAACCTTAACAACACATCTTTATCTTGAAGAAAAATAAATGCAACCAACAAAGTAGCCCTAGCTTCCACCTCTTCAGAGGACTGCTCTAAAACCTCAGACAAGTTACCCAAGTCCAAGGAATCAAGCGAAACATTCACCTGTGAGGTATCCACCCAGGGCCGGCCCGTCCATTGAGCAAGAATGTTTTTTGCACAGGGCCCCGCGTTTCAGGGGGCCCCGCGCAAAAAACATTCTTAAGCATCCCAAGTTAAAAAAAAAAAAAAAAAACCGGCTGCTTCTGCCGCGGCAGCTTCAAGAGCTCTGCCGCGGCAGCTTCAAGAGCTCTGCCGCGGCAGCTTCAAGAGCTCTGCCGCGGGGCCCCCCCTGCCCGGCAGAGCCTCCGTGCATCTTCAGCTCTTCACGTCCAAAACGCGGGCTTTTTTCAGAGCCGCGAGAGTTTCTTTTCTCGCGGCTCTCTTAATCCCGCGGGGCTGATGGGATTTCCCATCACCCTCGGCGGGATTAACAGAGCCGCGAGAAAAGAAACTCTCGCGGCTCTGAAAAAAGCCCGCGGTTTGGACGTGAAGAGCTGAAGTTGCACGGAGGCTCTGCCGGGCAGGGGGGGCCCCGCGGCAGAGCTCTTGAAGCTGCCGCGGCAGAGCTCTTGAAGCTGTCGCGGCAGAAGCAGCCGGTTTGGGTTTTCTTTTAATTTTAATTTGGAATGATAGGGGGGGGGGTGGTTAGGACTGGTAATGGGCTATGGGAGGGGGGGAGGCTAAACTGGAAGTAGGCTGATGGGAGGGGGAGGCTAAACTGGAAGTGGGCTGATGGGGGGGGGTGGTGAGGACTGGTAATGGGCCAGGGGGTGGGGTGGTTAGGACTGGTAATGGGCCGGGGGGGGGGTTGTTAGTACTGGTAATGGGCCATTGGGGGGGGGGAGGCTAAGACTGGAAGTGGGCTGATGGGGGGGGGGTGGTGAGGACTGGTAATGGGCCAGGGGGTGGGGTGGTTAGGACTGGAAATGGGCCGGGGGGGGGGTGGTTAGGACTGTTTATGGGCCATGGGGGGCGGCAGGCTAAGACTGGAAGTGGGCTGATGGGGGGGGGGGGTGGTTAGGACTGGTAATGGGCCATGGGGGGGGGAGGCTAAGACTGGAAGTGGGCTGAGGGGGGGGGGGGGTTAGGACTGGTAATGGGCGATGGGGGGGGGCTAAGTGGGCTGATGGGGGGGGTTAGGACTGGTAATGGGCTATGGGGGGGCTAAGTGGGCTGATGGGGGGGTTAGGACTGGTAATGGGCTATGGGGGGGGCTAAGTGGGCTGATGGGGGGGGTTAGGACTGGTAATGGGCTATGGGGGGGCTAAGTGGGCTGTTGTGTGGGTTTGGACTGGTAATGGGCTATGGGGAGGGGGCTAAGGCTGGAAGTGGGGGGTAGGACTGGAAATGGGCTGATGGGGGGGGTTAGAACTGGTAATTGACTATGGGGAGGGGGCTAAGGCTGGAAGTGGGGGGTAGGACTGGAAATGGGCTGATGGGGGGGTTAGGACTGGTAATGGGCTATGGGGGGGCTAAGACTGGAAGTGGGCTGATGGGGGTGGGGTTAGGAAAGGTAATGGTCAGGGGTGGGGGAATAGACTGGGAATGGGCCATGGGGGGGGGGTGTTAGGACTGGTAATGGGCCATGGGGGGGTGTTAGGACTGGTAATGGGCCATGGGGGGGGGTGTTAGGACTGGTAATGGGCCATGGGGGGGGGGAGGCTAGGACTGGTAATGGGCTGAGGGGGGGGGGTTAGGACTGGTAATGGGCCATGGGGGGGGCTAAGACTGGAAGTGGGCTGATGGGGGGGGGGTAGGACTGGTAATTGGCTATGGGGGGGGGCTAAGACTGGAAATAGGCTGATGGGGGGGCTAGGACTGGAAATAGGGTGATGGGGGGTTAGGACGTAATGGGCTGATGGGGGGTTAGGACTAGTAATGGGCTATGAGGAGGCTAGGACTGGAAATGGGCTGAGTGGAAGGAGGGCTTGAACTGCAAATAGCTGATGGGGACGGGGGCTTGGAATGGAAATGGGTTGTGAGGGGGAGGGAGCTAGGACTGGAAATGGGTGAGGGGGGGGGGCTAGGACAGGAAATGGGCTGATGGGCTAGAATAGGACTGGAAATTGGCTGTTGGGGGGTGCTAAGATTGGAAATGGGCTGTGGTGGGGGTTTGGATTGAAATGGACTCATGAAGGGGCTAGAACTGGAAGTAGGCTCATGGGGGGCTTGGATTGGAAATGGGCTGAGTGGAGGGGAGCTAGGATTTGACATGGGCTGATGGTGGGGCTAGGAAAGGACTAGAAATGGGCTCATGGGGGGCTGGGATTGGAAATGAGCTGATGGAGGGACTTGGATGGGACTGCAAATAGATGGGGGAGCTAGGACTGGAAATGGGCTTATGGGGGGCTAGGACTGGAAATGGGCTGATGCGGGGACTAGAAGGGAGCGGATGCTGGGTGGGACTGGAACTAGAATGGAGCTGATGTTGGGGGAGGATTAGAATGGGATGGAGCTGGGAGAGTGAAATGGAGAGGGAAAAAATATTTTGTGTGGGAGGGAAGACAAATCTACAATTGTCCGGATATTGGGAGAGTAGGTGGGGATTGAGGATGGAGGGGTAAAATTTGAGTGGATGAAATAGGAATGAGGAAAGAGCAAAAAGGAGAAAGATTAGTATGTTAAAGCAGATGTAGAGAGAGAATGGAAAAAAACTAGAAGAGAGAAGAAAAGACAAATGGACAGCAGACGATGAAGAATTAGCGGAAGACACGAAGAAACCAGAAGAAAGTGGCTGGAGCAATTGCAGCTGAAAAAAAATGCACAAAAGGTAGAAAAATATCTCTTTATTTTGAATTTATTAATTGGAATATGTCAGCTCTGGGAAATGTGCATCATTAACGTCTGCGCTTTGTTTAGTACAAGAGCAAATTAATGTATAGTTTTATTTCTACAGTGTTGTACATTCCAAGTTTGGCTTTTGGGATTCCCAGTTTAATTATTGTCTTCCTGTTTCTAAATTGTGATTCCTTGTTTGGTGATGGTCTATGTTCTGCATGTGTAACTGAGCTGAGGTATTCTGTTTATGTAATTCCTATTTGACATTGCCACTTGTTCTCTTTCCCCAGTAGGTCATGTATTGTTGTTCTCTGAAATGTATTGGTTTAATATTTGCAGCGTTTCCTTTTGATAGTTAGGGTATGGTGCTTTATGAGTCCTGGTAGTGCTGTTAGGATACGGCGGGTTTGCTATGGGTTCTAAATGGGCAGTGTTTGTAGTAGTTCCTAATGTGCCTGGCGGTTGGTATTGGATTATAGTAATGTAGAAGTCTTTTAGTCTTTCTTTATTCATACACTCATTAAGAGGCATGTTTACTAAAAGTTCGTGTATGGTAACATTATGCAAATATTTATGCAAATGAGGCCCCTTATGCAAATGAGGCCCCGCACCGAGTCTCCGCACATGGCCCCGCACCCCCCTTGGGCCGCCCCTGTATCCACCTTCTGCAAAGTGTCCTTAGAAACATCCAGAGGAAGATAGTAGATCTTCTGAATTGGAGGTACACTAGATTCAAGATAATTAAAGGTCTCTTTAAGGAACCTAGCAAATAGATCCCTAGGTGTAACCAAAGATAAACGGGGAAGGTTCAGAATCTGCAAATTCAGGTTCCTCTGTTGATTCTCCAGGTTCTCAATCTTCCGCTGCACAATTATTCTGTCCTGAACCAATACTCCTTGTGTCTCCTGAAGCTTCCACACAGATGACTCAACCCCCAACAACTGCCTATGCTGGGCCTCCATGCTCTGTTCCAAACTCTCCAATCTCAGAGAGTGTTGGGCTGCAACCTGAAGAAAACCACAGCATATCTTATATATTGATTCCACAGCATTCCATATGGAATCCAGGATCACTTCCTTAGGGTGATTCAGAGGTGGTAAAACAGAAACCAGCAAAGAGGCCTTTACATCCACTTCCAATGCATCAGGTAGCTCCTGGACACACACACTCTCTCCTGCAGGGAAAATATCCTCACCTTCGGCGATGGAACCAGCAATCTCTCCAGACTTCAATGGAAAAACTGCTGTGACTGGAGCTATCTGGTTCCCGATGCATGCACTGACATCAGGTTATCTGGACCTGGAAGCTAAAGGTACAGGAGGAGTGGAAGGGCCCTCCGGACTGTACGACACATCACTCCCCAAACCAGGGCTCTTCCCAGCTCCAGTAGCAGGAATGCCCGTTGTCTTTGCTTGCATGAATGATTCCAACGTAGACTGCCCTGCCGGCAAAGCTTCAGGCTTTGGGGGAAGACCACCTTTGCCCTTTGCTTTGCGCTTCAGTATCAAGTGCTGAGGATAGAAATCACTGACAGAAACTCAATAGGAGCAGGTACATATGCGTCCTACTCCTGTGATGCCATCTGGGATCTCAATACTTGTTTTAATACTCTTAGCAAAAAGCGTTTAACTAACCTATGGCTTGACTTACTTTTAAATAAATGCTGAATTTGTCAGTTAATTGCACAACCTCCCTTTTCCCCAAGGAGGTAGAGATGAGTACAGATTCATTACCAGACGTAGCAGGTCCTGTCCCAACACTCCATCAGGATTTATAGAGCTGCAGTTTGTGTTTTCTTATGAAAATTAGAAATATAATGCCATGAGGTAAACTGGGACTGTATCAGCCTTTTGGGGTTGACCCAGATGAAGCAGCCATCTAGTGGAGATTCTAGGAGAAATATTTTTAAAAACGGGGCAAAGGTTTTTCACTTTCAAGGGCAGTTTCTCCAAATGGGTTAGTTTTGCGCACCAACAAAAAAATTGTGTAAGAGCAAATCAATCAACAAAAATAATATCTATAGATATTAGCTCTTAAACAAAATCTCCACTAATAAACTCTTATACCACGATTCACACGAAATACACTTTCCTTCTTAACAGGCAAAATGACCGCAGCACAGCTTATATCCCGCAATTAGTGAACAGTCACCATAGGGAGCAGCTTACGCTTAACATCACTGGTCAAAATGCCACCATTCATCCACCTATACCATAATCATATCAGACCCTTAAACACTCCCTAATTACCCCTGGGATAAAAAACTCTAACTAACCTCTAAAACATTCACCAAACAAACATACCATACATACACAGCGTAAACACAGGGTTAAATGGAACACCAGCAACGCTGAAAGCTTGCACCTAAAAAAGAGGATATATAAATAATGAAACTAAAGCAACAAGCAACAGAAAAAAATGCACCGTGTACTTATCTTCTTATCCTCATAACTGCGAGCTGGCACCATAACGTCCCATCACAAACACGGAGTCCAAAATTTTCAAACCAGATCAAAAAGACCTCCCTATATGAAGCAGGAGGAAAAGATCATTTCTCAAAAATTGAAACAGGAAGCAGGAAGTTCCAAAAATCCATTCTTTTATTAAGGACACTACACATTTTTTGCAAATATTGGACGATTTAGATACAGTTGAGCAAGTTGATTGGATGGCTAGCTTAGATGTAACGGCGCTTTATACTTCTATTCCACAAGATGAAGCACTAGCTGTTTTGACGAGTGTCTGGAATGCTTGTGCGCCACCTATTAGAGTACCTACTTCTGTTTTGCTTGCTTTAGCTGAAATAGCGTTGAAGAGAAATTATTTTGTCTACAATCAAACATTTTTTCAGCAAATTTCTGGAATGGCCATGGGTGCTACGTTTGCTCCATCATTGGCTAATTTATATATGAGCAACTTTGAAGATCAATATGTTTACTCTTCTTGTTATATGCCAAACGTGGTTAAATGGTATCGTTATATTGATGACATCTTCCTTTTATGGTATGGTTCGAAAGATCTTCTAAATGAGTTTTTTCTGTATATAAATGGCTGTAATTCTTCCATTAAGTTTGAGATTAATATTCAAGCGTTTCAGTTACATTTTTTGGATGTTAAAATCACTAAACAGTGTGGTCATTTGCAAACTACAGTATACTCCAAACCTACCGACAGGAATACTTTGCTTCACTTTGACAGTTTTCATCCATTGCATCTCAAACGCAGTTTACCGTATTCTCAATTTTTGCGCTGCCGACGCATTTGCTCTACGGTGGCTGAATTTAAGATACAAGCTGGCCTTATGATGCGGAAGTTTTTGGATCAGGACTACCCTTTTGCTGTGCTGCACAAAGCTTATAAAAGAGGGCGCTTCAACCACCGTGAATGGTTGTTGCGCCCTAATCGTGAGGGTTCAGTTAGTGTGCCATCCTCTGTGGTTACTTGTGTGTTGCCACATTCTAGCTTTTCTCATCGAATAGCAACAGTGTTGCGGAAGCGTTGGAGTCTTATCACTACTCATCCTAAGTTGTTGAATTGCATGCTACGGATGGCATATTTTTTATTTTATTTATTTTTATTTACATTCTTTTATATACCGCGCTATTCTGCATCAGTGCGGTTTACATTGAACAAACTGAAATTACATTGAACAGGGCATTATAACTTGGAAATAACTATTTTACAGGGAACATGGGCTATGGAGGGTTAAGTGGCTTGCCCAAGACCATAAGGAGCACCTGTGGGACTAGAAACCCCAGTCCTTCCGGCCCAAGGTTGCTGTCCTCTAGTGGGATATAATTTGCCGTGGATATAATTTGAAAGATCACCTTTGTCCTGCTGTATTACGACGGGGCATAGTATCTGCTGAGACAGGCCATTCGGTTTGTAATCGATGCTCTTTTTGCAACATGATGTGTGCCTCGGTTTGTGAGCCATATCAGAAATATGTTCGCAATTTATCCTTTTCTACAACCTGTAATACTCCCTATGTAGTATACGGCATTTGGTGTAGTTGTCCAATGCTGTATATTGGGAAAACCACACGGCCTTTGAGGACTCGGTTGTCTGAACACAAGTATAGCCTTCATAAAGCACACTTGGATATTCCTTTAATACAACATTGTCTGGATTTACAGCACCAGTTTGAAGATCTCCGTTGTACTGTTTTGGAGTTTGTTCCTCAGCATATTAGAAGAGGTGATCGTAATAAATTATTGTTACAAAAGGAACAGCGGTGGATTTATCGTCTGAATACTTTGCATCCGAATGGCCTGAATGATAAGATTGAGTGGTCATTATTTTTTTGACCTTGTTGATTTTTTATTTTTGTATGGGGAGTCTGTGCAGCTTCAATTCGCTTCGCTCTTTTATGTGTAGTATTTTAAATGTAGTATAGTGTGTACGTAAATTGCGTGATGATGTCACAGCTGTGTTGAGTTGTTGATTGGTTGTGGGTTCTTGTTATAATAGTGCATCACACGCCATTTTGTATGATGGCGGTATAGCGGACCGGATTAGAGATGCAGTTGGTCTTTATTATATTTTGTCATTGAACCCCTGAAGAAGCCGATTTTTGGCGAAACAGTAGCTTCTGTAGGGTGTATTACAATTGGTTTCAATTTTTGAGAAATGATCTTTTCCCGCTGCTTCATATAGGGAGATCTTTTGATCTGGTTTGAAAATTTTGGACTCCGTGTTTGTGATGGGACGTTATGGTGCCAGCTCGCAGTTACGAGGATAAGAAGATAAGTATACGGTGCATTTTTTGCTGTTGCTTGTTGCTTTAGTAACTGAGGTATCCGGATGCCAATCCCTTGCCTGCTATCAGCTTTGACAGCCTGCCACCACTACCCCCCCCCCCCCCCCGGCATCCCACAAAACACACACACACTGGAATTTGGTAATAAATAACTTGGTCGCAGCTTTATTAAATGAACTATAAACCGGCCCCAACCTGGGCCAACTCAACATTCTTAAATCCCAGCACTGCCCCCCCCTTTCCGGCTGATGCCCCCCACCAGCTGTTTATAGCAAAGTGGTGCATCATCTACCCCCCATTACCCCCTACTGCCCGCCTCACCATGTTATTAGCAAAGGCAGGCAAGTTGCCTTCCACCAGGCAGAGACCCCAACCGTGATGTTTCTCCCAACCAAGGAGCACTGCCGCTCCCCTGCAAAGTGGCATCAGCCTCAAATGCCCCGCCGGGTTGGCGAGCGCCAGCTCACTACCCTGCCTACCGCCGTAATGGCTCGAAGAACAACCCCCCCTACCCAGCTGCGACGACCCCCAAACCATTTAACACAACTTTTATTTATTCATTGATTCATTTATTTATTTATTTTTTACATAGCACATGGGAGGGTGGGGAGGGACACCTTTTCTTGTGGCGCTCAGCGAAGAAAGAGGGAGATCACATGCCGCGATCTCCCTCTCACGCTGACGCCATGCCCCCAAGCCGGCACCAGCACCAATCGCCTGCCCCCACGTCACAGACGTGGGCCGCTGGTGCCGGTATCGCCGTGCTCACCTCCTCACCCCCCCCCATGAATCCCCCGTGCTGCCGCCGCAAGGGATTTGGGCCCCGGGAACCCGGTTACATACCGGCCTCGGGACCCAGGCCCTGCGGCGCGGTGGGATTTTCATTATTTATATATCCTCTTTTTTAGGTGCAAGCTTTCAGCGTTGCTGGTGTTCCATTTAATCCTGTGTTTACGCTGTGTATGTATGGTATGTTTGTTTGGTGAATGTTTTAGAGGTTAGTTAGAGTTTTTTATCCCAGGGGTAATTAGGGAGTGTTTAAGGGTCTGATATGATTATGGTATAGGTGGATGAATGGTGGCATTTTGACCAGTGATGTTAAGCGTAAGCTTCTCCCTATGGTGACTGTTCACTAATTGCGGGATATAAGCTGTACTGAGGTCATTTTGCCTGTTAAGAAGGAAAATGTATTTCGTGTGAATCGTGGTATAAGAGTTTATTAGTGGAGATTTTGTTTAAGAGCTAATATCTATAGATATTATTTTTGTTGTTTAGTTTTGCGCATACCATGATAGTCATGAACCTCACTTCTAAGCCACGGTATATAGAGTATGATCTCAGTCTCTCAAATTTACTTACTGTATAATGCTTGGCGTAGTTCTTGCATCGTGCCAAAGAAAGCTTCCTTCTAGAGTTCATAAGTTGCAATAGGTATGGGTAATTTGTCAAGATGTACTTAGAAATTCTTCTTTATGAAGCCTATGATTGCCAATACAATGGGAAATATTTCTGTATCTTTCTGCCACATTTTCTTGGTTTTTGACTACATTTCTTGGTACTTCAAGACCTTCTGCCTCTCCATGCAATTCTCAGAATAATCTCTTGGAAATGACACCAGGGTATATGGAGTATGATCTCAGTATCAATGCCATTCTGATGTTTTTCTCCTTTACCACTAGGCTGGGTTTCCTCGCATCCAGTTTCTTATCCGTTGGAATAGGAATGTCCCAGGTGATCATAACCTCTTCATTCTCTATAATTCTCTTAGGGTCATGATCCCAGTGCTTTTCAGGGACAGTGATGCTGTAGTGTTTACTGAGTTTCCAATGGATGAGGCATGCTATTTTGTTGTGTCTTTCTGTATAGAAATTTTCCGTCATCAAAGCTTCACAGCCAGCTATGAGATGAGTCACTGTTTCCAGGTCTTTCTTACAGAATCGACATATGTCTGTTTTGCCTGTTTTTTCAATGCTCGCTGTAAACCATCTGTAATTCGCTGTCCTGGGCTGCAACTATCAATCTGTCATCCTTCGGTTTCAGTTCACCTCTTCTATGTCCGTTCTTGAATGACAAAGGGTTTCTGGAGTAATACTCTGTATTTTTCTCTGTATTTGTGCATTTCCCACTTGTTTTTTTCATTTGCTGATCTAATTCTTTGAAGAGTTTTTTTCTCTTGTTTTGCAAATTCTGTTGCTTTCTTTCCTGTGCATGCTTGTGGATTCTCACTGAATCCTTCTAGTCATCGGAACGCTTGTCCAAGTTTGATGATAGAGACAGAGTCAAATTTCAGTACTTTTTTCACTTCTGTGTGAGCCATTATGATGTTACTAAATGAAGTATTTAGGGGAAGGAGGTCATACCTAAGTAGCTAAAGTTCTCATTTGGCAAGCCAGTCATGTTTATTTGTGACATTAAAGCATTTTCTGAATTCTAATATTTGATGGAAAGTAGCCATGTCCTTCATTCCAGGCTGTAGAATTCCTCTGCACAATATTTTAGCACTGTCAATCATGCAAGGACTTTAGTGAGAAAATGTGAACAATTTTGATAATGAAGCCCTTTCCTGTCACTCAGTAATAAATCTCACATTGATCTACCTTCAGCAGAGATTCTTCCACTGACGGATTTTTTTCCTTCTTCATCTAGTGATGCCCAGTGTTCCTTTTCTCCCCCTTCTCTCCATCAGCAGCTTTACTATGAAAAGTTTTAGCAATTATCCAAAGGCATTGTTTGTTCCAGAACTCAACAGCGAAATCAGAACTGCATCTCCTTGCATACAATGGTAGCAAAACCAGCACTGGCTCTGCTTATGTCCCTTGGACATGAAACTCAATGGTCACTGTACTTTCCTGTTCCTACTGTAAGTTTAATAGCTAAATAACATTCCTTGATTTCATAAGGGCCTGTCTGTGCTTCATTGTGTGCCACTTAAATGCAGAGCAGAGGCTAAAAAGGCTCCACAGTTCAAGCAACTATTAGTTTTCACCTTTTCCAAGGATTTGTGGTCACTAAGTCCTTCGACAGGGCAGCAGCCATTGCAGATGAAACTGGGCTGAATTCTCGATTTGGTCCTAGAGAAGACTAGAATGCTTGCAGGCTATAAATGATATCTTTTAAAGGACAAACAAAAAGATGATGTGGTACCTGAGCTTTCATGAGCTCACCAGCCTCTTCAGAAAATGGGATTGTAGGACTGGAGATGGCTCCATTAACTAAGATCCTTCTAATTCTGCTGATTCTTACCCCGTTTCCTCTGGACATCTCCTGGTGATCTCTATTGTGGGAATTCCTCCTCTGGATGGCTTCCTTCCTTCTCCAGTTCTATAGCCACATCCTAAAAAGGGGCCTGCAAGGTTGCGAAAGCCCTTTATAGCACCATTTCTCTTGCCAACCCTTTATAAAGTGTTGCAGCCTACAAAGACACCTGTCAAGATTACAAAAATGTTTGATTAATCTTTATTTCCTTATACTGAGGATGATTAGCTTACCTCAGCTTCACAGGAGCTCCAGTGCTCCACAAATCCTGAAGTAGTGGCACTGTACCCTGATCCTAGATGAGCAACAGACGCTGACCTCACGCCTTATACTCATGCTCCCTATTTCTCATAATGCTTTAGTCCTATTCAATGTATTTGTTAAACTTAGGCCTTTCTATATCATTCAGGTATGTTTATGTTTATGTTTATTTAAAAATTTGTTATACCGCTCAATACCAAGGGCACCTGAGTGGTTTACAATAATAAAATAAGGCAAGTTATAACAAGCAAGTTAAAACAAGCACTTGGCTGCAGGAAAAAAGGAAAAGAACGCCATCAGATTATAGGAAAGAAGGGAGGAGAGAGGCAGGAAAGCTGAGAGCAAAGATAACATAACACAAAAAGTAACAATAAACAAACGCTATCAAGGGGGGAGGAGGGGGGGATATATGGTATGTGGGTGATGACAATGGAAAAGGGGAGGAGAGAAAGACTAAGGAGGAGGGTCAAACGCAAGGGAGAAAAGGTGGGTTTTCAGCTGGGCTTTGAATGATTGGTAGGAGTCTTCTGCACAGAGAAAGGGGGGGAGTGAATTCCAGAGGCTTGGGGCCAGAAAATAGAAGGCAGAGGAGTGGGTTTTTTCCAGACGGGTATGTGCGGGGGAAGGAAGAACCATGCGGTTTATGTGTATGGAGCGGAGAAGACGGTGGGAGGTGTGGAAGTGTATTTGATTAGCCAGATAAAGAGGAGTGCCAGAATGGATTACTTTGTGTGCAAAGATTAGAAATTTATATTGAACACGGAAGAAGATGGGTAACCAGTGATGTTGATAGAGAAGGGGAGTGACGTGATCGAAACGGGAAGCATGAGACAGTAAACGGATAGCAGCATTTTGGACACGTTGAAGGCGAGACAACTGGGACTTGGATAGGCCGGCAAAAGAGACATTACAATAATCGAGACGGGACAGTACAAGGGAAAGCAAGAGGGTGGTTAGGGCAGGAGTGGAAAGAAAAGGACGGACTGCTCTAAGTTGACGGAGGGAAAAGAAAGAACACTGAACGATTGAAGAAATGTGATCTTTGAACGTGAGGGCAGAATCAAGGACAACACCTAAATAGCGGAGTGATGAGACCAGAGGGATGGGTTGTGAGGACAGGGAAGGAGCACAGGTAGGAGAGGGACTGCCAAAAGTGAACCAAATAGCGAAAGATTTTGCTGGATTAACATGTAAAAAGTTGGAAGAAAACCAAGACACCATGGCAGTAAGACAGAGGTCGAGAGGAGAGATGTCAGGGGAGGAAGAGTCAGTATGGTGAAGGAGGATGATGTCGTCTGCGTAATAATATGCGGAGATGCTAAACTGTTGGACTAAAAGAGCAAGAGGGGCTAAGAAAATATTAAAGAGAAGAGGGGTGAGAACAGACCCCTGGGGAACACCACAGGAGAGGGGAGTAGGAGCAGAGGAGGAGGATGCAGAAACAACGGAAAAAGAATGACAGAATAGAAATGAATGAAACCAACGGAGAACCGCACCCGAAAGCCCAGCTTCCCGAAGGCGGAAAAGAAGAGTGCGATGGTCCACCAAGTCGAAAGCCGCAGAGAGATCAAGGGAGACAGCCAAAGTGATAAGACCACGATCGTGAGCAATGTGAAGATCATTAAGGAGAGAAAGAAGAATGGATTCAGTGCTATGGCCAGGGCGGAAACCGGATTGACGGGGGTGAAGAGTGAGAGAAAGTTCAAGATGAGAAGAAAGTTGAGAAAAGACCAGCTTCTCAAGGAGTTTTGACAGGAAGGATAGATTAGAAACAGAGCGCCAATTAGAGAGAGTGGAGGGGTCAGAGGAACGAGACTTCAGAATAGGGTGGACAGTTGCATGCTTCCATGAGGAGGGGAAGGAACCAGAAGATAAACTTGTGTTAAATAGGGAGAGGATATATGGGGATAGAGCCAGAGAGGGTTCTAAGAGCCAATGAGAGGGAATGGGGCCAGCCAAACAAGTGGTCTTGCGAATAGTGGAAAAGGTCTCAATTAAAGTTTCAGATGTAATAGGGGTAAAAGAGGACCAGGAGTGTGATAGCGTAGGAATTGAGGATGGGGAAGCAGGGGGAGAAGGAAAAGGGAACTCAGGGGGGGGGAGAGAGAGGTGGTGGGCATTGGGAAAAAGCTTGGCGAAGAGTATCAACTTTGGAAATGAAGAAGGAAGCGAGGGAAGAGGAATCCGGGGAAGAGGAGGGTACGTCGTGGGAGGGGGAAGATGCTGAATGAGAGGCTGTGAGAGAGCGAAGGACGGAGTATAACTGACGGGATGAGTTTGATGAAGAGGAAATGAGGTTGGAGTAATAGTCACGCTTTGCCATGTGTAGAAGAGTGCGGTAATGACGGTGTCAGGCATGAAAATCCGCAGAGGTAACAGGGGAGGGGTGTTTCAGCCAGAGGCGTTCTGCGCGACGAAGGTGCTTGCGGTGTAAAAGCAAGCCATGGTGAAACCAGGGATAGCGTGGAAGACGACGGCGAGTAATCAATGGTCCTAGTTTTGCTGACTTTTATTCACAGGTGAACTGCAAAGCATTTTTTAAATGTATTTCAGACTGCAGTGGCAGGGACTTGGACCTTTCTTCAGCCATGTTGAACTAAGGGGGTCATTTTAGAAGCCTTACTCACAATTTCTATGTGGAAATGGTATCCACATGGAAATGGCAATTTTAGAAAGGGTTAAATTTAGATGAAGGTATTCATAATGTGTAGAAATTGCAAGGTCTGGCCTGGACAGGCCAAAAATCTACACATGTATTTCTCATATCATCTAGAGAATACAAGTATATGACCAAAATTGTACACGTCAGGATTTACAGCTCCTCTCTGGCACAAATAGGTTTTTTAAAAGTGCTTGTTTCAGCCAGGCCTTTATAGTTTGGATTAATGGGGTTATCTTCCTTAATCTCCCTGTTGTTTATTTGCTCTTCCAAATTGAAATGAATCAAAGATAGTGGCCACTGTAGTTAACTGTTGCCATTTATGCAAAGAGATTTGCCAAATACCAACTTACACGTTACCTCGATTGATTTTCCCACGTGTAAATTTGTAAAATGGTTCCTCCAGCTCTATTTGTCAGCAAATACATGTGTACTTCTGCACATCATTGTAGGTATTTTAGTAAAGGCTCCATATTTGGCAGATTCTTTTCTAAAATATTGCCAGAATTGTATATGTCCCATTACTGACGTCTCAATTCTGATCTCCATGTGTTATCTAAAGTTTGCTTTTTAATATAATTAAAAACATAATAGTTCTCAAAATTGCAATTCTTTAGCATCATCAGGGCACTGTACAAAATAATTTACCTGGTTACACCAAAGGGCTTGCAATGTAAGTCTGAACATGGGAGGGGGGGAGGGGGGAGGGATAAGTGCCTCCTTGAGGTCAGGCAGCAGGAGGTAGACAGGGAAATTGTTGCTGGGATATCATTTTTCAGTTTTATGCCTTAATTTGGAGGTTCCCTAACCAGTTCTCAAAAATCCTCTAGCCAGTCTGATTTTCAGAGTTAGATTCACATTCACATGCGTATTCGCCATGGATATCCTGAAACCCAACTGGATAGAGGGTACTCAAGAACGAGTTGATAAGGACTTTGTACTGCTGATCCTAGCTCGTCTTACCAGGATAAGAGGCTCTATAGCTAATGCAGCAAGAGTAGCACAATTCTACTTTATTCAATAGTACACAACATGTGAGCTTAAGTGTGAGAGCACACCTACCATGACTCTGTAATTACATTGCTGCACAAAATCTGACATATTTCAGGGCTAAACGGGAAAGAATTTACTTTCCCCAGGCTACTCTTTTATAGTCACAATACGTAGACATATTAGACATGCACGCACTCTTTCTTTGTCTCACACACACATCTACACCTGTATCTCAATATATCTATATATCTATATATATATATATGAATGTATATCAATATTGAGATTTAGGCATAGATATACATACACATATATCTGTATATCTCTCTATATAAATATATGTATGTGAATCTTAATGGGATAATCTTGTTCAGCGTATGTATTTTGACTCCCCCTATCTCATAACTATTTGCTATATCTGCGTTGACTATTAAGATCTCACCACAGGATCAAATCAAATGGTCAGGAAATCATTGTGGCAATAGATTATTGTAAAAAGATTTAAAGCAGCAAGGAAAAATTATCTGACAATAGAAAGCAATTTAATCTGACCTTCAAAATTTCACTGCTGTCGAGAGCATTAGCTGGCAAGAGCCCAATCACTGCTGATGCAAGATAAATTTGTCAGTGTGCATTATCAGCCTGGAGTGTATGTTTATGTTGAACACTGTACATTTCCGATTCCATTTCTGTTATTAATGACCTGTTACCAGTGACTACAACTTCACACCACACATGTATTTAAGTAGTAGGATGCCCATTTACAGAACTAGCTGTTATGTGCATAGGTGATGATGTCACACAAGCACAATTATCACATGACCTTAATGTTGCTCTGTCTCTGATTTGGCTAGCAGGGATACAATAGCATCAGATATTATTGTATTTGTTTGTTTATTTGTTTGTTAAGATTTATTGACTACCTTTATGAAGGTATTCACCCAAGATGGTGAACAACAAATAAAGCTTGACATAAAAACTTACAAAACAATAATAAAATACACAGTTAGAACAGTGAAGTAAACTTGTGGATAGGCAAATTAAATTCTAGTAATATCAGTAATATGATGCAGTGTCAGTAATATACACATTAAAAAGCACTGTAGAACATTCATATAAGAGAAATATGATACAGCATCTGCAGAAAACAAATGAGACATCATAGCAGGCAGCACAATAAAACATTCTCAGCATAGATATGATGCACACAATACCAACTCAATTTGATGAAACATCTCGATAGGTACATATTGGAAGGGACAAGTGCAGTCTGGGCATAGGCAAAGACAAGATCAGTAAGACAAAGGCATTAGGATAAATAAAAGTGGGTGGCTAGATTGAGAGTAAATTATATGTAAAGCTGAATAAGGTATGTGGAAGTGGTCTCAGTTACAGGGTATGTGGCTAGCGAGTGGAGGAGTAGCCTAGTGGTTAAAGCACCAGCTTGGAAACCAAGAGACCAGGGTTTAATTCCCACTAGTACTCCTTGTGACCTTGTGCAAGTCACTTAACCCTCCATTGCTCAGAAAAATCCAAGTTATTAATGTCCCTGTTTAATGTACATTTGCCAAGTTTAAGTTACAATGTAAACCACTTTGATTGAAATGATAAAGCAGTATAAAAAAACTGTTAAATAAATAGTACAGATGCAGTGTGACTGGATAGTCAATCACCACATCCATTAAAGACTTGGGAGAACAGCCAGGCTTCCAGCTGCTTCCTGAAGTCAAGGTACTCTTGAGGTAGGTGTAGCCCCTCTGGGAGTGTGTGGGGGATTCCTAAGAAGGCTCACTGGCAGGTGTCATATCATGTGATTTCCTTAAGAACATAAGAACATAAGACATGCCATACTGGGTCAGACCGAGGTCCATCAAGCCCAGTATCCTGTTTCCAACAGTGGCCAATCTAGGTTATACGTACCTAGCAATATCCCCAAAAGACAGGTTCCACAATGCTTGTACTGGGTCAAGCATTGATATCCTGGGTCCCTTTTTAATAGTGGTTTATGGACCTTTCCTCCAGGAACTTGTCCAAACCTTTTTTAAACCCAGCTATACTAACAGCCTTTACTACATCCTCCGGTAACAGATTCCAGAGTCTGATTACACGGTGAGTGAAAAAATTTTCTCTTATTTGTCTTAAATAGTTTACCCTGTAGCTTCATTACATGTCCCCTAGTCTTTCTATACTCTGATAGCGTAAACAATTGATCCACGTTTATCCGTTCCACTCCATTCATTAATTTATAGACCTCTATCATATCTCCCCTCAGCCGTCTCTTCTCCAGGCTAAAGAGCCCTAGCCTTCTTAGCCTCTCTTCATAGGAGTAGCCTTCCATCCCCTTCACCAATTTGGTGGCTCTTCTCTGTACTTTTTCTAATAACTCTATGTCCTTTTTAAGATACGGTGACCAGAATTGCACACAATATTCAAGGTGCGGTCGTACCATGGAGCGATACAGAGGCATTATAATATCCTTTGTTTTGTTCTCCATCCCTTTTCTTATGATACCTAGCATTCTATTTGCTTTCTTGGCCGCCGCTGCACACTGGGCGGAGGGTTTTAACATGTTATCCACAATGACTCCTAAATCTTTTTCCTGGGTGGTGGTTTCTAATGTGGAGCCTTGCATCGTGTAACTATAGTGTGGGTTGTTCTTTCCTAGGTGCATAACTTTGCACTTGTCCACATTAAATTTCATCTGCCATTTGGATGCCCAGTCTTCCAATTTATCCAGATCCTCCTGCAGTTTTCCACAATCCTCTTGGGTTTTAACAACTTTAAACAGTTTTGTGTCATCTGCAAATTTGATAACCTCACTAGTTATTCCCTTTTCCAGGTCATTTATGAATATGTCAAAAAGCAGCAGACCCAGTACAGATCCCTGGGGTACTCCACTATTCACCTTTTTCCATTGGGAATATTGGCCATTTAGCCCTACCCTCTGCTTTCTATCTTTTAACCAGTTCCCGATCCATAATAGTATACTGCCTCCTATCCCATGACTTTTTAGCTTCGCCAAAAGTCTCTGATGGGGGACTTTGTCAAAAGCTTTCTGAAAGTCCAGATACACTATATCAACCGACTCACCTTTGTCTACCTGTTTATGCACACCTTCAAAAAACATATCAGATTAGTAAGACAAGATCTTCCTTGTCTAAAGCCATGTTGGCTGTCTCCCATTAGGCCATGACTATCTACATGCTGCGTAATTTTGTTCTTTATGATAGTTTCTACCATTTTCCCTGGTACTGACGTCAGGCTCACCGGTCTGTAATTTCCTGGGTCATCCCTGGAACCCTTTTTAAAAATTGGTGTTACGTTGGCGACCCTCCAATCTTCAGGTATTACAGATGATTTTAATGAAAGTTCACAGATTACCAATAGCAGGTCTGCAATCTCATATTTCAGTTCTTTCAACACTCTGGGATGTATACCATCCGGTCCAGGTGATTTGCTACTATTCAGTTTATCAAATAGTTGTAATATATCTTCCCGGTGTAGCGATATTTTTCTCAATTCCTCTGCAGTATCACCTTTAAATACCACTTCAGTCTTGGGTAACATCCCTACATCTTCCTCAGTAAAGACCGAAGCAAAGAATTCATTCAGTCTCTCTGCTATAGCCTTGTTTCCTCTTACTGCCCCTTTTACCCCTCTATCATCTAATGGTCCAATTGACTCTCTCACAGGCCTTTTGCTACGAATGTACTTGAAAAAGTCTTTATTTCGTGTTTTTGCTTCTGTAGCAAGTTTCTTCTCAAATTCCCGTTTTGCCTGCCTTATCAATGCTTTGCATTTAACTTGCCAGTGCTTGTGCTGTTTCCAGTTTTCATCATTTGGCTCTTTTTTCCATTTCCTGAAGGTTGCTTTTTTGGCAGCAACAGCCTCTCTGACCTCACCTTTAAACCATGCTGGCAGTTTTTTGGACTTTCTTCCACTTTTCTTAATGCGTGGAATACAGCTGGTCTGGGCTTCGAGGATAGTATTTTTAAATAACACCCAAGCTTGCTGTAAGTCTTTAACCTTTGGAACCACTCCTTTTAGTTTTTTCCTAACTATATTCCTCATTCTATCATAGTCTCCCTTTCGAAAGTTAAAAGGTAGTACTGTGGATTCCTTTACTATCTGTCCTCCACTAATTAAATCAAACATGATCATACTATGATCACTATTGCCAAGTGGTCCCAACACCCTTATTTCTTGCACCAGATCTGGCGTTCCATTAAGGACTAGGTCCAGTATGGCTTCCCCTCTGGTCGGTTCATGAACCAGCTGCTCCAAGAAGCAGTCATTTATTCCATCTAGAAACTTTATCTCTTTAGCTTGTCCTGCTGTAACACTGACCCAGTCGATACCGGGGTAATTAAAATCACCCATTATTACTACTCTGTTGTGACTTTTGTTAGCTTCCTTGATTTCTTTGAGCATTTCATCATCCATTTGTTCATTCTGGCCAGGCGGTCGATAGTATACTCCCACTGCCTTCACCTTCCCCTTCATAAATGGAATTTCAATCCATAGAGATTCTACAGCACATTTTGTTCCCTGCAAAACTTTAATCCTTTCTGACTCAATGCCCTCTCTAACATAGAGCGCAACCCCTCCACCAATTTGATCAGCTCTATCATTACGATATAGTTTGTATCCAGGTATCACAGTGTCCCACTGGTTATCCTCCTTCCACCATGTCTCTGAGAGTGCAATCATATCTAACCTCTCATTTAGTGCTATATATTCTAACTCTCCCATCTTATTGTTTAGACTTCTAGCATTGGCATACAAGCATTTTAGAGACTGCATTTTATTAATATTAATCTGGCTATTGGTAGGCATGGGTAATTGGGAATCTTTATGCTCTGTCTGCTCCTTACTCAAGGGCATTTGGGCTACTATACTCCCTTTTGGAACCTCACTGCTTTTGGTAGTATCCTTCAAGGATACCTTCGTCCGAACCATGCACTCCTGGGTGACTGTCGGCTTTCCCCTATTTTCTAGTTTAAAAGCTTCTCTATCTCTTTTTTAAAGGTTAATGCCAGCAGTCTGGTCCCATCCTGATTAAGGTGAAGCCCATCCCTTCGGAAGAGCCCCCCCTTTCCCCAGAATGTTCCCCAGTTCCTAACAAATCCAAAACCCTCATCCTTGCACCATTGTCTCATCCACGCATTGAGACTCCGGAGCTCTGCCTGTCTTTTGGGTCCTGCACGTGGAACAGGAAGCATTTCGGAGAACGCTATCCTGACAAGAGTACATTAAGAATACTCCTTGAGATGATCTTAGAGGCTTTAAAGGTGCATACAGTAGAGAGATAACTTATTCTTTAGTTACTCTTGCCCATTTCATCTAAAAGCCTTGAAAATCAGATATAGAGTTTTAAATTTAACCCTGTTGGGTACCGGTAGCCAGTGCAGACCTTGCTGGAATGGGATGATGTGGTCATGCCACCCAGGGGCAGCAGAATGTCTCTTTGGTTGGAAGAGCCAAACAAACCAATTTCCAGCCTCTCCCCCAAGATCTCTAGTTGCTGATATTGTGTTGGGCAAAATATTGGTTGGGCCCTAGTCCCTGTGGCCCAACCCCATTCCACTGCCTATGACGCCACTTGCAAGCCTCTATTGGTCATGATACAGAATTCTGGAGCTGAAGCAAATTCTTTGTGGTTTGACCAATATATAGACAGGAGACCCAAGGGTTCTTGCCACCCTAGGCAGGCCTGATGTGCCATCCCCACTGCATGCCATCGCTGTGCTGCCCTGACATCCAGCCTCTCATCTGGGGTTCATGGGCACCATGGCAATCACCTCTTTAGCA
The DNA here is from genome assembly GCA_033557465.1 of Ichthyophis bannanicus. Taxonomy (NCBI): domain Eukaryota; kingdom Metazoa; phylum Chordata; class Amphibia; order Gymnophiona; family Ichthyophiidae; genus Ichthyophis; species Ichthyophis bannanicus. The sequence goes on from CM066035.1 coordinate 760,332,455, forward strand.
CCACGACAGGCCTTAAAGCACATGGCCTGCTCCTTCGGCCCCCTCCGATGGCAGGCCATATGTGCACACGCGCTTTAAAGCCTGCTATGGCAATAAAGAGCTCATCACCCTGTTGCCCATCAACACCAGGTGAGAGGTTGAATGTTGGGGGTGGCATCATGATGCCACACGATGCGCTGCCCACCAGGGTCTGCCACCATGGGCAACCACCTAGTTTGCCTAGAGGACGGGCCGGCCCTTTATATAGAGCATTACAATAGTCTAGCCAAGAAAGCCAGTGTTAGACGAACAGAGGCCCAGGACAAAAACTGGTGACAGGGCCCCAAAGCCTGCCTGCAGATATGTCACTTTCAGCTTGAGGCAGGCTTGGGGTCTCCTGTAGCATGGGAGCCAGGGCAATTGCAACTTCTATCTCTAGCCCTGCTAGCCATGATGTCACCATAGCATGGAACACTGTGATCAGATTTCTTGAATGTCAGAATCAAATTTCAGGGAGTAATGGAAGGGGATGTGAGGGTTGTGCTGTCTTCAGCTGTTGCTGTTATCTCCTACATCCCCCACTCTCTGCTGCTGTAGACTCTGCTTTTGCCTGTCACCCTTCCTCAACAGCTGGACAAACCCACACTGGCAGTTACTGTATGACTGTACAGTTCCATATCAAAAGAAATGGACCAAGGCAGTCCTGGTCTTGCTTCCAGTGCATTTACAGAACTAGAACTTCAATACCCTTCTCCTTCTCAAGTGACACAGACTACATCTCCAGTTTGACTTTGTCTTATTATGTCTAGTGTGAGAAGAAGATGTACATAAGTAATTTGGGGCCCTGTCACCAAATTGGCTTAGAGTATTGGTGACAATACTAATTTAACCTGGAAATAGTTACCCTGTAAATAGTTACCCCGGTTATCCTATGTTTTTTTCCCTGTTCTATGTAAAACTCAATGTTGCTTGTATGCATTGTAGTATGTTTTGTTCGATGTACACCACGCTGATTGTAATAGCGCGGTATAGAAGAAATGTTAAATAAATAAATAAATAAAATAAATAATTTATATTGCTTGTATCCTTTTGTCATGTTTCAATTGCCATTGCATGTATAACTAAATAAAGGCTGAACTGCATGATCCTGCTAAATGAAATAAAATTATTAATGGTTGTCCCAAAGGTAAAACAGGGAGAGTCAGTGATGTGATTATTGGGGGTTCTCCCAAGCTCTGCTCCACTCACTCAGCCACTTTAAACAGACTCAGATGTTAGATTAAAAGGAGGACTTATTTTTTCTAGTGTTACTGCAATCAGAAGCACTTGAAAATGGAATCATTGGCATTCCTTGTTGTACATTTCACAGGGTCATTTTTCTTCTTGCAGAGGGGATAGGGCAACAACTCATTAATCCCACAGATTCTTTTTTATGAGATTCTGTTGTGTTTCTCTATCGAGAGCAAGGGGTATTTTAATCAGCCAAAGCCGGAGGTGTCTCCGCAATACAAAAAAGGAAAGCTGATTCATGGCATTCAGAAGTGCTGACCTCAGAAGGCTTCCTTGCCCCTTGATTTATTTATTTATACTGCACTCTGTAGAATCAGTGTGGTTTACATGTATACTAACAGGTACTTTTTATTCCCTTGTCCCCAAAGGGCTCACAATCTAAGTGCACCTGAGGCAATGGAGGGTTGAGTGGCTTGAACAAGGAGTGGCCATGGGACTAGAGACCCCAGTCCCTCCAGCCTGAGATCGCTTGTCCCCAAGTGGGAATTGAACCCCTGACCTTCTGGCCTGAGGTAACCTGTCCCAAGCACTGAGCCACTCATCCCTGCAATAGAGAAAGAGTACTGATACTCCTGCTGTTTTTCCCTTCAGTACTTCATTCTTACAGATCTTTGGCAACTTATAGTTTAGAGTTTAAATATACCTAGGCAGAGCCAGTGCAAGGGAATTAGGAACCCTAGGCGAAACTTCAGTCCTTTGTCCCTTTGCAATTAGCTTTTAGATACATACAGTGCAGTATTACACGACATCTACATGTACACCGTGTAAATGCCACTCTGCGGGATACTCAACAGCACTAACACTGTTCGTGCCTCTGCATATCCATGGCTGCCAGCTCTACATGCCCCAGTACTAACCTCTTAGCATCGGGGTATTCAGGGGTGGGGCCGAGGCAGCACTGATCGCTAACAAGGCAGCAGCAATATTAAGCCACAATCCGGTTAGCAATATGCAGCAAAAGCCAGGCACAAGGAACCCTGGACTTTCACCGCGTATCGCTAACCGGGCAGTGGCTAAATATCACCACTGCCCGGTTAGCCAGAGGCAAATGCAGCTAACCAAAATATTCAATGCCAGGGCCAGATATGACCCCAGCATTGCATATCTGGGTTTAACGTTCAGCACTGGAAGCTAGCACTGGCTCTGAATATCAGGCCCCTAATGCCTACCCATCCCCTTCAATTTTATTTATTAAATTCAGCTATGATCATCTCAATACCATGCCTCCCAGAACAATCCCATCAAAATGCACATTTTGACATTATGTGCCTGATATTCAGTGACTGCTAAAGCGGCTAACTGCTGCCGCTGAATTTTAGCCCATGATTTCCAATGCTGAAGCCATATCCGGGCCCAGCCATTGAATATCCAGGTTGCCATAAAGCTAACAGGCAGCAGCGATATTTTGATGCTGCTCAGTTATCTTCAGCGGCCGAAGTTAGGCCAGCCTTTACTGCACCTGGCTTTCCCCATGTTGCAATAGATGTGGAGGTTCTAACGCGAGGTCCCAAAAGTTTGTCTATATTTTGCATCCTCAGCAAGCGCACGCTGGTTTGCATCTGACCATTGTAGAGCCACATGTTTTATATATATCAGTGAGTTCTATTTTTAATTTTTTATAATATGCATTCTGGACTGTTTTTTTACTAGTTGAAATAATATGCAAATATATTTTTGGCGCGCAGTTTTAGCGTTTTTTAAAATGTCTTCTTCTAATTATTTCTTTTACAATATCGCATTCCCACGAAATCACGGGTCTACTGGCATCCTGTCCCAGTCTCGTGGACGATCAACATTTTAGTACAATTAGCTTACACTAAATTTTAAACGTACATTTCTGCACGTATTCTTAACAAAAGTAAAGTTTAGGAGGATCTCTGCTACTGGATTCAGGAATACTTTAGAAACGCTTGGATGACAATTCACTATTATTAATATCTACAATTTGATTAGTATGTTTTATTCATCTTATAGTCTGGCACTACATCATTAATTAAAGTTTGTTTTTAACATACAGCGTTGTTTCATCACGATTGATCAAGTACAGGTATTATTATTTATTTTTTTAAATAATATATGGTTTTTAAATTATACATAGTTTATACTTTGATGTCTTAGACATAAGTTCATTTTTTCAGAGAGATTCTGTTCAGATTTCCTTCATTTCATCCTCAATGGTTGTTCTTTATTTTCGTGTATAACATTTATTATTAACATTTTATTATTATTATCAATATTGTTATTAGAATTTTTCTTTATTTTATATGTGTGTTTATCTACTGTTTTTTAATGTCAGCATTATAATAGGTATCAGTTCATAGGCCAAACTGAACCCTTTCTCCAGCAGTGCCTTGTGAGTACTTCCCTTATACTATCTTCATTAGTTTTTAAACAGTGTCCACTATCTGCCCTGTGTTTTTAGTTTTTTAGTTTTTTGGTTTATTGATCCATGGTATTTTATGATTTCACTTAATTCATTCATCATTATTTATATTGTTTTAAATTTACATATTTATATTATATATTTATTTGTTGTTTTTTGTTTTTTGTTTTTATTTCTTGTTTAAGGTTTTATTCTATTAGAATAACCATTTTATTTATATTTTATGTTCACAATATGGTATTTATATTGATGTTTAATATATGTTGCATGCCTGGTTTGCCTTAGTTTTATTTATTTTAATTCATTTTAAATTATTTTAATATGTTTATCTATGTTTATTGTTATTTTTACATATATTGCTTGTTTTTTAAGTGTATCCCCCTGAGGAAGGCTTCGGCCGTAACGCGTAGGGGACCACCAATAAAGGCACCTGTGTTCATCCAATCTCTTGCCTCACTGTTTCCTGTTGGATCAGCAAGAGCTCTCTGCTCTCTTTGTGCCTGACCTTCGGTTAGAGCCATGTTTTCCTCCTGGAACAATGTTCTAAGTTACAAAGAAGATGAATTGAAATCATTGCTCACGGAGGATCCCTTCTTCACGGAAGAAGAAGCTATGCCAGACATTAAAGAAGAATGGGAAAACGTCGTACGGATGACACAACGCCTTATTCGAGAAGAACTACATGCAGCATCCATGTTAGAATACTGTCGAAGGAAAATTATTCCACGTGGTTTGAGAGTGCAAAAGGCGCCAGGCATGTTTAAGGATGATGAAGAGTTTATGTCGAATTGGATCAAGATTTTAAATAAATGTTCGTTAGATTTAATGATTTTAATTATCAACACTTCTAGACGCAGGGCAGATGTTCTTAAACCTCTGATAGACACCTCTATTGAAAAGCTCAAAAAATTGGACAATCAATTTGATGGGGAAAAAAGGAAATTTGACAAAAATACAGTTGAATATAAAAAAGAGATCAAAGAAATCAAAATTAGTAAATATAAACGTGATGAAGAGGACTATAAGATGAATACTGTATATTATTGGACCCACGATGGGTCTGCTTTTAGGAATAGACAAAGGAAGGGTTCTTTTAGGAGACCAGTGTATTCACCAAAACCTACCACGAGAAATAATACTAGAACTAAATATAATTTTAGAGATAGGTCACGGTCTAAATCTCCGAAAACCAATAGAAACAACAGTTCTAAAAGTGATCATAGGATCAGAAATAGGTCTAGCTCTAGGTCTCCGGATCCCACACGAGGACCCAAAAGAGGCAGGTTTGTTTCAGGAGAACCACATGAAGCTCCTATAGATCATTCAGCCCCTCTTTTTTCTACAGCATCGTCCCGGTCTCAGGTCCAGAGCCCTCATCGGGATTTTCACATGGACTCTCTTTGGAGGGGAGGTGGGCGAGATTATCACCAACCTTCCCCCAGATCACCACGAAAACACAGAGATCATCAGACATATCAACATCAGGGCAATGCCAGGGACGTGGGCCTGATGTCCAAAAAAAAGTTGAATTGGGATTTATGAGCAACGTCATTAATCTTTCAGACTACTCCCTCTCTGATACTGAATTACAGGTTTTAGAAAAAGGTCTGTCTTATGTTCCTACTAAGACTCATGACAAATTTAACACTCATATAGAACTTTATAAATTTTTCCGAAAACTTAAAATTATTAATTATTTCGGTAATAATGAACTAGGCTCCACAGATACATCAGTGGTAAGAAGGCCCTCTACATGGGTTCCCCCCCCCCTAACATTGATCCCCTCATTATAGCTTATGAGAAAGTAGTTTTGTCTAAAGTTAGTGATTTGTATCATACTAAGTCTAAATTGTTCCATAACACCACTAAGATACAAAAAGAAGCATTAGTAAGTTTACGTAACAATAACTCTATTGTTATTAAACCCGCGGACAAAGGTGGGGCTATAGTCATCCAGAATCGGGATTCCTATATAAAAGAAGTTTTACGACAGCTGAATAATACTCAGTTTTATCTAAAGATTTTTGATGACCCTACTCCTGTCTTACAGCAAAGGATTGATACTTTGTTATTTTTAGGGAGTCAGGCTGGTTATCTCACATCCAAAGAAGTATCCTATCTTACAGTGAAGCATCCAATTATACCCACAATATATGTTATCCCTAAAATCCATAAATCTTTAGATAATCCTCCTGGTCGTCCCATTGTCTCAGCTATTGGCTCTCTCTTCGAGCCTATCTCTAAATTTATGGACTTTTTCCTAAGACCCTTTGTTTCAGAAGCAGAGTCCTACCTACGGGACTCCACCCATGTTATCAATATTTTAGATACCTTTGTTGGTTACCATGATAAGTTACTTTTGGTCACTTTAGATATAGTTTCTCTTTACACCAATATTCCTCAGAAAGCATCCATTGAAGTATTAGCAAACACACTAATACGTAGGCCACTACCAGTACGCACCCCACTTGTTTCCTTGTTCAGTTAGCCTCCCTGGCTATGACTGAAAATTTTTTCTGTTTTAAAGGTATATTTTATAAACAAATAAAAGGGGTGGCCATGGGTTCTTCCATGGCCCCAGATGTGGCCAATCTATATGTTACCGACTTTGAAGAGAAATTTCTCAAAGCCCATCCTTTTAAAAAACAGGTCGTTTTATGGAAAAGGTATATTGACGATATTTTAATAATTTGGGATGGTTCTGAAATTCTGTTGCAAGAATTTTTTCAATGGATCAACGGTCTGGACCCAAATTTACAGTTTGAGGGTAACTACAGCATGGACAATATTGCATATTTGGATTTAAATATTAAGAAGGGAAGTGAAGGTTTTATTACAGAGCTATATCGAAAACCCACAGATCGCAACACCTTGCTACGATATGACAGTTACCACAATACTACACTAAAGAACAATCTTCCTATTAGTCAATTTTTAAGGGTAAGAAGATTATGTACTAAAGAACCTGATTTTGAGAAACATGCAGCAGATTTACGTCAGAGATTCTTAAAACGTGGGTATCCAAAAAGATGCATCAAAAAAGCATTTTTTAGGGCTTGCGTGACTGATCGTAAAAGCCTTTTGAATAAAAAACCACGTCAGAAAAATAACAAAATTGTTTGTTCTCTCACCTTCTCTCAATATTCAAAAGAGATTTCTGCGATACTGAGACAGGAATGGTATCTTTTAGCCGGAGTCTCTAGTTTATCTTCCAAGAACATCATGGTGGCTTACAAACGTAATTCCAATTTAGCTAATACATTGGTTCCATCGGCTTTGGCATATTATAAACCATCACCCCGTATCAAAGGACATTACCCTTGTGGCAATTGTTCTGTTTGTATTCATGCACTCACAGTCAAACAAGTTTATATTCATCCGGTTACACAACGTAAATTTTACATTAATCATTTTTCTAACTGCAAAACAGATAAGGCTATTTATTTAATCCTGTGCCCATGTAATTTAATCTATATAGGCAAAACTAAACGTCAGATTCGTACTCGAATTATAGAACATAGGAGTTGTTAACCGGGTAAGGCGCACAAGGCGCTTCCCCCCCCCCCCGCTCCCCCACCCCCTTGCCACCTTCCTCATTCCCCACATTATGCAATAATCACATCACACATGCTCTGGCATTAAACTGGTCGCAGCTTTTATTAGCCTTTTAACAATAACAGAACAATCCATAAATCCAACAATCTTAACCCCCCCCCCCTTTCCCCGCGGATCAAGCCCTCACCCGCCATATCATTAGCAAGGTGACGCTGTTTCCGCTTCCGCCAGGCACAAGCCCCGGCTATTTTCTTATCCCTCCCTCTTCCGGCTTCGCCCTATTATTAGCAAAAGCCTGAGGGATTGTCCAGGTCGGGGGTACCCCACCCCCGACCTAAGGATTACTTCCGGCTCCGGACCCCGGAAAACTCCGGGATCCCGCCACCCCCCCCAGCTGCAACACCCCAACACCCAGGTCCCGCAGACCTCCAGAAGAGTGGGAGGGTGGGAGCAACCGCCGCCTCGCACCTCAGGGCCGAAAAGACGGCCCCGCTCCCAACCGCTCCCCACCTTGCCGAGTTCCCTGGTTACTGATTGGCTCCCGCGTAGCCAAAACCCCCGCGGGAGCCAATCATTTTAAACCACGCACTCTGCCGCCGCCGCACAGCCTGCCAGCCAGCGGGGTGCACGCGCCCTGCGCCCCCCCCGGTTAGCCACGGCCACGCGCACGGGGCTCGCGGCCTTCCTGTAACCGGGTAAGGCGCACAAGGCGCTTCCCCCCCCGCTCCCCCACCCCCTTGCCACCTTCCTCATTCCCCACATTATGCAATAATCACATCACACATGCTCTGGCATTAAACTGGTCGCAGCTTTTATTAGCCTTTTAACAATAACAGAACAATCCATAAATCCAACAATCTTAACCCCCCCCCTTTCCCCGCGGATCAAGCCCTCACCCGCCATATCATTAGCAAGGTGACGCTGTTTCCGCTTCCGCCAGGCACAAGCCCCGGCTATTTTCTTATCCCTCCCTCTTCCGGCTTCGCCCTATTATTAGCAAAAGCCTGAGGGATTGTCCAGGTCGGGGGTACCCCACCCCCGCCCTAAGGATTACTTCCGGCTCCGGACCCCGGAAACCTCCGGGATCCCGCCAACGGCTCAGTGTACCTCTCACTGAGCCGCCCCCCCAAGGCAAAGCTGCGACCAGCCCGACGTGTTCCATAGAATATCCTCCAAGGCCTCCTGCCAATCATTTAAGAGTAAATCCATCCCAACCGGGGACAGATGTACCCCAGCCTGTCCGTACAACCCCGAACAGGCTACCTCCGCCCAGGGATGTAAAATCTGACAACCCCCCCGCTCCCCTACCCATCGGCCAATCTGCCGATTAATTTTAGTTAACCCCCGGGACCATTGCCGGTGACCCCAGGAAGCCGGCCTTGGAATGATATCCGACCAAACAAGAACCACATCTGGCAACATATGAAACAATTCTCGGAAGTCGCGCTGAGCGGCGCGAATCGACTGACGACAAGTCCAAGTCCCCAAATCGTTTCCCCCAAGATGAATCAAGATGATAGCGGGCGTCCCCCGCTGACGTTCATGGTGCCACGGCAAAGGCAAGAGCTGTATCCACCGAAGGCCGCGCTCGCCTAGCCATGAAATGGCCACCAAGGAAGTTGCCAAACCGAGATTCGTGCCCACAGGCCGTGTCGCTGCTCGCCGACCGGCCCAGTAAACAAAAGAGTGGCCAATCACCCAACAGCTACACGATCCTGATCCCGGACCAAGGTCTGCAAAACAAAATGAACAGTTAGTCTCTCCCCCCCCTCATAACCGCACATAGGTGCGAAAAGCCTGGGACTTCCATCTGCCAATACTCTTAATCGCTTGTTCGGGTAAGCCTACCCCCGCAGCAGTAGTCGCAGCCCCGATCCGAAATGAGTGAGGCGCGAAATGACCCGGGTCCACGCCCGACCACCGCAACGCCAACCGCAACACCGCGGTAAACTGAAAACGCGTGAGCACCTGCCCATCCGCATGTAGAAAAAGATTTGCCACCCCCCCCAGGCCGCAGTAGCAAATACTCCCGCAAAGCGGCCACGGGACACGTGCTCTCTCCAAGCATGGCCCGTAGAAACACCCAAGTCCCTTTGCCCCTGGTATCAGTTTTGGAACGTGCCAACCAAATCCGCACCCCACCCCGTAGAAACAAAACATGTGATCGTAGCAATCCCCGACCCGGCAAAGAACGACGTGACTCTGCTACCAGCTCGCCAATCCGAAAAGCCCCAAAAAAGGCAACCGTGAAGACTGCCCGAAAAAGCGCGACTTCAAAAGGGGAGGTACCTACATGAGGCAAGCCGCTGCACAGCCGAACCAGCAAGTCATGAGTAATCGGGCGCCTGCCGTCCACCGGGGAAGGCGAGGAACGCTCCCAACCCTGTAACAACCAGCGCGTCAAAAATCCCCTCCCAGCTGCCCCCCACCCCACCGCCTTGGAGAAAAAAGAAAACCCGGCCAGATGCATACGCACCGCGGATCGCGAAAGCCCCGCTGCTTTGGCCGCGATGACATACTGACTCGTTAAGTAATCCGACACTGGTCCATGTCGCTATCCGCAGTCCACGAGGAAGGTCTCGATACTGCAACAGCCCCTGTCGATACGCCATCCAGGTTGACGCCGATAAGGAGCCTTCCAGCAATCGCATCATCTCTGCAGACCAATCCGCCATAAGTGCTCCGGTACCGATGCCCCGTCCTCGTCCGCTGCCGGCGCCAACGCCCGGAACAGCTCCCATTTAAAACGGGAAAGAGCATCAGCAATCCTGTTAGTCGCTCCTGGAATGTGCCTAGCCCTCACTACCACATTGAGCCGCAAACAAGCTAACACCACCTGACGCATCAGATCACCCACTTGCACACAGCACGGGGCATAGTTATTAACAACACTAACCACCGCAGCATTATCACACCACCATAACAATGTCTGATTGCGCAGCCGGTCTGGCCATAAAGTCAGCACCACGAGTATCGGGAACAATTCCAAAAACGTGACATTCCGGGTAAGGCCCGCCAGACGCCAAGCTTCCGGCCAGGGCTCCGCACACCGGGAACCTTTGAAATATACCCCCAGACCCAAACCCCCAGCGGCATCCGTAAACAATTGTAACGCCTCACTGGTAATTTCTAAGTCTCGAAAAAACGGTACACCCATTGAAGTCTTGCAAAAATGTGTCCCACACACTCAAATCCGCCCGCATACTCCATGATACCCGTATACGATGATGCGGCCTAGTAACCCCTACCGTGGCCACAGCAAAGTGACGCAAAAACACCCTACCCATCGGGATCACCCGACAGGCAAAGTTCAAAGAGCCAATGAGCGATTGCAGTTCCTTCAACGTCAGTTTTTTGGAGGCAAGCGCATTCGCCACCAACACTCTCAACCTAATCACCTTCTCCATGGCCAAGCGCGCCACCATGGCCACAGTAGCCAATTCAACACCCAAAAAGGTAAGTCTCGTCACGGGGCCCTCCGTTTTATCCACAGCCAGCGGAACACCCCATTCCCGCGCCAAAAGCACAAAGCCATCCAGAAAAGCCTGGCACCGACCCGAACGTGCTTCACCCACAAACAAGAAATCGTCCAGGTAATGCACGGCGGTCGGACACCCAGTACGTTGCACAAAAACCCAATGCAAAAAAGTACTGAACAATTCAAAATAAGCACATGACACAGAGCAACCCATGGGCATGCACTTGTCATAACAGAAACGACCCTCAAAGCTGAAACCCAACAAATGAAACGCCGAAGGGTACACTGGCAACAAACGAAACGCAGACTCAATATCTACCTTTGCCCAAAGGCTTCCACTACCACAACGCCGAACCAGCACCACCGCCGTATCGAAAGATGCGTAACGCACCGAACACCGCTCCTTCGGAATGTGGTCATTAACAGAAGAACCAAAAGGAAAAGACAAAGTATGAATCAACCTGTATTTGCCGGGTCCTTCTTCGGGATGATCCCCAAAGGTGACACAACTAGGTCGGAGAAGGGCGGCTCTGCAAACGGGCCAGCCACCCTGCCCAGCCGTATCTCCACTGCCAGCTTGTCCCAGACGAGATGGGGAAATTGCCTAACGGAGGGAGCATTAGGACCTTACCTGACACCACCGTCCCCTCAACAGGAATAGAAACGCGTGTGCGAAACCCCTGTTCCAACACCCTCCCCGCCCTGCCCCGAGGATACCGCCGCAACCAAGGATAGATAACATCAAAGCGAATAGGAGTCGGGGCTAAATCTACAAGATCCCTACGGCTTGGCGGAGGACACTCCGGGACCCACGGGCAAACGTTTGCCACACTTGAGCGCGGAATGCCCTCCCGCGCAGAGAGAACAGGCGTGCCTGAACTTACAGTCTGGAAAGGGGCACGAAGACTTGTTGTAACGCCAACACAGATCTCCGGCCCCGCCCCCGGCTGCACGCGGTCCCGACGAGACCCCACTCGCACGAAAGGACCGCCCTTGCCCCTCACTGGCCCCCAAACCCCCTTTTCCGCTAATCCCTAAACCTCCGCCCGGGCGAACCGCCATCTGAGTTAACCATAAATTTATATCTGGAGTTCCCCAAGATAACAGCTGGTTCTCCTCCATTATATCACGGAACTTTTCATCATAGTTGAGCCAGGCCCAACCCTGATGCGACTGAGACGCCTCTAAAATGGAGTCCATATAAGCCAATAACATCCCATAGTGATCGGGATGCATACGCCCCCATACACTAGCAAGACGTAGGAAAGCCCTGGCCCAATTAATCACATTCCTAGCCACCCAACGTACCCGCCCTGCCTTCTCATCTTCCTTCCGCTTCTTCCTACTATCGCCAGTCCGCTTCCTGCCCTCCATCAACCGGAAAATATCGATATAACGCCTTTTCTGCATTTTCTTCCGCAATTTCTAAGGCACCCCCTCCCATAACTCCGAGAAGGCCGCCAAAGTTGGCTGCGCCAAACATCTGCTCAGATCGCCCTTCTCACTCTCACCAGATGTAGAAGACGACGACGAAGACCGAACAGACGACAGCGCAGATGAATCCGACGTTCTACGCCTGCGACAGGAATGCCTTCTTGCCCACCGACCCCGGAACCGCAAGAACACCCCCTTCACCCCCTCCCCCAAGAGAGCCCAAAGGTAACTCACCCGCTGCAGCACCTGGCTGTCCGTCACACACACTGCTCGCCCGCTGAAGTGGAGGGGCCGCAAGGCCAGGACCCAGATCTTCTCCCCGACGGCCTCCCTCACCACTGGATGCTCCTCCTCCTTGCTGATGTGAGCCAGACGGATCCGCATCACCCCCGACGTGCCAGCCGGGCGGAACCTGCGGAGAGAAGACACCAAAAGGCGAAGCAACACCCGCAGGGGCCCAGGGCGGCTGCCACATGCCCATCCCCTCCGCCCGTGAACAACCTTGCCCACCACCAATCCAGTGTTCCCATGACAAAGGGTGTTCCCCCGGTGGATTAGGAAAAGGAGAGACCCCAGAATACCCTGCCGCCGCTCCCCCTGCCATCCAAGCCGCTGGATAACTAGACCAAGATGCCGCTGCTGGAGGCCCTAACCAAGCAGCAGCAGGGCAGGCACCCGCCTCCCGCTCCGCACCTTGCCCCAGCGTTACCCGCACGCTATCCCCACCGCCAACCTGGGGAACACTAGGGCTAACCGGCCCCACAGGGACAACGTCATCCCCACCAGCAGGCACAGCACAAGCCCGATCCAGAGTTCCCCCCTTTTTCCTCCTCTGCCCACTCCTACCCCGTTCACCCCCCCTCTGGCGCCCAGACCCACGGGTGCTCAGGCCTGCAGAATCAGACCCTGCCCGAGGTTGATCCCCTTGGGCACCCCTCCCTACTCGCCCCCCTCTACCTGCACCCCTGCTAGATGGTCCAGCTACAACCCCCTTTTTCCCCAATCCTACACCCATAGCCATACCCGTGCCACGGGACCCACCCTTACCCCAGGTAGCATGCGGCTGCATAATGAAAAGTAACCAACAGAGGTCTCCCTAAAGCGTTATTTATTTCTAAAAAAGGGGCTGCAACCACTCCAGAAGAACAGACAAGCAAGAAGCGCTTACCCAATTCCTGCAGCCAGACACCGACAAAGCAAACCACCTGCTCCTGCCGCGGAAGCTGGTCCTCTGCGCTGGCCCCCACTCTAGCACGGAATCAGGCTCCGGTCACACAGCTCCGATGTCTCCCGCTCGCGGCAGAAGAGAAAGCTGAACCGACCCCCACACCGCTTTCCGATCACAACGCTGGACTGCACCAAACCGCCGCAACCGCCGCGAGGCGGAAAGGAACGCCGCTCCGGGACCCGAATCAGCTGAACGATGCTCCCGGATCCAAACAGCAGCAACCGCCGCCTCGCACCTCAGGGCCGAAAAGACGGCCCCGCTCCCAACCGCTCCCCACCTTGCCGAGTTCCCTGGTTACTGATTGGCTCCCGCGTAGCCAAAACCCCCGCGGGAGCCAATCATTTTAAACCATGCACTCTGCCGCTGCCGCACAGCCTGCCAGCCAGCGGGGTGCACGCGCCCAGCGCCCCCCCGGTTAGCCGCGGCCATGCGCACGGGGCTCGCGGCCTTCCTGATACAGAGAAAAGTTGAAGATAGTCCATTAGTAACACATTGGTTGGAAAAACAACACTCAATTCAAGATTTGAAATTTTTGGTTATCAAAACAGTGGTTCCCAGTTGGAGGGGAGGAGATTTTGATAAAGTACTTTTGAGATTGGAACAAAGATTTATTTATGAATTTAACAGCATGACACCCAATGGTTTAAACCAGGAAGTTGACTTGTCAGTATTTTTATAATATTTATTATTTGTTTTACCAAGACACACAATAATGCAGTATATGTTTCTTAGTTGTCCCTTTTTTTAAATTGATATTACTATTTTGATATCATCTTTTTTTATCTTATTTATTTATTTATATAATGATATGGTTACTATTTATTACCAATTTGGTCATTTTATTGTTAATTTATTGCAACTCCCTTGCATTTTTTTATCAGCATTATGGAATTTACATGGGTTCATGATGTTTATATTTTTATATATTTATTATGATGATTATTTTTACTATTTTTACTGTTTCATTTTTATTTTTATTTTTATTTTTGTTTTTGTTTTTATTTTTCATTCGCTCAATTACATATTTCCCAAGCCTGGAATTATTATGCTTTTAGGGTGCCATTCCCATACACCTATATTTTTAGTTTTTTGAGCACAACCTTTTTAACAACATGTAGGGTTCAAGTCTTTTTAAAAAAACACTTTTATTAACTTGGCTTGATACGATTTGTCTTTTAAGTTTGTACACAATACAATATAACATTTCTTTAGTTATATAGTATTTTGCAGTGGCTACCTCATGACGATTCTCCGTTAAAAATATAACATGTAGGTTGCACTCCACGGTTCTTGTGGCACTAGTGTATGTAAGACACTCTAACCTTATGCAAATACGTCACAGGAGTAACTACGTCCTCTTACGCTTAGTATTTAAAGCCCCAAGTTAGTTCGTCACTTCCGTAGAAGCTTTGACCATATAATTTTCCTGTTGTGCGGTTTCGCTACGATCGAGGTAAGCCTTTGCAGCGACGCATTAGTTGTCTTATTTGATTGATTACATAAGTCTTGTCTGACACAGTTTGTACTTTGCTTCCCAGTTTTGTTTTCTCGCTCACACAGTATGTTAGATGTGGAGGTTCTAACGCAAGGTCCCAAAAGTTTGTCTATATTTTGCATCCTCAGCAAGCGCACGCTGGTTTGCATCTGACCGTTGTAGAGCCACATGTTTTTATATATATCAGTGAGTTCTATTTTTAATTTTTTATAATATGCATTCTGGACTGTTTTTTTACTAGTTGAAATAATATGCAAATATATTTTTGGCGCGCAGTTTTAGCGTTTTTTTAAATTGTCTTCTTCTAATTATTTCTTTTACAATATCGCATTCCCACGAAATCACGGGTCTACTGGCATCCTGTCCCGGTCTCGTGGACGATCAACATTTTAGTACAATTAGCTTACACTAAATTTTAAACGTACATTTCTGCACGTATTCTTCACACAAGTAAAGTTTAGGAGGATCTCTGCTACTGGATTCAGGAATACTTTAGAAACGTTTGGATGACAATTCACTATTATTAATATCTACAATTTGATTAGTATGTTTTATTCATCTTATAGTCTGGCACTACATCATTAATTAAAGTTTGTTTTTAACATACAGCGTTGTTTCATCACGATTGATCAAGTACAGGTATTATTATTTATTTTTTTAAATAATATATGGTTTTTAAATTATACATAGTTTATACTTTGATGTCTTAGACATAAGTTCATTTTTTCAGAGAGATTCTGTTCAGATTTCCTTCATTTCATCCTCAATGGTTGTTCTTTATTTTCGTGTATAACATTTATTATTAACATTTTATTATTATTATCAATATTGTTATTAGAATTTTTCTTTATTTTATATGTGTGTTTATCTACTGTTTTTTAATGTCAGCATTATAATAGGTATCAGTTCATAGGCCAAACTGAACCCTTTCTCCAGCAGTGCCTTGTGAGTACTTCCCTTATACTATCTTCATTAGTTTTTAAACAGTGTCCACTATCTGCCCTGTGTTTTTAGTTTTTTAGTTTTTTGGTTTATTGATCCATGGTATTTTATGATTTCACTTAATTCATTCATCATTATTTATATTGTTTTAAATTTACATATTTATATTATATATTTATTTGTTGTTTTTTGTTTTTATTTCTTGTTTAAGGTTTTATTCTATTAGAATAACCATTTTATTTATATTTTATGTTCACAATATGGTATTTATATTGATGTTTAATATATGTTGCATGCCTGGTTTGCCTTAGTTTTATTTATTTTAATTCATTTTAAATTATTTTAATGTGTTTATCTATGTTTATTGTTATTTTTACATATACTGCTTGTTTTTTAAGTGTATCCCCCTGAGGAAGGCTTCGGCCGTAACGCGTAGGGGACCACCAATAAAGGCACCTGTGTTCATCCAATCTCTTGCCTCACTGTTTCCTATTCAGTGGCGCTAACAGCATTAATCTCTTTAAATATTGGACTCTACACTTTTTAAATATTAAAACTTTGTTTTGTAAATATATACATAACGAGAAAATTTCAAAAAGCCGCATAAAGGATAAATGGTAGTTATAAAAAAAGATCAACAAAAAAGGAAAATAAGGTTATACCTTTTATTGGACTAACTTAATATGGTTTATGGTTTATTAATATTTTCTATGCTGCCCTTCAAGGTAACAGAGTGGTTTACAATAATAAAATATAGGAGGATAAAATGCCAAAATTATAAAATTAAGTAAATAAAAGAAAAGAAAAGCCAATGCAAAACAGAAAAGAGATGAGCAGGTAATAACACAAATTTTACAGTATGGAACTTAAGGTGGGCAGGGTAAAGTAAGAAAGGGAACATACAGAAGGAAGTAACAAATGGAGGAGCCCAGATTCATTGCGCGTCAAGGTCAAAGGCTTGGAGAAATAAATGTGTTTTAAGGAGGGATTTGAATTTAGTATAGGACAGTTCTAAGCGGAGATCTAGAGAGAGAGAACTCGAAAGACTGGGACCAAGAAAAAAGAAAGCAGAGTGTCTTGTGGACTCATAGCGGGCATATGAGACATGGGGCAGATAAAGGCGATTACCATGAATAGAACAGAGAAGACATGAGGGTGCATGAGGCATGATGGAGGGAGAAAGATTAGAAGGAATACCAGAATGCACCAGGATGAGAACTTTAATCTGAATGTGGTATGTAACAGGCAACCAGAGAAAGCAAATAAACAACAGGGTGAGGTGATCAAATTTGGAAGCACGTGCTAATAACCGAAGGGTAGTGTTTTGAACAGTTTGAAAGTGGTGAAGCTGAAACTGGGGAAGACTGGTATATACAACATTACAGTAATCTAGTTGCAATAGAACTAGAGAAATAATAAGTCTGATGAAAGAGGAAGCAGAAAGAAATACACCAGAGTTGGCGAAGGATAAAAAAGGATTCTCTCACAACTGAACTAATGTGATCCTGGAAAATTAGAGCCGAGTCTAAAGTGATCTCCAAATACTTGAAGGAAAACTGTATATAAAGAGGGATATTACCAAGAAAAGAAGTAATAGAAGAAGCCAAGGAAGAACCAGTGAACCAAATAGCCGAGGTTTTAGTGGTGTTGAGTTTGAAGTTGTTGGAGTGTAACCAATGAGCAACCTGTAACAGCCAGCCATTGAGGATAGTAAAATCAGGGGCAGTAGAATGAGTATGATAGAGAAGAAGAATGTCATCTGTGTAGTAGTAGGCAGAGACACCAGTTTGCTGAATTAAAACAGAGGGGCAAGAAAAATGTTGAAAAGGGGTGAGAGCCAAACCCTGGGATACACCACAGGGAACAGAAAGAGTGGAAGACACAGAGAAGGAAAAGGTGAGAGAATAAGTGTGATTGGACAGAAAAGAGGGGAACCATTGAAGGACAGTGGCACACAATCCAAAGTCCTGGAGACGTGAAAGAAGAATGGAGTGATTCACCAGTTCCAAAGCAGAAGAAAGACTGAGTGAGATAGCCAGTGAAATATTGCCGTTGTCTAGGGATTTGTGATGGAGAATGTTAAAGTGTTCAAGGTGAGTGGAAAGTTGAAGAAAGACCAATCTTTCCAGTACTTTGGAAAGGAAGGGTAAATTGGAAACTGGGCGGTAATGAGAGGGTAGTGATGTGTCAAGGGAAGGATTCTTTAAGATGGGCTTTACATGGCAGTTTTCCAGGGCAAAGGAACAATTCCTGAGGATAAGCTATTCATAATGGACAGGACAGGAGCAGTGAGAGCCAGAGAGCTACATTCTAGGATGTATTAACTTAGTCCAATAAAAACGTATCACCCTATTTCCTTTTTTGTTTATCTATTTTCTAAATACCATTAAAGTGGACAACATGGCAAACACACTACTTTTTCAAAGCGTATATTGATATTTGCGCATTGCCCATTCATCCTTCAGACAAAAGTATATGCTGATGACTAAGTTTGTGTGGCTGCCAGGACCTATTGATTTGCTTTGTCTGTAACTTCTCTTTGCTGCACCCCCCACCCGCCAGAGCTGCTGCCCTAGGTGATCACTTAGTTTGCCTGGTGGATGGCCTGGCCCTGCACCTTGGGCCCCCAGATTCTGGCAATTCTGTAATCAGAGGAAGGGCCACAAAATTTAGTCTTTCCTGAGTAATTCCTTTTCCCCTATGGTAGACTGATGGCCAAAATACCAATCATGACATTTCAAGTCGCATGCTTTCCCTCTGCTTCCACGCCTATTATCTCAGTTTGAAGCACATATTTCAATGTGCAACAGTTGGGCCCATAGCAGAGGAGAGGATGTGACTTTAAGTGCAAAGTCTCTGGTGACCTATTCCTGTTGCAGCCATGAAGGGCAGAAAACAAGGCAGAGCAGCGCACATCAATAGGGAGAAAGATCTCTGTCCCTTCCCCCCCCCCCCCCAATAAAGTCACTGGACACACAAGAAGTGCAAAAAAATCACTTTTTAACCCTGGGAGTACCGATGGAGTCAAAAGTGACCCCATTGCAAGTTTTACAATGCGTATCTCGGAAACTAGTTGTTCAGGAATGCAATCTTTTTATGACTTTTCACATGTCAATATTCTCTTTATATTGTGCCATGAGAGAAATAATTTTCATCCGCTAGGTGACGCTAGTGATGAATTGCAGCACAGAGTACCAGTGGGGTCATTTTTGACCCCAGTTGCTTACATCCGATTTGGATCACGATACAATTTGCAGTTTTGTGAATTTTTTGATCTGACAAAGTATTTATTTTTTGTACTCTTATTTTATGAAAATTACACATTTTCTGTAATTGATATCATACGTTCTCTCATTATTTCCGATGAAATCTAAAGGCTTTCAGGTCGTTCATCATGATTATTGTACACCTATAGTAAAACTGCTTTGCGTTTTATTCAACTTTATCTTTATTTATTTTAGGTTATTGTTTATGATGTCAAAACGAAAGTATTCAGCTGCCCAAGTAAGAGAAATATTGCAACGAGATGCTGACAGTGACGGCTCTGAGTCGTCTGATGATGCAGCATATTCAGCAAGCGAAGAAGCATATCAGCCAAGTTCGGGCGATAAATCTGATGATGACAGTCATGGCGACAGCAGTTGGTCGCCAAGTGAATGTGAGACTGATGTTGAGCCAGTAACATCGCCTGCAGCAGAGTCAAGTTACAGGTCGAGGCAAAGGTCGAGGCTGTGCTGGAAGGGGAAGAAGGCAGGAGTCCTCGGTGTCAGTATCATCTGTGAGGAATCTTAGTTGTGGTCGTAGAGGAGCTAAGAGGTCATCAACTATAAGCACAAATGTTGCCATTGAAGCCTATGTATCTAAGGATGCCACATCATGGAACAGGAAACCTATAAAGCAAGCTGCTGGAAGATACGCCAGAGCTAATGTCATGCCCGTACAACAAGGTCCTACAAGGTATGCTGTACGAAATGGTGATTGCCCTCTCACAGCATTCCACTTGTTCATGAGGAAGAACTTATTGAATGAAATCATGATGTGGACGAGCAAACAAGGAAGACACATTTATGACGACACCTGGAAAGATTTGACAGATGTAGAATTTCAACGTTTTCTTGGACTTCTGATCTTCTCAGGCATGTACAAGTCACGAAATGAATCCATAGTTCAATTGTGGAACCTTGAAGATGGTCATTCTGTTTTCGGCAAAAATATTGCCTGTAACCGTTTTCAGCAAATTTCTTGTGCTCTCAGATTTGATGATGCAACCAACAGACGTGAACAATGAGGCGTGGATAAGCTTGCTCCAATCAGACACGTTTTTGATATCTGGGAAGCAACTCTAAGTGACGCCTTTGTTCCTGGTGAAAATGTTACCATGGATGAGTAACTGCTTACATTTTGTGGCCATGTTCCATTCAGACAATATATTCCCAGAAAACCTGGGAAATATGGCATAAAGCTATGGATGTTCTGTGACAGTGCAATGTCATATGTTCTGCGTCTTCAAGTATATACAGGAAGGGAACTCGGACAAAACAGGGAACAGAATCAGGGTGAAAGGGTTGTGCTGCAACTTACTGAAGGATTGACGCGATCTGGCAGATATGTTACTGTTGACAATTTCTTCTGCAGTTTATCCCTGTCAAGGAAATTGCTAGAAAAACAAATGACACTTTTGGGGACAATCTGAAAGAACAGAAAAGAATTACCTCCAGAATTTGTAACAGCAACGGGCCGAGAGGTATTCACTTCACTGTTTGTCTTTTGCGATGACGCCACTCTAGTTTCCTAATGCCCAAAGAAAGGAAAAGTGGTTGTTCTTCTGAGCAGTTTGCATGATCAAGAAGAAGTAGATAACACATGTCCAGACAAAAAACCATGCATGATCTTGGACTATAATTCTAGTAAAGGTGGAGTAGATACGGCAGATCAAATGTTGCACACGTATACCACAAAATGAATGACAAGACGCTGGCCAGTGACAATCTTCTACAACATGTTGGACATCAGTGCTTTGAACGCCTTCATTGTTTGGATGTCACTAAATCCAGAATGGCAGTCCAAGTCAAAGCACAGATGTCGTCTATTCCTCTTGGAATTAGGAAAGCAGCTGCTTCAGAGTAATTGCAGCGAGACTTCTTCCAGCATTGAAGAAGCCACTGATGCTGTTTGCAATGTCGGGATCCCAAAGAAAAGGGTAAGGTGTCACTGCTGTTCCAGAGAAAAAGACAAGAAAAGCAACATAGTTTGCACCTCCTGCAAGCACAATGTTTGCAAAGAACATTCAGAAATTGGCTGTGTCTCATGCAAATGACTGTAGTACTTTACTGTGTTCATCAAGTGCATGCAAAAACTGCTTTCATGGCAACTCTTCTTCATGTAATATTATGATAAAGCATTACATTTCAAAACATTTAACCTTCATATAATAAATAATTAATTTGGAATAATATTTTGTCTGTTTAGTTTAAACTTTTCATGGTTAACAATTAAAATTCGTCGTGGGGTCATTTATGACCCCAACGGTATTCAGTGAGTGCAAAAAATCTCGGTAATTCCAGGGTTAAAGAAGTTTAAAAACCAGTATAATTAACTATGTAACCCATGTGATTTAATAACTAAAATGAGCAGATGTGAGATGGAAATCACAGTGACCGTGAACCAGGCAACTCATTCTTACACCACAATCTTTATCACAAGATAGACATCCTAGGAGTCAAAGTATTGAGAGATTCTGTATTGCTAACATTTTATTTATTGATTTAACAGTTTTTCTATACCACCTTATCTTTTAATCAAGGTGGTTTACATTGTAACTTCAATTATTACAGAGAACTTGCAAGAAATACATAATATTGCTGGCGAGAGAGCGAAAGTGAGGGAACAGGAGGAGAGAGTGAGAGGTGCAAGAGGAGGAGTGCATAAGTGGATGGGGCAAAGGAAAATGAGCAGGTGGGGAGGCAATGCTGCACGAGTGAGTAGAGGATGGGGCAGAGTGATTGAGAATAAGGGAAGTGGAATCAAACTGAATGAGGTGATCAGAGGAGATATGGGCAGAGAATGCAGAGATCGCAGGGCATTTAAGGGGGTACGAAGTAATTGTGAGAGTGGTATGTATGTAGAATACCTTCCTTCCTGATCCTAGATCCTTGTTTCCCTCCCATCTTCTATCCTGTTCTCTCTTCTTCCTGTATTGCCTGACTCTCCACATCATCCCCTCCCTATATGTCCCACCCCATCCCCATCCCTCACCCCTCTACCCTTCTTATTTGAGATCTCTTCTCTAAGATCTACTTTTCCTCTGCTGAGATGTTCCCCATGCTTCCCATCCTCCATATCCCTCTCCTTCCTCCTATTCGCTATCCTCCTCCTCCCTTCCCAGCATCTATTATTAAGATCCCTCTCACCCCCCCCCCCAAAAAAAAAGATAAATGAAACAGCCACCAAGGTGCACAACAAATGCCAAAAAATGACTTTTTTAAAAAGTTAAAAAGCAACATAATTAAGTATGTAAATATAAGCAAATTTCTGAAAATTTGCCACATAATTGCTGTGGAATTTGCAAACAATTGCTGCTGAATCTTGAAAAACTCTCTCAGGAGACTGGGAGCTGTGATTATGGCAGATGGTCCTCGCTTCCTTCAGTGCCGCCAGAGAGTGCTACAGGGCAGGAATATACCACGTGGGTGTCTGTGTCTTTGCAAAATACTAGCACAAATCAGCAGAAACCGTGGCTAGTCTGAATACGCAGGCATCAATGTTAGTGTAGATTAGTGCATTCTTGGGTATTTTACAAAATAAGCACATACATCACTACTCTATCCAAACTCTTCCCCTGATCATGCCTACTCCAAAGTCACATACAAGCATGCACCTAATGGCACTGTGCTTACTTTTGTATGTGAGGTAATTGTATGAAACCTCTTATACACATATACTGACATCAGGGCCGGATTTAGCTATACTCCATGTACGCCATGGCGTAGGGCCCACAGCTGCAAAGGGCCCACAAAAATTGAACTAGTTAGGCTTTTTTTTTTTAATAAAATAAAAAAAAACCTGCTGGCTGCCGCCGCGGGGCCCTCTCTGCTGCCGCGGCAGCATGGACTGACCCGCGGGGGCCCCCTCTGTAAGCACGGTCCCTCCCTCCGTGCCTCCGTGTCTCCCTCCGTGCAGGCTGTTAGAGACGCGAAGGCAGACTGTCTCCTTCTGCCTTCCCGACTCTGTTAAGCCCGCAGGGGCTGATGGGAAATTTCCCATCAGCCCCTGCGGGCTTAACAGAGACGCGAAGGAGACAGTCTGCCTTCGCGTCTCTCACAGCCTGCACGGAGGGAGACACGGAGGCACGGAGGGAGGGACCGAGCTTACAGAGGGGGCCCCCGCGGGTCAGTCCATGCTGCCGCGGCAGCAGCGTGGGCCCAGCGGCAGCAGCCAGCAGGTTGTTTTATTTTTAATTAAGTGTTACTTTAGGCCGGGGGGGGGGGTGGGGGTCGGAGTGGTAATTGGGGGGGCTGGGACTGGGGCTGGAAATGGGTCGGGACTGGGACTGGACATGGGCTGGGACTGGGACTGGAAATGGGTTGGGGGGATTAAGGCTGGAGGTGGGCTGATGAGGTTAGGACTGGTAATGGGCTGTGGGCTGTTGGGGGGGGGTTAGAACTGGTAATGGGCTTTGGGGGGGTTAAGACTGGTAATGGGCTGTGGGCTGATGGGGGCTGTCTGGTAATGGGCTATGGGGGGGCTAGGACTGGAAATGGGCTTGGGGGGGTTAAGACTGGAGGTGGGCTGATGGGGTTAGGACTGGTAATGGGCTGATGGGGGGGGTTATAGAAAGGCAAATGTGTTTTGGGGGGTTTAGACTGGTAATGGGCTGTGGGCTGATGGGGGCTGTCTGGTAATGGGCTATGGGGGGGCTAGGACTGGAAATGGGCTGGGGGTTAAGACTGGAGGTGGGCTGATGGGGTTAGGACTGATAATGGGCTGTTGGGGGGGTTTAGAACTGGTAATGGGCTTTGGGGGGGGTTAAGACTGGTAATGGGCTGTGGGCTGATGGGGGCTGTCTGGTAATGGGCTATGGGGGGGGTTAGGACTGGAAATGGGCTGGGGGGGGTTAAGACTGGAGGTGGGCTGATGGGGTTAGGACTGGTAATGGGCTGTGGGCTGATGGGGGGGGTTAGGACTGGCAATGGGCTATGGGGGGCTGACTGGAAATGGGTTGATGGGGTTAGGACTGGAAGTGGGCTGATGGGGGGTTAGGACTGGTAATGGGTTATAGGGGGGGCTTAAACTGAAAATGGGGTGATGGGGGGTTAGGACTGGTAGTGGGTTGGGAGGGTGCTAGGACTGGAAATGGGCTGATGGGTGGCTAGGACTGGAAATGGGCTGATGCAGGGACTAGAAGGGAATGGATGCTGGGTGAGGCTGGAACTAGAAGGGAGCTGATGTTGGGGGAGGATTAGAATGGGATGGGGCTGGAAGAGTAAAATGGAGAAGGGAAAAATATTTTGTGTGGGAGGGATAAAAAAATCTACAATTGGCCGGGTATTGGGAGAGTAAGTGGGGATTGAGGATGGAGGGGTAAAATTTGAGTGGATGAAATAGGAATGAGGAAAGAGCAAAAGGAGAAAGATTAGTATGTTAAAGCAGATGCAGAGAGAGAATGGAAAAAAACTAGAAGAGAGAAGAAAGGACAAATGGACAGCAGACGATGGAGAGTTAGCAGAAGACATGAAGAAACCAGAAGAAAGTGGCTGGAGCAATTGCAGCTGAAAAAAATGCACAAAAGGTAGAAAAATATCTCTTTATTTTGAATTTATTAATTGGAATATGTCAGCTCTGGTAAATGTGCATCATTAACGTCTGCGCTTTGTTTAGTACAAGAGCAAATTAATGTATAGTTTTATTTCTACAGTGTTGTACATTCCAAGTTTGGCTTTTGGGATTCCCAGTTTAATTATTGTCTTCCTGTTTCTAAAATGTGATTACTTGTTTGGTGATGGTCTATATTCTGCATGTGTAACTGAGCTGAGGTGTTCTGTTTATATAATTCCTATTTGACATTGCCACTTGTTCTCTTTCCCCAGTAGGTCATGTATTGTTGTTCTCTGAAATGTATTGGTTTAATATTTGCAGTGTTGCCTTTTGATTGGTAGAGTATGGTGCTTTGTGAGTCCTGGTAGTGCTGTTAGGATACGGCGGGTTTGCTATGGGTTCTAAATGGGCAGTGTTTGTAGTAGTTCCTAATGTGTCTGGCAGTTGGCACTGGATTATAGTAATGTAGAAATCTTTTAGCCTTTCTTTATCCATACACTCATTAAGAGGCACGTTTACTAAAAGTTAGTATATGGTAACATTATGCAAATATTTATGCAAATGAGGCCCTTATGCAAATGAGGCCCACACCCCCCTTGGGCCGCCCCTGCTGGGGGCCCACAATTTTTGTTGGCATAGGGCCTCACTCAAGGTAAATCCGGCCCTGACTGACATATGTGTGCAAATATTCCTTTCTAAAATTCCTTCCCTCATGTGCATTGCATTTATCTAATAGTTCTTCAAACATTAAGTGGGATATTTTAGAAGCCCTATTGGTGCTTTGGACATCTGAAAATGGGCACAGAGAACTCCAAAGCACAGAGATGTCCCTAGTTTAGAAGATTAGTCTGTTGACATCCCCAGAGTGAAGGTGCCCAAGTTGGAACAGGGGCATGGTGTAGGCATGGCCAGGTAGTTCTCAAGAATGTGGACATCCTTGTCCAATTACAGAAATGTCTTGGACATTCTGAGCTTCATCAAAGGTTATATCTGCTCCAGGCACAAATAAGCATCTGAAAAGTACTCGTTTTATCAGAGGAATGTCTGGAGGGTAGAGAAGGAGTTACACTCATATCCTCTTTATTTTACAATTTGATAATGAACACTGATGAGGAATGGTGGCTATGTTTTCATTTTTTTCATGTGAGTGGACGTCCACATATACAACCTTGCTTAAGATAAGAACATAAGATATGCCATACTGGGTAAGAACAAGGTCCATCAAACCCAGTATCCCATTTCCAACAGTGGCCAATTCAGGTCACAAGTACCTAGCAGTTTCCCAAAAAAACAAAGAGGTTCCAAGCAGTGGATTTCCTGGGTCTTCGTTATTAATGGTTTATGGACCTTTCCTCTAGGAATTTCTCCAAAATGTTTTTAAACCCAGCTACACTAATAGTTTTACTACATCCTCTGGTAACGAATTCCAGAGTTTGATTATGTGTTGAGTGAAAAAATATTTCCTCTTATTAGTCTTAAACGGGTGACACTGTAGCCTCATTGCATGTCCCCTAATCTTTCTAATTTTTGATGGCATAAGCAATCAATCTACATTTACCTGTTCCACTCCATTCATTAATTTATGGTCCTCTATCATATCTCCCCTCAGCCATCTCTTTTCCAGGTTGAAGAGCCCTAACTTTTAAGCCTCTCCTCTTAGGGGTATCCTTCCATCCCCTTTACCATTTTGTACCTTTTCTAATAATGTTATATCCTTTTTAAGATATGGCGACCAGAACTGCACACAATATTCAAGGTGTGGTTGCACCATGAAACAATACAGAGGCATTATAATATCCTTTGTTTTTTTCTCCATTACTCTCCTTATTATTGCTAGCTTTCTATTTGCCTTCGTGGCCGCCGCTGCACACTGGACAGAGAGTTTCAACATGTTATCCACGATGACGCCTAAATCTTTTTCCTGGGTGGTGGTTCATAACGTGGAATCTTGCATCGTGTAACCATAGTTTGGGTTGTTCTTTCCTAGGTGCATAACTTTGCACTTATCCATATTAAATTCCATCTACCATTTGAACGTCTAGTCTTCCAATTTATCAAGGTCCTTTTGCAATTTTTCACAATCCTCTTGGGTTTTAACAACTTTGAATAATTTTGTGTCATCTGCAAATGTGATTACCTCACTCATTATTCCAATTTCCAGGTCATTTACGAATATGTTAAAAAGCAGCGGACCCAGCACAGATTCCTGGGGTACACCACTATTCACCTTTCTCCATTGGGAAAATTGGCCATTAAGCCCTTCCCTCTGTTTTCTGTCTTTTAACTAGTTCCTCATCCACAATAGTACACTGCCTCCTCTCCCATGGTTTTTTGATTCACCAAAAATCTCGCATGAGGGATCTTGTCAAAGGATTTCTGAATATCCAGATACACTATATGGACTGGCTCATCTTTGTCTACCTGTTTATTCACACCTTCAAAAAATATAACAAATTAATAAGACAAGATGGAAATCCCTTCCCTATAGTTTCATATCAGGGACGTCTATATGGATGCTGGCTTGGGTGTCCATGCCAGATGTATCTATATTTCTAATATTGGGCTGAAACATAGATGTCCTTGACTTTTTTTTATCACATTCTGCCATCAACACTATGGGAGGGAACCACTGCCTCTGACCGGAACATAGGGATGAAATTCCCTTCAGAGGACTCGAATGAAATGGAATAGGAACAGATGACTCAAGCCTGGAGGAGGACTCAAGATCCAAAACGTCCACTGATGTTTCCTTGACAGATGTCAGGTAAGGCCTGCTGGGAGGTGGAAGTGGCTTTAACCGCTACATGGTTGGAGGCAAGTTGACTAGGCAACTAGAGGCCTGAGTCAATTACGTAAATGGACTTGAGACTGATAAAGATTATGGAAGCTAGAGACTGTGTGTTTGTGGCTCAAGAAAGAGAGCCACCTATTGGTGAAGCAAGGTAGTGCAGAGATATAGCCTCATTTGTATACTGCAATGGGACCACTATAAGGGTTTCCCCTGACAGGGGAGTAGGATTGCCAACCGGCCGGTTTTCAGCCGGCCTGGCCAGTTTTCCTGTGGCCGGGCCGGCTGCCGGCAGAGAACTGAAACCGGCCATTGAAAAGCCAGTTTTTTGCTCTGGTCACGAGATCAGGAGCGGCCAGAGCAGAAAACCGGCTTTGCGATTGCGATTGCGATCGCAATTACAGTCCTGGTCTCCCCCCCACCTCTTGCAGCCGCTGCTTCTGCTTCTTACAGAGCAGTGGCTGCAATAAAGTTAATTTATAAGTAAGGAAACCTGTGAGGGGCCTTCCAGCCCTAAAAAACTCCTTCTGCAGTGCCCGCCCCTCTGATGTCATTTCCTTTTCAACCAGGGACCCTGCAGAAGGAGTTTCATAGGAGCGGAGGGCTCCTCACAGGTTTTCTTACCTTTAAATTAACTTTATTGCAGCTGCTGCTCAACAGGAGCAACAGCTGCACGGGGGGGGGGCGGGTAGTTAAGCTGCACAGGGGAGGAGTTAAGCAGCAGAGGGGGTAAGCTGCACAGAGGTGGGGGGTTTAAGCAGCACAGGAAGTTAAGCTCCATGGGGGGGGGGCTGGTTAAGCTGCATGGGGGGGTTAAGCTTCACGGGGGGGAGTTAAGATGCATGGGGAGGTTAAGCTCCACAGGGGGGTTAAGTTGCATGGAGGGGGGTGTTAAGCTACTTGGGGGGGTTGCGCTCCACGGGGGGAGGTTAAGCTCCACGGGGGGGGGGGGGTTAAGCTGCATGGCAGGGGTTTAAGCTGCACTGGGGAGGTTAAGCTGAACAGGGGGGTTAAGCTGCATGGGGGGGGGAAGGTGAAGATATACTGGGGGGTGAAGCTGCACGGGGGGGATGGGGAAGGTGAAGCTGTACTAGGGGGGGTGAAGCTGCACTGGGGAGGGAAGGTGAAGCTGTACTGGGGGGGGGGCGGAAGGCTCCACACAGATTTAAATTTATTTTTACCTTAACTTTATTGCAGCCGCTGCTCTGTAAGAAGCAGGAGCAGCGTCTGCAAGGGGAAAGAGGTGGCAGAAGGGACTGACAGGTGGAATGTGAGGGCTGGAAGAGAGCTGAAAGGTGGGGAGGAGGTGGCTAGAAGGGAGCTGACTGAGGGGGTAAGGGGGGCTCAAAGAGAGCTGACACCTGGGAATGGTACTGATAAGTGACTGGGTAATGGGAAGGAGGCTGGAAGGGAGGGGGCACTGAGACTGGAAGGGAGCAGAAACGTGGGGATGGCCCCCGGAAGGCGGATGAACAGAGTGTAGGGTGACTGGAAGGGAGTTGACATGGGGAAGGCACTGGGAGTGGAAGTGAGCTGATACCTGGGATGGTGTTTGGACTACAAGGGGCTGGACAGTGAGGAAGGAGGGGGACTAGAAGGGAAAGGACACCACTGAGAACACAAGGGGATTGGCATTGGAGTGTAATGGGAGGGGAGGACTGAAAAGGGGGCTGATGGAGGGTTACTGGAACTGGAAATAGGCTGATGGAAGGAAGTGAAGAAAAGAAAAGAAGGGGGCGGAGCTAGCCGCGAATCGTGATGGCCGCTTAAAATCTCTCTCCTGCCTGAACTGCAGATTCCGACCTTTCTTCCTGCACACAGAGGTGATTAGACCGCTTTAAAATTTGTCAGCTAATCCATGAGCAAATGGCGACACTAAAACCAGCAAAACTGGAGTTTACGCCGGCAGCGGGGCAAGCGGTGAAACGCCTAAAGCACGACGCGGCCTCCCCGCAAAAGGCAAAGCCCGATAGAGACGCCGACGAAGGAGTACGTGAAATCCTGGCGGAGTTGAGAGCGATGAAGGAGCTGATGGTGAACAACGGGGAAACCTTAACCCGAGTGCAAGAGGAGTTGCATGAAGTGCGTGAGAAGTTGGGAGATATGGACGGACGCTTGGTGAAAGTGGAGGCCTTGGTGCAGAAGCACGATGGTGAGATTTCGCAATTAGGCCCATTAGCCAAGAGAGTGGCTCTCCTTGAAGGGCAGCTGGAGGAGCAGAGTAATCGATCCCGCAGGAGTAATGTACGGATTATTGGTATGCCAGAGGGAATCGAGGGGAATGACCCGATTGGATATATGGAGCGAATGATTCCGGAGCTCCTTCAAGTCAAATTCTCAGCCCCCTTTGAAATAGAAAGGGCGCATCGGGTCCCCATCTTAACTTCATCGGCAGCGAAAAGGCCTCGCCCAATGTTAATTAAAGTTCTCCGGTACCCCCAGGTGTTGCATATCATGCAGGTCGCCAAACAGAAGAATTCCCTGCTGCTGAATGGCAACAAGATAGCTTTCTTCCCAGATCTGTCTAAAAAAACGGTAGATCGACGCCGGGAGTTGCTGGAATGCCGGCCAATGCTCCAAAAAATTCAGGCACGTTATGGACTTTTTTACCCAGCGAAACTGAGGGTAACAGTGGATAACGTCACCAGGAACTTTGAAACAGCAGTGGCGCTGCGGGCATTCCTTCAGGATTTCTCCCGGATGGAAGTTGGTCGATGAGATGGGTCTCCAGGATCCTAGTTGCAGCAGGGGATGGAGATAGCTTCCCCAGAAGGCCGGAGTATTTGAAGGCCGGCTTGGGGAAGGATGGATTGTAATGAAGACGCTGAACTGAAAGCTTCTCATGGAGCATAACAATGCTTCTTTTGTCCTCTAAATCGTCTCTCTATCTCTAAGGACATAGCAGGAAGGATGCTGAATGAATAACGATCTGGACTTATGGTAATGTAACTGCATACATGAGGAGTAAGAATGGAAGGGAAGAAAGGGATATTGATATACTGTATTGTTTACTCTTATGGTTATAGGCAGGGGAGGGAGGGTGGGTTGGCTGGTTTGAATGCAGAGGGTGGAGCACTCCGCTGTGCAAATGGGGTGGTGGTTAACAGTTTTGTTTGTTTATTGGCTATGTATATGTTTTCTGAGTAGTAAGCTGGAATGGCCTTATGGCACCTGGCGATGGATAGAGATCCCGGAGAACCGTTTTTGTCTCATGGCCACTGGGGGACTTAAACTCCTAACTCTGAATGTCCAGGGCATTAATAATCCCATCAAACGTACAAAAATATTATTGTATTGCCAGAAGCAGAGGGCAGATGTCATATACCTGCAGGAAACACGTCTGACCCTAGCTGAGTCCAATAAAGTCTGCAGTGGTACCTACCAGAATATCTTGGCGTCACCTGCACCAACTAAGAAAGGTGGAGTGATTATTCTACTCCGGAGGACTTTGCATCCAACCATCTTGGAGACTAGGATAGATCCTAACGGCAGGTGGGCTAAAGTGAGACTACAGATTGGCTCAGAGGATTATACTTTATTAGCGGTTTACGGCCCTAATGTCGAAGATCCGACTTTTTTTCCAACAGCTAGCGGATGAACTGCAGGCGTCACCGGCTACCCACCTGATACTTGGGGGGGACTTCAACATGATCCAAGATCTGCTGTTGGATCGTACCCCTTATCGGCCCCAGAATAAACCCAAGGCGCTTGGAGTACTGCAAGGATTGGTGGAGGCATTTGATCTTGTGGACCCGTGGCGACTAATGCATCCCAGTGCTCGAGAATATACATACTACTCTATCCCACATCAATCACAAACTAGACTTGATTATTTTCTAATATCCAAGACACTTCTGTCGCGCATCAGTGAGGTGGAGATTTTACCCAAAACCATATCGGATCATGCCGCTATAGTCATGAGGCTGGGAGCCAGTACGGTTAGGACAGTCGCACATGAATTTTCGAATGGATAAAGCTTGGCTTACAGATGCAGAGTTTCTTGACTATATGCGTTCCGGCATTGACACGTATCTGGAATGCAATAAGATTGAAGATACGGCTACATGGGCCTGGTGGGAAGCTCTTAAGGCGACTCTGCGTGGCCTCATGACTACATATGACATCCGGCAGAAGAAATTGCGACGGGGGAAATTGATGGAATTGCAAACCTCAATAGGAGTAGGGGAGAGACTTTTAGCTAAGAAATCGGACCCACTGGTGTTGATTCGGTTACAGCGTCTCCGCTATCAGTACAATGCTATCCTGAGTACCGAAGCCCAGCGGGTGCAACAAATTCAACAAAGTGTATTTTATCAGGAGAGCAACAGAGCTAGCCCGCTGTTAGCTAGAGAGCTGAGGGCGCAGTCGTCGCGAACCCGTATTGCCGGATTGGATGACGGACAAGGTCATGTGTTGGTTAAAGATGAGGATATCCTGGAGAGGTGCAGGGAATTTTATCAAGACCTCTATAAATCCGAAGTAATTTGGAAGGAAGACTTTTTTCAAAGTCTGACTTCTGATATACAGAGACCGCAATTAACACAACAACAGATACTGGGGCTGGAAACGGAGATAACCTGTGCGGAGATTGACAAAGCTATGCAACAGTTGGCCAGTGGTAAAGCATGCGGTCCCGACGGTATACCATTAGAATTTTATCGTGCCTTCTCTGCTCTTTTGATCCCTGAACTGCAGACCTATTACAGTCGACTGTATGAGGAATACCCGGACACGGGAGCGCTCTCAGAGGCTACGATTGTCATACATCCAAAGCCAGGTCGAGATCCTCTAAGAATTGAAAATTATCGACCTATCTCCCTTCTCAACTCTGATTATAAAATTTATGCCAAAGTCTTGGCTAATAGATTGAATAAAGTGTTGAGTACTCTTATACATCCCGACCAGTCCGGTTTCATGTCAGGAAGGTCGACAGTGGACAACGGAAGGCTGTTAGCACACGTGTTATTGGAAGCTCAGCGAATCCAGCGCCCGCTTATGGGGCTTGCATTAGACGCAGAAAAAGCCTTTGATAGGATTGAGTGGACTTATCTCTTTCGCTCCATGCAATGGTTTGGCTTTCAAGATCACTTTCTGAAACGTATACAGATGCTCTATGCTCATCCTAGCGCGCGGATCTTAGCCAATGGAACCTTATCCTCTGTCTTCCGTTTACACAGGGGTACGCGACAAGGGTGTCCCCTGTCACCGCTACTTTCAATCTCGCTCTGGAACCGTTGGCTATTAGCATAAGACAGCAAGAGGCCATTCGTGGTATTGGAATATATATGGACACCACTACAAGTTGTCAGCGTATGCTGATGATGTATTCCTATTTGTGGAGCCGGAATCTATTGACGCTCTACTACATACTATAGCAAGTTACTCCGCTGTCTCTGGCTACAAACTGAATCTCACCAAAACGGTGGCTATACCGTTAAACAGCATGGTGACGGGTGATTTACTGGAGAATTTTCCATTTAAGATAGAGTCGAGTTCTTTCAAGTATCTGGGAGTTGAATATTCTACCACCCTATCGGGCACTGTGAGACACAACGAAATCCATTGTGTGAAGCTAGTGCAAGAATGCATCCAGAGGTGGAACCCCCTTCACCTGACGTGGTGGGGCAGACTCGAGACCATAAAAATGGTGATAGTCCCTAAAATTAATTATATCTTAAGTATGATACCAGTGTTATTCTCGCCCAGTTTCTACAAAAATCTGAGTAAGATGCTGCTCGCCTTCCTGTGGCGAAATAAGACTCCTCGGATCGCACAATGGAAGCTCAAGCTGGCGAAGGGGAAAGGAGGAGTGCAATTTCCTGACTTCCTTTGGTACCATGCGGCAGCTATGTTAAGACAAGGGTGTTTGTGGAGTGATGCAGCAGTGGAAGCAAGCGATCCACACTGGCTACACATTGAAGCTGCCATCTGTGAACCAATTCCGCTGGGACTCTGTATAGAAGCGAGTAGGATCCCTGGGGGGAAATCCAACTTAGTAATTCAAGCGACGCAGCAAGCCTTTCAAATGCTACAAAATTCAGATTCAGAGTGGCAGGGTTTCACTGCAGAGACCCCTATTTGGCTCAATTCCAGATTTCAGATTGCGGGAGAGTGTTTTCTTTGGCCCAAATGGTTCCGGCATGGTATATGCACTCTGGGGCACCTGATGGTTGGAGGCCGGTTTAAAACCTATCGAGAGTTACAACAGGAATTCGATCTACCGGACAGCGGGATGTTCCAATGGTGCCAACTGAGGCATTGTCTGGGGAAGGCAGAAGTTACACCAATTGGCCTTCCAGCGATTAGCACCTGGAAAACAAAAGTTCAAGAGCTGCGAGAGGGCACGCGGATTGTCTCCAACATAGTCTCACTACTACGTGAGGGGCGGAGCCAATCCTGTGATAGTACACAATCCAGGTGGGAATTGGAAGTTGGCTGCTTAGAAGGAAAGGAAGACTGGACGTACTTTTGGCAGTCACAGATCAGGATAGCATGCTCCGCCTCCTTGACACAAACGTTGTTTTTTTCTGGCACACAGGGCGTATCTGACCCCTATCAAAATGTCGAAGTGGCAAGATCCAGCTGATAATCTTTGCTGGTCCTGCAAAGTTGATCCTGGTACATTAGAACATATGCTGTATACTTGCTCCAAGCTGCGTATGTACTGGCGACAAGTTTGGAATAGAATCTCTCAACTGCTGGGTATACATGCCCCGTTGACATTTCGAATTATAATCTACCGCTCACGAGCGGGAATCCCAGGTTTACTTAGCAAAGATTATCCGAGTCTGGATCTACTACTGGGACTAGCGCTAAAAGCCCTGATGAGCCATTGGAAAAATCTTGCAGCCTTACACTATGAGCAATGGTGGAACTTGTTGTGTGCCCATCGTATTTATGAGCGATTATATGTGCAGCGACATCCCTATCTACTTCGGAAGATGGCAAAGTGGGTTGCCCTGGACTCCAAGATTATTCCCAGTTCACGGTGATTGGTATCGGGATTCTCTGTCCATCGCCGGAGGCCATACCATAGTCATAATGATGTTGATATAATATATACGATTGTATATTAATCATGTTGTTTAAAGGTGCCTGTCTAACGTGTCATTCTATTGTTATTACTGTCTTGTACTCTTGCATAGCCAAGTTTTTGGTTAGTTGTTCTTGTTGTTTAGAATATGTGATGTTTGTAAGTAATAAAATGCTAAATAAAAATTTAAAAAAAAAAAAAGAAAAGAAAAGAAAAGAAGAGACAAGAAATGGCAGATAGACTATAGACCATAGAAAACGAGCTAAGAGAAGACAGGAAAATGGAAGCCTCATATCGGAAACAGCATGATCAGAGAATAAAATGGTCATACAACAAAGGTAGAAAAAATAATTTTATTTTCAATTTAATAATTGTACTTTGTACTACCTTTATATTTTACACAGTATGGGGAACTGCATCTCTTATTTATCTGATACTGCATTGCATGCAGAGTCTGTCTTCTTGGGGTTTCAATTTAATTTTTGTCTATATATTTCTCTTTTTGTTTTGTGCTCATTTATTGATGAAGACCTGTCGGTATTGTGTGTGTGTGTGTACAACCAATGCTGCGTGTTCTGTCAGTATATCATTTCTGTTTAAGAATGTGTAGAAATCTTGCTCGTTCAGTTTGCACATTGCACTCTCTGCAATTTTTTGGGGGACAGGGGGTGGAGCAAGGGTGGGATGGGGTGGACCAGGGGGTGGGGCAGGGGCGGTGTTGGGGTGGGCATGGGTGGAGCGTGATTAGCCACAGGTGGCGGGTTTTTATCCTTCAAAAAGTTGGCAACCCTACAGGGGAGGAAGCCAGGAAGTCACAGAAGTTGATTCCAGGGAGGAAAGTGATAGAACTCTTATGCTGAGCTTTATTAGGGAATAAAACTGTAGCTTGTCTTTTTTACCCTGCGCGTACAGGGACTATTATCCATAGACCCTCAGGCCTTGGAAACTTTAAAAGCAGAGTTCCTCAGTGTCTTATAGTAACACCAAGTAGATTAGAATAGAGATGGGAGGATTTTACAGCAGAGTTGTTACAACAGGAGATGATTTTGGGATACTTGTTCTACAAGCAGGGTTACTGCTGTTGTGCTATTGCAGAATTAATCTTTAGGTTCTGGGTGACTTTTGTAGGGTTTTACTCTTACTTTGCAATATGCCTGGTATTAGAGAGGGTCTATGTTTATTGGTATTGGTACAATTAATAGAGATAGCAAATCTGAAACCTAATAGCCATTTGACAACCTCTCAAAAGAACTTACATATTTCCAGAATACTGCAAATATTGTTTTATTTAATATGATTCTATTTTGGTGCATTATTTTGATTTTTTTTTTGGGCACATAATTTCCTGGAGTATATTTGGTGTGCCCATTATTATCGATAACAAGAATACGAGGGGAGAGGCCACTGGTATAGTTGCACCAGATCAGACCGTGAAAGGGTCCTTCCCCACTGTTCCTTTACTGCTGACCTAGTTCTTGCATCCCTACCCAGGGATTTTAACTTGCTACACCAGCCCTGCCCCACTTTAACCCTGCTCCACTTTCACCTCTTCAAACAGTTGAGTCACCTATAGCGCCATGTTAACAGCTAATACAGCTTAGTAATGGTCCTACAGTACAGCTACCATTTTGTACATCGAGTTAACTTGTGGGCAGCATTGTTAAATTGTCAGATTGTTCTAGTGCTAATTGTTTTCCTAATTATGTAACATGCACAGTGGTGCTTACTAAGTAAACCCCCTGCTAACACAAGCAAATTTGAAAGTATATTTTAATCTCACAGTCTGAGGCAGGTGGTAATGAGGTTGCCAAGCTCACAGATTGAAGCATTGTTTTTGCATTGAGCATCTCAAAGCATTTCCTGAATGTTTCCTTTCCCTATTTTAAAATCCCAGGACTAATCACATCCAAATTTCTGCAGTAGACGTTCAAAAGCCATTTGCTGTACATCAAAAACAGCTGGTTTAAGCATCTCAAAGGTCAAATGAAGGAGAAAGTCTGAAACCTTGTTACAAGCAAGATGAAGAACAAGCTTGAAGAAATCATGTCACTGCCAACCTGTCAAGAAGGGAAAAAATAGTACAGTACTGAAAGTATGTGACTCAACTGAGAACATGAAGGCAATTTTATAACAGCGTGCCTAAGCTGTAAAGGTACACAGTTATGTAGACCTCTATCCTCCTGAAAGCCCACACTACTGTTTGATCTACATTTGTTAGAGCAGTCGTTCCCAACTTGTGGTCCATGGACCCCGGGGGATCCGTGAGACCATTATAGGGGATCTGCAGGACACAGAAAGGAGAAAAAAAAATCAGATAGGGATTGATTGGGGGGAGGGAGAAAGAAACAGATTGAATGGTGAAAGCTGGCTGGAGGGAGAGAGACAGGAAAGGGAAGGAAAATAAAGAGGGCTAGTGGTAATAGTCTTGATGCTGAGGAAAGGGGGAACTGGAAGTGTGGTGGAGATGAACTAGGATGTCCCTGAACTTTCTGGAACGTGATAAGAGGTCCACACAACCAAAATGGTTGGGAACCCCTGCATCAGATTATTGCTGCCCACAACTCCAGCCAAAGTGTAAGAAGTGTGACTTATGTGCCACCCACTCCACAAATTCTGTCTGCATCATAGAAACATAGAAGCATGACGGCAGAAAAAAACCACATGGCCTATCTAGTCTGCCCTTCCATATCAACTACTACAATAGCCCCCTTTTCATCCTTTAGAGATCCTCTGTGTTTGTCCCATGCTTTTTTTTAATTTCAGATACTGCCCTCCACTGGGAGACTATTCCACGTATCTACCACTCTTTCCATAAAGAAATATTTCCACATATTATTCCTGAGTCTATCCCCTTTCACCCTAATCCTATTTCCCCTTGTAGCAGAGCTTGCTATCAATCGAAAGAGGCTCTTCTCCTGTGCATTTATGCCACAGAGAATATTTAAATGTCTCTATTATATCTCCTCTATACCGCCTTTCCTCAAAAATATACATATTAAGGTCCTTAAGTCTGTCCTCATATGCTTTATAACGAAGACCACTAACCATTTTAGTGGCCACCCTCTGTACTGACTCCAACCTGCTTATATCCTTTTGAAGGGGCGGTCTCCAGACTTGCACGCAATACTCCAAATAAGATTGCACCAAAGACTTATACATAGGCACTATCATCTCCTTTTTTCTGCTGGCCATTCCTCTCATAATGCACCCAAGCATCTTTCTAGCTTTCACCATCACCTTTTCTGCCTGTTTAGCTACTTTAAGATTGTCAGACACAATCACGCCCAGGTCCCACTCTTCTTTTGTGGACAGAAATACTTTACCCCCTACACTGTACCACTCCCTTGGATTTTTGCAGCCCAAATGCATGGCCCTGCATTTTTTAGCTTTAAATCTCAGCTGCCAAATTCTAGACCATTCCTGAAGCTTAGCTAAATCCCTCCTCATGTTATCTATTCCTTACTGGGTATCTACTCTACAGCAGATTTTGGTATCATCCACAAACAAGCAAACCTTAAACGACAGCCAACAAAGATGTTAAAAAGAATCGGACCAAGGACAGATCCCTGCGGCACACCACTGGTAATTTCTCCTCAGAGTGAACTCCATTTATCTGCACCTTTTGTTGCCTCCCACTCAACTAATTTCTACCCCATTAAGTAACTTTAGGGTCCATCCCTAGGGTGCTCAGTTTGTTTATAAGTCACCTGTGCAGAATGGTGTCAAAAGCTTTACTGAAACCTAAATACACCACATTTAGGGTTCTCCCTCGGTCCAACTCCCTGGTCACCCAGTCAAAGAAATCAATCAGATTTGTCTGACAAGACCTGCTTCTGGTGAATCCATGCTGCCTTGGATCCTGTAATCCATTGGACTCCAGAAACTTCACTATTTTCTCTTTCAGCAGCATTTCCAATAATTTACTCACCACAGAGGTTAAACTAACTGGCCTGTAGTTTTCAACCACATCCTTACTTCCGCTTTTGTGTAAAGGGACCACATGTGCCTTTCTCCGGTCCTTTGGCAGCACTCCCGACTCCAACAAGGCATTGAAAAGGTCAGTCAGTGGAGCTGCTAGAACATCCCCACGTTTCTTCAGAATTCTCGGATGTATCCCATACGGTCCCATCACTTTATCTACTTTTAGTTTAGTTAGTTCCTCACAAACACAGGCTTCTAAAAATTGTCCCCGTCGCTTCTGTTCCTATTTGTGGGTGTTTTCTGAGGTTCTGCTCTTGGTCCTTCATGTTCCTCCACTTCATTCTTGAGTCTCCCAATACCACTTTTTCCCTTCCTCCTCTCACTAACATGTCTGAAAAAGTCTTATCCCCCCATTTTATTGCATTGGCTACTTCTTCTTTTTGTATCTTAGATTTCCTGAATACTTTGTTAGCATCTCCAAGTTCTTCCAAATATAGATGCCTGTCTTCCTCTCTCTGTGATCTATTGTATTTCATGAAGGCCTCCCTTTTTTTCTTCACCTTTTCAGCTACTACTTTTAAGAACCATAGTGGCCTCCTTTTTCTTTTATCTTTATTTACCTTTCTAACAAAAAGGTTGGTTGCCCTTAAAATATCCCCTTTCACTTTTGCTCACTGTTTTTCTACATCCCCCATTTGTTCCCATCCCGCTAACAACTCCTTGAGATATTTGCCCATCTTGGCAAAGTTAGTTTCCTAAAGTCTGAGACCCTTGCTTTTGAATGGAGTTTAACAGCCCTAGTCCTAATAGTGAACCACAGCATCTGGTGATCACTGGATGTGAGATGATTTCCCACCTTAACATCGGAAACACTTTTACCACTGGTAAGCACCAAGTCCAGTATCTAGTAGGGATGTGCTTGGTAAATGACTCCAAGAGTATACTTAAACATGGTTTCACAGAATTTTTGTCACAAGAACATGGAAAAAGAACAGACTTTGCAGTATGTCTCTAGAGCAGGAGTCAACAGATTCACAAGGCAAACAATCCAGGAAGGGTTTTCCATAGACTAGACAAACATTGGGCCAATCAGGGAGCAAGAATGAAGATCATCAGAAATACAAGACACAGTTAAGAGCAGGCTGACTAAAATCAGCCCTCCTGGAGTCATAATAACTCCTCCTGCAAGATGC
Organism: Ichthyophis bannanicus; assembly: GCA_033557465.1. NCBI lineage: Eukaryota > Metazoa > Chordata > Amphibia > Gymnophiona > Ichthyophiidae > Ichthyophis > Ichthyophis bannanicus. The sequence continues at coordinate 760,371,988 of CM066035.1, forward strand.
TTGTCTTTAAACTCCAGTCACTGGTTCAAGGCCAACCTGTGATAACAGTGGAGAGCAGGAAAATAGAGCTACCAAAAGAACCCTTCTTCTTTATTTGCCTGAAACCTCTAGTAATCTTTCAGCTATGTTTTTTCTTTGGTCAGCAGCCACAACCACAATTAATAAAATTGCCCTGCAGTGAGCATTTATAAAAACAAAATGACACAAATTGAAACTTTATTAAAACAAGTTGAAACGTATGCACATATACTTTGGCCAAATGGTGCATGTCTGTCATGGGTGTGTGCATCACAGACTGTTTGCATGTGTGTGTGTCACTACGTGCATGCTGGCAGTGTGTATCATGAGTGGTGGAGGGTGTATCAAGGGTGTACCCATCTTGACAGTGTGTGTTAGGGGCCTGTGTATGGGGGTGGGGCATGTAGTCTTCTTGCTCCCCTGTACTTTCTCCATCCTGCAGAACTATTCCCTATCCCTCTGCTTGGCCACTCTCCCTCCCCTCCTTTCCATCCAACTCCTTTCACTCACCTCCTCCCTTCTTGCACTTTCTCCCTACATTAAATTCCCTCCTTTCACTCTCCCAGTTCCACTCCTCCTCTTCCACTCTTCCTGTAGTCTGCTCCTTTCCTTACCTCCTCTCTATCCCACCCCATATGTCCTGCCATCCACTTACCCTGCCCTTCTCTTTTTCTCTACCTTATACCTCTCTCCTCTCACACGCTAATCCCGCCCACATAAGAACATAAGACATGCCATACTGGGTCAGACCGAGGTCCATCGAGCCCAGTATCCTGTTTCCAACAGTGGCCAACCCAGGTCACACGCACCTAGCAATGCTTATGCCTGCCCTCTCCCCTTCTCCAGTGGGCAGCTGTGCCATGCTGCAGGGAGCTGGAGACTCCTGATAGTCTTTAAGCAATGCCAGCACCACTCTTGCATCAGTGGGAGTTGGGGACCCAACCGGCCCTCCTTCAGTACCAGGGCCACACTTGCATCAGCAGAATCTCGGACTCGCATCAGCAGAATCTCGGACTCCTGCCGGTCCTTCATCAGTGCCCGGGCCACTCTTTCCTTCTGTATCAGGGCTGTCCTACTAATGGGAGCTGGGGACGCCTGCCAGCTCCTTATTTGTGCTAGAGCCACTCAGTGTCAGTGGGAGATGGGGTCCATGGCAGCAGAAACACTTCTGCCCATCCTTCACATAGGTATGTCTCTGCTTGGAGACAAACCTATGCGTATGGACAGACAACTGCAAACAATTAGCTATAGCCTCCACAGTAAGCGCTATCACTTACGAAAACTGCGCCTAACAAAACAAAAAAAATCTGCAAATCACACAGGAAACTAAATAGAACACATTTTTTTGCCTGCACACCTCTAATATCTACCTTGGCCAAATGAAAGGCTGGAAGGTGTGGGATCCACAGGCATCAGAAGTGGAATCTTTAGGTCCAATGGCTACATATTTCAGAAAGACTGGATCAGGACTGGATCATTCTACTGAGCCCTAGAATGTAAGACTGAAGCTGCGTTGGTTAGGTAAAATGCTTTGAATGCTGTGTTCTGATAAAGAGGTATATAACATTTTCTAAATAAATATATTTTTATACATAAATTCGCATAGCAGAAATTTTCCATTCATTTTTGATAAATTTTGCACATTTTTTTCTATGTTTCACGCATTCGTTTGTTCATTTCAGAAATTAACGAGCATAAAATTTGATTTATGTCCATAAAAATTAAGGTATGCACACTATTCAACTTCCGAATCGCCAACTCTGAGATTTTATAATAGTTCAGAAAGGCTCATTTTATAAAGGCAACATAGGTGCCTATGGACTAATATGAAATAAAATCCCAGACCAAGCTGCTGCAGCACATAGATGCTGACCCATTTACTATTGCTGCGAAGGAGATGGCAATGTGTGCATTTCTCTGTTCGAGCACTTCTATATTTCATAAAATATGCTGGTACCCAATATGCCCCGGGAATACAAGAGGCAAGTATTTATTTACTGCTGCCTCGTCACCATGAATACTTATAGGTATGCAGTGTATTTTTCCTAACAAAAAAGGCGCAGAACCTTTTCATTAATACATGAGGACCATGGGTCAGTTTTAGCAGGCAATAAAAAAGGTGCCAGTACTCAGTACCACCACATGCCCCCTCAAAATGGGAATGGAGGAGTACCCTAGTGGTTAGAGCACTGGCTTGGTAGCCAAAAGGCAAGGTTTAAGTCCCACTAATGCTCCATGTGGCCTTGGGTACGTCACTTAACCCTCCATTGCCTCAGAAGAAAGGCCTGGCAATCTACTGCCAAGAAAAGCCAGGAGCTGCTGAGTCAGCACCGACTCGAAAGCACGCATTGCAAGCCCTGCCTGGACACATACTGCAGAGTGATTTTGTAAAAGGCCTTTACATGTGGAAAAGCTGTTATAAAAAAAAAACCTGTAAAGTTAATTTAATGTGCACTCTTTATATGTATAAATTTCCAAATCAAATGGATGCTAAAGAATTCACCCCTAGTTCCCATAGCTAGTTGGTTTGTGTGTGTACAGTAATTACACAGATTGTAATGGGCTTCTCCCATGTTTTGGTCTGGTTCAGATCATGCACTCTTGAAGATGACATTGTTGTACATCCCTTTCCCCATCCAACCATTTTTCCTGCCCTAGATTGCTCTTGGGGGTAATATCCCCTAAAATGTGTTAGTTTTGTGTATACCATAACAATAATGAACCTACCTTCTAAGCCAGGAAATGTGGCATATGATCTCAATTTCTCAGAATTGCTGCTAACACTCGCCATAATATTTGCATCATGCCAAAGAAAAGGCTTTCGTAGAATGCAATATAGGACATTGGAAAGGTGCTTTAGATCAAACCTATAGCACTCAAAACTCAGAAATATTTCTGTACATATCTTTCTGTCACATTTTCTTGATCTTCTGCTGTATTTATTGATATAGAATTCCCTTTTCCAGGATTCACAAAATAATCACGTGGCACTTATGGATCTATTATCAATGCAGTTCTCATGTTTTTCTCCTCTACCATTATATCTGGTTTCCTTGCGTTAGCATGCTTTGTAAATGCAGTTCTCCATGGACAAGCAGGATTGCGTCAGCCACACCTGGTGTCGTCCTCCGGGCGGCGCCAACACGGAATTGCTCTCCAGAGCTCGGAAAGTTGAGACTTTCTGAGCCCGCCCTGGTAGCCCAGGTGGCCACCCACCGTTCCGCCCCCTAGCCACCAGTATTCTTCCTTCCGCCTTGCCGGCAAGACGGACCCTGCTCTCTCTCCATATTTTTTTATTATTTTATTTGTTATTTTCTTCTATCATCATGACCAAAACCGGTCTGAAAAAATGCCTCCTTTGCAAGAAAAAGATGAGCTCTACGGATCCCCATGACAACTGCCTACGCTGCCTGGGTTCCGACCATAATACCGAGCAATGCGACAATTGCGGGAGAATGTCCCCTAGGACTTTAAAGACACGGGGGCACAACTTGAAGGAAATTCCCTCCGAGGATGCACAGCCAGTACCTGTTGCTGCTCCGACGGTTCCCCTGCAGGGCCCGGCTCTGGAAGTGCCCGTTGCGGCCTCCTTCCACGACCGTGGTGCCGACTGTCTCCAGCCTGCTTCTGCAACACCTTCCCTGGCTCCCGTGGTGGATCAGCATGGTGAGGTGAGGCCTACCGGCTCTGCGCCGACGGAAAGGACTAAGGAGAGCCATGCGGCCTTAAAAGATGGCGCCCGTGCTCAGTCCTCCAGCTCCGGGAATCGGTCCTCCAGCCACGCCCCCTCCGAGAACAGGCCCGACCAATCGGAAGGCTCCAATGCCACCGCGGCTGGGATTGGTCGCCGCAGGTCCTCCAACCACGCCCCCGGGCTCCTCCAGCACTCGGCGGCGTTGGGGAGCCATGACAACGCCTCCCGCCGCGGCAACAGATCTCCTCCGCATCGCAGGCACTCCCGGGACCGCAGCAGTTCCAGCGGCAGCAGCCCCGACGATCGCAGTCGCCGTCGGGGCGGAGGGGGAAGGCGAAGGCGGTCCAGCAAGAGCGGCAGCCGGTCGGACTATCAAAGGAGCACTAAGAAGAGCAAAAACAGCAGAAAACGCCGCCGCCACAGCTCCAGCAGCAGCTACTGCAGCTCTCCCGACAGACGCAGAGGCTCCAGGCACAGAGACGCACGGTCTAAGCGCCGCACCAAGCATCGGCGCCAGAAGCGCAGAAGGAGCCACGTAAGCATCTCTGCCTCCCCCAGCCCCTGTCGCAGCATACGCAGCGGATCAACCTCCAGCTCTGTGGTGCGCCTGCTGTCTCAATTGCTGAAACAGGCTACAGGGGCACCCCCTGCACACTTGCCTCAAACCACTCCAGCAGAGCAGGAACCCCTGCATGTAGACGCACGGGCTGGGGACACCCGGGTGCCCTCGCCAGACATTACTCCCTCGAGCGACCCGCTCCCGGACGCGGACAGAGGTGATCTCGAAGACGCAGTGGTGGGGTCTGCGGCCCACACCAATGGAGGCATGACCCCGGAGCGAGGGAACTCTCCAGATCCGGAAGAGCCACCGCCCCCAGAGGACCTCACCTACCCAAAATTCTTGCTCAAACTGGCCTCCACCCTGTCCCTACAAGGTCGAGATGACAAAAAAGATGAGATGCCGGAGGTTTTGAAATACCTCGCCACCCCGAGGACTGTGTTTACGCTGCCTATCCACCAGACACTCCGAGACAATCATCTGAGGCTCTGGCAGACTCCGGCGTCCGGCCGCCCCTTTCCCAGGAGGCTCGAGACTAAGTACCAGGTGCAGCCTGTTCCAGGATTTGCGTCCCCACAACTGCCTCATCACTCCATAGTCGTGTCATCAGCCCTCAAGCGCGTGAAGTCTTCACGCACACATGCCAACAGCCCGCCTGGTCGGGACCACAAGCTCCTCGATGACATCGGGAGGAAGGTGTACCAAGGGGCCATGCTCAACGCGAAGATTGCGGCCCACCAATTTCAGAAAATCCTCTTCCAGGATGCATGCATGGCGAACCTGAAAGCCACGCTATCGTATCTGCCCAAAGGGTCCCAGAGCGGGGCGTCTGCAGCTCTCACAGACATGCTGGAATGCAGCAAACACCTTGCAAGTGCTACCTTCGACTCCTTCGACATAGCACTGAGGACCGCCGGAACAGCCATCTCAGCAAGGCGATGGGCATGGCTCAGGGCATCCAGCCTACGTGACGACACGCATGACAAGATAGCCGACACCCCCTGCTCCGGAGAGTCCCTCTTCGGAGACCAGGTGAAAGATACAGTCAATGACTTAAAAGAGCACTGTACCACACTACAGACCCTCGCAGAAGAGGGCTTTGAGTGCCACAACAACTCCCAGAAGAGCAAATTTCAAAGGAAACCCTACTACTCCTCCAGCAAGAGGTACCCCTCCAACAACAAATGGAGCAGCAACAACAGGTACAAGGGCAACTCCTACCAAGGACCCTCGCACCAGCGCAACACGCAGAGGGACCGTAAGCAGAAGAAGGCAAGTGCGCCCGCGAGCAAAGCTGGGCCCTCCTTTTGACGCCAAACCTCGGCGAACCCCCCGGACCGGGGGACGCCTGACACAGTTTTTGACACATTGGCAAAGAATATCCTCAGACTCCTGGGTCCTACGGATTATCAGAGAAGGCTACCGCATACGCTTTGCAGCCACTCCGCATCAGAACTTCCCACCTGCCAGCGACACCCCTCAGAATCTCAGGCTGGCCATGGTCACGGAACTGTTGCGACTACTGGACTCTCGGGCCATAGAGGAGGTCCCCCCTTCCGAGAGAGGCTCTGGTTTTTACTCAAGATACTTTCTCATTGCCAAACGCACAGATGGGGTTTGCCCCATCCTAGACCTCCGCCGGCTCAACAAGTTCATCATCAAAGAGAAATTCCGGATGTATTCACTGAACACCATCCTTCCTCTGATTCAAACCGGCGACTGGATGGCATCTCTGGACCTGCAGGATGCGCACACCCACATCCGCATTCACAAGTCCCACAGGAAATACCTCCGTTTTCAGGTGCTAGACCAGCACTATCAATACAGAGTCCTACCCTTCGGACTGTCTCCCGCTCCGCGGGTCTTCACGAAGTGCGTGGCAGTAGCAGCTGCCCATCTCCGGAGGCAGAACATTGCGGTTTTTCCATATCTCGACGACTGGCTTCTAACCGCTCCTTCAGCCCAGGAACTGCAGAAGGCCATACAGACAGCCATGAGGCTGCTGTCCTCCCTTGGTTTCATCATCAACCTCAGCAAATCACACCTCTCACCGACCCAGAAACTGGAATTCATAGGGGCCGTGATAGACACCAGGAACTCAAAGGCCTACCTGCCAGAGCGCAGGCTGGGCGCCATCACAGCCCTGGCACGCAAGGCCTCCAATGCAACAACCTCGTCAGCGAGGGACCTTCTGTGCCTTCTGGGCCACATGTCGGCCGCCACCTCCGTCCTTCCCACAGCGAGGCTACGGATGCGCCCACTCCAATGGCATTTGCGCGACCATTGGAACCAGAGTTCTCAAACCCTCTCCACCACCATCCAAATGACTCCACTCATCCACACACGGCTTCGCTGGTGGACAGCGCCAGTCAACCTGTCAGTGGGGAAGGACCTCCACCCCCGGGATCATCAAGTTGTTCTAACCACAGATGCATCAAACACTGGCTGGGGCGCCCACATGCTATCTCTAAGCACCCAAGGAGAGTGGTCGATGAGAGAGAAGCGTCTGCACATCAACCTCCTCGAACTGAGGGCCATGAGATATGCCCTGACAGCGTTTCTCCCCCAGCTGCGCGGGAAGTCCATTCTCATCCAGACGGACAACCAAGTGGCCATGTTCTATGTCAACAAACAAGGGGGAACCCGCTCACACGCCTCCTCTGCAAGGAGGCCACAATAATCTGGACCCTGGCCTTGAAAAACGCTTGCCACCTTCGGGCCTCGTACCTCCCAGGGGATCAGAACACCCTGGCGGACAAACTGAGCAGACAACTCCAGCCCCACGAGTGGGCGCTGCACCGGACAGTAGCCGACGACCTCTTCCAGCTCTGGGGGCCACCGGATATCAACCTCTTTGCCACAGAGTCGAATGCCCAATGCCCCCTGTTCTGCTCCAGACACCCGTCAGCCAGGAGACTGGCGGCGGATGCATTCGACGTGTGTTGGGGGGAGTGGTCACTGGTATACGCGTTTCCACCCACGCCCCTCATCCCGGCGACCCTGCAGAGGATCGTCCAGGACGGAGCGAACGCCATCCTAATTGCCCCCCACTGGCCACGCCAGATGTGGTTTGCCCTGCTGCTACACCTGGCGCAGGGGGAACCGAGACGGCTACCCCTCAAGCCGGACCTACTGACACAGGACGACGGCAGTATACGACATCCCAACCTGGGAGCCCTGTCTCTCACTGCCTGGAGGTTGAGCGGATAAGCCTGTCCGATCTCCAGCTCCCCACCGAAGTGCAAGAGGTGGTGCTAGCGGCCAGGAGACCCTCCACCAGGAAATCCTATGGACTTAAATGGAAGAGGTTCAGCCTCTGGTGCGCGAACCAAGGCCTGGAACCCACCACATGCTCGCTCCCACACGTCCTGCAATACCTCAAGAGTCTGTCCGACCAGGGCCTGCAGACACAATCCATCCGAGTACACCTCTCGGCAATAGCAGCGTTCCATACGCCAGAAGGGACCTCCTCCATTGGAACTCTGCCCCTCACATCCCGTTTCATGAAGGGCCTATCCAACCTGAAGCCCCCAATCAGGCGACCGATTCCTTCTTGGGACCTCAATACCGTCCTGCAGCGCCTGACACAGGAACCCTTTGAACCGCTGCAGTCTGCAAACATGAAATTCGCCTCATGGAAGACGCTCTTCCTTGTGGCCATCACCTCGGCGAGGAGGATCAGCGAACTACATGCGCTGGTGTCACATCCTCCCTACACGCAACTGCACCACGACCATGCTTCCCTGAGGACTAATCCTAGGTTCGTGCCCAAAGTGTCTTCGCCCTTCCACGTCAACCAGTCGATAGATCTGCCTACGTTCTTCCCGGAGCCACACTCCTCGGACGAGGAGCGACGCCTGCATACCCTCGACTGTCTCAGGGCTCTCCGGATCTAACTGCATAGAACGCAAGATGTCAGGCAGGGCGAGCAGCTCTTCGTCTCCTTCGATCCGAACAGGCCCAGAAGACCCGTCAATAAAAGGACGCTATCCCAGTGGGTCTCCGCCTGTGTCGCTTACTGCCTTGACACGTCCCGTGCCAGCGGAGTTCACCCCAGAGTGGGCCCTCATCACCTCAGGGCTATGGCCGCGTCAATTGCCAATCTCCACGCCGTGCCGCTAGACGAGGTCTGCAAGGCAGCTACCTGGTCGTCACCACACACCTTTCAGAGACACTACTGCCTTGACCTCCGCTTCCAGGAGGGTTGCGCGCTTGGAACGGCCGTCCTCTCCACGGCCCTGAGCCGCGAATGAACGCTACCCTGCCAGCGTTGGACCTTTGCCATTACTTGTCCTGTGCACTGCCTTGTTGACCTTGTGCACAAGAATGAGTCTGTGCCCTTCGGCTCTGTATTCACTGTTTCACCGTTACTTTGCACTGTTTGCACTGTTACTATTGCACTGTTTGCACTGTTACTATTGCATTGTTTGCACTGTCACTATTGCACTGTTGCACTTGTCCCTATGTTACTCCGTTAATAAAGTTGTGTTGTTAACCTCTGAACCGAGTATCTAATCCCTTCAGGGCCAGGCTCGGGCCTCCTCCCCCCAGCACATACAGCTAGGGAGACACCAGGTGTGGCTGACGCAATCCTGCTTGTCCATGGAGAAAACGGGGTTACTTACCTGTAACTGGAGTTCTCCGTGGACAGCAGGATAAGTCAGCCACACAATCCCACCCACCTCCCCTGGAGGAGGCACCCTGAAGTGACCGCTCCTAGCCGCTGGACTAGCTTGGAACATACTGGTGGCTAGGGGGCGGAACGGTGGGTGGCCACCTGGGCTACCAGGGCGGGCTCAGAAAGTCTCAACTTTCTGAGCTCTGGAGAGCAATTCCGTGTTGGCGCCGCCCGGAGGACGACACCAGGTGTGGCTGACTTATCCTGCTGTCCACGGAGAACTCCAGTTACAGGTAAGTAACCCCGTTATTTGACCTATCAAGGCATCCAGCTTTAGGGAGGGGGCGTGGAGTGGAGACTGAAGCTTTAGAATAGTAAAAGGAAACTGTGTGGTTTATCAAGGTGATATGCTGTGACCATCAGCAAAGCAAGGTATGCAAAGTAAATGAGACATTTTTGTTCTCATGTTTGTATCCGTGCATAAATATTAATTTTCTTTATCAACTGTAAAACATTTACTTTCTCTTCATTCCTGTTACCATCAGGAAAGAAACATTTCAAATTTGTTTCCAATACACTCATCTCCCATTGTTTCCTATGAAACTGGGCTATGTAAGATTTAGTTGATACTGTGTGGAGATTTACATGTTAGCAAGTTTTTGGCTTTTCACCCTTAGTTGATGGAGATATCATGGTGCAGACATGCTCAATGGATGTTGGGAGAGTTACTCATTATAGCCAAAGAAGAGAATGCAATCGCCATGCATGTCATAATATAATTGGGATAATGTAGTCAAATCAGTGCTGACTCCTGGCAACCAAGCAGCACCTGGGTGTTCTTGGCAAGATATGACTGGAGGTAGATTGCCAGAATATAATTATATATTTTCATTGAAACTCACAATACATTTCTCCCAGGAATCCTGGAACTGAACCCTAAGGGGGATATTTTAGAAGCCTTATTTGTGATTTGGACGTCAGAAAATGTGCACTCGGGCGTCCAAATCAGGGAGACGTCCCTGGAGCCATTTCAAAAGGTGAGCCGACTGACATCTCTGGCAAGCAAACATCTAGATTCAGCTGTGGATGTGGTGGAGGCATGTCCAGAGTGACCCCTGAATTCAGAACCACTCTGCACGTCTCCACTATCATCCAGGGCATGACTAAGCATTGGAAAAGGGCTATTTCTGCCAGCAAGACATACAGAGGGTATGGAGAAGATGTTATGCTAATAGCCCCATTACGATTCAGCTCATGTGCCGTGTCCACTTGAATGCCAGACAAGATGAGGACATTTTTGTGCCTCTTCCAGCAGGTGCTCACCGAGAATGCTTCAGCAGACTACTTGTATATAAATAAACCAAGGGAATTTCACCCTCTCTCCATTCCCTCCAACCTGAAGACTACTAAACAAAATATTTACTGGCTGTGAACACACCAAGAGTTGCTCTGTCTTACTTTGTGTTCAAAATAATCACGCTGGCCTAATTCCTATTGAAGTGGAATTAGTTGGTCAGCTCCCAGCAAGAACCTTGTAGAGAGGACGCAATGTTTTTTCAGGCTTTTCTCCATATTATGCTGGAGAAGCCCGCCTGAATATCCAGCCTAAGGGGGATATGGTTACAGCCTATGATGGAACAGGGTTGCCTTCCATTAATCTGCTTTTTCATTGAACAATCAAGAATAAAAAGATTGTGAAATGACATTGCTGTTAATTAGAATTTTGATCTAAAAGCTCTAATGTTTCAAGTTAACATCCATCTACCAAAAAGCCAAAGGTTAATGGACTGTTATTGTACGAGGCACATTTAATCTGATCAGAAAGGGAAGTGTGTGTGCTCCTAATAAATATTATCCAAAGTCCCTTCCATTTACAAGGCTTTCTCTTTAGATTTTTCTAGCCAACGCCCTTGCCCTTTCTGCAATGTCCTTGGCTGGCAGTGTTCCTGACAGATTTGCCATTGCAGAAGAGTGTTGAATCAGCGTTCCTCAGACGTTGCCTCACCCCTTCTGCTCCATATCCCATTCAGAGCACGCTGGACTGCTCCAGAGAGAGACCGTCTTTCCAGGGCAGAAAAAAATAGCAGCAGGGGCCCTGAATTACTTTGACTAATGAAGGCTAAAGCAGGAGCCAGCCAGGCAGTCTTATCTTTGCAGTGAATGATGTGCTCCAGGGAAACCTCCCAGCCACTGACGTTTCTGTAAAGTGCAGAAAGATGGGTCTGCCAGCAGAGCAGAGCAGAGCAGCAGCAGCAGACGCGGACGTGGATGTCAGGGATGATAACTACATTTTCCGTAAAGGAAATGTCTCTGCAGAATGTCTGTTTCAATGGCAGCTAACAAGGGAGAGAAGCAGTTGAAGAGAAAGCACTCTCTGGTGAGAAATGGGAATTGCAAAAGGTGGACTAGAGGATTTACAAGGAAATTAAAAGGTCACAGAAAAATATAAGGTGATACTTTTTGACTGCACTAACAGCCCCTTCCTCAAGTTAAAACAAAATGAGCAAATCAAGATAGAGGGTGATGTTACTTTAATATACAAGTGAATCACAGATTAAAATTACAAGGTTTTGTGACAAAGGTGGGGGCAGGAGTGATACTACACTGGCAGAATCATGACAAGGTGAGAGAGTGGCAGCCGAATCATGTCTGTGGGGCCTGCCCCCCAGATTTGGTTCAAGGCAAAACTTAAGTGTTAGGCGCCCCCACCCCCAGCTGTCAGACTCTATTGCTGCCATCACCACCCCCAGAAGCTGCTCCCTAGGTTTGCCTAATGGTTGGGCCAGCACTGCGTGTCTGGCAGTGAGTTAGAAAGCGCATGTCTCTGCTAAATCCGTTCACATTTGTTATCATGTGTCTGATCATTTTGAGACTGATTTTCAGATGATTTATCCTATTAACTTCAGTTAAAAGTTTCTATTTTAATTTCTCAGGCCATTGATCACTTAAGTTTTAACCAGATTCCTCATTGTCCAATTAAGATTTAGCTGGTTAAGCAAAGGAGGAGTGAGGGAGATGTCAGAGGCATTCCTAAATGTTAACAGGGGATAGCACTGAGAATTACTGCTCTCCAGTTAAGTGTTTAAGTCTGGCTGAAAAATTACCTGAATAACTTTGCCTGGTTAACTTTAACTAGATATTTACACTTGGTCAAATTTAACTAGCTGTCTTTTTGAATATCCATTTAATGAGAACTAGATAACTCATTCAGTTATCCTTAAATGAATATCCACTGGCTGAAAACTGACTTTTAATTTTTAGTGTTTTATATCCCTGGATAGTTCTAAATTTCCACTTTAGTATCCTGATCATTGATGCAGTGGTCTGGTCCTAAAAAATATTCCCCTTGGAGGTGTGAACAGCTCTTCTCTGTGATGTGTTATCTTGTATCTCTACAGATTTATAATTGTCTTTTACCTTCTGGTCTCTTTCACCAATGCAACATCCTTCAAAAAGGGAAATTTTGAACTATCCAAGAGCATAAGACGTTTGAAATTAAAATACTCTGAGAACTTAAGAAAACTTGACAGATCTGCATTGTTCTGTGTGTGTTGTTTCTGTGTGTTTGGGTCCCTGATATGGCTGGCTGCATGAGAAGGCTTATGCCAGTGAGAAGAACTGTGCCAATGATGTGGCCAGCCAGGAGGGTCCTCCTCCACTGCAAGGACCACTGTCATTATAGAGAAAGCTCTAGCATGGCTGACCCAATCATTAGGCAAGACTAAGCAGTGGCCTAGAGCAGCAGCTTCTGGGGGACAGAAAGAGAAGCAGCAGTCAAATTAAAAAGCAGAGATCCCGGCAGCCACACAAACTCCAAGAGCTATCAGTGCCTTCCTTTTACCTGCAGGGAGAGTCCCGTCCCGTCCCGTCCCCCCCCCCCCCCCCGCCCTCCCCCCACACACACACATACAAAGCAGCATTTAATATTTAAAGATATGGGTCCAATATTCAACTGGGCAGGCTATGCGCCGCTATATTCAATGCCACAGTGACGGCAATGAATATCCGGTTTTGGTGCCCAGAGAAAACCACTGCGGAGCCTAACCAGGTAGTGGCGATATTGCACCTTTACCTGGTTAGCATCCGCAGGTAAAGCTAGGCGAGCCAAAAGCTGGCCTAGTTTTAGCCACGGATCGCTAACCGGGTAGCAGTGCAATATCGCCGCTACCCGGTTAGCAGTGCTGTCTGCCTCTGCTCCACCACGGAACACCCCAACACGCTCCGATGCTTACTGGATAGCATCGGGGTAGGAGGGACCTTGAACAGCAGTAACCATGGAAATGCTGCTGAATATCTGGGCTTAAGGCATTTATTGGGCCTATAATTAGCATTTTTACAGGATTGTTGTAAAAGAGGTGATTTTAGCATGATCATGATTATTGAATTTAATTATCAAAATCATGGGAGAGAGGGGTGTAAAGTGGGAGGTTTGCCTAGGATGCCCAAAACCCTTCCTTCGACTCTGAGCTTCACTACCAGGCCAAGGGGATACACTTGCAGCCCTTTGCACAACAGTTTTGGTGACCACACCTGTCACCAACCCAAACACATGAAGAAACAAAGCACAAACAAGACACACATAGGCACAAACATAAATGGATAAAAAATAATTTCAGTAAATTCCCTCTGCATGTGTTCCCCAGTAGGCACCTCTCCCCCAAATGCTGTCACACCCTATCCTCTAATGATTCATATGTGTATTTCATTTTCTTTGTTCTAAATTCTTCTGTGGAAACTACAGAATGAAACACAAGGTTTTCTTCATTGTTGCTAGCTGTACCATTACAGAAAAGCAGTGCCCTGTGGTTCAACTATAAAACCCATCCTCTGAAATCTGTTGATAGTGACATCTAATGGTTTGATATATTATCACACTTGGTTTCATTTTATTATTCCTTCTGAACCTACAGAATGATTGGTACTGGTCCATTCAAACCACCTCCTACCGTCTCTCCTCCAGGTCAAAGTCACGCACAGAGACCACACAAACGCATACATGCAGAGGGGTTGGAAAACTTCCACATGAGCCATGCTCTGCGTGCTTTCTGCACTTCATCTAACATGTTCTACCCCTCCCTGTACACTCCAATATCTCTCAGGTTCTGGCCATTACCTTATCACACTGCTTTAAATCCTTGAGGTCATCAGATAAGATTGCCCCGAGGCCCCTCTCCTGTCTGGGTATGTATCAATATCTCACCTCCCATCTCCCTTAATCTTCTGCCTCCTAAATATAGGACTCCACACATTTGTGTAACAAATCTTAGGTGCTATCTCTTTTAAAATGACTGTAAAATAGCCCATATTTTAATTCTCACCATCATATGATAAAAAATATATTGCTTGAATGAATAACTGTCACCAGAGAACGTTTTCCTAAAGGTGATGATAATTGTCTCTTTCTGAAGATGAAACTCCCTCTCATTTAGCTACCAAATGCAGCCTTGACACACTCTCACTCTCTTTCTTCTGGGTCTGCTTTTGCCTGTCTACTTCAGTCAAAGACAAATGGATCTTTCTCCAGAGCTTTCAAATATCGACACACATATTGATGATGCTGATTTGGCAGGAACACAATAGACCTCAGAAAATAGCATGGCATCAGTTTAGACTCTGCACCAATATTTCTCTTCTCTGCTTTTATTCTTAAGTCACTAAACATCCTGCCCAGCTCTTCTGAGCTATGCATTCTTATGGCGAGGGACTTTATAAACCAAAGACACATTAATCAGAGAAAGAGACATTGCCCAATTCGCATGCTTCCTGTTAGGGAGGAAGAGCAGTAGAAAGATATATCCCCAGAACTGAAAAAATATATCTTTCTGCACTGATAGCCTCAAACATGAGGAGGGGGATGGAGCACTAAAATATGCCTTAGCCAGGAGTCAGTGTTGTCCTTAATCTCCTATATTCAGAACAGATCAATGCAAGGAATCCTTTAATCCCCCTACCTAGTCTCCCACAGTGTGGATGGGGCTAGTGAGGGTCAACCAGCGTTGATGTTGTTCACCTCTCTACTTTATCATCTGACCATGGATTTTCCTCCTCTCATGCTGCCTCGCTCCTTTTTTAGGATTTGTGCACCATCTTCTAGACAAAGCACATTATTTTCCTCATGATTTTTAATGAAACAGAAGAAGAAAAGAAAATCCAATTTCCCATCTGCTGTATTCAGAGGTCTGCATTATTCTGCTTTTTATTGATTGGATTGTAGCTATTATTGCAGTAAATGTTAAGAGCTTCATGAATTTGTTATGGTAAAAGGTCAAAGGTCATAGCCAACAGAAATGCCATAGACTTTTTCAGATAATCAGCCAACTTATGTTCCAATTTTCAAAATGTCATTAAAAGCTATTTGACAAAAAAAAACCCATACATAATAAGGACTTTACATTGCAAGTAAGTCCTTTTTTTTTCTGTGCCGTCAACTCAGTGTTGACTCCTAGCAACCCCAGCTGCCTCTGGGTTTTCTTGGCAATATATCACCAGAAGTAGATTGCCAGGCCTTGTCTTCCAAGGTAATGGAGGGTAAAGAGACTTACCCAAGGTCACAAGGGGTGCCAGTGGGAATTGAACCCTTCATCTTCTGGATTTAAGACAGTTGCTCTAACCACTGTAGGCTACAGCTTAAACTCATGTCTTTTCCAGTAGTCGCTCAAAGCAAGTTCTATTCAGGTACAGTAGGTATTTCCCTGTCTCCAGAGAGCTTACAATCTAAGGGACCCTTTTACTAAAGTGTGTTCTGCGCTTAACATGTGGTTTAGTATGCATTAACCGTTTCTGAGGGCCTGCGGTAATTATTATCATGCACACAGGTCAATTACCGTATGCTAAAACACGCATTAACTGCACATCATGGGATAGGACGGGATATGGGCACTGACTGTACTTTGCTGTTAGCATGGGCGTCAGTAGCGCATGGAATCGCCAGTGTTGCAGTTAGCATGGATGCATCTACTCCCACCTCAATAAGTGCACCTGCGGTAAATGCCAAAGGCCAAAACACATGTTAAGGGACTTGCCTGTGCAGTAACTCTCAGGCACATACTGGCCATGCCTCCAACAATTACCACGGTGCACTTGCACCTAATGCACATTGATTTTGTCTCAAAGCATGCATTAGGGGCAAAAATAATACTGCACTTTGGTAAAAGGACCTCTAAGTTTGCACCTGAAGCAAGGGGGTTAAGTGACTTGTCCAAGGTTATTAGGAACATCAGTGGAATTTGAACCTGGCTTTCATGGTCTCAGCCCATTGCTATAAGCAGTAGGTTACTCCTCCATCCCAAAGAAATTTAAAACATGATCACTCTCAGCAGAAATACAGAATCAAGTCAAATTTCAAGGATAAACCACTGGAAACTGCAAATTTCAGTGGGCAAACTAGGTGAAGGATTGCAAAAAAGCAGGCGAAATGAAAACTTTCAGGAAAAAATGAAAAATTATGGAGAAATGAGATGATGAATCAGACAAAGATATTACAAATATTGTAGTATAACAAGGTAGAAATATGTCTAAGAAAATCATAGAAGATACCCAAGAACCATGATGTCCATAAGAAAAGGGCCAAACGCACAACCCACTTTCAGTACAGATCTTTAAATATCAGCCAAGCGAGACCCAGTTTCAGGCTTCTTGAAATCTGGAAAGAAGGAGCAAACTCATACAGGATCATAGGTGGCCAGTAGCTGAGGCAAAGGAGAGGGTGGCCCTGGGCTGCACAGAGTTTCTCTCTGCCTTCCCCTCTCAAATTCACGTGGAGCCCAATTCAGGTAGGGGCACGTCAGGGCCGTCGGGATAACTCCAAGCAAGACAGGCCCATTTGGACCCGATTCCGGACCATGAGAACAAAATGTTCCCGCAGTAACCAGAATCAGGTCCAAGGATAACCCGGCGTGCCCCTGCCGCCTGCAGGGACGTCCTCCCCACAGGTGCCCCTGACTCCCACAGCCTCGCCCCCCCCCCCCCTTTTCCCTGCTGCTCGACCCATGGCTGGCCTGCTGTGGCTGAATTGGGTGGCGGGGACCTGCCCACACTTGGCTCTTGCCCCGGCCCTGGGGGGGATCCCTGAGCCTGATCACCGGTTTTGTACTTATTCCACCTTTGAGGTCCAGTAGGACATACATTGCCATGAAGGCATTCCATCAGGGGTGAGAGCAGGAGCTCCCCCTTCCTCCTTAAATCGCCAAGCTGACATCATGCTTAACGGCATAAAAACCGCCGTTTCAAGGGCTGCGGGAGAGAAGGCATTCCATCAGGGGTGAGAGCAGGAGCTCCCCCTTCCTCCTTAAATCGCCAAGTTGACATCATGCTTAACGGCATAAAAACCGCCGTTTCAAGGGCGCGCTTGCGCCTGAGGGCCTCGCCAGAGGGCCCTTTGGCATGGCCCTTAGGCGTTGGTCCGTGGCGTCTGTTTATGAAGTGGTTTCTGGGACTGTTTTCACCCCTTACAGATGGTATGTTATGTACTATAATCCATGTTGTAACTTATTCTGTATAGTTACTCTATGTATGTACTGTAATGTATTCTGTGTTATGTAATACCTTTTATTACCGCTCTGATTTTATGAAGAGTGGTATATGTTTCATCCACCTCTGTTTAACTTTGTATTGTATTGTACTGTGACCGCTTTGATTGAAGGAAAAAGCGGGATATAAATCTGTTTAAATAAATAAATAAATGATCTGAATTAGCCCTGTACATCCTGCCGGGCTGGCTCGCCTCTGCTCCGCCACCAATCCCTCTCCCTCCCGCACCCCACTGGCTCTCCCTGTTCTGATGCTCAGAACGTATGGGGGGGAGCCAGAGGGAAAATTTGGCCCAGATGGCTTGCAACCCACGTCCCAGAATCGGGCCCATAGTCTCCTGTTTTCTCCTCTCTCTGTTCCTGCCCTCAATCACTTGTTTCCTCCTCTTACTTCTCCCTCCACATAACGCCCATTTACACTCTCCTCTCTGTTCCCCCCACCCCCACCCCTTTGCTATTACAGGAGCTAGAGAATGCTTCCCCACCTTTGGCTGAAGAGTGATCCTGGTGTTGTTGTTGTTGCTAGTTGCCATTGAGATGATGTCAGCTCTTTTATTTATTATTTATGTGCTTTTATATACCGCCATCTCACAAGATCAAAGTGGTTTACAAACAACAAACTTAGTTACATCACAACAGGGAAACAAAATATGAATGTAACTTTTACAAGAAACATTGTTAGTGGATTAACATAATTTGACAATCTAATTAAATACGTTGAGAAAATCTCAAGCTGAAACAATATATTATTGCAATATAATTGTTAACATATTTACAAGGTAGCGATTGACATACGGATTATAACTGTAAACATATTTACAAAGCAGCAGCTGGCAAACCCTGTGGATAATTGTCCTAAATTGTGTTTGGTCTTCTGTCAAGCGACTAATTAGATAGAGTGGCATCCATTGCTGTTGTGTCTATGCATGATTTTGCTGGATTTCCTCTTTTGGGTTGACTTTAAACCTTGCCAAGCATGATGTCTCTCTCTAATGATCTTTTGCTCTGTATGATGTATTAAAATATGAAAATCAAAGTCTTGTCATTTGAACTTTCAAAGAAAGTTTAGGTTTAATCTCCTCTAGTACTGATTGATTGTTCTTTGAGCAGTCCATGGTATACCCAATAATCTTTGCCAGCACCATAATTTGAAGGCATTGATTTTCTTCCCATCTTTCTTCTTCACTATCCAACTTCCACATCCATATGACATTATTGAAAAAACATGACTTGGACAAGTCAAATCTTTCTGCACAAAGATACTTCTCTGCACTTGAAAATGTTGTCTATCATTCTACCAAAAGCAATGTGTCACTGGATTTCTTGACTGTTTGTCATTTCATAATTGATTATTGATCCAAGCAGTTTAACTTTGTCTACTATTTCTATTTCTTTGCCATTAAGGATGAAATTATTGATCTTGATAGTTGTCAGGATCTTTTCCTTCTTCATGTTAGGGTGCAGGCCCATTTTAAGTGTCTCTTGATCTTGATAAGCAGATATTTCAGATTGCCTTCACTTTCAGCCAGTATTATTATTCATCAGTATAGTGAATGTTGTTGATGAATCTTCCACAGATCTTCATATCTCAGTTGTCTTCCACAGTCCTGCTTCTCTGAAATTTTGTTTTGCATATAAAATGAACAAGAATGGGGAAAGTATGCAATCTTGTCATACACCTTTGCCAATTTTAAACCATTCTATTTCTCCTTGTTCCATTTCCTCCTGTTGCTTTTTGATCAATGTAAAGGTTGTACATGAGAACTATCCCCATGGGTTCTGATATACCCATTCTTCTTAATGTGGCCCAGAGTTTTTCATAATTTATTCAATCAAAGACTTTGCAGTTGTTAGGAAAATACATAGAGATACCCTTTTGGTATTCTTTTGTCTTTCAAGGATCCATCTCACATCAGCTGCTTTTGGATCCTGATGCTTCTCATTCTCTTGTCCACTACTTACGTGTATCTTGCCATACGAGTCGTATCATACTCTAGTCCCCAGTTTTGCAATATTTTTTTCATCTTGATTAGATTGTAATCTCTGATGAGGAGGGACTATGTCTTACATTTATATATACAGCACTGCATACACCTTGTAGCGCTATACAAATTTTTAGTAGTAGTAGTAGTACCAATGATGTCTCTCATCCTCTCCCCCTCCTGATCATTGCTTGCCCTTCAGGCAGTTCTCGTTCCAGGTATGGTTGTAGTCTCTACTGAATGATCTTGAGTAGAATCTTGCTGACATGTGGGATCAGAGCGATTGGGCGATAATTTCCACAGTCAGTCAGATCACACTTCTTCAGTACTGGTATGAACACAGATCTTTTCCAATTAGACATGATTAGACAGGGATCCATTTGTCTTGCAAATTTCCTGACAGAACCTTGTAAGTACTGTAACAGCTTCATCTGATTACTGTAATACTTCAATGGGGATGCCATTAATTTCTGGTGCTTTGTACTTTGATTATGTTTTTGGTGCTGCTTCAACTTTTTCTTTCACTAGCAGTTCCTGATTGTAAGGTACAGCTTGAAATAGCTGTTGATCTACTTGATCTTTATGGTATAATGGCTCTGTATTTTCTTTCCAACTTTTCTTGTTCTTCTCAGAATCGTTCAACATGGATCCTGAGCATCTTTTACCATTTTAATTTGGACTGAAATCTTCTCTCTAACTCTTGTAGATTTAAGAAAATCAATCTTGTTCTTCCTCTGATAGTATTTGATTATATTTCCTTCATACATCAGTCTTCTCTTTGTCTCATCTTGCAGCATATTGGAAATTTCTGTTAAATTCCATGATTAGCTCTCCTTTTCCTCTGGCTGTTTCTAAGCAATTTTCAGAATTTCTTGGGTTATCCATTTTGGCCGTTTTTGTTTTTCACCTTTTGCAGAGGCTCTGAAAGTTCTTTGAGCGCTAATTTCTTGATGTCACCCCATAATTCTTCTGGGGTTTGTATCCAAAGTACACAGGCAGTCTTTAAATTACAGTGGTATGTTTTCATGTTCATGAGTGTCTTGCTCTTTTTCAGCTTTAGTTTGGGTTTTCTTACTAATAGCTGGTGATTTGTACCCCAGTCAGCTCCAGGTTTTGTCTTGGTGCCATTGAGCTTTTCCATCGTTGACTTCCACAGATATAGTCAATTTGATTTTCTACAATCTATTGGGCACAAACCACGTGCTTATTTATTTATTTAATTAATTCAGCTTATAGATTGCCATTCTCCAAAGATTTGCAGTGATTTACAATAAAAAATTACTATAAACCAACTCCTCTCCTCCAATGAACAGCTAAGAGACAAATAACCTAAACCACCTGTGGTAGTGTGGCGTGCATTGGAAAGGTCAGCTTTATTCTATTTCAGCTGTTAAACCTTCATAGCCTGGTTCTCCTGACCCTTCCTCCAGCCCCAGTT
The DNA here is from genome assembly GCA_033557465.1 of Ichthyophis bannanicus. Classification (NCBI taxonomy): domain Eukaryota; kingdom Metazoa; phylum Chordata; class Amphibia; order Gymnophiona; family Ichthyophiidae; genus Ichthyophis; species Ichthyophis bannanicus. Next base: position 760,392,825 of record CM066035.1, read on the forward strand.
AAACCTCCTACCTTCACACAGCTTGCCTGGAAAGGTCCTCTGGCTCCCTCCTGCAACCTGCTGGGTTTTTAACCTCTCCCTAGGAGCCATCTCCTCCCAGACCTGAACTCTGAAGAGGAATGAGCAATACTCTATAAACTCTGTCACATGCCCTTTCCCTTAGCTCAACCATGCCCCATTGAGCACCTGCCTCACTCAGGACCCCCACTTAAGAAAGGAAGTCTGCAATCAGGTGAGTCCAACCAGCCCTATGGTGGACCTAGAACTGGTAGGTTTGGAGACTCAAAAACCACCACATAATACATCCATTGGATTCTTTATGCCAAGCCAGTCACTTGAGGGATTGGTGGTCCGTTATTAGCATAAACAGATGGCCAAGCATTTGAAGGCTTCAAGTACCCACTTGACAGTCAGGGCCTCCTTCTTGATCACTACATAAGACTTCTCTCAAGGAAGCAGTTTCCTGCTGATGAATATGATGGGATGTTCTTCACACCTGACTTCCTAGGAAAGAACAGCTCCTAGGCCCACCTCCAAGGCATCGGTTTGCACAATAAATGGTAGAGAGAAATCAGGGCTACTCAGAACAGGTTCAGATCACACAGCATTCTTGAGATGCTGAAAGGCCAGGTCCAGGTCATGTGACTACTGGATTCATTTGGGAGCTCCCTTCTGGAGGAGATTGTTTAATGACTCTGACACCTCTGCAAAATTAGGGATGAAGTGGCAGTAATAGCCAATTAGTCCAAAGAAGGCACAAATCTCTTTCTTTGAGTTTGGGGTGGGGACCTAGGCAATAGCATCCACCTTCCATAGTCAAGGTCATTTCTCTCCATTACCGATTAAATACCCCAGGTATTGAACATCTTGACCTCCCAGAAGTTGGCTGTCAGGCTGGAGTTGGCTGTCAGGCTGGTTAACACAGTTTGTACTCGGGTTAGATGGGTGGTCTAGTCCTGCTGTAGATGATGATGTCATCAAGGTAGAGAGCCTCATACTCCTTGTGTTGTTAAGTGCCGTCAAGTCGGTGTCAACTCATGGCGACCCTCTGGATAGTTGTCCCAAACTGTGTTCGATCTTAAGTCAGGCGGCTCATTCTTGACAGACTGGCACCCATAGCTGCTGTTATTGTATTGATCCATCTCATTGCTGGCTTTCTTCTTTTGCGTTGACCTTCCACCTTGCCATGCATGATGTCCTTCTCTAATGATCACTCTCTTCGCATGATTTTATTTATTTTATTTATTTATTTATTTATTTAACATTTCTTATATACCGCGCTATTAAGATCAGTGCGGTGTACATTGAACAAAATATACAACAATGTATGCAAGTAACATTGAGTTTACATAGAACATGGGAATATATAACATGGATTAACAGGTAAAACTATGTACAGTCAACATCATATATGTATATGTTTTTACTAAATAAATAAATATGTTAGCTCAAGTGGATATTATCTGCGTAATTTATGTAGGAGGTGGGAATCAACAGAGGATGTGTCCAAAGTATGAAAGTTGAAGTCTTGTCATCTGAGCTTCTAAAAAAAGCTTAGGTTTGATCTCCTCTAGTACTGACTGGTTTGTTCTTCGGGCAATCCATGGTATACACAGTATTCGTCGTCAGCACCATAATTCAAAGGCATCAATTTTCTTCCTGTCTATCTTTTTCACTGTCCAACTTTCACATCCATTTGATGTCACTGAAAATGCCATGGTTTGAACAAGTCGAATCTTTGTATGGAGAGAGATATCTCTGAGAATCTTGTCTAGGTCCTTCATAGCCATTCTGCCAAGAGCAATGTGTCGTCTTATTTCTTGACTGCCTGTTGCTTCTTTATTGATAGTTGATCCAAGTAGGTTAAAGTTGTCAACTATTTCAACTTCTCCATCAACGATGAACTTATTCATTTTGCCAGTTGTCAGGATCTTTGTCTTCTTAACATTAAGGTGCAGACCCATTTTAAGACTATATTCCTTGATCTTGAGAAGCAAATGTTTCAAAGCGTCTTCACTTTCAGCCAGTAATGGGGTATCATTAGCATAGCGAAGGTTGTTGATGAGTCTTCCAACAGTCTTCACACCTCTGTTGTCTTCATATATTCCTGCTTCTCTGATGATTTGTTCTGCATATAAATTAAATAGGTAGGGGAAAAGTATGCAGCCTTGTTGTACACCTTTGCTGATTTTAAACCATTCTATTTCTCCTAATTCCGTTTGAACTGTTGCTTCTTAATCAGTGTAAAGGTTGTGCAAGAGAATGATCAGGTGTTCTGGTATACCCATGCTTCTTAATGTGGCCCAGAGTTTCTCATGGTCTACACAGTCAAAAGCCTTACTGTAATAAAAAAAAACACATATGGATATCCTTTTTATATTCTATTATCTTTTCAAGGATCCATCTCACATCCACGATAATGTCTCTCATTCTTCTTCCTTTCCTGAACCCTGCATGCACTTCAGGCAGCTCTCGTTCCAGGTATGGTTGTAGTCTCTGCTGAATGATCTTGAGTAGAATCTTGCTGGCATGTAGGATCAGAGCGATTGTGCGATAATTTCCACAGTCAGTCGGGTCACCTTTCTTCAGTATTGGTATAAACACAGATCTTTTCCAGTCAGTTGGCCATGAATTTGTCTTCCAAATTTCCTGGCAGAGCCTTGTAAGTATGGTAACAGCTTCATTTGATTGCTATAATAACTCAATGGGAATGCCATCAATGCCCGGTGCTTTATTCTTTGATAAGGTTTTCAAAGCTGCTTCGACTTCTTCTTTCATCACCAATGGTTCCTGATCATAAGGTATAGGTTGAAACAGCTGTTGGTCCACTTGATCTTTATGGTATAATGACTCTGTATATTCTTTCCACCTTTTTCTTGATCTTCTCAGCATCATTCAACATGGATCCTTGAGCATCTTGTAGCATTCCAATTCGAGGCTGGTATTTTTTCTTTAATTCTCATAGCTTTAGAAAAGTCGATCTTGTTCTTCCTCTAAGAGCTTCTGATTCTATTTCCTTGCATGTGTCATTGTTGTACTTCTCCTTGTCTTGCCTTGCTGCACATTGGGAATCTCTGTTGAGTTCTGCAATTGCCTCTCTTTCTCCTCTGGCTTTAGCTTCTCTGCATTTCTGGGCAATTTTAAGAGTTTCTTCAGTCATCCATTTTGGCCATTTTTGCTTTTTCACCTTATGTAGACACTTATTGCTTTCTTCCAATACGACCTTCTAAGTGGAATTTTCACAGTTTACAGGTCTGTAAACTATGTAAAATTTTGAATATCGGGCCCACAGAAATTAAACGTTCACTAATTGCATTGTATTTCATTACAGTTCTTGCAAGATTTTTCTTAATTATAAATGCATCACCATTTCTTCTTTGTCTTTCATTCCAGCACAGTATAGCACATGTAAAAGGAGGAGTTCTGTCAATTGAGTGTTCCAGATGTGAGGAACAGAGAAACAGAAGGCAATAGATTTAAAAATCACAAGTTGTGATATGATTTTGGATGGAATGACTAAGAGGTTTTGGCTAAATGCAAATGAAGATAAATCAGGAGATCAGTATGTAAAGAACAATGGGTCAAAATGAGAATTTTATACTTGGTCCAGTAAGAAAGAGGAAGCCAGTTTTGTTTAAAAAGTACACGATCTCATTTCTTTGCATTGTAGATAAACTTAACAGTGGTGCTCTAGTTAATTTGAAGACTCTTTAACTGAAGTTGAGTTGTGCTAGCTATTAAAAAGTTGCAGCAATCCAGTTTGTTAATTACAAGGGAGTGAATAATAGTTTCTAGTGCTTTAATATTAAGGTAATGCAATGTGTGCCTTTGAGGATGGCTTAATTGCATTTATTCTTCTTAAAGAGAATAAGCAGCTTTTTACAGTCTTTTTCTCAGAGCCAGTACATCAATGTCGTAAAAAGCTTTTGCATTCTAGTATACCCGGGTCAAACAATATTGTGCCAAACAATGCCCTACAATCTCTAAATCTTACTGAATCAAGTAAGAAATGAGGAATTTTATTATGATGCTAAGCTCCACATGGAGTCCAGGTGGTACCATTTTTTCTCATACTTAAGACATTTTTCCAAAAGAAAACCTGCATGATTGGGCATATCACTATCTCACCAATATCCTTGGAGATCATCTTGTCTTCGATTAATGAAACACTGGATCAAAGAATGGCTTTGCATTTCTAGTGACACTTTGACACTTATTGCTATGCAGAAATGATTGCGCTGCACTTGGAGAAGGTGGGAAGCAGATGTTCAGTCAGTGCCCTAAGATCCAACTGTAATGATTTCATTAGGATGCAGAACGCTTTGTCAATAAGATATTGGCTAGGATAGGTTAGAAGGTTTCTCTGGCATGCCCCGTCATTAATAAATGTATTAGTAGTACATCAGCAAGGCAAGGACTTGTTTGTCAGTGTCAACAATTTTCTACCCAGTCATGGAAAAAAAATTCTATTCAGGATTATGGGGGATTTTAACATGTCCAGAGCAAAAGTCCTCTGTTGCACTAAAGGCCTATGACAGTGATCATACATCAGTCCTGTGCTCACCCGTACTATGGTCCAGTGTTGTTATTCTATGATGTCCTGAGATCTGCTAAGCAGTGCACCATTGTCATTACATTGAAAAGTCATTGCAGTAGTTTCTGGGTTTCACTGGGTCATTGCAGTAAGCTAGTACTTATGATAGAGACCCACTTATAGAGAAAGGGCCTTACACACAATGCATCAGGTTCGCCTGCCCATGTGTGCATTCAAAGCTCATGCCAAGCAAAATCTGTATTTGAACAGGCATTAAACTAGATTCCTGAGACTGCTGCTATTGTGTCCTAGGAATTAGCTTGAATGAAGTCCAAACTCTGTCCAAACTGGATGTGTTCGGATAAACACAGGTGAGATCGGAGCCATTTAGTATTGGGCTCAGATAGCACAGTTAACACAGCAGCTGCTGGCAAATAAGGCCCTCTTCCTACTGTGAGACCCTGTGTTACAGCTCTGCACTAAAACTCAGCACAGGGTTTCCTAACACAAGTCAAACACAGACATTTTGCTGTATGATGCTGTAAGCAAACATCATGCAAAGAAATTGCATACAAAAAGTCCATGTTAAAACATATCAAGCCAAAAACAAGTACATACAGGTCTGCATTAGCCACACCTATATCTTACATACAAAAAAAACCTGTTTAGCAGTTGTGCATATGTGCTGAAATGCTATCTTCCACATAAACAGCAATATTATTCTGTGCAGAAGTTCTGCTCAGATTCATATCTGCTTTCATAAACAGCAATATTATTCTGCGCAGAATAATATAGATCCTTATGCACCCAGTAGCATTCCAGCACATGCACATTGCTCCAGCACACCTCCTCTGCAATTTTCTTTCCCTACAGCAAAGCCAGAAATAATTCATGGGTGCTGCATGTTCAAGATAGAGAACAAATGGGCAATTTAAGGGTAGTGGTGGATGGTGACCCTTCTAAGGGGTATTGAGGAGTTTATCTGCCGACCAGACTTGACATCTAGAGAGGTTTGCTGTCCACCAGGTGCCAAAATCTGAGTTGTTATGGAGAGGTTGCCAAGAATCATCAAGCCTACTGACAATAACCTGACATTGCTCATCCATGTTGGCACAAATGATACTGCCAGGTATTCCTCTGAGCATATCAAAAGTGACTTCATGGCTCTCGAACAGAGAGTGAAGCACATAGGTGCACAGGTGGTGTTCTCTTCAATCCTTCATACTGAGGGTAAAGGCTGAGGCAGAGAAGCTCACATCCTGGAGATATATGCACAGCTGCATGGATGGTGTCATCGAGAGCATCTTGGTTTCCTGGACCATGGGATGATGTTCCAAGTGCTGCAAAGCAAAGATGTTGTCCATCTGTCCAAGAAGGGTTGACTTGTCTTCAATAGCAGACTACCTAACCCACTGAAGAGGGCTTTAACCTAGATTTGTTGGGGATGGGTGCAGAAAGCTCCCAGGAAAGTGAAAACCCCCAGGTAAGTGAAACATTAAATACCTCTATAGAAATGGGTAAAAGGGGCAACATCTGGAAAGTGGTATATATAAATGCCCGTATCATGGGAAATAAGATCCCAGATATTGAGGCTTTAATGGAAGAGGCTGACTTGGATTTAGTGGTGGTTTCAGAGACATGGTTCACAGATGACCATGACTGGGATGTAATTATACCAGTCTATACTTTATTCAGGAAGGATAGGGTAGGAAGAAGGGGAGGAGGAGTGGCACTATATGTAAAAATAATATTAAAACTATAGAATCACAGGACTTAAAAGGGAGAGAGGAGGCACTATGGGTTAAACTAGAAAGAGGAACAGAGAAATTCATTTGCATTAGCGAGATATACAGTCTGCCCTAACAGGGAGAAGAAGTGGACGGAGCATTGCCAGGAAAGGGGACATGCTACTGATAGGGGATTTCAATATGCCAGATATTGATTGGCACATCACTGGTGTGGTTGTCATCTAGAAGTAAGGAGATCCTGGATTCTCTACAGCGAGAACTATTCAGGCAACTGGTAACAGAACCCACACATGATGGGGCCATACTGGACTTGGTGCTTACCAATGGTGAAAGTGTTTCTGATATTATAGTGGGAGATCATCTTGCATCCAGTGATCACAAGATGGTGTGGTTCAGTATTAGGACTAGGTCTGATAAAGTCCATTTAAAAGTGAGGGTCTTAGACTTTAGGAAAACTAACTTTGCCAAGATGGACCAACACTTCAAGGAGTCTTTAGCGGGATGGGAACAGCTGGTGGGTGAAGAAAAACAGTGGGCAAAACTGAAATGGGATATTTTAAGGGCAACCAACCCTTTTGTTAGATTGGTAAATAAAGGTAAAAAGAAATGGAGGCTGCTATGGTTCTCAAAAGAAGTAGCTGAAAAGGTGAAGAAAAAGAGGGAGGCCTTCATGAAATACAAGGGATCACAGAGAGAGGAAGACAGGCAACACTTAGAGAAGTTGGGAAAGTAGTCAGGAACTCTAAAATACAAAAAGAAGAAGAACCAATGCAATAAAATGGGGAGATAAGACATTTTTCAGATATGTTAGTGAGAGAAGGAAGGGCAAAAGTGGTATTGTCAGACTCCAGCGTGAAGGAATATGTAGAAGCCGATGAGGATAAAGCGTAATTGATTAACAAATATTTCTGTTCTGTGTTCAGAGATGAAGGGCCAGGAGCATGACCTCAGACATCCACAAATAGGAACAGAAGCAATGAGGATCTTGAACGATTTCAGAAGACTGTGTTCGGGAGGAATTAACTAAACCAAAGTAGACAAAGTGATAGGACCAGAAGGGATACATCCGAGAATACTGAAGGAACTTGGGAACATTCTAGCGGCTCCACTAACTGACCTTTTCAATGCCTCTTTGGAGTCAAGAGTGGTGCCAGAGGACTAGAGAAAGGCACATGTGGTCCCTTTACACAACAGAAGTAAGGATGTGGTTGAAAACTACAGGCCAGTTAGTCTAACCTCCATGGTGAGTCAATTATTGGAAACACTGCTGAAAGAGAAAATAGTGAAGTTTCTAGAGTCCAATGGATTACAGGATCGGAGGCAGCATGATTTGATTTCTTTGACATGGTGACCAGGGAGTTGGGCTGAGGGAGAGCCCTAGATATGGTGTACTTGGGATTTCAGCAAAGCTTTTGACACCATTCCACACAGGCGACTTATAAATGAACCAAGCACCCTAGGGATGGACCCTAAAGTTACTGATTGGGTTAGAAATTGATTGAGTGGGAGGCAACAAAGGGTACAGATAAATGGAGCTCACTCTGAGTAGGAGTTTACCAGTGGATCTGTCCTTTGTCCAATTCTTTTTAACATTTTTGTTAATGTTATTGCAGAAGGGCTGTCAGGTTAGGTTTGCTTCTTTGTGGATGACACCAAAATCTGCAATAGAGTAGACATCCAGGAAGGAGTAGATACCATTAGGCATAACCTAGCTAATCTTGAAGAATGGTCTAAAATTTGGCAGCTGAGATTTAAGTCAAAAAAATGCAGGGTCATGTATTTGGGCTGCAAAAGATCAAGGGAGCAGTACAGTGTAGGAGGTGAAGTACTTCTGTCCACAAAAGAACGGGACCTGGGCATGATTGTGTCTAACAATCTTATAGTAGCTAAACAGGTAGAAAAGGTGACAGTGAAATCTAGAAGGATGCTTGGTTGCATAGGGAGAGGAATGGCCAGCAGAAAACAGGAGGTGTTAGTGCCTCTGTATAAGTCTTTGATGCAACCTCTTTTGGAGTATTGTGTGCAATTCTGAAGACCACACCTTCAAAAGGATATAAACAGGTTTGATTCGGTGCAGGGGGTGGCTACTAAAATGGTTAATGATCTTTGTTATAAAGCATATGAGGACAGACTTAAGGATCTTAATATATATACTTTAGAGGAAAGGCAGGATAGAGAAGATATGTTAGAGAAATTTAAATAGAGCCTCTTTCAAACGAAAGCAAGCTCTGTTAAAAGGGGACTTAGGATGAGGGCGAAAGGGGATAGACTTAGGAGTAATATACAAAAATATTTATTTACGTAAAGAGTGGTAGATGAGTGGAATATTCACCCAATGGAGATGGTAGAGATGAGTACAGTATCAGAATTCAAAAAAGCATGGGACAAACACAGAGGATCTCTAAGGGAAAAAAAGGGACTATTGTAGTAATTGATATGGAAGAACAGACTAGAAAGGCCATGCGGTCTTTTTCTGCCATCATGTTTCTATGTTTCTAAATTCCTCAGACCTTACATTAAACTCTGAGTTGAGCTCTGCCTTCTGGTCTTCTGCAAACCTCTTTGCAAATGCGCTGACTAGTTAATTGCTTCATGTACCTTGGATTGGATGCTTACTTGAGGCTTTGCGCATAGTTAGCTCTTGCAGAAAACACCTTTTGCATTGCTAGCATACAAAATTGCGCACAAAATCTGAGCTAGCCTGTACGCAAAGCCTAGCGCACTTTACTGCATCAGCCTCTGTGTCACTATAGATCCTGCTTGCTTGAATTCTCTCACTGGTTTGGTTATTAACACTTCTATTAGTAGGCGATTCCACTCAAAACTCAAAAAAAATCTCCATAGTCAAACTGTTCTTTTTTTTTTTTTTAATTCAGATAAGGTTACCAGATGTCCTTGATTTTTGGGGATTGTCCCCCAGTTCAGAACTGTATCCCTGGCTCCAACCTCTTCAGCCACCTCCTGTTCCCGATTCCATCAGTGGAGGTATTGGTAGCGGCACCATGTAGAACCTCTTTACCTTCCCAAAGAAACATTGTAGCCTCTCTTGTGCTCTTCTTAATGCAACTTAACAACAGAAGTGGCGCATAGAAATGCATCAGATTCCTGTGATCCCATGGGGCTAGTCTAGCAGGTATGAGCTCGTATCGTGAGACTGGCCCCTCAGGAGCACTGGATGGGGCCTCCTCCTTCTGGACTGTATAGTTTTTTGAGCTAGGCTTTAGGGCGATTTTTCACTATCTCCAGCAACAACTGCAAATCCCACAGCTCTTCCTGCCTCTAGCTCGGCTATGGCAGCAGCATGAGGCAGAGGCCTGTTGTCCCGATTCACTTTATTAAGGATTAACCTCCCTGTCGGTATCCTTGACACAGAACCGCAGCAGTAACGCAATTGCCATTTCTAAGAGGTGCAGAAATGTCCATCCCTGTGACCTGTCTCTTTTCTCTGTCAGTTCACTTCCTGCGCAATGGAGAGGCTGGCTGCCGGGATAAACAGTGTTGCACCTCTTAGAAACCCTCCAGCCCAAGCTGCTACCATATTCAACAGAGTTTGGAGGGACGAGGAGAGGAAGAATAGAAAAGAAACTTAAGGTATGAAGACAAAAGTAAGGGGTGGGGATAAAGCTAAAGGATAGATGTCAAGGACAGAATAATGAAAGATAGTGATAAGGGAGGGAGAGCAAAAATTAAAACCGAAGAAGGGACAAGTGGAAGACAGATGAAGAAGGAAGAGATGAGAATAGATGATGGAAGGAAAGAGTGATGGAGGAAAAGAAGGAAGGGTAGAGAAAATTGGTGAGAAAAGGAAGAGGGGTGCTTGTCTGAGAGAAGACCGGGTAAGCAGTGTAAGAGAGCAGATGAATGGGTCAAGTCATATGTGCTTGAAAACTGGGGAGGGGATTCAGGTGCGGATGTGAGAAAGTTGGCGATGGATTGGTGTTTAAAGAAGTGGATTGTATGTGTGAGAGAAGGAGGGAAGAAGGGAAATTCCATGAGATAGGATAAAGAGAGAAGAGGAAAAGGAAAAACAAAATACATGACAGAAAAGAAATAAGACATTGGAATGAGATAAACAAAAGAAGAAAAGGAGACCAAGAAGAAAACATATAAAAAGAAAGTCTGAGAGAATAGAATAGATAAGAGAAGAAAATAGAAAACAGAGCAGAGAAAAAAATGTAACAAAATAGAAAATGAATAAAGAAAATATAAATGGAAATATGAAATTAAAATGGATAAATAAAACATATGAAAGAAATCGATGTGTGATCAGAAGAAAAAAAAACAAGAAACAAACATAAGGAGAATGATAAATCAAGGCATACAAAATGTGAAAATATTTTGTTGAAAACTTCCTTGATGGTTTTTCTTGATCAAAGGGCGGTATAGCAAACATCACAAATAAATTAATAAAAATGTTATGTTACACTTGTTATCAGATCAGGAGTATCACACAATGATAGTCCTAGGCTTCTTTGGACCCTTGCAAAGAGAGTCATTTGATTCCTCAGAGGCTCAATTTTGATGACCTTGAAACAAATTGGACATTTTTGATTCCAATTTCACTTTGCCCTGTACATGAAACTACAATGAAAGATGCATCATGAACCTTTTAATATCCTTTGGGGAATTAGCAAAATAGGTTCATGTTAAAATTTTATGATGGAAGTGAGTGAAGGATCTTCTTTGTGAAAATTGTACTCAGATGCAAAATGTCCCCCAAGATTAAATGCCTCAGGCTTCCGAGTTATTAAGCCCTGGACAGCAGGTGTTATTTTGGGTCACCAAGCCCATTCGTTCTTCTTATGCACAAGGCATGTGTTTGGGGAAGAGGGTGTAGACAGAAAAGCGCTTTATTCATGCTTTAACAGCACAAATATATCAGCTGGGGGAATGGGAATGTGCAGCATTTCTGATTTCTTTGCATTTTGCATGGTGCACGAAGAAATACGTTTCTCCATCGTTGCACTACCTGCAGGGTCTAGCTTCTTAGAGTCTTCCAGTTCAGCATTTGAACATTTTTATTTTTAATGTATGGTCCCTTAGTCTGTTTTGCTTGTGACCAAGACTGGGCATAATTTCTGTGTAGTAGGGATGTGTAGCAGTCTGGCTTGTACAATTTTCCCAGTTAGAGGCGTGTTGGTGTTCAAAGCGACTGATATAATATTTGCAGTATGGCCTTTGTATAGACTTGTGACCTGTTGCAGGAGCTACTGTGAAAGAAGAACACTAGGCTGCGACCCTGACATTCTAGGAATACCAGCACCTTTTTTCCTAAGAACAATGCCCTGTATATATTGATATTTGGTTGGTAACATTTTCCTAAGGGAAAGTTCCCTGGATTTCTTATAATAGAGGTGGTCAGACTATGGCCTGCAGAATGCTTCCACCCATGTTCTGCAGACTCTCTGCCTGGAAAGATTGTCATTCCTTGTTGCTGTCATGAAATGGATGGGCAGGGGAGGAGTGAGGAGGAGAATGGCTTCTCTTCCCCTCCTCTCAGCTCCTCAGTTCTGTAACTAATGGGCACCCCTCCTGGTTTCAGCTAACAAGTGTCCCAGATTTGCCTTCCAAAAGTCTTGTAAGGGCAGATTTGCAGAATCATTGAACGCTCATGTACATTATCACATTGTTTGAAGTGAATTAAAAAGAGGCAATATTGTAAATAATTAAACTAAACTAAGCTATGAATAGTTCAAATCTGAAAATATTCACAAAGAGCACAATTCCATGACATGCACATCTGGCCCGTGAACACGTCTAAATGAAAAACGGGCCCTGTTTGACCCTAATTCCGCATGCACAGGTCTAGACATGCCCAAGGGTCCGAATTGGGGATGGAGACGTGTTTGACATGGCATGTCCAAACCCCGGGACATGGGTATACATAGAAAGCAGCTTGGACATCCTTGCCCTCAGCGAATTCTGAAAAGATGTACGGCTCCGCTGCTGCCCATCTCCGTGAGGCAACGCCTCCTCTGTTAAAATGTGCATCCCCGAAGCTGCTCCTCACACTGACAGTATGGTGCTCATGCAAACTACTCATGAAAATGGAGGATACAAATGTGTTGATGCAAAACAGACCATAGAAGCTAGTCCTTTGCACGACCAGGACACTGCAAAGTGATCTCTGTGCACTCAGAGATGTTACAACAGCAAATACTGTAGAAAGTGATATGATTGTGCTGACATACCTTCCTGCACAACTTGCATGGCAGTAGGTGAATATTTTAGTTGTGCTTGCATTGGTCATCTCTGACAACAGTCTGTACAATGCTATGTATGGACCAGAAGAAATCAGAAATGGTCCTCTAATGCTAAATGTCAGAGCTTATCCCTGACATTAAATAGGGACCCTCAGACTGAATGCATGCACCAGCGCAAACAGCACTACTAGATGTCCAAGAACACTAGCAGTTGTCCATACAAATGTGCACATTTGTGAGAGCGCTGATGGTGCTGTGTGACCTGTAGCATGCGCTCATTCTGAGGGTCCCTTATCGCTGACAGGGATATGCTTTGACATTTAGCCATAGAGACCCCTTTCTGCTGTATCCTTGCCGATCACACTGGCACCTGGTCACGCTGCAGTCAGCCCTACGGACCAGGTACTGTCCAGGCACTGATGTCCCCTCATAATTGCAGTTGTGCACATCAGGTCCCCCCATGCATCCCTCTAACCACACATACACACACACACATACACACACACAAACTCTTTCAGTCTCACAATACATACATCTTCAGTACAGATACCCTGCACCTTGAGAAAACAGCTTTTATAACATGATGGCAATGGGGTCCCAGGACTACTAATGTGATCTGCGTTTCTCATCCATACAAGCATCCATCCTATACTCACCCACATACAATCCCTACATCAATAATCCCACTTCTTGGATGACAGGAATTGGTTGGGTACCCTAGATCATCTCCTCCAGCTCACACATTTGTCAGCATAGCCGGAATAATCACCATTGCACCTCTGTTTATCTCTGTAGGGGCGTTTAGAATTGTCTTTACCATGCAACCTTCCCCCACCTCTGCATTCCGTTCTTTACAACTGTATCTTGTGGTCTTCCAGACTGCAGACATACTGGTTCAAAACATCTTTGTCACAGACATTCATTTCTATGGGACGCGTTTCAGAGCAGAGCAGAAAAGTTTCTAAGTCCTGGCCTTATTCCATATTTCCACTAGTATAACGTAGATGTCCACGCGAAACACAGAGAACATACACGGGACTTTCCTGAATATGCATTGCACGTCTCTGCTGCTGATCATGCACCCGTTCCTCCCCCTACCTCCCATGTTTTGAGATTCCCGTGCTAGTGCCGTGTATGTGGAGAGGCACGTGTGTATCAGAATACGATTGTAGATATTTTCACTAGAAATACGTTCTGGAATGACCTTAATACTGTACAGTAAAATCTGAACCAACTCAATTAAATCTGAATATTTTTGTGCGGTAAAGCATGAATTAGATTCAAAAGTGACTCCAAGTAAATTCAAGTCAAATGTGTGCACTATCTGACCCTGAGCTAGATTTGAAGACATTCACCCACCACTTTTTCAAGCAAGATACTGGCCTGATGTTGGAAGTCATTGGGCCAGTGTCATTTGGTTGCACAGATAGAAAGCAAGCATACAGTTATCACTATTTTAACCTTTTGAAGGCCTACTTTAAATTTTTAATCCACATTCTGCAGCTGGGTTAATTTTTGCATATTTCAGGAAAATTGTACCCGTCTTATTCAATATGTTCTAATAGTGATTTTCCTTTTGCTATAATCATGTATTATATACCATTTGATAGGAATATTTAGTCAGAATTTTGGATCCCGAAAGTTTTGGGCTCGGCCTAGAAAGGGTTAAGTCTGCCCAGTGCATGAACATCTGATATGCTATACTAAATTAGAATGTTCTTTCAGTGCAGCTGGGGATATTATCAGGGCCAGATTAAAGCATAAGCAAAACTAGGTATGTGCCTAGAGCCCGTATATTTAGAGAGATTATGTCAAATGTGCTCATGGCTCAGGAGGGCAGGATTGCCAGATGTCTGGCTTTTTTCAGTATTCTACAGATTTTTGCATTCATTTCGAAATCCAGAAGAATGGCTAAACTTCTATTGGCAAATCTTCATTCCATATCGTCCTGCTAGTCCAATTCAGACAAGTGGGTTGTGTTCCCCTACCTGCAGATTTGTGGAGACAAAGAACCAATAAAAAGCCCAAGTTTCAATGACATCACACCCAGGTCTCTAATCGCCTTGGCCACCAGAGGTCCCTTCAGTATTTCTTCGTCTCCAGCAGATGATGGATGGATTTTCTCCTCTGAAGAAAATTCTAAGGATTTGAAAGGAAAAGATTGATTTAAAACACTTGTAAATGACAGTCTGTGTGTTGATCTCTCACTAGAGTGCAACGTAGGAGGCTCCACTACACTGCAGTCTTTTCGGTAGCCATAGGAGGAGGGAAAATTGGTTCAGCTCCATGCTCTTACCCTGGAAAGGGCCTGTTGAGCAGACAGAAATTGGAAGGATATGGAAGAGTACAGCTGCCTCACACAACCTCAATGCCCCCTTCCCTCCTCCTCTGTCCCCTCTGCCCTCTCCCGAAGATTGTAGAAGGCTCTCAGAGGTATCTGCCTGCCAGCCACCTTACACACAATGCTGCAAAACCAGCCAACAGTTCCAGAGGAATAGAGCTGAGCCCAACACGGATTCTCTGCCTGGGGCTCTCATTCCAGTGTAGACATGCAGACCCTGCAGCCTTTTATTTCCTCTGTGCACAATCTTGTGGGAGCAGGCTGAGAATGGAAGTCTTCTTTGATTGATGGCAAAGCATCGATGTCAGGGGCGCTCCCCCTGGGGATGGGATCAGCTGTGGCTTGGATTGAGATGTCTCATGTGGATGAAGAAGTGCTCTCGTCTTCAGAGAACTGTGAGGAGACCAAGGTGATTTGCTTGTTCCAGGAGTAGGAATTGGAGGTGTTGATTCCAGGGTCTTATTCATTTTGCGCTTGGCAGAGGCCCCAGCCATGGAGCAGGAACCAAAGAGGCATCTGCTCCTGCAAGGGGTTCAGAAATCCACTACTGTCCTCCTGGAAGTGCTCAAGGGCCTTTTCCAGCCGCAGTGGGATTACTCCAACTCCCCATCTAAGGGGCTAAGGGTGTATAAGAAGGTGCATGCTTTCCTGGAGAGGGAGTGTGTTGTGTGGTTGATATTTCCAAGGTAGATACACAAGTCAGAGAGGTTACCAAATGGACCACCATTCCTGTTGAAGGTGGATTGACCGTAAAGGATACACTGGACTGAAAGATGGATTTATTTATTTATTTATTAGCTTTTATATACTGCTCTATTTAGTATCAGAGCAGTTTACAAGGAACAATAACATGAAAGCAACTTACATCAAAACAGGTAACTTTATATTAAAAGGCATGAACAGCAACTATACAACAAGCAGATATGCAAGGGAGGAGTGGCCTAGTGATTAGGACATGGAACTTCAGGCCAGAGGGCCAAGGGTTCAAGTCCCACCTAGGGACAGCAATCTCAGTCCAAAGTGACTGGGGTTTCTAGTCCTTGTGGCCTTGCACAAGCCACTTAACCCTCTGTTGCCTCAGGTACACATGGATTGTGAGCCCTCTGGGGACAAGGGAATGTATCCAGTATCTGTTTGTTGTGATTATATAATGTAAACTGCTTTGATTGAAGGATAAGGCAGTATAAAAAACTGGTTAAATAAATGAACAACAAAACTTGGTAACAAAGGCAAGGAACTGAACAAGCAAAAGCACCAAAGAGAGGGGGGAGAGGGATTGAGACAGGGAAGTAGAGAGCTAAGAGAGACATTCCTTAAGTACATGGTCATAGTCAAAGAGTCTTCAATTGTGTTATGAAGTCAATGGTATGAGGGTCCATCATTAAGTAGCATGATCATACGCCAGCTGAAACAGGTGAGTCTTTAAAGCCTTCTTGAACGTGGATAGGTCTGTGATGACTTGAACTGAGGCAGGAAGAGCATTCCAGAGGGATAGAGTGTTTAAGGAGAAGGCTCGATTCCTGACAGCTAAGGTGCAAGTCCTAGCGATTGAAGGGGTGATCAGTGTATTAACCATGTTGGCTCTTCGTTGTCTGGGGTAAGTTGAACCATTTTTGACAGGGAGAATGTGGATAGCTTGTGAATAATCTTGAATGTGAGTAGAAGAGCCTTATAAGTCAGATGGCTGGAAATGGGGAGCCAGTGTAGTTGCATTAGGATAGGTGAGATATGCTCATACTTAGAGACATCCTGGAGTAATCTGGCAGCTGTGTTCATGGCCAGTTGCAGAGGTTGGAGGATGTATTTTGGGGTGCCATGAAGAATGATGTTTGCATAGTCAAGGTGCGGGAGGATAAGAGCTTGGAAAACTGAACGAAAATCAGAGGGGTCAAGAAGCTGGCATAAATGATGGAGGGTCCTTATCTTCTGGTATATAGCCTTGATATTTCTGTTGAAGAATCAGTTTGCTGTGGAGGCTGCTATTCTTCAGTTGCTATATGTGCAGGCCTGATTGCTCGAGCCCTGCTCCAATGGATTCAGTCTCTTCCATCGGATGTTTCTACCCCTCCTTTTGTGGCCAGGAATGGTGCCCTGATGATGGTGTCATGGTGTTGGATTTGACTCCAGCACCGGGCAATAGATACATTTTCCAAATCCCAGTTGGCCCACCTGGTTTTTAAGGGGAAGCTTCTTTTGGACCCGATTTGGAGAAGCTGGTGAAGGACCTGAACAAGACAAAATCTTACCACCTTTCAGAAGACAGATCCAAAGGCCTGTGAAGCAGGCAAGATCCCCTTTCTTGTCAGCGTCCAGTCATTCACCATGGGTGTGCTGGTAGGAATCCCAGGAATCTTGGGACTTTTGTTGTTACTGACCTGGAAAGCCTTTCTTCTCCTCTGTTTCCAGACTTTGAGTTCACTCTAAGTCCTTTCATGGGGCCCTTGGACATTGGGACTCAGTCCTCTCAGGAAGAGGACCCTTCTGGATTACACATGAAGATTTGGGGGCCCATTCCCTGGTTCTTCCAATTGGAGACAGGCTTTGCCTTTTCTTTCAGGAATGGGCCCAGGTCACCAAGGATCACTGGGTGCTAGACACTATTCAGTTCAGCTATGTCCTAGAATGCAAGAAACTGTATGCTAGCATCATTTCCCCTTGTGGGTCTGCAATCAAAACTACCACGGTACAGTCCACCTTGCACAAGTTACTACTCCTAAGAGCCATAGTACCCATTCCCCTGGATGAGCCAGGCAAGAACAGATACTCTTATCTATTTTGTGGTGCCAAAAAGGATGTCTCTTTCCGGCATTTTCTGGACCTCAAGGGAGTCAATGAGTACTTGCACTTCCTGTGCTTCTGGATGGAATCCTTGAGCTCCGTAATTCAAGTAGCATGCCGAGGGGAGTTCTTGGATTCTCTGGATCTGGCCAAGGCATACTTTCATATCCCAATCCAGGCAGATCAGCAAAAGTATCTGCGTTTTTCCATGCTTGGCTCTCGCTATCAGTTCACTGCCCTCCCCTTTGGGCTATAAACCGCCCCAAGGATGTTCTCCAAGGTCATGGTGGTGGTGGTGGTTGCATCACTGCAGCACCAAGGGATCAGTGTCCATCCATATCTGGATGACTGGCTCATCCAGGCCTGTTCCCTTTCAGATGCATCTTAGATGATCAATTGGGGAAAGAGCCAACTGTTACCTTCCCAGTCCCTGGAGTTTCTGGGAGCACGTTTAGACACTCGAGTGAGCAGTTTCAGTTTCCTGCCAGAGGAGAAGTCAAAAGATTTTTGGATTGCCTGGTTCTGTTCTGTGCACAGCAGGCCCACAGTCTGGGATTATCTTCAACTGCTTGGATTGAAGGTGGTGACCATAGAGATGGTGCCTTGAGCACATGCTCATATGTGACCGCTCCAGCAGTCCTTGCTGGCTCGGTGGTCCTTGAGTTCTCAGGAATTTGAGTGCAGGCTCCTGCTCCCATTGATGGTGAGGTCCAGCTTGCAGTGATGGGACCAGCTCGGTCATCTAAGTAAGGGTGTGCCACTGGATGATTTCTTCAGGATCCTCCTAACAATGGATGCCAGTCTCTCAGGCTGGAAAGTCCATTGCCAGGACCATATGGCCCAAGACCCTTGGAACCACAGGGAAGCAGTGTGACCCATCAACCACCTCGAGGTGAGGGCCATCAGGTTAGCTCTTCTGTGTTTCCAGCCTCTGGTCAAGAACTGGATGGTTCGAGTGTTTTCAGACATCATGATGGTGGCTTATGTCAATTGGCAAGGTGGCACAAGGACTGTCAGGGTAGTTCTGGAGATAGCTCTCCTAGCCTTGTCAGCTGAGCACATTGCTGGGGCAGACAGCGTGGAAGTGGACTTCCTCAGCTAGCACTCTCTGGATTCTGGAGAATGGGAGTTGATTCAGGAGGCATTTCAGTTGATTCTGCACTACTGAGGTCAGTAGATCTGATGGCGACCCGCTCCAATGCCAAAGTCTGTCACTTCTTCAGTTGACACATGGAGATGGGGTCCAAGGATGTCGATGCCATGAACCAGCCTTGGCCAAGTCAGTGCCTACAGTACATGTTTCCTCCATGGCTGCTGGTGAGTCATGTGATTTGGCTTATACTGTAGAATGCCATTCGGGAAGAATTGTTCTAGTGGCACTGGATTGGCTGAAGAGAGTGTGGCTTAGAGACTTGATGTGGTTTCTCCTTTTCAGTTGTCTCTGTCTTGGGGCCTATTGTGACAGGGACCGATCATCTTGGAGGGCCCGATTCCCTTCTCGCTTACAGCTTGGTTCTTGAAAGGAGATGGCTAACATGTAAGGGTTACTCTACAGCATGGTCTCCACTCTGCTTGGAGCCCAGAAGAGGTCTACCATGCTAGCATAAATGTGGATCTGATGCCTCTTTGAGTGATGGTTCTTGAGGCGGCCAAGGTGCTATCTCTGTTGGCATTTCTACAGGAGGGCCTGGAGAAGGGCTTTTCCCTTAGCTCCCTGAAAGTTTAGGTAGCAGCCTTGACCTGTTTCTGAAGTCCGGTGGCTGGTAAATCTCTAGCTTTGCACCCATAAGAACATAAGATATGCCATACTGGGTCAGACCAAGGTCCATCAAGCCCAGTATCCTGTTTCCAACAGTGGCCAATCCAGGTCACACGTACCCAGCAGTTTCCCCAAAAGACACAGACATCTCATGCTTTCTCCAGGGGATTTGGCATCTGCGACCTCCCCTCCAGTGTGTGATCCCTTTCTGGGATCTGTGTCTGGTACTCAGGACCCTGATGGTGGCACCCCTTGAGCTGTTGAAGTGCCCTATTTTAAAGGATTTGATGCTCAAGATGGTCTTCTTGGTCACAATTTGTTCCACAAACTGGATTTCTGAGCTACAGACTCAGTCTTGCCAAGATCCTTAACTGTTTTTTTTTTCAAAGGATGCCATTTCCATTCGGTCTGTGCCTTCCTTCTTGCCTAAGGTGCTTTCTCCCTTTCATGTGAACCAGGTGGAATGCATGCCCTCCTTCTCTAAGGAGTGCATTAGTGTCAGGGGAAGGGTAAAGATCTTCGCCTTGTGATTGTCCAGATGGTGCTTTTCCGGGACATGGAGGTTATGAATTCTTTTTGTAAGTTAGATCATCTTTC
Source organism: Ichthyophis bannanicus (assembly GCA_033557465.1). NCBI lineage: Eukaryota > Metazoa > Chordata > Amphibia > Gymnophiona > Ichthyophiidae > Ichthyophis > Ichthyophis bannanicus. The sequence continues at coordinate 760,412,785 of CM066035.1, forward strand.
TGGCCCACACAAGAGTGACTTGGTGGCTAAGTCATCTTTGGGGTGCCAGATTAAGGAAGCCTTTGCCTTGGCATATCTGTTACGGAACTGGCTGGTTCCGGAGGGTTTGTGCACACATTCTATCTAAGCATAGGCATCCTCTAGGGCAGACCGGAGCTCGGTAGCCCCAGCAGATATTTGTCAGGCAGCACCATGGGCATCACTTTCCACTTTGTCTAGCATTACCTCTTGAATGCCCATGCGAGGGCGGACATGGTCTTAGGCTCAAGGGTCTTGCGAGCTGCTGTGTCTTTTTCCTGCCCAATGGAGCTTAGCTTTGGTACATCCCACTTGTCTGGACTGGTCTAGCAACATGATATGGAAGATGACATTTTACTTATCAGTTAATGTCCTTTCCTTAAGTCCTGCAAGATCAGTCCAGGGCTTGCCCTTGGAACTGTATTGCTCTGTTCTTCTGCTGGGTCTGCTCTGATTTTTATACTTGGTTCTGCAAGTTCATCATCTACTGACAGCCTTATGTTTATGCTTTCCTGTATGTAGTTCTCTACTGTTGATCACTCATTGTTGCCCATAGTTGAGGTTGTGTGAGACTTGCCATTTTTCTCCGATATGTTTTGGGATGAATAATGAAGGGACCTCTGGTGGCTGAGGCAAATAGAGGCATGGGGCAATGTAATTGAAACCTGGGCTTTTCATTAGTTCTTTGTCTCCACCAATCTGCTGGTAGGGGAGCACAACTCATTTGTCTGGACTGGTCTAGCAGGACTCAATGAAAAGACATTAACTAGTAAGTAAAATGCCACCTTCTTCCCCCCCCCCCCCCCCCCACCTGAGTAAGCTGTGAGCCTGCCCTGCCTGGCAGCAAAGACAGTGGTAGGATTCAGCCAATGGGAAAGCAGTGGGAGCGGAGCACTGGAAGACTGCTCTAATCACAGGAAGGGAGATGGTAAGGGGGATATTTCTCAGCTGTGACAGAAAGAGAAGTAGAACAAGCTCTGCAAGAGACACTGGGCGGGCCTTGGAGACATTCAGTAGAATCAGTGAATGTCCTTTGGCAGGAGGGAGACTGGAGGAGGGACAAGAAGGCAGGGACTGGCTGAGGAAAAGAGATGGTAGCAAGTGCTTTATATGATGGTGAGGGGTAGGGACAATGACTGACTGAGCGCATAAGCAGCAGGCAGCAGTGCATGATGTGTGTGTGTGTGTGTGTGTGTGTGTGATGAGTGACAGAGTGCCTGCATATGCATTTATGTGTGTTTCTGAAGAGCTAGAGAATGCATGAATGTGTGTTTCTGAAGAGCTACAGAATGCATGAATGTGTGTTTCTGAAGAGCTAGAGAATGCATGAATGTGTCTGCAGTGTTACAGAGTACAAATAGGTATGTGTGTCAGAGAGTGAGTGCATGTGTGTATGTTTGTGTCTTTCCCTGGTAGGGATGACATCATATAAATAAGAGTTTCCCTTTGAAAAGCTGGGCTGGATTAGAGAAGTCCTTAGTGGAACAAGATCTGGGGCAAATAAGGGTGTTGGGGCCACTTGTCAATAGTGATCATAGCAATAATAAATGAAGGAAGGATGGTAAGGAAATCCACAGTACTACCTTTTAACTTTCAAAAGGGAGACTATGATAAAATGAGGCAAATAGTTAAGAAAACACTAAATGGACCAGTTGCAAAGGTTAAAGATTTACATCAAGCATGGGTGTTTTTTAAAAATACTATCTTGGAAACCCACGTCAGCTGTATTCCACGCTTTAAGAAAGGTGGAAGGAAGGCCAAAAAACTGCCAGCATGGTTTAAAGGTGAGGTCAGAGAGGCTGTTATTGCTAAAAAAAACATCTTTCAGGAAATGGAAAAAGGAGCCAAATGAAGAAAACTGGAAACAACACAATCACTGGCAAGATAGATGCAAGGCATTGATAAGGCAGGCAAAGAGAGAATTTGAGAAGAAGATTGCTGTGGAAGCAAAAATGCATAATAAAGACTTTTTCAAGTACATTCATAGCAAAAAACCTGTGAGAGAGTCAATTGGACTATTAAATGATAGAGGGGTAAAAGGGGCACTAAGAGGGGGCAAGGCCATAGCGGAGAGACTGAATGAATTCTTTCTTCGTTCTTTACTGAGGAAGATGTAGGAATGTTATGCATGACTGAAATGGTATTTAAAGGACATGCTGCAGAAGAATTGAAAGAAATATAGATATACTGGGAAGATGTATTACAACTATTTGATAAACTGAAGAGAAGAAAATCACCTTGGCCGGATGGTATACATCCAAGGGTGCTGAAAGAACTGAAATATGAGATTGCAGACCTACTATTAGCAATCTGTGAACTATCATTAAAATCATCTGTAATACCTAAAGACTGGAGGATGGCCAATGTAACGCCAATTTTTAAAAAGGGTTCCAGGGGTGTTCTGGGAAACTACAGACCGGTGAGCCTGATGTCAAAATGCAATGTCAGTATCAGGAAAAATGGTGGAAACCATTATAAAGAACAAAATTACTGAACATGTAGATAGTCATGGCTTAAGGGGAGACAACCAACATGGCTTTAGCCAAGGAAGGTCTTGTCTTACTAATCTGTTATGTTTTTTTGAAGGTGTGAATAAACAGATAGACAAAGGTGAGTCGGTTGATATAGTGTAACTGGACTTTCAGAAAGCCTTTGACAAGGTCCCTTATGAGAGACGTTTGGCAAAATTAAAAAGCCATAGGATAGGAGGCAGTGTACTATTGTGGATCAGGAATTGGTTAAAAGATAGAAAGCAGAGGGTAGGGCTAAATGGCTAATTTTCCCAATGGAGAAAGATGAATAGTGGAGTACCCCAGGGATCTATGCTGGGTTCGCTGCTTTTTAACATATTCGTAAATGACCTGGAAATGGGAATAACGAGTGAGGTTATCAAATCAGATTACACAAAACTATTCAGAGTTGTTAAAACCCATGAGAATTGTGGAAAATTGCAAGCGGATCTTGATAAATTGGAAGACTGGGCATCCAAATGGCAGATGAAATTTAATGTGGACAAGTGCAAAATTATGCACCTAGGAAAGAAAAATACAAACTATGATTGTAAGATACAAGGTTCCACATTAGGAACCACCACCCAGGAAAAAGATTTAGGCGTCATTGTGGATAGCATGTTAAAACCCTCGGCCCAGTGTGCAGCAGCAGCCAAGAGAGCAAATGGAATGCTAGGTATCATAAGGAAAGGAATGGAGAATAAAACAAAGGATATTATAATGCCTCTGTATCATTCCATGGTGCAACCGCACCTTGAATATTGTGTGCAATTCTGGTCGCAGTACTTAAAAAGGATATAGCGTTATTAGAAAAGGTACAGAGAAGAACCACCAAAATGATAAAGGGGATGGAAGGATACCCCTATGAAGAGAGTCTTAAAAGGTTAGAGCTCTTCAACCTGGAAAAGAGATTCCTGAGGGGAGATATGATAGAGGTCTATAAATTAATGAATGGAGTGGAACATGTACATGTAGATCTATTGTTTACATCATCAGAATATAGAAAGACTAGGGGACATGCAATGAAGCTACAGGGTAACCTATTTAAGATTAATAAGAGAACATATTTTTTCACTCAACATGTAATCAAACTCTGGAATTTGTTACCAGAGGATGTAGTAAAACCTGTTAGTGTAGCTGGGTCTAAAAAAGGTTTGGACAAGTTCCTGGAGGAAAGGTCCATAAACCATTATTAAAAGGGACCCAGGATATCACTGCTTGACCCAATACAAGCATTGTGGAACCTGTGTCTTTTGGGGAAACTGCTAGGTACTTATGACCTAGATTGGCCACTGCTAGAAACAGGATACTGGGCTTGATGGACCTTGGTCTGACCCAGTATGGCATATCTTATGTTCGTAAATGTAAATGTATGCATACTAAGGGGAGAGTTTAAGTCTGTGGTTCCAGGCAAATTCCTTTGTAAACTATCCTAATACTGCCCCCAAGCTAAATATTTTCTTTTGCTGCTTTCATTTTTTAATCTCTTTGACACTTAAAATGTTCTAAATTTATACCCCAGACACAATGAGCTTGATATTCAATGTTGGCAGCTAGGTGCAAGTATAGTGCTTAGCCATCAGCACTGAACTTTAAACCCAGATATTCAAAGACAGGCTCATATGCGGCCCTGGAATTGAATATCTGGGGTCACCGCACAGTCTCCAAAGCCACAGAAGCTGACGGGTAGCAGCAATATTGTACCGCTACCCGGTTAGCTCCTATGGGTAAAGCTAGGCTAGATTTTGCTGCTACCCAGTTAGTGACTGGAATGCCCCAGAATGCCAACGACACATCCCAGTGCTAAGCGGTTAGCATCGGGGTCTATAACAGCATTAGTTGGGGATATTCAGCGCCACTATCTGTGTTTGTTTTGTTGAATATCCCATTCAGCGGCATTTGCACAGTTTACAGGTGTGTAAAACATGTAAATGCCTTTCAATATCAGGCCCATTGTCAATAAATTTCATTTTGGGACAGTCCACTCTTGATATCTTTGGTTTATACCAGAGGCAATGAAGGGTGAATAACTTCAAATTTTGGTCATTCCAGCTTGCTGCACTATATGCCTGAAATAGATTACCTGAGTCAATTTCTCAGACTATATCGCTGGTCTTATTCAAATCCAGACTGAAAACCCACCTCGTCAAGGCTGTTTTTTGATCCTGACCCCCTTATTCTCCTGTTTAACACCGTTATTCATTTTATCATTTCCCTTAAACCAGTGGCGTTCCCAACTCCCTCGGCCCCCAAATAGCGAGACTTCTGCCTGAGAAAGAAGAACCACCGGGCCTGGATTGGAAGCAGTGTGACAAGACACCCATCTTTAAGATACATTTTCCACACTGCCTCAGAAGTGTGGCCCTGGTGGGAGTGCACCCCTACCAGTCAGCACCCAGGACGGGTTACACCCACCGCACCACTGCCTTAAATTACCCTAGTTCCCTGTTTGTTCTGCTTGTTCTTCTTGAATAGATTGTAAGCTCTTTCAAGCAGAGACTGTCTCATTTGTGTGTGTGTACAGTGCAGCGTGCCTTGTAGCACTATACAAATGATTAGTAATAGAAAATGACTTGCCCAGCTTCCCTGGTTCTTAGCTCACTGCTCTAACTGCAAGGCCACTCCACTTGAAGCATGTTTGCAGAGTCACAATGCTCACTCACAACTCAGAACAACTAGGCCCTGCAGTTTCCCCCCTGTGACTTCTGGCGAGGTGAAGTGTCGCAGCCTGGGGGAGATCATAAACAGGGATTCTGAAAGGGGGCAGTGAAAGAGTGACTGTGGGGGGAAGGGTGCTTGATAAAAGAAAAAAATGGAAGTGTGTGATAGGGACCCAGAAACATATGTTTGCCCAGGGCCCACTATAGTGCTAACCCGACCCTGGATATTATAAGAGTATCAGACCCAAGCCAGTGCAACTTAATAGCCATAAGCATTCTTTTACAGTATCTGAGCAGCACTTCCCTTTTACTATCGCACGGTCTTCACTTGCTGAGCACTCAGCATTTATTTCACAAGCTAAACGATGATGGAAGGAAAACAAGGATGAAAATCACAGTTAAAAGGAGTGGCCTGGCCTTGGAATAAATGCTGGAGATGTTTCTTTCTTATTTTTCACTTCTTCAGCAATGTCTCTGCTGTTGATTGAGGTACTGCAGCCTCTGCTGTCTTGCTGAATCACTGCACCATGATTTAGGAGATTAAAGAGCTGCTCAAGCTGTCTCTTTGCTGAATGATAGTTACCCTGCATGTAGGTCGCATGGCCGTGAGCACATGTCGGTCTCCTCTGCCAGTAGACTGTAACACTGTGCATTCCAGTGCCCTCATTCATTTCTCCAACACACTTCAGGGGTGCATTCTTATTTCAAAACAACACGAAAACATCCTAGGGTGACCTGTGTCATTTCTCATCTGAAACAACACAAAACCCTAACAAGCATTATTAATGGTCTTTATGCCTTTTTAGTGTGTGCTGCGGCACTTCGACCTGCACTATTCATAAAATTGAGGAAGATGGAGCATTAAAAACAATGGGGAAAGCAATTTCTCCCTCATGCACAGGGACTGGAAATAGGGTATATGCTAAAATGAAACAAGCAAAACAAATACATGGGGGAGTGAAACAATACAAACTACATACATCTGAAAGGATATGACACAAATCAAAAATTTCTTCCATGCATACCTTTAGCAAATGTTTTCCTGTTGCAGAGCTTGGCAATGGATAGGAACTCTGCCATGCCTAAGTGAAGATCTCAATTTGGAAGCCAGTCAAGACACAGTGGAGGTAATTTTATAAGCTAGTTGAATGTGTAGAACAGGTAAGAACAGCCCAACCAGTAGGCAAGCTAAGCAGGCACCTAGGGTAGCACTTTCTGTGGTGGGGGGAGGGGGCAGCAAAGAGCAGGGCATTCAAAGCTAAATAATAGAGTCTGATAGGCAGGAGGGACATCAGGATTCCAACACCTTGAATCAACTCTGGGGCCAGCCTTGATCACAGGTCATGCCCTCTAGGTCAGCTCTCTGAGTCAGGAACTCAGCAATGTCTTCCTTTTTCCATATATGAGGCAGGGCAGTGGTATTCTATCTACAGTATATGCTTTATTTATAAATTTTGGTGCTTTCACAAACAAACATATGGCACCCTCTACCATTTTCTTAGGCACCTCTCAGACAGTAGATTTCTAACGTCCAACTTTTCTCATTTTCCCTAGTATAGACCCCAACTCAAGTACTTTTCCCTGTCCCCCACCAGCTTTCCATTCATGGATGGCTGCTTAACTACTCACTACACATACTACTACTAATAATAATCATTTATATAGCACTACAAGGCATACACTGCGCTGTACAGACACATATAAAGATGGTCCCTGCTCATCAGAGCTTACAATCTAATTAAGACAGACAACAGATAAGAATAAGGGTAAAAGAGGGAAGGGTAAGGAGACACAAGGAAAAAACCAAGAGATCAGGATCCAAAAGCATCATTAAAGAGGTGAACATTTAGCATGGATTTGAGAAGCGGCAGTGATGAAGCCTGATGTACAGACACAGGAAGTTTATTCCAGGCATAAGGAGAAGGAAGGTGAAAGGAACAAGGTCTGGAGTTGGCAGTGGAAGAAAAGAGCAAAGAGAAAAAGAAGCCAGTAGAAGAGCAGAGTTCATGAGCAGGGGTATAGGGAGAGAGGAGAGAGGAAAGGTAGAGAGGAGCAGAAGAATGAATGCATTTATAGGTCAGAAGGAGAAGTTTGAATTGGATATGGAAACAGAAGGGAAGCCAATGAAGTGATTTGAGAAGAGGGGTTATATGAATATATCGAGGCTGCTGAAAGATTAGTCGCGCAGCAGAGTTCTGAACAGATTGAAGGGGAGAGAGGTGACTTAGAGGGAGACCAGCAAGAAGGAGGTTGCAGTAATCAAGACGGGAAGTAATTAGAGAGTGTACAAGTGGCAAATTTTGTTAATGTTATAGAGAAAGAAATGACAGGTCTTAGCTATCTGTTGGATATGTGAGGAGAAGGAAAGGGAGGAGTCAAAGATGACCCCCAAGGTTACGGACTGAGGAAACAGGAAGTAGAAGAGTGTTATCTACAGAGATAGAGAAAGGAGAAAGGAGGGAGGAAGGTTTAGGGAGAAAAATAAGAAGTTCGGTTTTGGCCATGTTTAATTTCAAACAGCGGTGAGACATCCAGGTGGCGATGTCAGACAGGCATGTAGTGATATGAGTCTGGAGTGTCGAAGATATACCAGATGTAGAAAGATAGATCTAAGAATTGTTGGCATAAAAATGATACTGAAATCCATGGGAGGAGATGAGAGCACCAAGGGACTAGGTGTAGAGAGTGAAAAGGAGAGGGCCAAGAACAGATCCTTGGGTACACCATCCAAGAGTGCAATAGGAGTAGAGGAGGAAGCACCAGAAGAAACACTGAAAGAACAATGGGAGAGATAGGAAGAGAACTAGGACAGGACAGTCTCTAAAATCAAGAGAGGACAATGTGTCAAGGAGAAGGTGGTGGTCAACAGTGTCAAAAGCAGCAGAAAGATCAAGAAGGATGAATATAGAGTAAAGGCCTTTGGATTTAGCCAGGAATAAGTTAATGGAGACTTTGGCGAGTGCCGTCTCAGTAGAGTATAGGGGATGAAAGCCAGATTGGAGTGGATCCAGCAGGGTTTGTGAACAAAGAAATTCAAGACAACGGTGGAGGACTGCATGCTCAAGAAGTTTGGAAATGAAGGAAAGAAGGGAGATGGGTTGATAATTAGAAGGACAACTAGGGTCAAAGAAGGTTTCTTAAGGAGAGGTGTGACCACAGCATGCTTGAAGGCTGCAGGGACAGTAGCAGTGGAGAACGAGAGGTTAAGAGTATATGAGATAGAAGGGATGACAGAAGAGGAAATGGAATTAAGGAAGCAGGTAGGGATAGGATCAGAAGAGCAAGTAGTATATATGTATATTTTACGCCCCTCCCACGCACCTACAATCAAATGTATTTTTAGATTTGTGAACCCCAATTCAATGTACAAAGTATCTAATCACTATTTCCTGTGTTATGTAAATCATTGCGCAATCAAAATGTGTATATTAAAAATCACTGTATTGTACGATACATTATGATTCTGTAAAGTGTAAACCACTGCTGATCGTAGGAAGCAGCGGTATACAAATGTTTACTAAATAAATAAATAAATAAGTAGTAGGTTTAGAGGAGGAAAGAAGATAAGAGGTTTCATCATCAGAGATCTCAGAAAAGGATGGAAGGGTAACAGAGACTGAGGGGAAAAGTTGGTATTGAGGTGCAGGAAGAGGTGATGAAGCTGATCTAGTGGGGAACTGGAGTGTAATCTTGTGGATTTTATCATGGAAATAGTCAGCTAGGGTTTGGGCAGGAAGAGAAGGAGGGGTCGAAAGGGGAAGCGCTTTGAGGAGGGAGTTAAGAGTTGAGAAGAGATGGCAAGGGTCAGTGTCAAGAGAGTTAGTCAGGTGGACATAGTAGTTTTGCTTGTTGAATGCTAAGGCTGATTGGAATGAGATAAGCATGAATCTAAAATGAAGGAAGTCAGAATGGGAGCGGGATTTAAGCCAAATGCGCTCAGTTGAGTGGGCAAAAGAGCCTAGATAGCAGGTGGTTGAAAACAACTAGGGATGAGGTATAGTGCATCTAATCAGATGAAGGATGGGTGGAGCAAGAGTATCTAGAACAGAGGAGAGGGCAGTATTATATGAAGCAATTTATTTATTTAACAGGTTTTTTTCTACCGCTTTATCATTTCAATCAAAGTGGTTTACATTGTAACTTAAACTTGTACATTAAACAGGGACATTGATAACTTGGATTTTTTTGAGCAATGGAGGGTTAAGTGACTTGCCCAAGGCCACTCATCACCAGATTTAGAAGATAAGGTGGAAGAAAGAGTTGATGAGACAATAGAGGACAGAGCCAAAGGATCAATAGCGTGAAGATCCCTAAAAAGATAGGAGGAGACTGGACAAGATTGAGGTGGGGGGTGAGAAAGAGTAAAGCTTAGGAGGTAATGATCAGATAAGGGAAGATCTGAGGTACGGAAATTGGAGAGTAAACAGTTAGAGAAGAAACCAGGGTTAAGGCAGTGACCACACTGAGGAGTGGGAGCAGAAGAGCAAAGTTGGAGGTTGAAAGAGGAGATAAGGGAAAGGAGTTTAATAGCATAGTGGTCAAAAGGATTATCAACATGATATTAAAATCATTAAGAACAAGAGAAGGGAAAGAAGAATCCAGAAATAGGGAAAGCCAAGAGTCAAAGTCAGTGAGAAAGGTAGAGGTGGACTTATCAGGGAGTCTATAGATAGCAGCTATATGGAGAGGTAAGGGATTAAAAAGGCCAATGGAATGGACTTCAAAGGAGGAAAAGGAGTGAGAGGGAGGTAGAAGGAGGGGTTGCAATTGACAAGAAGGAGAAAGCAGAAACCCAACACCACTATCATGGCCAGTGGCACGAAGAGTGGGGGAAAATTGGAAGCCTTCGTCACAGAGGACAGCGACTGAAGCAGTGTCATCAGGGAAGAGCCAGGTTTCCGTAAGAGTTAGAAGATGGAAAGAGTTAGAAATAAATAAATCATGAGTAAATGGGAGTTTATTAGATATGGAATGAGCATTCCATAAGGCACAAGGGAAAGGGAGAGAGGAGGGGGAAAGGAGAAGAATATGGATGAGATTGGAGTGATTGAGATAGGAGTGAGAGTGAGAGAATAGACTAGGGGGGCCAGAGTTAGGATTAATGTCACCAGATGAAAGAAGGAGGAGGAGGAGATTGTGAGATAGAGAGGAGACAGAATGGCGGAAACAAAAATAAGGTTTTTTTAAGAGAGAAGGGAGAGGGATGAATGAGAGGAAGAAAAAGGTGAAGTTCAAGAGCTGAGGGTAGGGAGGAAGACAAGATGGAAGAGGAAATGGGAAAGGTAGAGAGAGGGTGAGAAGGAGGAAAGGTTTGAGGATGTTAGCATGAGGGGAGAATGTTAGGGAGTGTCAATAATATGAATAAAAAGTGATGTGGAGCCATAAGGAGAGAAGAAATGGAGAGGAGAGCAGAGAGTTGTAAGAATGGTTATCTTAACAGAATTTTAGTACAATTAGTCCTAACAATGAAAAACATAAGGCACAATAAGGCTTAAGTAGCACAGCACAGATACAGTATATAAGAGACTGTCCTTGCTCGCAATACTTCTAGTCTAATTTAAATGAGATGGGATGCAGCTTCGGTGTCCAAAGATGTAGAAGTCATTTCAAGTTACAAATGAAGTCGGCACTTTAAGTCATTCTCAAGCCTTTCCAACAAAAAGACAGGTGTTCGAGTTTAAAAGTGGCTCATTACTCCGGTGGTGACTGAAGACAACCGTTGAGGCCTCTGGCATGTGGTTCATCTCTGGATTGCGGCCTAATATCTTAGGTTGATTTTTATGTACTGTTCATTGCTTCCCTCTCAGCTGGCAAGAGCCAAGGATGAGTGCCTGGAGCAGTCTCTGATTCGCGTGGCAGAGCTAAATTGGGAGAGGCTGATGTTGATCTGGTCTGGTGGTCTCCTGGGGATGATGGTGCTGGGATCACAGCGACAGCTGGTGAGTATGGTGCTGATTACTGGGAGTTGGCAGGGCCAATCAGTGCTGAGCGGCTAGGGCAAAGAGCAGCTGAGGCAGAGAGACGAGCCACCTGCCGATGGACTAGCCGCAGATCATTGGAGCCTGAAGGAACCTCAGTCTGTTCTCCTCAAAAGTCTATTGTTTCAATAACCAAGTCCTGTATGCACATAATACTCTTTTATAAGCTCTGCTGATGCCAGTAGTGATTGGTCATACGTTGATGAAAATGGGTTCAATTAATTTCAAGGCAATGACACTAAAGAATTCTTCCCCTCAGCAGCAAAAAGAAGCTGACAGTTGTAAATACAGAACCGATGCCTCTCTCTCAGCGGGGGCAAAAAGAAGCTGACAGTTGTAAATACAGAGCCGGGGTCTCCTCAGTCCTGTTGTTTGAATAACAGTAGCCAGCTCACTGTTGCAGCCAGTTCCAGCTTACTTGCTATTGATGGACCAGCAACTTCCCCCTTGAGAAGAGTTACAGATTAGATGAGTCCTGTAATCCTCAAGCAGCTCAGATCGTAAAGTCACACCTATAAGCTTGCCTGACCTCTCCTGGTAAAGGTCCCGGCTCACGAGCTGTAACCTGTCCCACTGTCCCTCCTTATTATTCAGTGATGGTCTGTAATAACACTTGCTTCCTCCAAACTCCTACGTCAGTGTAGACTATATGCTTCTTTGGCAATGCCCTTTTGCATCAGCTCTGTTCTTTCCCTCTAGCTCTACAAACTATCTGGCTTTTGGTTTCTTTTAACCAGCAGCTTCCAGCATGGTTCCAGGTGCTCAACTATATTCAACTGTGTTCCAAACCCCAACTGCTTCCTGACATGAAGCCACATTTTTCACAGAGCCTCATTACAGGAAATGGGTCATCCATGAAATTCCTGAGTATTACAAAAGACTCTGCTGGACAGGGAGCCTTTTGTAAAATATGTAGAAAAATGCCAGCAAATACGTATGCACAGCAGGAACATTGATTTCACTTGGGGCTTTATACAGGTTAGTGCCATTAAGTACATGTGCAAATGCTTGTCTTGCAATCTACACTGCCAGGGCCCACCCTAGGTGAGAGCATGGCTGGAGAAGCTAGGCCCAGGGTAGAATAATGCAGGCACCAGGCGGGCACCACAATCAGGCATGGATAAAGTCACAAATGGACTCCACTTATACACTATTGTGTCTCTCTTCAGTAGAGCCTCTGGTCTTGTTAGAAAAGGATGGCTGGTTTTATCTCCTTTGTTTCTTATTCTCTTGTTCTCTTGTTTCCGTGGCTAGTATCATGATCTTTGCAGTTTTCTAAGTCATGTCACGTTTTTGTAAGTGGAACAGGTATTTCAACCATCCTTCTGTGGCTTTCTTCAGGGTAAAGTGTTTATGAGGTAAATGTCTGTTCTTATATACAATGGTTCTCAAACCAGACTGGTGGGTTTGAAGCAAGAAATTTGAATTTTTGACAGGAAAGTCCATTGAAGAAAAGGTGGGAAATTTGAATTTGATTTTGGAGGGAAAATTCATTGGAAAAAGGCAGGAGTTTTGAAATTTGAATTTCGGTGGGAAAGTTCATTGGAGAAAAGGTGGAAACAGTGCAAGTAGGAATCCTGGAGGGGGGGGGGAGAATTTAAGCAGTGGCGACTAGTGCAAGTACAGCGCCTAGTCATCGTTGTTGAAGAGTTAACCCAGATATTAAATGCCGGGATCATATCACCGGCATTGAATATCCTGGTTTGCCGCACAAACCGGAAGCTAACCAGGCAACGTCGATACTTAGCCGCTGTCCAGGCAATGATGATATTCAGCTGCTGCCCGGTTAGCTTAGGTGGCAAAGGTTTGGACAGCTCTTGCTGTGCCTATCTTTCACAGCTGAGGGATAACCAGGCAGTGGCTAAATATCACTGCTAACTGGTTATCTCCAGGAACTGCCCCCGGAATGCCATGATACTAACTGTGTAACATCGGGGCATATAGTGGTAGTTTGTAAACTGTGGAACTGCTTTGGAATATTGGGCCCTTATGTTTTGGCAGGAAGAATGTTGTGACAATCACAGGTTCTGGAAGGTGGAAAATATCTTTTGTCTTTGGCCTCAGACCTTGTAGCATGTGGAACACAATTCCAAAATGTGCAAGTCTGGCCCGCGAACATGTATAAATGAAAAATGGACTCTGTTTGACCCTTATTCCACATGCGTGGGTCTGAACATGCTCACAGGTCCAGTATAGGGGACAGAGATGTGTTTGTTGTGGCACGCCCAAACTGCGGGACACGAGTATACATAGCAAGCGGCATGGACGTCCTTGCTCTCGGCGAATTCTGAAAAGATGTACAGCTCTGCTGCTGCCCATCTCTGTGCAGCCATGCCTCCTCAGTTAAAACGTGCATCCCCGAAACTGCTCCTCACATCAATGGTATGATGCCCATGCCAACTACCCATGAAAATGGATGAGACAGATGTGCTGATGCAAAACAGACCATATAAGCTGGTTCTTTGCATAACCAGGATACTGCAAAGTGATCTCTGTGCACTCAGAGATGTTACAACAGCAAGTAGAAAGTGATATGAGTGTCCTGACATATGTTGCAGCACAACATACATGGCAGTAGGTGAACATTTTAGTAGTGCTTGCATTGGTCATCTCTGACAACAGTCGGTACAATGTTATGTATGGACCAGAAGAAATGCTAAATGGTCCTCTACAGCTAAATGTCAGAGCTTATCCCTGACATTCAATAGGGACCCTTAGACTGAGTGCATGTACCAGCGCAAACAACACCACTAGATGCCCAAGGGCACCAGCATCTGTCTGTACAAATGTGCACATTTGTGAGACCACTGATGGTGCCGTGTGCCCTCCTGCATGCACTCATTCTGAGGATCCCTTATCATTGACAGGGATATGCTTTGACATTTAGCTGTAGAGACCCCTTTCTGATGTATCCTGGCTGATCACACTGGCACCTGGCCCTATGGTCAGCCCTACAGACCAGGTACTGGCCAGGTACTAATGTCCAACCAAAATTGCAATTGCACATACCAGGTCCTCCCATGCATCCCTCTAAACACACACACTCTCATTTGCACTCACACAAAACATACAGATGCCCTGCAGCTCAAGAAAACAGCTGGTATAACATGATGGCATGGGGTTCCAGGACAACTAATCTGATCTGTTTTTCTCACCCACACATGCATCTATCCTATACTCACCTATATACAATCCTCACATCAACAGTCCCACTTCTTGGATGACAAGGTTTGTTCAGGTGCCTTAGATCACCTCCTCTAGCTCACATAGCAATTGTCAGCATAGCCAGAATAATCACCATTCCACCTCTGAATATTTCTGGAGGGTTGTTTAGTAATGTGTTTTCACCATACAACTGTCCCCCACCTCTGCATTCTATTCTTTACAACTGCATCTTGTGGTCTTCCAGACTACAGTCACACCGGTTCACAACATCTTTATCACAGCCATTCATCTCTATGGGACGCATTGCAGAACAGAGCAGAAACATTTTTAAGTGCTGGCCTTATTCCACGTTTCTGCTGATATAATGTGCACATTTGAGGGAAACATGCAGAATGTACACAGGCCTTTCCTGAATATGCATTGCACTTCTCTGCTGCTGACTATGCCCCCGTTCTGCCCTCTCCTGCCCATGTTCTGAGATCCCCATGCTAGCACCACGTACATGGAGGGACATGGGTGTATCAAAATATGGTTGTAGACGTTTTCGCTAGAAAAACGTTTATGCTGCACATCCAAGGATTTATTCCTGTTCCGGAATGATCCCTAAACCTTCTGTGAAAAGGGGATTGTCATGCTTTGTTGATGTTAAGTCCTTTGTTTCCATTGAAGTTTCATGGATGTTTTGTTACCTCTACCACCTCTTTGGGCCTCCTTGGCCACCAGCATTCTTCTTTTTTCCAGGATTCTTCCTTCATCAAATTTGATTGTATGGCTAGTTTCCATCACGTGGAGGGTTAAGTAGATGTATCTGTGTTACAGAGTTTATAATGTCTTTTGTGTTCTTGTAGCTTTTCTTTTATGATGTGGCAGGTTTTGCCTAAATATGACTTGCCACAGTTGCATGGAATGTCATAGTCCCCAGCGGTTTGGAGCAGGAGTATGCAATCTTTCACTTGTGTGAGTGAGGATGCCAGTTTTTGTAGTGTGTTATACACTGTTCTCATATTATTCTTTTTAAGCAATTTACTTAGGGAACATAAGGGAGCATCACAAATCTTTGTTCTGTCATGGGTTTGTTAGCGGTTGTTGGTGGTTGCTATTCTTGTGGATTGATCTGTCCAAAGGTTTTAAGGCTTGAGAGATGGCCATTTTGTTGTAGCCATTGGCAGAAAATGTGTCCTGGAGTATGTTCCTTTCTTCCTGGAGACTGTCCAGGTCACAGACTCTTAATGCCCTGTTTTCTAGTGTGTGCAGGATGCCTCTTTTTGTGGATGGATGGTGGTGTGGCTCTGTATGTAGATAACAGTTGGTATAGGTGGGTTTCCTGAATACAGGGTGGCTCAGGCTTCCTTCCATCTGTCCATTTTTTTGATCATTGCATCAAGAAAGGGGAGAAATACATTGGTCTCCATAGTGAACTTTATGTTGGGGTAGCTGCTATTCATATGGTTCAGAAAATCTTCAAGATTTTCCCATCCATGGGATCAAATGATGAATGTGTCATCTACATAGCGGACCCAAAGTTTGGGTTTTAGCTTAGTACTGTCCAGTAGGGTGGATTCAAGAGACTCCATGAAATTGTTGGGCACCAATGGGGAGAGAGAGGAACCCATTATTGTGCCTTCTCTTTGAGCATAATACTGTTTCCAGTACTGGAAAGCGTAGTTACTCACCTGTAACAAGTGATCTCTGGGAACAGCAGGAATTTAGTCTTCACATATGGGTACCATCGGTACCGATGGAGCCTGCGCGGGAATGCTCCCCAGCGTCCAATAGGAACGCTTTTGGGAGCATCCCTCAGCACATGTGTGCTGCCTTCCCGCCTTTCCAACTGTCCCTCTTCAGTTAAGTTTGTAGCTGAGTGAAAGGATAGAGGGAGAGAGGAAAGAGATAAAGAGATAGAGAGACAACTCCTAGGAGAGGTGAGTGGGTTGTGAAGACTAAATTCCTGCTGTTCCCGGAGATCACCGGTTACAGGTGAGTAACTATGCTATCTCCAGGAACAAGCAGGAATGTAGTCTTCACATATGGGGACTCCCTAGCTGAAGATGCCAGGGAGATGGTCCCAGGAAGGTGCCACCCTAGAAAGGTAGGCATCCTTCCTCCCATGGATCTCTGGCATTCCACCAGGGTTGGTGGGTAGGAGTTGAATTAGGTCTGAAAGAGATTTTGAAGAACAGCTTGGCTTAAGAAGGCATCCTGATGGGAGGCTTTATCCAGGCAGTAGTGGGCTGTGAAGGTGTGTACCGAAGCCCAGGTGGCTGCTCGACAAATGTCATCGATAGACACGCAGTGGAGATTAGCCATGGAAGCTACCATGGCTCTCACGTTATGAGCTGTGACATGGCCTTGAAGAGGAAGACCCTTACTCTCATAAGCAAAGGATATGCATTGGGAAATCCATTTAGATAAAGTTCTTTTGGAGACTGGAAGTCCCAAATGACTAGAGTCAAAAGCTATAAAAAGTTGTGAGGACTTTCTATGTTGCTGTGTTCTCTCTAGGTAAAAGGCTAAGGCTCTTTTACAATCCAAAGTATGAAGGTTTCTTTCTGCATTAGAGGCGTGAGGCCTCGGAAAAAATACAGGAAGATAAATTGATTGATTCAAATGAAAAGGCGAAACCACCTTTGGCATAAAGTGTGGATGAGTTCTAAGAACAACCTTATCATGATGAAACCTAGCATAAGGAGGATCAGCCACTAAAGCTTGCAGTTCACTAATGCGACATGCAGAGGTGATTGCAATTAGGAAGATGACCTTCCAGGTCAAAAACTGAAGTGTTGTAGTGGCTAAAGGCTCAAAAGGCGGCTTCATGAGCTGCCCGAGAACTAGATTTAGATCCCATGCCACCGGTGGTGGCTTAATGGGAGGTTTGGTCAACAGAAGACCTCTCATAAATCTGGATATGAGTGGATGAGAGGAAATTGGTTGTCCATTCAGAGGCTTATAAGAAGCTGCAATTGCACTAAGATGGACTCTTACCGAATTGGTCTTTAGACCAGAATTCGATAAGTGAAGGAGATACTCTATTATTGATTCTAAAGGTATGACAAGGGGGTTTAATCCCTTCTTGGAGCACCATATAGTAAAACATTTCCACTTGAAGGCATAAGATCTTCTTGTGGAAAGTTTTCTAGAAGCCTGAAGGATATCCTTTACCTGTTGGGATAGGTTGAAATCCTGGAGGTCTAAGCCTTCAGCAACCAGGCTGTGAGAGGCAGGGACTGGGGACTTGGGTGCCATAGCATTTATTTATTTATATTCTCTTAAATACCGCGCTATTCTGCATCAGTGTGGTTTACATTGAACAAACTGAAACTACATTGAACAGGGCATTATAACTTGGAGATAACTATTTTACAGGGAACATGGGCTATGGAGGGTTAAATGACTTGCCCAAGACCACAAGGAGCACCTGTGGGACTAGAAACCCCAGTCCTTCTGGCCCAAGGTTGCTGTCCTCTAGTGGAATTTGAACCCCCAACCTTCCGTCCTGAAGTACCTTGCCTCAACCACTAGGCCACTCCTCCACTCCCATCCTCTTGGGAAAGGAGATCTGGAGCATGCCCTAACTCCAGAGGTGCAGCTTGAGAGAGATGTAGAAGCAGGGGATACCACGCTTGACGTGGCCATCGTGGCGCTATGAGAATCATGCGACCCCTGTCTCTCTGAAGCTTGAAGAGTGTTTTGGAGATGAGGGGAATGGGTGGGAAAGCATAAAGGACGTCCTGACCCCAGTGAAGGAGGAAGGCATTGCTTGCCTGACAATTGTGAGCCGGAATCCTGGAACAGAACCGGGGAAGTTTGGCATTCAGTGGACTTGCAAAGAGGTCTATGCCAGGAGTGCCCCAGAGATGAAAAATCCTTGCCACCTGGTCTAGGTGGAGAGACCACTCATGAGGCAGCAGTACTCTACTGAGTTTGTCTGCCCAAAGGTTTTGAATACCTGGCAGATATACCACTAGAAGGTGACTTTGATACTCTCTGGCGAGGGCCCACAGTCGTAAAGCTTCGTTGCATAATGACAGAGAGCCTGTCCCTCCCTGCTTGTTCACATAGACCATGGCTACTTGATTGTCCATCTGGACTAGGACTGTCTTGTAGCTGAGCTGGGCATGGAATACTCGAAGAGCTAAATAGATTGCTCTTAATTCTAGGAGGTTTATGTGTAGACCAGCCTCCTGTGGAATCCAGGTGCCCTGGGTAGAGAGATGATTCAGGTGTGCTCCCCAACCCACCTGTGATGCATCTGTTGTTAGGGTGGCCTGAAAAAGGGGTTGATGGAAAGGAGACCCCACTGTCAGATTTTCTAGTGATTGCCACCATTGGAGGGACAAAATTAGTCATTGAGAGTTTACTATTTTGTCTGATAAATGTCCTGTGGCCTGTGTCCACTGTGTGGATAGGGTCCACTGAGCTGCTCGCATGTGGAGGCGAGCATATGGGACTACATGAACTGTGGATGCCATATGTCCCAGCAACTGTAGTAGCTCCCGAGCAGTTAGGGAGGATTTCCCTGCTGCTTGAGAAGCTAGTTGCACTGTGGAAGGAAAGCCTTTGCCTGTCTGGTATCTAGACAAGCCCCTATGAATTCCAGACATTGGGAAGGAACAAGTTGGGATTTTGGGAAGTTTATTACCAACCCCAAGTATTGGAGGATTCGCATCATGCGAGACAGTGCAGTGCTGGCCTCTGCAACTGTAAGGGCTCGAATGAGCCAGTCGTCTAAGTAAGGGAAGACGAATATCCCCAGGGTTCGCAGAAATGCAGCTACTACTGCCATGCATTTCGTGAATACTCTTGGTGCTGAAGCCAGACGAAAGGGAAGAACCCTGTACTGGAAATGTTTTCCCTTGAAAGGGAATCGGAAGAATTTCCTGTGATCTGGATGGATCAGAATGTGAGTGTATGCATCCTTTAAGTATAGAGAGCAAAGCCAATCCTGGCTTTGAAGGTATGGCAGAAGAGTTCCTAGAGAAATCATTTTGAACTTCTCTCGGAACAGGTATTTGTTCAATTCTCTGAGGTCTAGAATGGGTCTGTGTCCTCCTGTTTCCTTTGGAATAAGAAAATAGGGGGAGTAGAACCCTGCACCCCGTTGAAGAATGGGTGCCTCTTCTATTGCCCCTTGGGCAAGAAGTGTTGAGACCTCGTGATCTAGCAGATTGTCTGAGGAGGTTTGAGAATTGAATTGCCTTAGAATTGTAGGAGGGGGCATGCTGTGAAAATGGAGCTTGTATCCCTCTCCTACAATGGACAGAGTCCAATCTTCTGCTGTTATCTGATGCCATCTCTTGACAAAGTGGCATAACCTGCCTGGGATATTGGAGGGTTGGGGACCCCTCAGAGGCAGGAAGGCTAAGCTCTCTAGGAAGGAGTCAAAGCCCTTGAGGTGGCTGAACCTGCAGAGCTGGTTGGGCTCTCGGGCCTTTTGGCTTCTTTTGCTGTTTAGTTTGTCCCTTTTGGGCAACCTGACCCTGAGTTTGACTCTGATGGGTATAGGAAGGATAAAATTTCCTCTTTCTGCTGAAAGAGGGTTTTTTATAAGGCTTCTTTTTGGCTGGAGTGGCTGTAGATTTTGACAATCTATCTAGAGTGGTATTGTCAGCATCTAACTCGTTAGCCTTTTTCTGACAGTTCTTGCCAGAGATTCTCTCCCATGCAAGGAATGTTGCATAACTTGTCCTGTACCCAAGTCTCCAAGTCTGATGCCTGAAGCCAGGTAATCCATTGTGCCCCAATGGCAATAGCAGAGGTTCTGCTGATGCATTCAAAGCAGTCAAAGGCTGCACGATTCACAAACTTGGAGACATCTTGAGCATGCTTAACTAGAGCAAGAAATTCTTGTCTCTTGTCATCTGGGAGAAGTGGGCTCATAAGCTCCAAGTTCCCTGTAACTTCTTTGAGGAACATTCCCATATATATTATATATGAACTGATCCTAGCTGAAAGCATGGAAGCCTGAAAAGTTTGGCGCCCAAAAGCGTCCAGAGTCCTGCATTCACGACCTGGGGGATTGGATGCCTGCCTCTTTGCACTTTTCATCCTACGCATGGCTGACTCCACCACCATTGAATGGTGTGGCAGCTGAGTCTTTTGAAATCCAGGACATGGCAGGACTCGATACATATTATCAAGCCTCCTAGGATGAGGAGATGTAGTCAGAGGTGATTCCCAAATTCTGAGCATCAAGTTATACAAAATTGAAGAGGGACAGTTGGAAAGGTGGGAAGGCAGCGCGCATGTGCTGAGGGATGCTCCCAAAAGCATTCCTATTGGACACTGGGGAGCGTTCCTGCGCAGGCTCCATCAGTACCAACGATACCCATATGTGAAGACTATATTCCTGCTTGTTCCTGGAGATGAAACTTACTTTTAGACAAAATGCTGTTAGGTTAGCCCATTCCATTGGAAGTCTACATGTTTCTAGCTTGTGGTGCATGGCATGGACTGCTTCTTCCACTGGGGCTTTGGGGAAGAGAGAGATGGCATCAAAACTGATCATTGTGTTGCTTAGTTTCAGATTGCTGATGATTTCAACAAACTGGATAAAATGACATTTGAGGCAATCATCTGTTAGAGTTCTCAATTTCTGAGACAGGTAATGAGCCAGGGGGTGGATTGGGAAGGTGATTGCACTGATGATGGGTCGTAGTGGGATGTGCAGTTTGTGTATCTTTGACAGGCCATAGAATCTTGGGGTCCAGTGGTTGCCACATTTCAGACTCAGTTTTATTTCTGTCTCAGTGGAGATAGCATAGTCTATCCAGTTTACTACCTCTTTGTGGATTTTCTGGAGAGGATTGTTAAATAGCGACATGTAGGTGTCTTCTGGATATTTTTTTTGTGATAATTTTCTACATTCATCACTAAAGTCATGTTACCTTTGTCTGCAAGCAGAATTACAAGGTCATGCCATTCTCATAGGGGATCAGAGTACTCGTCATTCTTTACATGGTAGATTCCATCCATCCATCCATCCACTCAATGCAAAAGATGCAGTCTTTTGCATTGAGTGTCACATGTATGATTTTCTTCCAGTTGGTGAGAGGTCTTACGTGTCCACTAGGTGCAAGACCTCTTTGCTCTCAGGGAACGAGTCCGTTCTCTAGAGGCTAGAGTAGCAGACTTGGAAAACATAAGAAAGACAGAGAGGTACATAGACGAGACCTACAGGGATATAATCCTGAAGTCCCACCTCCAGTCTGGCAGCATCCCTGTTACCATGGAGGAGAGAGGTCACGTGACAGGAGAGCATCACCCTGGTGTGGCAGGAAGTCATCCTGTAACTAGGACCTGTCTTCCAGATGATGTAAAACACTCTTGCACCGAGGAGGTTTCTCCAGGGCCATGTGCCCATGAGGGAAGGGTTAGGACAGCCGTTATAGTTGGTGATTCGATCATTAGGCATGTAGATAGCTGGGTTGCTGGTGGACATGAGGATCGCCTGGTAACATGCCTGCCTGGTGCGAAGGTAGCAGACCTCATGCGCCACCTAGATAAGGTCTTAGATAGTGCTGGGGAGGAGTCTGCTGTCTTGGTACATGTCGGTACCAATGACATAGGAAAATGTGATAGAGAGGTTCTGGAGGCTAAATTTAGGCTTTTAGTTAGGAAGTTGAAATCCAAAACTTCCAGGGTAGCGTTCTCTGAAATGCTTCCCGTTCCACGTGCAGGACCCAAAAGGCAGGCAGAACTCCAGAGTCTCAATGCGTGGATGAGACAGTGGTGCAGAGATGAGGGTTTTGGATTTGTTAGGAAATGGGGAACATTCTGGGGAAAGGAGGGGCTCTTCCGAAGGGATGGGCTTCACCTTAACCAGGATGGAACCAGGCTGCTGGCATTAACCTTTAAAAAGGAGATAGAACATCTTTTAAACTAGATAATAGGGGAAAGCCGACAGTCGCCCAAGAGCGGATGGATCGGTAGAATGTATCCTTGAAGAATACTACCAAAAGCAGAGAGGTTCCAAAAAAAGAGTAAAGTAGCCCAAATGCCCTCGAGTATGGAGAAGACAGAGCTTAAAGATCCCAAATTACCCATGTCTACCAATAGCCAAATTAATATGAATAAAATACAGTCTCTAAAATGCTTGTATGCAAATGCTAGAAGTCAAAAAAATAAGATGGGAGAGTTAGAATATATAGCACTAAACGAGAGGTTAGATATGATAGGAATATCAGAGACATGGTGGAAGGAGGACAACCAGTGGGACACTGTGATACCTGGATACAAACTATATCGTAATGATAGAGCTGATCAAATTGGTGGAGGGGTTGCGCTCTATGTTAGAGAGGGCATTGAGTCAGAAAGGATTAAAGTTTTGCAGGAAACAAAATTTGCTGTAGAATCTCTATGGATTGAAATTCCATGTAAAAAGGGGAAGGCGATGGCAGTGGGGGTGTAATATCGACCGCCTGGCCAGAATGAACAAATGGATGATGAAATGCTCAAAGAAATCAAGGAAGCTAACAAACCTTACAGCGCAGTAATAATAATGGGTGATTTCAATTACCCCGGTATTGACTGGTTCAGTGTCACGGCAGGACATGCTAGGGAGATAAAGTGCCTAGATGAAATAAATGACTGCTTCTTGGAGCAGCTGGTTCATGAACTGACCAGAGGGGAAGCCATATTAGACCTAGTCCTTAGTGAAACACCAGATCTAGTGCAAGAGATAATGGTGTTGGGGCCACTTGGCAATAGTGATCATAGCATGATCGCCTTTGATTTAATTGATTTAATGGAGTGGAGGAGTAGCCTAGTGGTTGGGGCAAGGTACTTCAGGCCGGAAGGTCGGGGGTTCAAATCCCACTAAAGGACAGCAACCTTGGGCCGGAAGGACTGGGGTTTCTAGTCCCACAGGTGCTCCTTGTGGTCTTGGGCAAGCCACTTAACCCTCCATAGCCCATGTTCCCTGTAAAATAGTTATCTCCAAGTTATAATGCCCTGTTCAATGTAATTTCAGTTTGTTCAATGTAAACCGCACTGATGCAGAATAGAGCGGTATATAAGAGAATGTAAATAAATAAATAAATAAATAAATAATTAGTGGGGGAGGGATAGTAAGGAAATACACAGTACTACCTTTTAACTTTCGAAAGGGAGACTATGATAAAATGAGGAAAATAGTTAAGAAAAAACTAAAAGGAGCAGTTGCAAAGGTTAAAGACTTACATACATGTTGACAACCCTACTAGAGCAAAGGACCAGGCTTTTGATCAATTTTTGAGAGATGTTCCCCTTCATCAACATGTGATTGGCCCTACACATGTGGCAGGTCACATCCTGGATCTAATTCTGTCATCAGTATCTTTACAGCCAGTGATTTCGCCCCCCATCACTTCCCCTATCCCATGGTCAGACCACTTTTGTGTTTTCTCATCAATTTCCTTCCCCCGGTTGAAGGTTAACTCCCAAGTCTCCTTTTCCACTCCAATCCTCCGCCGCAAGATAACCTCAGAAACACTCCATGCATTCCCTCCAGCTTCTATGATTTTCCCTGCAGATTTTGCCACTCGCTCTATCGATGATCAAGCTACCCTCTGGGATTTACGTCTGTCTCAGTCCCTTGATAGTTTAGCTCCTCTTCACTCGATTTCTGGGCCTCCCCGAGCGCCTTCATCTCCTTGGTATCATCCCACTTTACGTATCCTATGCTCTCAGTTACGCCAGGCACAACATCACTGGACCCGCCATCCCTCACCCGAGTTTCACCTCCTTTTTAAACAGCTCTCCTCCGAATATCATTCGGCTATTCGATCTGCCCGATCAGCTTTCTACTCAGCCCAAATTACGGCCGCAACTAGCTGCTCCCGCCAACTCTTTAACATCTTGCGGACGTTATCATCTACTAAGACTGGCAATTCTAAGGTTCCAGTAGCTCCAGACCCTCAATCTCTTGCTGCTTTTTTCTCTAATAAGGTGCTAACTCTTCGCTCATCTTTTACCACTCCACCTCCCCCTCCCCCTCTCCCCTCCCTACCTGCTGTAGTCCCTACTCCCTCCCTACCCCCCTCAACTATTTTCCTACAATCCAGCATTGCTCCTGTTGAACCTGTATATACTCATACCTGGTCATCTTTTCAGCCTGTCCTTGCGGCAGAAGTGCTTACATTTTTATCCACTGCAAGGAAAACTACTTGCACTCTTGATCCTGTTCCCTCTAGATGGCTCCTAGAGCCTTCCCTAGAGCTAGTCCCAGTTATCACCACTATTATCAATTCTAGCTTTTCCTCTGGTCACTTCCCATCGTCTTGGAAATCAGCAATCCTCCGTCCGCTACTAAAACAACCATCCTTAGACCCATCCATTCTCTCACACTGGCGTCCAGTATCTAACTTGCCATTTCTCGCGAAACTCATTGAACGGTGTGCCTTTACTCAACTCAGTTCCCATGTTGAGGCTATCAACGCTCTCCATCCCCGTCAGGCGGGTTTCCGCCAGGGACACAGCACTGAGACTGTGCTTCTGGCTTTACTCAACGAATTACACACATCCCATGATCGAGGTGACATCACTCTTCTCGTATCTCTTGATCTGTCCGCAGCATTCGATTTGGTTGACCACCATACCCTTCTTTCTCGGCTCTCTGATATTGGTCTTCATGGTGCTGTTTGGTGCTGGTTTCATTCTTTCCTTTCATCCCGTTCCTTCTCGGTTCATGTAAATGGTCAATCTTCATCCACCTTCCCCCTCGCTTGTGGTGTTCCACAGGGCTCGGTCCTCTCTCCTTTGTTGTTCAATATTTTTCTTGCCCCTCTGCCCCTGATTATTCAACAATACTCGATCTCATCCTACCTATATGCAGATGATATAGTTCTTCTATTCCACACATCACCTCTCTCCCCTGACATTGCACAGCTGAACCTCTGTCTTTCCCACATTGCCTCCTGGTTATCAGAAAACTTTCTTCATCTTAATCCTGCAAAGTCTTCGGCAATGTGGGTTTCCCTCAGTGGTGCATGCCCCACTCTTGCACCTTCTATCGGCTCATCTAACATTCCCCTCACCTCCTCTGTTCGGTATCTGGGTGTAACTCTAGACTCTTCCCTAACTTTCTCTGAGCACATTTCAAAGGTCTCCCGTTGTTCTTTCTCTGCTTTACGGCAAATTAGGGCCGTCTGGTCTGTTTTGCCCCCTAGTGCTCTCATTACTCTTGTTATTGCCCTTGTAATCAATAGATTGGACTACTGCAATGTATATTTGGCCAATCTTCCCAAATATTGTCTTCAGCGGTTACAACGCATTCAGAATACTGCAACGCGCCTCGTTACCTTCTCCAGTAGATATGATCACATCACCCCTGTTTTGCTCCGACTGCACTGGCTTCCTCTCCAATACCGTTTTCACTATAAGTTTTTGATTCTCCTTCACCGGACCATTTACACCTGTACTCCTCGTTATCTGGCCGACTGTATTTCATGCTATACCCCCCATCGGTTGCTCCGCTCCACTCAAACTAACCGCTTATCTCTTCCTTCACCATTACAAGCCCGTCTGGAGCAGACGCGGCACTCAGCTTGGTTTTTCCTTGGCCCTTCACTCTGGAACATGTTACCCACCTCATTGCGTTTAGAACCATCCTACCCTCAGTTTAAGTTGCTACTCAAAACTTACCTCTTCCAGAAAGCTTTTGACCTTCCCTCTGAAGCTCCCCCCTAACTGGTTTGTCTGTGTGTTCAAACCCAAGTACTGTCCGTGTTTGCCCACTTATGTATTTCTGTACCCTGGTTTGGTTAATATTACTTTCCTATGATTTGTTATGATTTGATGTTAATTGTTAATATAAGTTGTGTGCAACTTATTATGATTTATTGTTAAGTGTTCTAATGTGATTTGTTCATTTTCTCTTTCACCCTCTTTCCTGTCTTAATTTTGGCATTCTGTTTCCTGGACTGTGGTGCTAATCAGTTTTATTGTACACCGCTTAATGCTATTGCCACAGCGGTATATCAAATTTTAATAAAGATAAAGATAAAGATCAAGCTTGGGTGTTGTTGAAAAATACTATCTTGGAAGCCCAGACCAGCTGTATTCCACACTTTAAGAAAAGTGGAAGGAAGTCCAAAAATCTGCCATCATGGTTTAAAGGTGAGATCAGAGAGGCTGTTGTTGCCAAAAAAAGCATCTTTCAGGAAATGGAAAAAAGAGCCAAACGACAATACCTGGAAACAGCACAAGCACTGGCAAGTCAAATGCAAGGCATCGATAAGGCAGGCAAAAGGAGAATTTGAGAAGAAGCTTGCTGTGGAAGCAAAAACATGAAATAAATACTTTTTCAAGTACATTCGTAGCAAAAAAACTGTGAGAGAGTCAGTTGGTCCATTAGATGATAGAGGGGTTAAAGGGGCATTAAGAGGCGACAAGGCGATAGTGGAGAGACTGAATGAATTCTTTGCTTTGGTCTTTACTGAGGAAGATGTAGGGATGTTACCCATGACTGAAGTGGTATTTAAAGGTGCAGAAGAACTGAAAGAAATATTGATACATCGGGAAGATGTATTACAACTATTAGGTAAACTGAAGAGTAGCAAATCACCTGGGCTGGATGGTATATATCCAAAGGTATTGAAAGAACTGAAATATGAGATTGCAGACCTGCAATTAATAATCTGTGAACTATCATTAAAATCATCTCTAATACCTGAAGATTGGAGGCTCGCCAATGTAACAACAATTTTTTAAAAGGGTTCCAGGGGTGATCCAGGAAACTACAGACCAGTGAGCCTGACCTCAGTACCGGGAAAAATGGTAGAAACTATTATAAAGAATAAAATTACTCAGCATGTAGATAGTCATGGCCTAATGGGAGACAGCCAACATGGCTTTAGACAAGGAAGATCTTGTCTTACTAATCTGTTATGTTTTTTTGAAGGTGTGAATAAACAGGTGGACAAAGGTGAGTCGGTTGATATAGTGTATCTGGACTTTTAGAAAGCCTTTGACAAGGTCCCTCATCAGAGACTTTTGGCAAAACTAAAGAGTCATGGGATAGGAGGCAGTGTACTACTGTGGATCAGGAACTGGTTAAAAGATAGAAAGCAGAGGGTAGGGCTAAATGGCCAATTTTCCCAATGGAGAAAGGTGAATAGTGGTGTAGCCCAGGGATCTGTGCTGGGTCCGCTGCTTTTTGACATATTCATAAATGACCTGGAAAGTGGAATAACGAGTGAGGTTATCAAATTTGCAGATGACACAAAACTATTTAAAGTTGTTAAAACCCAAGAGGATTGTGGAAAATTGCAAGAGGATCTTGATAAATTGGAAGACTGGGCATCAAAATGGCAGATGAAATTTAATGTGGACAAGTGCAAAGTTATGCACCTAGGGAAGAACAACCCAAACTATGGTTACACGATGCAAGGTTCCACATTAGGAACCACCACCCAGGAAAAAGATTTAGGCGTCATTGTGGATAACATGTTAAAACCCTCAGCCCAGTGTGCAGCGGCGGCCAAGAGAGAAAATAGGATGCTAGGTATCATAAGGAAAGGAATGGAAAATAAAACAAAAGATATTATAATGCCTCCATATCGTTCCATGGTGAGACCGCACCTTGAATATTGTGTGCAATTCTGGTCACCATTCTTAAAAAGGATATAGCATCATTAGAAAAGGTTCAGAGAAGAGCCACCAAAATGGTAAAGGGGATGGAACTTGTCCAAACCTTTTTTAAACCAAGCTACACTAACAGCCTTTACTACATCCTCCGGTAACAAATTCCAGAGTTTGATTACACGTTGAGTGAAAAAATATTTTCTTTTATTAGTCTTAAATAGTTTACCCTGTAGCTTCATTGCATGTCCCCTAGTCTTTCTATATTCTGATAAGGTAAACAATCGATCTACATTTACCCGTTCCACTCCGCTCATTAATTTATAGACTTCTATCATATCTCCCCTCAGCCATCTCTTTTCCAGGTTAAAGAGCCCTAACCTTTTTAGCCTTTCTTCATAGGAGTATCCTTCCATCCCCTTTACCATTTTGGTGGCTCTTCTCTGAACCTTTTCTAATAACTCTATATCCTTTTTAAGATACGGCGACCAGAATTGCACACAATATTCAAGGTGCGGTCTCACCATGGAACGATATAGAGGCATTATAATATCCTTTGTTTTATTTTCCATTCCTTTCCTTATCATACCTAGCATTCTATTTGCTCTCTTGGCCGCCGCTGCACACTGGGCCGAGGGTTTTAACATGGTATCCACAATGACGCCTAAATCTTTTTCCTGGGTGGTGGTTCCTAATGTGGAACCTTGCATTGTGTAACCATAGTTTGGGTTGTTCTTCCCTAGGTGCATAACCTTGCACTTGTCCACATTAAATTTCATCTGCCATTTTGATGCCCAGTCTTCCAATTTATCAAGATCCTCTTGCAATTTTCCACAATCCTCTTGGGTTTTAACAACTTTAAATAGTTTTGTGTCATCTGCAAATTTGATAACCTCACTCGTTATTCCACTTTCCAGGTCATTTATGAATATGTCAAAAAGCAGCGGACCCAGCACAGATCCCTGGGGTACACTACTATTCACCTTTCTCCATTGGGAAAATTGGCCATTTAGCCCTACCCTCTGCTTTCTATCTTTTAACCAGTTCCTGATCCACAATAGTACACTGCCTCCTATCCCATGACTCTTTAGTTTTGCCAAAAGTCTCTCATGAGGGACCTTGTCAAAGGCATTCATAAAGTCCAGATACACAATATCAACCGACTCACCTTTGTCCACCTGATTATTCACTCCTTCAAAAAAACATAACAGATTAGTAAGACAAGATCTTCCTTGTCTAAAGCCATGTTGGCTGTCTCTCATTAGTTCATGACTATCTACATGCTGAGTAATTTTATTCTTTATGATGGTTTCTATCATTTTTCCCGGTATTTACCGGTCTGTAGTTTCACCGGTCTGTAGTTTCACCGGTCTGTAGTTTCCCGGATCACCCCTGGATGGATTGCTCTCTCTGTGTTTCCAGTAGCATAGAGTCTTTGCTAGACTTATGAACTGCCTGTACTGTCTTCAGAGTGTCTTTAATGTGTTAAGCTGAAGAATAATGAAAATGTTGTTTCAAGCTGGAAGCTGTTTTTGAGCACTGCTAACACTGTGAAGTTTAACAGTTTTTCTTTAAACACCGAGTTTCTTTCATTCCTGAATTTAAGGACATTTGCTTTGAGTTGTAACCCAATTTTGAACCCATGCGTAAAGGGAATAAATGCCTTTTTCTTCCCACCACTCTGCTTTCATGGATTTCTTTAAAGATTGGAGCTAAAAACCACTAAGACCAAGTTCCACTTGGTTCTTAAAGGACTCTCCAATCATAACAATAAAATTTTATGTCCCACCTGCCCTTGCGACCACCGGCCACCAGGGGGGTGCGCGACATTATAAACCCGGCTACACTAACAGCTTTTACCACATCCTCCGGTAACAAATTCTAGAGTTTGATTATGCGTTGAGTGAAAAAATATTTTCTCTTATTAGTCTTAAATAGGTTACCCTGTAGCTTCATTGTATGTCCCCTAGTCTTTCTATATTTTGATGGCATAAAAAATCTATCAGAGGCGGGAAAACGCAGCAAAGGGGCAGGAGTAGCAAATTTAAAGATAAGGAAACTCCTCCCACTTATGACGTAATGTTTGATGGACAGTTGGAGCAAAGAGACGAATGTACTATAGACAAAGAACATTGCTATATAAAAAACATCCAAATGTAAAATAAAACATATTGAAAAAATTAAAAACATAAATATATGTAAAACACATATAATATTAGTACAGACAGAAATGAATAAACCAAAAAGGAATGATATATTTTTAAAAAGTGATAAAAGAGTCTTATGACGAAGTGTAGTATTAGAAATCAGAGAAATGCATTATACTCAATTTTTTTTGTTTAGTCCTGCTAGAGTGACTGTATTGAATTGAAAGATGAATCTTTGCTCTTCTTCTTCAATCAGTTTACGATTCAAATCCCCACCATGAGGGAAGGAGATGAGCTTCTTAATGACAAAAAACTTTATATCGTCTGGTTTATGTTGAAATTGAATCCAGTGTTGAAATTGAATCCAGTGGGCTGTTGTTATTTGCCTTTTGATGCAACTTTTATGCTCCTGAATACGCATTTTAACAGCTCAGATGGTTTTCCCAACATACAGAAGAGAACATGGACAGATGATAACATACACAACATATGCAGAAAGACAGTTGGTATTAATGTGTAGGTAATACTGTTTTTTAGTACAAGGATGTGTGAAAAAATCATTAAGCACAATAGCATGTTTGCATATAGAGCATTTGTTGCATTTATAGTGTCCTTCTTTAAGGATGAAGGATTCGAGACTGGGGGCATATAGGAAGAGACTAACATGTCACCTAAATTGTGTTCCCTATTATACATGATAGTAAGGCGTTGATTGCAGACGCAAGAGCGTGTCTGTAGAATATGCCAGTGGGTTCTCAAAATTTTCTGTATTTTAGAAGAAAGATGCGAGAAACTAAGAATACAGACAAATTTATCATCAGGTAATTTGTTCTTAGGTAACAGCGAGTGTTGTCTAGAAGTAGAACGAGCACGTTCAAAACCTTTCCTGATACAGGTTTTTGGATAGCCTCTAGCAGAAAATCGTTCAGCCATATTGGAAGATTTCTTCTCAAATTCATCATAGTTGGTACATAGATGCTGAAGGCGTAGAAACTGTGAAACAGGAAGGTTCTATTTTAATTGAGTATTATGAAAACTGTCAAATCGAAGTAACTTATTGCAGTCTGTAGGTTTACGAAAGATGGTGGTTTTGAAACCATTTGGAGATTTCTTGATGAGAATATCAAGAAAGGGAAGTTCTGTAGAACTGGATTGCATCTTGAACTTAAGGTTATAGCCAAATTATTGAACCAATTGTAAAAGTCTTGTAATTCACTGTCAGTACCCTTCCATAAAATTAAAATATCATCTATGTACCTTTTCCAAGAAATAACAGAAGATGAGAAGGGGGAACTTTTCAAATGGGTGTCTTCAAAATGTGCCACATATCGGTTGGCTATATCGGGTGCCATGGCGGCACCCATTGCTGTGCCTTTAATTTGCTGGAAAAATTGATTATTAAACAAAAAATAATTTTTAGTCAAAGCAATATGGGCCAAATCTACCAAAAAATGAGTGGGTATATAAACAGGCAAGGTACACTGGTTCAAATAATTAATAATGACAGCGAGAGCACCTTCTTGTGGGATATTGGTATAGAGTGACTCTATGTCGAGTGACACCAAAATGACATCTGAAGGATTTCAAATAAAGCCGTCTAAAAATGTAATGATATCCACTGAATCTCTAATGTATGTGGCAATATGAGTACAAAAGGCTGTAAAAAAACATCAATAAATTGAGAAAGAGTCTCAAGAACAGACCCTATGCCAGAAACTATGGGTCTACCAGGAGAGAGGTAAGTGATTTATGAATTTTAGGGATAGTATATATTGTTGGAATAACAGGATGTGAAATCTATCTACATTTGACTGTTCCACTTCATTCATTAATTTATAGACCTCTATCATATCTCCCCTCAGCCATCTCTTTTCCAGGTTGAAGAGCCCTAACTTTTTTAGCCTCTCTTCATAGCCTTCTCTTCCATCCCCTTTACCATTTTGGTGGCTCTTCTCTGTACCTTTTCTAATAACACTATATCCTTATTAAGATAAGGCGACCAGAATTACACACAATATTCAAGGTGCAGTTGCACCATGGAACGGTACAGAAGCATTATAATATCCTTTGTTTTATTCTTCATTCCTTTCCTTATGATACCTAGCATTCTATTAGCTCTCTTGGCCACCACTGCACACGGGGTGGAGGGTTTCAACATGTTATCCAGGATGATGCCTTTAATCTTTTTCCTGGGTGGTGATTCCTAATGTGGATCCTTGCACCATCCAACCATAGTTTGGGTTGTTCTTTCCTAGGAGCATAACTTTGCACTTGTCCACATTAAATTTCATTTGCCATTTGGATGCCCAGCCTTCCAATGTATCAAGGTCCTCTTGCAATTTTTCACAATCCTCATGGGTTTTAACAACTTTGAATAGTTTTTGTGTCATCTGCAAATGTGATTACTTCACTCATTATTCCCATTTCCAGATCATTTACGAATATGTTAAAAAGCAGCAGACCCAGCACAGATCCATGGGGTACTCCACTTTTCACTTTTCTCTATTTGAAAAATTGTCCATTTAGCCCTACCCTCTGCTTTCTATCTTTTAACCAGTTCCTGATCCACAATAATACATTGCCTCCTATCCCATGACTTTTTAATTTTGCCAAAAGTCTCTCATAGGGGACCTTGTCAAGGGCTAACCGAGGCAGGCGGACCCGGCGCTGCAGGCCCCTACCTCATACCCCCCCGCTCCACAACAACCCCCCCCCCCCCCCCACAAAACACAACACAACATTTTATGGAACAAAAACTGGTCGCAGCTTTTATTAGGCAACAATTTAACAGTCCAACAAATACATTTTCAAAACCACTCAATTAGCGGCACCCGGCTGCACCAGCCCTACCTCAGCAAAGTGCCTGCCACCGCTAATGCCGTAACTCGCCACCCGGCGAGTTACCATACCCCTCTCCCCGACTTCGCCATGCTAAGCAAAAGTCATCCGAGGGTTTGACCGGGTCAGGGGCACCCCGCCCCCGCCCAATTGTAGCCTGCTGCTCCGGACCCCGGAAACCTCCGGGATCCCGCCCCCCCTACCCCCCCAGCTGCAACACCCCAAAAAACCCCAACGCCTAACGATAGGGAGGGAGGGAGGGATGCCGGCACCGAAGCAGCCTCCGCACGACTGACCACGCGGAGGCTGCTCGGCCCCGATCCCCCCTCGCGCCCCAAACCCGCGGCGCTAATTGGCTCCCGTGGGGCTGCCACCCCAGGGAGCCAATCAATTTGAAGGACGCACGCTCGCGCCCGTCAAGGGCCGAGCGCGCACACCCCGACCAGGCCGCGCACAGGGTCCCCGCGCCGGGCCGCGCACCCGGTTAGCCTCGGCCGCCGGGACCCTGCTCGCGGCCTTGTAATAACCGAGGCAGGCGGACCCGGCGCTGCAGGCCCCTACCTCACACCCCCCCGCTCCACAACAACCCCCCCCCCACACACAAAACACAACACAACATTTTATGGAACAAACTGGTCGCAGCTTTTATTAGGCAACAATTTAACAGTCCAACAAATACATTTTCAAAACCACTCAATTAGCGGCACCCGGCTGCACCAGCCCTACCTCAGCAAAGTGCCTGCCACCGCTAATGCCGTAACTCGCCACCCGGCAAGTTACCATACCCCTCTCCCTGACTTCGCCATGCTAAGCAAAAGTCGTCCGAAGGTTTGACCGGGTCAGGGGCACCCCGCCCCCGCCCAATTGTAGCCTGCTGCTCCGGACCCCGGAAACCTCCGGGATCCCGCCACCGGCACATAACCCTGTTCATGTGCCACCGCCCCCGGCCCCAAGCTGTGACCAGCGAACATCATGGCCAGACATATATTCCAAGGCCTCCTGCCAATCATTAAGAAGTAGGTCCATGCCAACCGGCGACAAATGAACCCCATCAGCCCGATAAAGTCCCGAACACCCCACATCCACCCAGTCATGCAGGATCTGATACCCGCCCCCTCACATACCCAACGACCAATCCGACGATTGACCTTGGTCAACCCCCGTGACCATTGACGCTGCTCATGGCAGGCCGGCCTTGGAATAATGTCTGACCATAGCACAATAACCCCGGGAAACATTCGCAACACAAGTCCTAGACCATCCTGAACCGCCCGGATCAGCTGCAGGCAGGACCAGGACGACAGGTCAGTTCCGCCCAGATGCACCAACAGGGCGGCCGGCCACCGCAACGTCCTCACGTGGCGTCGCAGCAAAGGCAGCAGATGCGGCCACCGCATGCCTCGCACACCCAGCCATTGGACAGCCACCGACGACGGGTTCAATCCCAAATTGGCACCGATAGGGCGGTCCGCCGCGCGCAGACTCGCCCAATGGACGAACGAGTGGCCAGCAACCCAACATCCACCAGGTCCAACACATCCTTCTGAAAAAGAAATAAACAGTTAAAGCCCCCACCCAGCAACACCCAGGCACCTACAGCCGTACATACCCTTTAAAAGCCGAAGAACGCCACCTCCCAATGGCCTGAATGACCTGAGCAGGTAACCCTGCAGCTGCCGCGCTAGTGGCTGCCCCAATCCGAAAGGAGTGGGGAGCAAATCGGAGAGGATCTTCTCCCACCGCAGACAACGCCAGCCGCAACACAGCAGAAACCTGGAAACGGGTTACAACCCGCGAATCCGCGTGTACGAAAAACCAGACTGCGCCCGCCGGACGCACTGCAACATAATGGAGCAGCGCCCGAACCGGGCAAGTCCGTGGGTCCACACCCACACCCAAGCACACCCACAAACCTTTTCCCATCGGATCCGTTTTGGACTTAGCCAACATAATCCGCGCCCCCCCTTCCACCACCCGGACATGACGAGCCAACAGCCCCCCAATGCCCCTCCCCCGCCCAGAGCTCGCAACAAGCTCCCCGATCCGAAACGCTCCGAAAAAGGCCAGGGAAAAAACCGCCCGGAACAAAACGGCCTCATACTCAGACGAAGCTACCTGTTCCAAAGCCCCACAAACCCGCACGAGAAGCCAGTGTGTAATCGGCAACCGCGAATCTCGCGGAGTCGGCTGCGCCTGCTCCCAACCTTGCATCAGCCTACGCGTTAGTACCCCCCCAGCCAGGAGACCCCAGCCGACCGCACTCGCAAAAAAGTGAAACCCCGACAAATGCGCGCGCACCGCCGACCGCGAAAATCCCGCGCTCTTGGCTGCCACAATATATTGGCCAAGCAAACCCTCCGGGACCCCCCCAGCCTGCCACCCACACTAGCCCAAAAAAGCGACCACCCGGTCGCACCCCCTCCGGTACGCCGACCAGGTCCCTGCAGACACCGAACTCCTCAGAAGGTCTAGCATCTCACGAGGCCAATGCTCCACAATTTCTCTGGGACCACAGCTCCGTCCTCGTCCGCTTCGGGGGCCAACGCCCGGAACCGCTCCCACTGAAAACGAGAAAGAACATCAGCAATCTCATTAGTGGACCCTGGAATGTGCCGCGCTCGCACCGCCACATTCAGCTGCAGACACGCGAGGACCACCTCCCGCATCAATCTAGTCACCCACACGCACCTCGGGGTGTATCGGTTAATCACACTGACTACAGCCGCGTTATCACACCACCAAAGCACCCTCCTGTTCCGAAGGCGCTCCGGCCAGAGCTCCAAAACCACCCGAATCGGAAAGAGCTCCAAGAATGTGATATTCCTGGTCAGGCCCGCCGCACACCAAGACACCGGCCACCGATCAGCGCACCAGGCCCCTCCGAAATACACCCCCAATCCGGCCCCCCCCCCCCCCGCCGCATCAGTGTACAATTGTAAATCGTCACTGGATACTTCGGGCTCCAGAAGCACTGAAGTCCCATTGAAATCCACCAGAAAACGATCCCACACCCGCAAGAGATAGAACATCCCATCGGCATACACTTATCAAAGTAATACTCGTCCTGAAAACAGAACCCCAACAAGGGGAAGGAAGCCGGATGGACGGGTAACAAACGAAAACGCCGAATCAATGTCCACCTTCGCCAGTAACGCCGACCGACCGGCCCCACGCACCAGCGAAGCCGCCTCATCAAAGGAAGCATAATGAACCGAACACAATAGACGCGGTATAGAATCGTTCACCGAAGCCCCTACGGGACAGGACAAATTGTGAATCAAGCGGAATTTTCCCGGCTCCTTCTTGGGCACAACACCCAAAGGCGAAATCACCAAGTCAGGAAAAGGCGG
Organism: Ichthyophis bannanicus; assembly: GCA_033557465.1. NCBI lineage: Eukaryota > Metazoa > Chordata > Amphibia > Gymnophiona > Ichthyophiidae > Ichthyophis > Ichthyophis bannanicus. The sequence goes on from CM066035.1 coordinate 760,449,008, forward strand.
CTCCGCAAAGGGGCCCGCCACCCCGCCGACACCACCCCCCTCACTGGGCTAACGAAGCCGTTTCGAAACCCCGATCCCAAAATTGCCGCCTCACGCCATCGGGGATAAAGACTTAGCCACCCTACCGCCTCCACCCGCACGTGGGAGGGGGCGCGACCGCGCCACTCACTGCCCTTTTGGTGCAGGGGCGGCCATGCCAGAGGTGCCCTTCTTGATGCATTTGACCGCAGAATGGGGACCCCCGCACAAGGAACAGACGTGCTGGAACTTGCAATCGGGAAAGGGACAGGTGGAACGGTTGAAACGCCAGCATATGTCACCGCTCCCGGCCGAGACTGCCTTCGCAGGCACCCCGGCCGCCCCTCCTCGAAAGGGCCATGCCGCCCCCCCCCCCCCACTGCCCCGACGCCACTCTTGGCCCCGCCACCCGCACTCACACCGGACCTCGCCGACATCTGGGTCAACCACAGGTTAATATCCTGCGTGCCCCATGAAAGCGCGCGGCTTTCCTCCATCCGGTCCCTGAACTTCTCATCGTAATTAAGCCAAGACCAGCCCTCGTGCGTCTGAGACGCCTCAAGGATGGAATCAGCATACGCCAACAGCATCTCATAGTGCAACGGATCGCTCTGTCCCCACACACTGGCCAACCGTAAAAAGGAGCGCATCCAGTTAACCACGTTACGCGCTACCTTCCGAACCCGACCGGCCTTCTCATCATCCCTTCTCTTCTTCCTACTTTCGCCCGAGCACTTCCGCCCCTCCAGCAAATGGAAGATGTCAATATAGCGCCGCTTGCGGATTTTAAGCCTAAGCTTCCGTGGCACCCCCGCCCATAATTCCGGTAAAGACACCACCGAGGAGGCCCCCCCGCCCCCACCCACTCCCCCCCACCACCCGAAAGCTGCCGATCCCCCCTCCTGTCCGACCCCCCGGACGAACTACTCGAGGACGAGGAAGACGAGGACGAGTCGGAGCTCCGACGTCGCCGACACAACTGCCGGTGCTTCTTGCGCGAAGCCCCCCCTGCCTCCCTGGACGACTCACCCCCTTCACCCATTAACTCACCCGGCGAAGCCAGCCGCTCACCAGCCACCGCAAGGTCCTCGCCATCTGCGCAGGCCAAATCCCTGGACCACTGCTGGGCCGCCTCCGCTGTCGCTCCACGCTGCGACTCCGCCCCAGCCGGGGAACTCACCTAACTCTCTCCGCGAGCCGTGCCCACGGGCCACGAAGTCTGCGCCATAAACTGGCCCTGCGGAGACAAAAAGGGAAAAACAGGGGGGGAAACCGACACCGGCCACGCCGGAGGCCAAGAACCCCCCCCACCCCGCCCTAGATGTACCCTGCCCCCTTGACATCCACTGCTCCCATGAGGAAGCCCCCCCCCAGCGAGCCAAACCCCCCGGGGCCTGAGAACCACCCCACAGGCCCACCACAGCTCGCAACCCAAGGCGCCCCATCGGGCCGCAACCCACCCCCTTGGCCCGGTGCCCCGAAGTCCCCCCCCCCCGCCCCTCCAACATCCCCCGCCCCAGCCCCCCCTCCAACATCCCCCCCCCTCACCTCTCCAGGCCCCAGCAACCCCTCTCCCACCCCCTGCGAGCCACGGGTAGGGAGGGAACCCCCCTGCCTTTCCGGCCACGCACCCCACCTCCCCGTCCCCTTTCACCCCTTCCTCCCGATGCAGCAACCCCCACCCCCCCCCTCACCAACCTGCCATGGCCTCCCATTGCCCCCCCGCGACCTGGACCCCCGCCCCTTGGCCGCAGCTTTTTTAGGGACCAGGCCCCCAGCCTTTGCCCTGCCAGGCATCCCTCGTGGGTTAAATTCTTATTTATTTATTTATTTATTTATTTTTTATTAAATTACAGCCGCACACAGGCAGCCCCCGAAATCGCGGAAAGACCCCCCCCCCCGCCAAGCCCGTAGCCGGACAGAGCAGAATGCCAGCACACTCACCCAGCCTCTGCCGACGCAGCCCCGGGAATCGCTCTCAGCCACGAGGTGGGGACGCCGGCACCGAAGCAGCCTCCGCACGACTGACCACGCGGAGGCTGCTCGGCCCCGATCCCCCCTCGCGCCCCAAACCCGCGGCGCTAATTGGCTCCCGTGGGGCTGCCACCCCCGGGAGCCAATCAATTTGAAGGACGCGCGCTCGCGCCCGTCAAGGGCCGAGCGCGCACACCCCGACCAGGCCGCGCACAGGGTCCCCGCGCCAGGCCGCTCGCCCTGTTAGCCTCGGCCGCTGGGACCCTGCCCGCGGCCTTGTAATTTCTGAAAATCTAGATACACTATATCAACCGACTCACCTTTGTCTGTTTATTCACACCTTCAATAAAACATAACAGATTAGTAAGACTAGACCTTCCGTGGCTAAAGCCATATTGGCTGTCTCCCATTAAACCATGACTATCTACATGTTCAGTAATTTTGTTCTTTATAATGGTTTCTACCATTTTTCCCGGTACTGACGTCAGGCTCACCGGTCTGTAGTTTCCCCTGGAAACCTTTTTAAAAATTGGCGTTACAATGGCCATTCTCCAATCTTCAAGTATTACAGATGATTTTAATAATAGTTCACAGATTACTAATAGTAGGTCTATAATCTCATATTTCAGTTCTTTCAACACCTTTGTATGTATACCATCTGGTCCATGTGGTTTGCTACTCTTCAGTTTATCAAATAGTTGTAATATATCTTCCCGGTATATCGCTATTTCTTTCAATTCTTCTGCAGCATCACCTTTAAATTCCATTTCAGTCATGGGTAACATCCCTACATCTTCCTCAGTAAAGACCAAAGCGAAGAATTCATTCAGTCTCTCCACTATGGCCTTGTCCCCTCTTAATGCCCCTTTTACCCCTCTATCATTTAATGGTCCAATTGACTCTCTCACAGGTTTTTTGCTATGAATGTACTTAGAAAAGTCTTTATTATGCATTTTTGCTTCCACAGCAAGCTTCTTCTCAAATTCTCTTTTTGCCTGCCTTATCAATGCCTTGCATCTAACTTGCCAGTGCTTATGTTGTTTCTAGTTTTCATCATTTGGCTCCTTTTTCCATTTCCTGAAAGACGCTTTTTTGGCAACAATAGCTTCTCTGACTTCACCTTTAAAACAAGCTGGCAGTTTTTTGGACTTCCTTCCATTTTTCTTAAAGCGTGAAATACAGCTGTTCTGGGCGTCCAAGATAGTATTTTTAAACAACACCCATGCTTGATATAAATCTTTAACCTTTGCAACTGCTCCTTTTAGTTTTTTCTTAACTATTTTCCTCATTTGATCCTAATCTCCCTTTTGAAAGTTAAAAGGTAGTATTGTAGATTTCCTTGCTGTCCTTCTTCCATTTACTAAATCAAACACGATCATGCTATTATCACTATTGCCAAGTGACCCTAACACCCTTATCTCTTGCACTAGATATTGTGTTCTACTAAGGACTAGGTTCAAAATGGCTTCCCTTCTGGGTGGCTCATGAACCAGCTGCTCCAAGAAGCAGTCATTTATTTCATCTACAAACTTTACCTCCCTAGCATGTCCTGCCATGACACTGACCCAGTCAATACCAGGGTAATTGAAATCACCCATTACTGTGCTGTAACTTTTGTTAGCTTCCCTGATTTCTTTGAGCATTTCAATATCCATTTATTCATTCTGGCCAGGCGGTTGATAGTACACCTCCACGGCCATCACCTTCCCCTTCCCCATTTTACATGAAACTTCAATCCAGAGATTCTACAGTAAATTTTGTTTCCTGCAAAGCTTTAGTTCTTTGTGACTCAATGTCCTCTCTAACATAGAGTGCAACCCCTCCACCAATTTGATCTGCTCTATCATTATGATATAGTTTGTACCCCAGTATCACAGTGCCCCACTAGTTGTCCTCCTTCCACCATGTCTCTGAGATAGCAATCATATCTGACCTTTCATTTAATGCTATATATTCTAACTCTCTCATCTTATTTTTTAGACTTCTAGCATTTGTTTACATTTGCATACATTTGCATATGTCTGTCCTCATATGCTTTATAACAAAGACCACTAACCATTTTAGTAGCCACCCTCTGCACTGACTCCAACCTATTTAAATCCTTTTGAAGGGGCGATCTCCAGAATTTCACACAATATTCCAAATGAGGTTGCACCAAAGACTTATACAAAGACACTATCACCTCTTTTTTTTCTGCTGGCCATTCCTCTCCTTATGCACCCAAGCATCCTTTTAGCTTTCATTGTTGCCTTTTCTGCCTGTTTAGCTACTTTAAAATCATCAGACACAATCACACCCAGGTCCCGCTCTTCTTTTGTGGACAGAAGTATTTCACCATACACTGTACTGCTCCCTTAGAGTTTTGCAGCCCAAAAGCATGGCCCTGCCTTTTTTAGCATTAAATCTAAATCCCCCCTCATGTACTCCGTTCTCCTTCCCAGTTGCTTCTTGCTATGCCCTTCTCCTCTATTGCCAACTCCAGATTCCGCTCTTTTCACCTTGCTGCTCCCTACGCTTGGAATAAACTTCCTTTGTCTATACGTCAGGCATCTTCTTTGCCCCTCTTCAAACTCAAGTTAAAAGCTCATCTTTTCGCCTCTGCCTTTGGCTCTTGATTTTGCTGTACTCCTTCCTTCCCCTCTTTTATTTCACCTTTCTTTCTTCCTCTTACACTTGGCCTTACCTCTTTCCTTTGTCCTGTCTCTCCTGCTCTTGTCTCTTTGCCCTTGTTCTTATCTTTTTTTTCTACTCCTTTTCTTGCTTTGTCTTTTTAGATTGTAAGCTCTTTTGAGCAGGGACTGTCTTTTTGTGTTTTTATTGTACAGCGCTGCGTGCGCCTGGTAGCACTTTATAAATGTTTAGTAGTAGTAGTAGTAGTAAATCTCAGCTGCCAAATTCTAGACCATTCTTCGAGATTAGCTGGCTCTTCATGTTATCTACTCCATCAGGGGTGTCTATTCTATTGCAGATTTTGGTAGCATCTGCAAAGAGGCAAACCTTACCCAACAGTTCTTCCACAATATCACTAACAAAGATGTTAAACATAATCGGACCAAGGATGGATCACTGGAGAATACCACTGGTAACTTCTTTCTCCTCAAAGTGAGCTCCGTTTACCTGTACCCTCTGTTGCCTCCCACGTAACCAATTTCTAACCCAATCAGTAACTTTAGGATCCATCCCCAGGGTGCTCAGTTTGTTTATAAGTTGCCCGAACAGTGTCGAAGGCTTTACTGAAATCTAAGTACACCACATCTAGGGCTCTCACTTGGTCCAACTCCCTTGTCACCCAGTCAAAGAAATCAATCAGATTTTCTGACAACACCTGCCTCTGGTAAATCCATGCTGCCTCCAATCCTTCAATCCATTGGACTCCAGAAACCTCACTATTTTCTTTTTCAGCAGCATTTCCAATAATTTACTCATCACAGAGATTAGACTAACCGGCCTGAAGTTTTCAACCACATCCTTACTTCTGCTTTTGTGTAAAGGGACCACATGTGCCTCTCTTCAGTCCTCTGGCACTACTCCCGACTCCAAAGATGCATTAAAAAAATCAGTCAGTGTAGCTGCTAGAATTTCCCCAAGTTCCTTCAGTATTCTCGGATGTATTCCATCTGGTCCCATCGAGTTGTCTACTTTTAAATTAGCTAGTTCCTCACGAACACAGTCTTCTGAAAATTGTTCATGATCCCCGTTGCTTCTGTTCCTATTCGTGGGTGTTTTCTGAGGTCCTGCGCCTGACCCTTCATCTGTGAACACAGAATAATAAATGTATACATTGGTTCTCAAACTGGATTGGTGGGTTTGAAGCAGGAAATTAGAATTTTTGTTGGAAAAGTCTGTTGAAGAAAAGGCGGGAAATTTGAATTTGCTTTTGGAGGGAAAGTTTGTTGGAAAAAGGCAGGAGTTTTGAAATTTGAATTTTGGCAAGAAGGTTCTTGGGAGAAAAGGTGGGAACAGTGCAAGTAGGAATCCTGGAGGGGGGAAATTTGAGTTTTGGCAGGAAAATTGTTGTAACAATCTTAGATTATGGAAGATGGAACCACTGTATATGAAACAGATGTTTACTGCACATAACCACTTCACGGAAGAAAGCTACAGAATGATGGTTGAAATGCCTGTTCCACTTACCAAGACCTGGCATGAAAACTGCAAAGATCCTTTGTTTATTGTTCACAGTTCGAAGTTGCTCACTGTACTGGCGATTCTTGCCTTAAGTTCCTTCTCACCCTTTTCAGGTGGTTTGCTCAAAGTTCAAACAGCTTTAGTCAAGTGACGTATTCTCAGTGTCTGTATATCCTCTGCTTTGACAACATAGCCAGCACGCTACCCTCCTGGATTTTGTGCTGTTCTGGGCTTGTTGCCACTTTTTAAATATCGCTAATGGTTGATTGGTTTGATAACCAAAATTTGTGTGTGTATGTGTGATAGATTTAAAGGAGTGCAATAGGCATGACTGCGTGCTACTGATCTTCACTTGTTCTGTATGTTTGGAATAGAGCTAACTATGGAAGAGTTGAATTGCTTAGGTATAAATTAGCTATTTCGGAATTCTTCCAAAACAATCTAACTGAAGGTATGTCTCTTTCAATATTTTGAGTGCTTTTAAGGCCTGCCTTAGGAGAATAATCATAGCCCACCGAATAGGGCTTTAAAAAGATAGGAACAAGGCAATTGAATGTCATGAAAAGGAAATTCAAGTCCAGGAAAAACTATACCTTCATATCCCTACTAGTGAATGCTTTAGCCATCTTACCAGAATGTAACACTATGATCTGCAGGGCATATAATTGGCCTTTCCAAGACTGACTTGCATTTATGTGACATATGCCTTGCTATAGCCGTTCAATCTATTTTGACCAGAGACCTGGTAGAAGGACGACAACCAATGGGACACTGTGATACCTGGGTGCAAACTATATCGCAATGATAGAGTAGATATCGTAATGGGAGCAGGAGCGGCAGGCCGTGTGCATGCATGCATGCGGACACTTTAAGCCCTGACACAGCGCTGAAGTTACAGTTCATTTGCCACTATTTCAGTGCAAGTTAGGGTGGCATGGTGAGGTAGACGTAGGCGCAGTCCTTTGGGGGAAGTGAGAGCATAGAGGGTCTGCCTATGGTGACAGAAACCCTTTTGCTGCCACTGGTTAACAGTTATGCATGCCTCAAAGCAGGAGTGCATGCCAATGGGGGTAAGTTTTTAAAAATATATGTGTATTCCTGTTATAAAATAGGAAATACACATACATTTATTTGGACTGCCCAAACCACACCCCCACAACACACCCCCTGTGAATCTGTATGTGCTATGGCAATTCTATATGTAAATTACTACAATTTACCTGTAAAATTGCCATGCAAGGCTTCTAAAATGATCTATACCTCCCAGACTGCTTTTCTCCAAGATGAGTTTGTTTCCTGCAAGTTCACAACTCTAAGAACTACCTCTCCCCGAATTACCATGGGTTCCCATCCTTTCTGGGCCACTATAGGCTCCCTTGAGCTTGATTTAATGGTGAACTGCTGTACTGTATAACCGGAGGGCAACATATAAATAAGATCTCAATACAAGAAAAAATATAGACTGAAGCCATGATTTAGTTAGCAAGTTTTTTAATAATAAAATTTCCAACTGCAAAAACATTTTAGAGAAACTGTGCTGGAATAGTTCCTTGCACAATCTCCACAGGTGCTTCACATGAAGGGATAAAGGGTTTTATTACAGATAGATTATTTACTCAGTACATTATCAAGCACCATCCTTTCGATAATATTTATCTCCTGAAACCCACTTTGTCTTGCAGACATATCAAAAATTCTGTCATCAACTCAATGCACTCTGGCCTTGAAGGCTTTTCACCATGCATTGGCCTTGGAACCCATCCCACAGGCATAAGAAGTCACTAACTGCATTTGTAACCTGCATCATCTAGCAGAAAATACAGTAGATATGCACACAGCTCTGTCAGACATGATAGCACCTTTCTTGATCTGCAGCCCATTGAAATCAGTATAGAAAGAGTAGGTACTGAGACAGGTATAGCTGACTGCAATACTATCAGTCCTGTGCATGCAGTTTCCAGAGCTTCCACTACTGGCTGTTGAGCTCTGAGATCAGAGGTATTTAGTCCTTAGGGACAAAAGCTTTTACAGGAACTATCACACAAGAAAGATACATGAAAGACAAATCAACCTTAAAAATAAAATTGGGTCAATATTCAATTATTTATGCAGCATTTAAACATATAAAAAATGAATTTATATATTGCTAAGCACATTGAATATACAGTATTTGCAAACAAGTGGCAGTTGTAAGAATATTCCCACTGACCCCCACTGATCAAACATATAAAATGAGGGGCATATCAGGGAGTTCCAGGAACATGACCAAAACCTCTATGGGCCCAATATTCATTTGGGCAGGCTATGTGCCATGTCAGCACATAGGCCTGCCCGCCAACCCCTAACCCTGGATATTCAATGCCGCGGCGACAACATTGAATATCTGGGATTGCCGCATAAGCCCCAGAGCCACTGAGGCTAACCGGGTAACAGTAGTATTGCACCGCTACCCAGTTAGCATTCACGGCTAAAACTAGGCAAGCTTTTTGGGTAGCAGTGTAATATTGTCGCTACCTGATCAGTACTCCTCACCTCCATGCCACCCTGAAACACCCCCAAAATGCCCTAATGCTAACCAGATAGCATCGAGGCGCACAGGGGACATAGACTGGGATATTCAAGGGCACTAACCATGTAGGTGCCATGAAATATTCCCGTTTAAGGCATTTACATGACTTACTGGGCCTTTCGAATATATCGGGCCCTATGTAGATAGAGCAGATTAACTGTCACAAGCAGAGCGGGCACACTTGCAAAAAGGCAAAAGACCACACAAAGAACCGAGTAGTGTAAGGGGTCACAGGTGCTTTATTCAAACCCCAATGCGTTTCGGCAGTATTGCCTTCTTCAGGGGGTAAAACCTCAAAGAGAGCAAATAAAAACAGTAAAATAAAAATATATTGTCAATGATAAAATAAAAATAAAGTTAAATTATTAAATAACCCACAATGTAATAGTTAAAACCAAATAAAGCCAAAAATTAAAACAAGAATATAAAATTAATAAAAGTAAAAGTAAGGCTGAGTATAATAACTGTTCTGCAAACCTCTGTGGTATATAAGGACTAAGGAAAACAAGTGCTTTTTTGGCGTATAGAAAGACAGAAAAGAGAGATGAGGAGGACATACTTACATAAAATCCCAGTTGGGAAGATAACATACTTAGAAGAGCACACTATGTTTGCAAACGTGTTGCCAATTATATTTGTGAGAAATAAAGCAGACTAATAACACATCACACCAATCTCAGCTTTGTCAGGAAGGCTAAACATGTATAGCTTGGTGAATACTTTTGAAAATGGTCAAGCACTGTTATGAGCTACTTTTAAACCAGAGTATATAAGTCAAGCAAAGGAGTATGTGAGTTCAACAAAATATGCTATTGCTCCGAGCCCAGGAAATACCAAACTTCGACTGTTTGTAGAGCAACATTATGCATTTAATATTGGTGAAGTATAGTTATGGCAAATATATTAGAGGATGACTATTTTCTGTAAGGGGGGGGGGGGGGGGAATGGTTTGCTTTAGAAACATGGACTTAACGTGCCTTAGTAGTAAATCCAATAAACAGCCAAAAGCTCTGCCATACGGGGGATACTAGCATAGCAGATTTCATGCTTCTAAGGACATTTAGTTGTGCAATATTGAATCCCCTTGTTTGCTATAAATTATTATAATATTTTGTCTAGGAGGCTAAAGCTAGTGCTAGTTTGTCCAATGGGGGAAAACTTTATGTGTTGCTGCCGCATTCAGTGTGAACAAACGCCACTGATTTTCCTTTTATAACTCCGAATGCTTTTGTATTATGTGCATATGTAAATGAACCCAACAAGTGTCGCAGTACAAGAGACCATGGAAGATAAATGAAAAGAAATTAAAAGTTAAGATAACTCACCCCAATAGGATAGCTTCACAATTCGCCGTAGCGTTAAAGTGCCCAAACCAGGAGCACTCTTATGTAAAGGGCTCAGTTTCCCGCCAAACGTTCAAGGTCAAAAGGGAGGGCAGACCGGATAAAAAGTTCTTTTTATAAAAAAAGTGCTGTACTAAATGGTTATTTTCGATGTGTAAATTATATTGAAATCCAAATCTTGAATATAAAACATATAGAATTAACTCTGACTATTCTCCCCAGCCCCTGTGACAGGAAGACTTCCTGAGCAGCTTCATCCTCCACTGCGTCTTTTCCTTTGCAGTCAGAATCACATAGGGCCTCTCTGAGATTTTTCCTGATAAGGCAATAGACCAAATATAACAGCGGGCCCAGCGCACTTGTTTGCCTATAACTCACCAAAGGATTAATCCTGCCCTGTTCCTATATGTCAAATTTTCAGTGCCATACAAGGGGTGAACAGATGACATAGTTTGGACCTTCTATTTCGGTATTTCAGGCAATGGGCTTTCCAAAATTCAAGGACAACTTTTGCTGCTCGGTGTTTAGCCCTACATTGCCAGCAGTTCATATATTCGTTGTTTGTTAACGATCATAATGATCACACTGTGGTTCTATTATTTCAGCATCATCAGAGAAGACAAGCCCAACTCTAAAGATAGAAGAGGATACAGGCCTAGCTCCTAGAGACCCAGAGGAGGAGGAGATACTGCACGAAAAGGATCAATAGGCCCAGAATTCATAGTAAGGACTTCTCTAAAGAGCAAGATTTCATTAGTTATAGATTTAATCTAAAAAATCATTTTTCATTGGTGTGAACTAAGAAATGTTAAGGGGGTTTTAGAGAGCAGTCCCCAGAGAAACCATACCTGTGCATATAAAAGCATCAGAGGAGTTATAGAAACAGAAAAGAGTTCCACTCCGTGCATATGCAAGTTGTAAGCAATGTAAAGATCATCATCGAGGATGTGCCAGCCTAGTTCCAAAGGTCTTGTCATGTCACATCTACTTTCACCCAGTCTGGACTAGCACAGAACTTTCTCATTGGGCAAGTTTCCAATGCCTGGCTCCTACGTACATACATTAACATCTGCTTCTGAAATCATATTCCATCACCTTGTTTTTGGGAATCGAGCTAGGAAGCTAGACAGAATGTTTCACATTTTGCTTCTAACCCTCCTCGGTCACACCTTGTTCCTGCCACCTCACCTCCTCTCCCATCCCCTAGCCTCCCCTATTGGAAGCTCTTAGGAACAGGGGTGCAGTGGCCTGTTATCTATAACACTATCTACCTCATAGTTCACCCAGCAAAGTCTATGCTTACCCATAACTTGCTTGCATTAAGCCCATCTTACCGAAGACCCTCATATGTACTGTCCTTCTAACTATGCTCCCCTCCTGAACAATTACCAACTGCTTTTCCCTCTGCCCCACAGGTGATCAGGGGATCCTAAAACCCTGACTGCTCACTCCAATCAGAAATCATCAAGGATCAGAGACTGGCCAGACGACACAAAGAGACGCAGGTTAACTACTACAATTCAAACAACATATACCCACGTGCCTGAAGCCTACATAAAGTATACAACCACACGCGACATATGATACAATTTGTATATATTTACTATGTATATATGTTATAATAGTTTAATAATTTACTGTTTAAATTTATACCGTTATCTGTATCTAGTTCATCTGTTCTATGTAAAACGACTTGGTATGATACTATCCATACCATACAACACACTGTTCATTGTAAACCGCACTTGATACTTGTGAAAGAGCGGTATAGAAATAGTTGTTAAATAAAATAAATAAATAAAAAAGATATAATCATGCTCGCCAGTGCATCGGGGCCATCATGGACCAGCTTTTGGCATCTTGAAAACTCACGTCAGAGATAGAGATAAAACAGGAGAGGTACTAGTCTACAGTCCAGAGAAGGTCTCTCATATCTTTGGTATCTGGTGGATTTTACCTACACTATGTAGAATAAGACCACTTGAGGAGAATAGAGGAAACAGTGATCCAAACTCTGAGTCTGAGGCAGATCTTCTAACCATTTAATACTTGTGAAAAAGTGAACATGTATTAACAATGCAAGTAAAAATGATGAAGGGATAGTGAAAGTGTTCATATATCCACTGGTTTCACCCCTCCCCTACCCTCCAAGAACCCACATTTCCTATCCTTGAACTTCTTCAGATTGCTGCAGCCTTTGACATGGTGGTGACTCAAGATGGTAGATGAGCCTCCTGGGTTCTCCCAAAAATGCAAGAAAGGGGATGGGCAGACTGCTAGCCTCTGCCCTGGAAGGTTGAGTCAGTGGCAGAAGTTCAGTTTTGCATATCAGCAACAGCAGCAGCAGCAATGGGAGCTAACTGCTCAGTCAGCAGCAACAAGGTAAGAACATCAGAAATGCCATATTGGGTCACACCAAGGGTCCATCAAGCCAGGTATCCTGTTTCCCACAGTGGCCAATCCAGGTCACAAGTACCTGTCAGGTTCCCAAAAGGTATACAGATTCCATACTGCATGTCCAATGCGTATGCAGTGAATTTCCCCGGCCCTCTTTAATAATGATTTATGAACTGTTCCTCCAAGAACTTGTACAAACCTCTTTTAAATCCAGCTACACTAACAGTATTTACTACATCCTCTGGTAACGAATTCCAGAGTTTGATTACGCATTGAGTGAAAAACTATTTTCTACTATTAGTCTTAATGTGCTACATTGCAGCATCATTGTATATCCCCTAGTCTTTCTACTTTTTGAAGGAGTAAACAACCGATCTATATTTACCCGTTCTACTCCATTCATTATTTTATAGACCTCTATCATATCTCCCCTCAGCCATCTCTTTTCCAAGTTGAAGAGCCCTAATCTTTCAAGCCTTTCCTTGTAGGGATATTCTTCCATCCCCTTTACCATTTTAGTCACTCTTCTCTGAGCTTTTTCTAATTGTGCTATATCCTTTTTTAAGATATGGTAACCAGAATTGCACACAATATTCAAGGTGTCGTCGCACCATGAAGCTATACAGAGGCATTAAAATATCCTTTGTTTTATTCTTCATTCCTTTCTTTATGATTCCTAGCATTCTATTTACTTTCCTGGCTGCCACTAAACACTGGGCAGAGGGTTTCAATTGTCCACAGTGACGCCTAAATCCTTTTCCTGGGTAGTGTTTCCAATGTGTAACCTTGCATCGTGTAACTGTAGTTTGGGTTGTTCTTCTCCAAATGCATAACTTTGCACATGTCCACATTAAATGTCATCTGCCATTTGGACGCCCATTCTCCCAAAAGCCATCCTAGCCTGATGTTGGGCCCGCAGTTCCTGTGTGACCTTCAAGGAACTGATATGTTAGGAGACCAGATCTCTGGAAAACATCATCTGTAATATTCTTAGGCGCCAACCTGATATTTGCTGAGAAAGGTGCTCTGAGATCAGCTTTCTAGGAGAGATCTGCTTCTTCTGGAAAAACTCCTACTCTGGCTAGGGCTGGCTCCTGCAGCAACCTTTGCTTTGTCTCTGACCTGGGATGATCCTGCTGATGCTGCTATTCTGATTGTCTAGCTTGCTCTTCCTCCTCCTGTTCAGCCTCATCTGTAGAAATTGAAAAGGCCCAAACTGTAGAAAGTTCATTATCATAATTTTAACTAAGACATTGATGATTTAGCCCATTTTGAACACTATGGCCCCCATTGGGACATGCAGCCCTGCTACCCGCCTTGCTGGTATTCTGCCTCCAACTCCACTGCACACACAGAGCTGCTGTGCGTGCTGCAGGGGATGGAGGCATGACAGGGGTGGAGAGTGGGCTGAACTTGGGTGGGACTGCCAGACATACAGGGCCAATTCCGCTCATGGCCCTGTATGTCCAGTGGTCACTGGAGGGATGGCCTGTTTATTCCATCGCAGAGGTGGAATAAGTAGTGGCCAACCCCATGGATTGGCAAGCCAGGACACTAGGGCCAGCGGTGGTGCGGCGGGTGGGTCTCCGCCGCCCGATCCAGGCACTGGCAGCCTGTTGGGCTCAGGCGGTGGGGATTCAGGGTCCCAGGAGGTGCAGGACATGTGATGCCATGGGGAGGACATCCCCATGGTGATGCTGGGCCGACCGGGCCATCTCCAAGGGCCCAATCCTGTACCCACAGGATCGCCTTGCTCCCGTGGTGCAGAATCTGGTGCTGACAGGACCGGACATGCCCCACTGTGGATCGGGCTCCACTGGTTCTTGGAGAGAAATAGTGGGGGAAGAGTACCCCAGCCAATAGCTGCTGTTACTTCCTAAGTGTCAGACTTAGAAGCTAGGTAAAGGGCAGCAGTCAAAGAAAGGCCAGTGCAATATGACTGAGTCAAACTAGCCCTTCAGGGATATGTAATCCTGGTGCAGGATAACTAACAGCCTCATAAATATTAGGGATGTGCAGTCGTTTGAAACAACATGAGAAGTATCAGTGACATATGTTGTCTCATTTTGTCTTAATCGAAACAGAACATTAAAAAATCCAAAATTCTCTACCCTCCCCCCCCCCCCCCACAGTGTGGTCACAGGAAGGCTAGTTTCAAACCAGTAACCATTGAGTTAACAGGCAGGCATCTTGCAAGAAGAGCTATCAGTTTCTCCATGGGAGCTGGCACTAGCCAGCCTACTCTTAACTGTGTCTTGTATTGGTGGAGATTTTGTTGCATTTCCTGATTGGCCCAAAGTGTGTCTAGTCTGCAACTCTATGGAAAATGCTAACTGGATTTTTTGCCTTGTGAATCTATTGACTCCTGCTCGTCTACAAACTTATTCCAAAGATTTTCCTTTTGCCGTGTTCTTGTGCCTGAAATTCTGTGAAACCATACCTAAGTATACTATCAGAGACATTTACAAAGCCTAATTCAGATCCTGGATATCAATTAATGATCACTGCTGTCATTGCTAACGTTATCACACTACGTGGACAGGTAAGCTAATGCACACAATCCATAAGCTCTGAAAATGAGGATTAAGTCTTAGCAAAAACAAAATATCGCTACAGTACTTACTGGTACATCTGGCACATCTTATGCTATCAGTCCCTGCCACCCCAGTGACAGCAACTTTATCAATGGACTGCAGCACATGCTGGGAGGCAGGAGTTGGAGAACGGCTATCTCCTTCCTCTTTATCTCCTTCCAGAGAGAGGACCTGCCATCTTTTCAGATCCTCCACATCCTAGTAAATGTGCTGCCAGGCCATTTGTTTCTCATTTGTACTGCTGTTACCATCGTGCTCGTTTGATGCAGTATTAGATTAATGGCCAACTCTGTCTCAGCAGGTATGAAATTACCCTTCCTCTAGCAGTGATCCTTTGTTTCCATCTTCATGGGCTGCAAGAGAACACAGTTAGGGTGCAAGCGGATTGACTTTTAAATACAGATGCATAAGTCAGTGTCAATGAGGAAACATCTGATTAAATTTGCCTCATTTAGCTGTTTGAAATATATGTATCCCAGAACTGAATATTGGCATAATGAAAAGGGTTTAGCTGGCATGTACATTGATTATTAGACATATGTGAAAATTCAAAGACGCTTCTACATATACATATTAAAACATACACCTTTTGAAATATCTGTGTTAAAAAATAGACTCTTAGGGGCCTAATAGGTTGGCTTTTATACCTTACATACCAGATGAACAAGAAAGGCGCTTTAGAAAAAACTGTATTAACCTTGATGAGCAGTGTTTAAGAGATGTGCAGTATGATTAAGCTCTTTCAGGTGTGGGTTCTTGGGAGGTAATTGCTTGAAAGTCAAACACTAGAAAGGTTTAGCCAGGTAGAAAGAACAGATGTGAGCAAAGCTGAAATAAGTATCTCATTTGCTAGGAGGAGGAAGTCAGGGAGGGAAAAAGAAGATTTCTAATGTCAGTGAGCTCACATTACAACTACATGTGTTGCACACTTTCTAGAAAGTGTGATCTATCTGCTCCTCTTTTAGTAATGCAGTAACCTTGGTATGATGAGTAATGGGAGGGGCTTTGGATTTCTTCTCTCCCTCTCTCTCTCTGGAAAAATCAAACAATAGTCCCTACAGACAGAAAAGCCATCACATGTTAAGAAAATGTCTTGGAAACCCAGAGACCAGGGTTCGATTCCCACTAGCACTCCTTGTGGCCTTGGGCAAGTCACTTAACCCTCCATTGCCTGAGAAAAAATCAAATTTATCAATGTCCCTGTTTAATGTACATTACCAAGTTTAAGTTTCAATGTAAACCACTTTGATTGAAATGATAAAGCAGTATATAAAACCTGTTAAATAAATAAATAAAATAATAAATAATGTTTGTAACCGAGGTAGATCGGACCCGGTGCTGCGGGCCCCTCTCACCATTCACCCCTTTCCCCCTCCCCCCACACCTTTAGTTCCGCCCCCTTCATTTCCCACAAATTCACACATACCACCGTCTTGGGAAACAACCGGTCGCAGTTTTATTAACTTTTATAACATACGGAACATTACAGTCCAAGAATAATCCTCATAACACTCCAAACAGCGGAACAATGCCCCAGCAGCCATGCTATTAGCAAGGTGACACCGCCTCCGCTTCTGCCGCGGTCTTGCCAACGGCAATCATCCTAATCCCCTTTCCCCGACCTCGCCATATAATTAGCAAAAGTCAGCCAGGGGTTATCCGGGTCGGGGGCACCCCGCCCCCATCCCAAGTTTAGCGTAAGGCTCCGGACCCTGGAAACCTCCGGGATCCCACCACCGGCACAGAGGACATTAATGTAGGGCCAAGGGCACCCTGCCCCAACCCAGGCACGGCCCATGCCCTGGACCCTGGACCCTCCAGGGTCCTTCAACCGGCACTGGTGACATTAATGTCCCGAAGCCGCCCCCCCCCCCCCCCACCATAAAGCTGCGACCAGTGAGCCCACAAGTGAAGCATACATTCCAAGGCTTCCTGCCCATTATTACTGAGCAATTTATCCCCCATTGGCGGTAAGTGCCCCCCATCCCCCTATAACGCTGCCCCTCTCTCTCATACCCGATTGCGTGATTGTATAACCGCCGTGTGCACGGACCCACACCGCCACATAGCCGCTTTCATGCTTGTTTGTTTTTTTGTTGTTGTTGTTGTTATTATACCGGCTAGCCGATAATTAGATCCAACCCCAACCCCTCGCCCTGTAACCATCCGAAGCACAGCAATAGCTGAAAACCGCGAATCAAGTCGCTGCCCTCTCACTCTTTGCAGCCTTATTTATTGTATTATAGTTATCCCGTTATCCTTCCCCCCTTATCCCTCCATCAAAAACAGTGAGCCCCCCCCCTGAGCGTTAAGCAACACTTGAACTTCCGGCCCTCCGGCCTACCATTGTCCGATCACTAGGCCGTTCTGCCCCATAGCCATGCCGGCATGCCCCCTTGACCAGCCCTGGTGGCCAAA
Organism: Ichthyophis bannanicus; assembly: GCA_033557465.1. Lineage (NCBI taxonomy): Eukaryota > Metazoa > Chordata > Amphibia > Gymnophiona > Ichthyophiidae > Ichthyophis > Ichthyophis bannanicus. The sequence goes on from CM066035.1 coordinate 760,466,449, forward strand.
CAAAGGCAGGAACTCCTGCGACGACCACCCTCACTGAGCCATAAAACCTATGCCGACGCCTAATCCCGACCCCGCGAGTCCAACAGCCCCCACCGCTGCCTCTAAGCATCCCCATAATGAAGGAATGACTCCTCAACCACCGCCCCTAGGGCTTTGCCCCCCGTCTGAAACTCAACCCGACATGTCCAATCAAGTGTTTGAACCTCTCACTCTCCCGCCGACCTATCCCCCAGCTCGGCGTATGCCCATACCTACAGCTCCGGCAGCCCCTCTTGCCCACCCTGATCGCTGCCTCAGCGCATTAAGAGTGAGCTGCGAACTGACTTGGGCCTCCCACCACGGGCTGCCGCACACGTCAATAGCCCTGCAGCCTCCTATTGGAAGAGTCTCCCCCTCCGTGCTGGGCATAACCGCACCTTACCGTCAAAGTATCCTCCGGGCATGACACGAGCCCAGCAATCTCCTGCACTACCACCCCCATCCCTTACTGTGCCGGTACATTGTCGATGTCAATAGGAAGACCTGTAACGGCCCCTCCTCTGCCTGTACCTGCTGCTGCTGTAGCCCCCTCCAACCCCAGACCTGCGGGAGTTCGCTACAAACCCACCCCTGTGAAAAGCGCCGCCAAATACCAAGCATAACCACACATAATAGGGAGGCCTCCTACCTCAGCAATGCCCCCCAATAGTCTGGCGGTACCGCACCCCAAGTCTCCCAAGCACAACCGGAATCATGGGACGGCAGCCACGAACGCTCCCCCCTATGTAGCTATTCGTTGTAGCTATTAGTTATTTCCACATCTCTCTCCAACGATGATCCTCATCCTTTTTTTTTTTTTCTTTTTCCGGGCCACGAATACGTCCCTGTCCCCTTCTGCAGCCACTTCTGCTCCCGATCCCCAGTGGGAACGTGACCGAGCGTCTGCAATCCCGTTAGTACCATCTGGGATATGCCGTGCCATATCCTATGCCTTCACACGCCAGCGTGCCATCACAACCTCTCTCCTTAAAGCTGCCCCCTCATACCACGTGGCGACTACTCACTGCTGACACTGACCGCTGCTGCCCTGTCGCCCCACCATACTACCCATCTGTTACAAACTTAGCCATCCCCCACTCTCAAGCCCCTACATGGAGAACAAATCCTGGACAACTAACAGCCAGCTGGGCTGGAGTCCCAGCCAAGTCTACCCCTAGCCGTCCCTTCACCTGCTCCCCGGACATAGTTCTCCTACCCGTAGATGGGCTGACTCTGCCTACCCCGTCACCAAAGTCCCGTTCGCGTCTTTCTACCAACCCCCCTTGATCCATAATTTTGATCACAAAGCCTTCAATTCGCTAATGCGGTAGGCATTGGAAGTACCCAAGTCGATGCCGCTGACAGCCGAAGAGCATTCATAGCCGTCAATGTTACGCACGACTAAGCTGCCCCAACAATCCCAAGCCATCTCACCCTTTATCAAGAGGGAGCCTTCCCCCTAACCCTGAAATCGACTCCTCCCCAACAAAGGCACTCATATCCCCGGGCCTCCTGTCCCACCGCTGCAGACCGCACCCCCCGTTCGTGCACATATTCCATGACTCCTTTTAAAGGCACCCAACCCCTCCCGGAGTGCGCCGTTCCACGACAAAGCATCCACTCCTGAACCCCAATCCCCTGTCTACCTCCCGCCGCCGCGCTACTAGCCGGAAAGTAATACGGATTGGACATTAAGCACTAGAACTGCACGGACACAAGAACTTCCATCATCTCAGACCGTGCAACCGACCCGACGTCACATTTCCTGACCCCAACCCCTGAGTCCAGCACGCCCATGCAGCAGTGCCCTGTGACCCAATCATTGTACCACTTCACAGCTCGCTCGACAAGAGTACTGCACCAAACCCTGCCCACGGCTAACCCTCCATGGAAGACCCCCCCAGCACTAATTCCATACCTGTGCCACTACTACCCCTCCGCACTAATTCCATGCCTTGGCCACTACTACCTCACTGCGTACCCAACTAACCAAAACCCTGGAACCCCCTGGAACCTACCTATCTCTCCGCTTCGGCCTTGCCACAGCCCAGTCCTTAAGGCCTCTAACCGCCTTAGTGTACGGGGCAGGCCCCCCTCTTCCCATTGAGTGTGGTCCGGCATTGAAGCGCAAAGGGCCCCTTCTACCAACATTTTGCCGCTGCGTGCACCCCTACAGACTAAGAACTCATGTCCAGATTTGCAGCCGAGGGACCGGCATGACTCCTGCTAACCGCCGCCCCGCTTCCTCCGAGCTGTTGTGTCCCCTGCCGCTCCATCCGACAGGGGCGGCCCCCCTCTCCCCCCCGCTGTGTCCACTGTTCCTCCATTAGCCCCCCCCCCCCCAACACGTAATACATGCCCTGTCTGACCTTCCATCAGCCACCGGGGAATCCTGGGCCCCCTACGCCAATAACTAGCTCTCCACCCCCCCTCCTTGTTTTGTTTTATTTATTTACTTATTTATTTATTTGTATTTGTTGGTTCGTTTCGCTGCCACCCTCCCATCCGACTGCCGACCTCGGCTACGTACTCACCCGTACCACCGTCTGCCCTTCAGAAGGCGGAAAGAGTCCCCGAAAGAAGGAGGGGGATGACTCTGGACCATGGCACTGCCTACAAAAATGCCTCCGATTCCACGCGCCATACCCCATGCACCTTCCCGCTATCCGCTCGGCCACCCTACTTACACCCGATCGACCTGCGGCCCCCCCCTACTGCCCCCAACTTTGCCCCCCTGCTACACCTCCACGAGCCATCGAATGGCCACAATACTTGATCCGCCACTGCTGCCCATCCATATGAGTGCTGGTAGCAGTTTCTGACCACTCCCGCCTCGTTGAGATGCCGGTGTCCTTGCTCTCGCATCACACTTGACCTCCTCCGCTATACTTGGCAGTGTGCTGATTTCGATCACCACCTGCGAAGACAAAAGAAGAAAACCATGAGGGGGAACCACGCAAGACCCCCAAAAGCAGCCACACCCCCCCCCCCCCAACACTCTGCCCCAAAGGGACCCTGGCCCTCCCAGCCCAAGCACCCTGGACCGATCCCCCTACCGAAGCTAATCGAAATTGATGTTTGTTTGGGGTTTTTTTTGGGGGGGGGGGTTGGTTTTTTTTAAACCCCCACCTATCCTCACACAACCACCTCCGTTATTGGGGTACCTTTCTCTAGCCGCTGAGTCCCTGTCGGCCAGCACGAGCCTCCCTGAACTGCCTGTCAGCCCACGGGACACTCGTAACTTGCCCGCACCAGCTGGGGACCCCTCGACTTACCGTCCTCTGCCCCCCGACTGGCACCCTCTGCTACCGCCCCCCCCCAACCCTTGGCCCGCCACAACCAGCACACGACCCCCCCCCCCCCCCCCGGCGGGTGTCCACCACTCCTGCCCTAGAGCCCAGGCCCTGCTTCCATCGTTTTTTTTTGGGGGGGGGGGTGTTTGTGTGTTTCAAATTCAAAGTGAACTTTGGAACCCCCCTGTAAGGTTCTCTCCCCCTGCCTTCTGCATCCCACCAACCCCAGGATTTTTTTTTTTTTTTAAGCAAAGGATGGTTAAATGATGTGCCAGAGGGCACCAAGAAGTGCTAGTGGGAAATGACGCTTGGTCTCTGGTTTCCTCAGGCAGTGCACCAACCATTAGGCTCCTCCACAGCTCCCTTAATATGCAGTGGAGCACCCTACCTCCTGCTAGCTGCTGTCCCGTGCCGGCATAGGCCTCCCCACTTCCTGCCCGCCGCAGCCACGAGGGCGCCAATTGCCACACGGCTGCTCGCCACCCCACAAACTCATCACCCCTGCCAAGGCCACAAGGGCCTCGACTCCCGGCGGCCACCCCTCTCCGCCCCCAGCCTGCTCCCTCATCCCGCGCCCTGCAGCGAGTGCCACTCCTCCACCGTGGCACTGCCACCCGAGAGGGACTCAACAGTCACTGGCCCAAACCAGCCCTGGAGATCCCCGCAGTGCAAATCGGCAGGGCAGGGCAGGCCCACAAACGGACCGCCGGCTCACCGCCCTATCACCCAACCCCAATCCTAACCACCCGCGCGACTTCCAACAACCCCCCCCCCCCGCCAGCCTCCCCGGACCCGATAGGAATCCGCAAAACTCACCGCAAACAGCCGCCGTACTCCAAGGAGACGCAGGAGTGCCGGCAACCGCTGCCTACTCCTGGCTCCTCCCACGTCAGGCCGCCTCCTCCTCCCAGGCTCCACCGCGCTCCCACACACTGATGGACCCACCCTCACCGCCGGCACCCGTCCTCAATGCCGGTGCCCATCCTCCCTGCCGACACCCATCCCCGTGCCTCCGTCCCAACACCCCAGGCCCGAGACAGGGTCCCCGCACCGGCCGACAACCCGGTTACGGGCGGCCGCCGGGACCCTGCCCCGCGGCCTTACATTTTTCCTACTGACTTTGTCTTTTATACATCTCTCTTCAGACTTTTGAGTTGGTGTACAAAGTAGTACTTAGCTTGTTTGTTTGTCTACTGTTGAGATCACTCAGTTTCTGTTGCACTTTAGTGTAGGGGGTTTCTCCCTCCACATATTATTCTGAACATATGTGTACCTCCTTTTGGCAATTTCCTCTACATTAGTATTTGTGTACATGCATGTTTCGACATTAACCACATTCTTTAGTCTGAAAATAAAATCAATAGAAACAAAATTAATTATCATATAAATGGTGTGATCTTATTTTCTACTTAAAAATAACAACAATCTTTTCAGTGACTGAGTGATTGTTATGGGGTTTACATCAAAATGTGTTGCAAATCAACACAAAAGAACAATAGAATAGCAAAGAAGTAATTAGAAATTGTGTACTTAATATAATGCTGAAATAAAATTTTATTACAGGGTGTATATAAAAAATGTTTATAAAATTATATATATATTGAATTAAATATTCCATTCTGCAAAACTTAATATAATAAGCTGATAATGAGATGCCATACATGGCTAAAGGACTCTGTCAGTTTGATATGAAAGTTTCTGGACAAATTTATGACTTTAATATACTAATGAATTACTCATAAGTTCCAAAATCAAAAAAATATATAAATAAATCACACTCATATCTCACTGTACTACACATTAATACCAATAAGTTGAAAAGCCACATCATTCAAGTAGAAAGTAGGTTAATAGTAATTGTGAAAAAATAAATTAAAAATAGATTTAAAAAACTTTTAGACTAGAAACCTTTATAAAAAAGATAAGAAAATCAAGAAAAAAATAGTCATAGAAATACTCTAAAATCTGTATCTTGGCTAAGTCCTTTTGGGGAAACAATATTCATTTTAAAAATATGCTACTTTCGAGAGAAGCTGATCAGTGTAACCACTGATCCATGACTGCTTACTGTAAGTCTCTAATCACAAGGAATCTGAGATTCTTGAATGTGTGACCCTTCCCACAACAGTGTTCAACCAGAGGTTTATCAGCGGTATTTTGCCTAATACAATTCCTAACTACAATGACTCTTTTGTTTTAAAGAAACGTTTTTCCCACATACAACAGCTGACGGGGAAGATTTAGATATATATCACGTTCACACTGTTACAGTTTGAGAAAGTGCCTAATTTATATTCCACTTTGGTTCTGGAATGCACAAAAGAACCCTCAATTCCCTAATAATATAACAAATGCTGCATCAGCCACATTTTTAAAATCTATTTTTAATTTATTAATATTTTCACAATTACAGTTAACCTTCTTTTTTACTCAAATGATACGTATCATTTATCAACTTATTAGTAAGTGGTCTAAAAACAAACCACAGAAACCTATCTAAAAACAAAGGACATACCATATTTCTACCTAAAAACAAACAAACAATAAAAGTCAAACCATAAAATAATCACATAAAAGGGTGGTCCAAAAATACTCATTAGATGAATTGTCATATGAAGGATGGATATTGTCTATAAGCCATGCCACCTTTAATGGTTGTAATATTAGCTATGCAATTTGCTGCAGTCCTTGTTGATATGTTCCGCTGATTCTTGGCATATTATCTGTGATTTAAGAAGGCGTGGCCTATATTGTTTAAAGGGAACCCGCATGCACAGCAGTTTTTTAGTTTGGTGCCTATTTTTAGGCTGTGTTTGGTAAGTGCATGTTTAAAGACAATTGTCATTCTTTCTAATTAGTGTTAGGATTTTGTAACTTTGGTGCAAATTTGTGGTAAAACGGCTAACTTATGAGATATGAGGTTATGTGATAGTGGATTTCTCTTGGCTTTAATAAATACTACGTGGATTCACCTTGTATATTCCTTTAATTTATGTGTTTCTGGTACTAACAAGCTATAATGGCTCTTACATGTTTTAAAAAAAGCCCTATATTGATTTGGGCAGGCTATGTGCCACCGCCGTGCATAGCCTGCTCGCCGACCCCTTTAACCCGGATTTTCACTTCCGCACTGGCGGAAGTGAAAATCCTGGTAAGCCTGCACACCCCGGCAGCTACAGAAGCTACACGGGTAGTAGCGACTTTTGAAGCTACCTGCATAGCCTCTGCGCCCTAAAGATATCTTTAAGGTGCAGAGGGCTATGCGAGCAGCATTGAAAATCGCTGCTATCCAGGTAGCCCCTTCCTCTGCCCCCGCTCCATCCCGGAACGCCCCTAACATGCCCTGATACTATGCAGATAGCATCTGGGTGCATTAGGGACTTATCCGGGATTTTCAAAGAGCACTACCCCTGTAGGTGCCCTTCAAATATCCCAGATAAGGCCCTTACATGGGTAACTAAGGAAGTTACCTGTGTAAGGGCCTTCGAATATTGGGCACATCATGTTTTCGATTATATATGAGGGAGGGCTGATAAGTCTCTGACCTTGTAATGAAACAGAAAGCTACGGGCACACTTCAGTTCCGGTGGTCCAAATGATCTTTCTGCAGTTTCATTTTATAAATCGAAAGTGCAGAGAGATCATTTGGACCACCGGAACTGAAGTGTGCTCGTAGCTTTCTGTTTCATTAAAGGCCAGAGACTTATCAGCCCCCTCTTGTATTATAAGTGCTTTTCTATATTTTATTTAACTGTTAACTATGACCAGTCTTAGAGCATTTTCTCTACATAGGGCTGTAATGCTGGTATTTTTTGTTAAATGAGTGTGCCATTTTCTCTGTTATCCTGAAGTTTATTTATATGTTGTTAACATCTTTTATTTTTGCTATGGAAAAAAGTGCCAAAGCACATGGCCTGCTACTGAACCTAGTCGTCCCCCCACTGCTGCCAGAATCAGTAGCAGTGCGGCATGGCTCACAATGGCATGAATTAATGGCATTAGTGTGTGCTATTGAGGTCACGCACATTAGTAACACTAGCCCTAAATGAGTACATTTAGCCATTGGTACATTTGACCCTTGCCTAGTGTGTTTGATAAAAGTATAAGGCTGATTTTGTTGATGAATTTAAAGCAATAATAAACATGCCCTTAACTGAAAGGAATTTGCCAAATCAGTTAAAGCAAGCAATGATTCATCCATTGTTGAAATTGAATTCACTTTCAGACCTAGATCTGAGTAATTATCACGCTATTGCTAATCTCCCTTTTGTAGGGAAGATAATTGACCAACAGGCAGTGTTTTGAAAGAGGAAAAAGTCCTGGATCACTACCATTGTTGGTGTTACTTTTGGGCTTATTGTTGAAAGGTTATAATAGAGGAATTGCATCTATGGTATTATTTTTGGATATATCATCAGCTTTTGAAACAGTGAGGAAAATAAACCAGTTTAAATCATTTTAACAAGACCAGAACAGCAGGTGAAAATAGCACATGTGGATTGGTTTTCTCTAGCAGATGAGGTTTCGCAGAGTTCAGCCCTTTCCCCAGTTTTGTTTAATGTCTTGTGAACCAGATTGGCTCTCTCCTCGCAAAGCCATCAAAAAGCGTTGCATTAAAATGCTACACTAAGCTTCAACACACAACATTCTAACACAAATGCTAAAACAATCATTATACACAATTCAGAAAACTAATGACATGCAAAATTGCTGCTGAATTAAAAAGTATGCACTGCCAGAAAAAAACAGTGCACATCACTGTGGTACTCATAATATGAAGCCGTTTGCTGCATTGCAAGTAAAATGACTCTCCCCCTGTCGGTGCATGAGCAAATCCTTCCTCATGCACTGATGAAAAGGGAGACATTCAGAAAACAGGCTTGCCAGACTATCCAGCTCCTACCACCCCATCCCTCCATCCTCTACCCACCACCCTGCAAAATTTGCCTGGTAGTCCAGTGAGCCCTGGGCCCTGAATCCCAGCCAACCCCACAGAAAGGTCCTGGTGGTCCTGTGGGCAATGGAGCCCTAGAACCCCCTGACAATCCCCACTGACTCCCTGATTGCCTCCGCCAATACTCTTGATCTTCCCCGTTCCTACCCCAGGTCAAGGCATCCCTGACATGAGCATCCTGGGTCAATGCACCCCTGGCCAGGGACACCAGACCAGGGAAACTCTTGACAAGAACCTCCAGTGTGGTCTGAACACCCCCCCTCCCCACATACACGCACACACATACATAGCGCCGTACCTAACCCTGTGCAAGCGATGCAGCTCCACAGGATGCTAAGGCTTAGGGGCACATTTCGGGCTGCTGGCCACCAGCAGCAGCAAAACAGACCTAATTTCCAATTTAAAACAAAAAAAACCCACCTCGGTCCTTCAGCAGCGCGCTTGTATGCAGTTCTGGTCCCTCCCTCCCTTCTCTGATGTAGATTGCGTCAGAGAAGGGAGGGACCAGGCCAGCCATTCAAACACAGGTCTTTGCAACACTGCATTTGAATGGCTGGCCTGGTATCTCTCTCCTCTGATGCAACCTACATCAGAAAAGCGAGGAAGGGATCAGAACTGCAAACAGATGCGGTGTTGAAGGACCCGCGTGTTTTGTTTTGTTTTTTACTGGAAGTCAGGTCTGTTTCACTGCTGCTGCCTCTGAGAAGACAAAAAGTGGTGGCAGCAGGGCAAGGGCGGGCAGCCAGCTGAAAATGAAGGCGATGAGATGATGGGGAGGGGGCGCACGCCAGATGTGCAAGTCGCACAGGGTGCAATTATGACTCGGTACGGCCCTGCACACACTCACACTCAATCCTGCCTCTGGTGCTACCATCTACCTAAACAGCAGCGCCTGGCCCATGACAGTGCATCCCAATACATCACTAGGGGTCAGCTTTTACTATTTTTGATGATAGTGACACTAAAGGCAGGAGTGAGTGGCCATTTTCAGAGGTGAGTGGAGGGTTACGAGGTCCAGGAGAATCCGCTTGGGTCACCATGGATCTTGGGTGTTATGAAATGAAATGCCTGAGCTGGCATAAAGACCCAGCACTGGGAGAAAGTGAAAAAAAGCACACATGATTTTAGCACGCTGCTTTACTATCAGGAGCCATTTGTTCTGCAGTCTTCTTTGTACTTTGCATGCTGACTAAGCTACCTTGTCGCACAGTGGTTTTACACATTGATTTTCCCTTGCTAAAATGTCTTACTTCATCAGGAGTAATATTAGCCTGGAAAAATCAAAAGTAAAGTACTGTACTTCACTGCAGTTTGAAATGTGTTTTAATACTAAAACGGAATGTGGTTTGTAGTGTAAACAAATTAATTGTATGTATGTTTAACACTGTATTCATCAGAGTGTAAAGATGATTGAATCTGTGGTATATACTGTAAAACACTAACAGCTAAGCCTCCCCACCATTTGCAGGGCCAACCCCAGAGTTGTTTCAAGATGTTGGCACCCTGGGTAGATCTTAAGCTTTACACCAATCTGGCATTCATCTGCCATGATGTGATGTCACAGCAGTCCAATATCAAGAACCAGCGGACCTCTCTCCACTTAACTTTTTTTCCACACCATCCATTAAATGTATTGAGAACACCATAGCATCACTCAACACCTCCACTGCACAGACCGACCCATGTCCAGCTTTTTGGATCAAGGAACTACGTGATGTGCTCAGTCCTGTCATCGCAAATATAATGAAACTCTCCTTTACAACAGGTTATTTTCCCACTTCACTCAAGCAGACTTCCATTAGACCATTACTGAAAAACCCCAAACTGGACCCCCAAAGGGTGGACTCCTATCGACCAATAGCTAGCATCCCCATCTTAGCCAAAATAATTGAGAAGGAAGCGCAACGGCAAATTCAAGATCACATAGACTCTGTTGCTCCCTTAGATAACTGCCAACATGGGTTCAGAGAACATCATGGGGTTGAGACACTACTCACTGGTCTAATCAACAATATCATCACAGGAATTGACAACATCCTAGACATCGCCGCGGCTTTTGACTCCGTCAGTCACGAAATCCTCCTGGGAAGACTAAAAGAAAAGGGTGTCTGCAACAAGGCACTAAAATGGTGCAAGTCTTATCTGGACGATAGATGGCAATATGTGAAGTCTGGATCAGAAGAGTCTAGCCACTTCCATCAAAAACAAGGGGTACCTCAAGGATCCTCACTATCCTCCTTACTCTTCAATATTTACATGCAGCCCATATGCAATATCATAAGATCATTCAACGTAAACTGCATGATATATGCAGATGACATTCTTTTATACATGCCTTTCTCCACAACCCACATGGACCTGACCCCACTCACAGATTGTTTCAATGCAGTTTCAACATGGCTCCAGACACAGAACCTACGTATCCAGCATAAAAAAACAGAGGTCCTTTTCATCTCCAGAGACTCCAGCTTTACGCCCCCATCCCACGTCAGTGTCAAGGAAGCTGATTTGCAAACTAAAGATGCAATAAAATATTTGGGAGTGACCCTGGACCAACATCTAGACATGAGACACCACATAAGCAGCGTAGTCAAAGCCATCTACTTCAAAATCCGTTCCCTCAAACACCTACGCTCCCTGCTGGACCCAGACGATTTCCGTACCATATATCAAGCGCTGATCCTGCCGCATTTTGACTTTGCAAATGCCATCCTACAAGGTCTCCCCCAATCCACACTAACCCCCTTACAGTTGGCCATGAATGCCGCAGCTAGGGTCCTCTACGGTGCATCCAGAAACGACCACGTGACTCCTATTCTCAAACAGCTACACTGGCTACCAATTCACGGGAGAATCACCTTCAAATCCCTTGTATTAGCATTTAAGGCAATCAAAGGCACCTCATCCCTCTCACTCACGAATCTAATCCACATGGTCCCCCCCAACAGAGCAAGAAGAACATCAGCTGTAAACTTGCTAGCAATACCAAAGGCTTCAACAAAGTCCAACACGAACACCACAAACAGGGCATTCAGTTTTTATGTACCAAAATGCTGGAACACCCTACCCCCTGACATTAGAGCCATTACCAATCTATATCAGTTCAGGAAGGCTCTCAAAACATACCTTTTCTGCCAATATTTCCCAGACAGCAACTGAACTAGATATCCCCTCCAAGAAATGACCCAATCTAGAAATGCCCTCACACTGCAGTGTAGATAATTTATGTATATAGTTAACCCAGTTATCCAAGTTTGTATTCCTGTTCAATGTAAAACCTGACAGTTTGTCGTTATGGTCGTTTTGTTATGATGTAAACCGCGCTGATTCTAAATAGCGCGGTATATAAGAAACTGTAATAAATAAATAAAATAAATGTTCAGTCCCTTTGCACATGATGATGAAGCAAAGGCTGCCAAATGTATCAACAGTGTCCTCAGGCCACTGCAGGGTGGATGGATGGGAAGGCCAAGGCAATTTGCTTAAATGGTGACACCTGTGTAAACGGTGGTGGACCTAACTAAAGCCACATTCAGCCATGACTGGACATAGTGTAACCTAAGGGTTAAATATAAAAAAAAAAGAATTTTGTTTTGTTTTTACTTGAGGGGAGTCAGCTGCGAGGATCAGGGTCTGGCGGGGTTTATTTCACTGCTAAAAAATGTATGAATTTAAATTTGGAAATAATAGAGTATTTAAGTTAGATAAGCTGAGTAAGATTATAGATTTTGGACTATTTTGGAAAGTCTTTAATGTGTAAAACTTCCAAGCTAAGGTTTTGCCATTCACTTTAATGGGAACATACAGTTGAAAAGAAAACTGATTTTTGCAGAATTCAGAACATGTTTTAATGCATCATTTGCATATTCCTAAAGCATGCCTGTGATTGGTTAGCGGCTCTGGAATGCAAATAGGTGATGTCAGAAGAGTCACCGTAACCTTGACAACAGGAAAAATATAGTTGGAGAAGAGCTTGAACAGTGAAAGAAAGCAGAAGTGCGTTGTGCTATGTCTGAAAAGATGTACTATATTTGCCAGTAAAAAGGTACCAATATGTGAGAAACTGTTTTTGAGAGTAGAATTGCTGTTAGGACTATATGAAAATCAGGCTAAGTAAATGATAACACTGATTTTGTGTGGCACTGGACAGTACTGATTGAGAAGTATTGCCAGGTAGTGAAGCAAGTGACATTGGTTGAAGATTCCATGAGAGCTCTTTAAAAGAAAGAGACTGAGAGGAAGTGGAAGTGTCATTTGAGGAGTGCTTTGCTATTAAATAGCCTATAGTATGTTGTGCCTGAAACCTTAAAGCGAAAGGATACTTGCACAGTAAGTGACTGACGTCATTGATGATGAGAAATATGCCTGAAGCCATATAATGAGATTGATGAATGAGTGCATTGTCTTGGGAAGTGAATTCTTAAATGAAGCTCTGTTAGTAGTTAGGGAAAACAGTAAAGAAAAGGCTTCATTATTTAGGGACATTAATTATACTTTGTTTTTTATTTAGTCAGTTAGGGAATTTTAAATCTGTACTGAATAGTTTTACAGTGATTGTTCGCTGGTTTGTAAGATAGATAGGGTTTTCTATTTTTGGTTTATTTAAAGCTTTGGTAGTAGGTGGGTGTTCGGGAACTACCGTCAGCTGAGCAACACCGGCGTTTACATCAACAAGAGCTCCCACGAAAGGAATACCAAATCTATCAAGAAAGTTCTACAGCTACAGATACCAACAACTACTGCAACTACGGAGAGTTAAGTGCTCATAGAGACTCTGTTTTGTGAGAAGAAGGAAAATAGATATATACCTGTGAATAGAAGTTGATAGAAGTTCTGTACAAAGTTTTCTGTAAAGATAAAAGTTATATAAACGTTCAGTTTAAAAAAAAAAAGAAGAAACCAAACAAGTAAATTGTTATTTAGAAAATATTAAGGAACGAAGAAAGTAAATACTACTACTTATCTGATATGTTGTTCCAGAGATGTTAACCTTTGATCGATGAATCTCATACTTGACTTTTGTCTATTGCATTTAATAGTGAAATGTTCTATAGTAATATAAATAATAGTAAAAAAAAGAGAAAAAGTTTCTGAATGCAATGTAAATTAAATCTGCTATTAGGTATAACCATCTATAATAACAAATAAAATTGTTATACTTATCACTTGGAACTTGAGCTCAAGAAATCCTTTTAGTTTATTTCCTTCATTTTGCTCTGAGCAGTGAATGAGGTTAGTTTATTTGTGCCTTGTTGTCTTGGTTTGCGTCACTTCTTGGCCACGACTACCACCATCATATCTAGAGGTGAAGGTGAACTCAGACACAGCAAGGTTACAATAGAAAACCCCTAATAATAGATCCATATCTTTGTGTGTCCTCTGAAGGCACATATGTTCTGCAGCTTCAAACATACTGTGCATACAGGTGTAGGTGTAGGTTGAATTCCACCTGATCTATGTCTACATAGTCTATCAGACCACATGGTCCAATACATCCACTGGGTGATCCCGTGTATGCCAACAGTCACCTTGTGCACCAGAGAATTCATGCTTTTGGCAACAAGGGATATGCATAGGTCATTCACCCGGCCTGCATTTCAGAGCCAAGTAGTTGAATGTGAATGTGGGCTACTTTGGAAGGGCTCTCCACACCTTGCAGTAGATATGTTCTTCGCCTGGTATCCCATGATGGCCTGGAGTAGTTGATGAATCTGTCACAGGCTGGGCTCCAATTCTGTGAATATAGGTGCTCACATGTCTCAGGGCAGGGCCCTATGGCACATGCGTTTGACTTCTGGCAATGAAGAGCTGCATAGCTACAGTGGTGAGGCTATACAAGTCATTACACAACAAAGGGCACATACTGAAAGCATTAAGTTTTTTGTATTATTTTGGCCACCTGGGCTACCTCATATGGTACAAACACAACCCCCAAACCTGCTAATAATTAATCAGTGGCTTCTTTCCCACCTTTCCCCCTCCTGTCTAGAGGAGCTGTAGCAGAGAAAATTCCAGGAGCTGGTTAAGGACCCCTAACATGGCACACTTCTCTGCTCATAGCCCTTCCAGGCATGTCACCTGGGACCTCATGACCGCATCAAACCCTGCTGCACCTCAGGGTCCTCAAGATCCCTTGGGACCTCATGGAGCTGCATCTGGTTCAGCAGGAGGCACTCTGAACAGGCTGAGTCACCAGTTGCTATGGTGGATCTCTACCTTGTCCACCTGCCTCTCTCCTCCCTCCTCTCCTAGTCCCATACTATCTCCCCCCACCTCCATTTCCTCCCCTCAATCTCCCCCTCCCAAATAGCATGGGGTCAACTGCACTGGTCACCTCCCTCTTCAGACTCTGATGGGAGTCAGGGCCAATCCTTTGTACCAGAGGTGGTACTTGGACAGCCTTAGCTGCCTCTGTGTCCCCTGCTATGTTGGGTTATGGGCCCATCTGATCTCCATCCTGTCCCTGCTCTTCATCAAAACTGATGTCCACATTTGGGAATTCTTCCTCCTCTTCCCTCTCCCCCTCTAATGTGGATATCTCCCCTAATGAGAAGCTGCTGCTGCTGCTGATAGCCTCCTCAGTGGTGGTGATATCCTTTATTGTCTCTGGCCTGGGTGCCACTGTGAGTAGTGATGATGGAGGTGATAGCAGCAGGGGTTGGTAGTGGGGGAGGGAGGTATCAGTGGTGATTCAGTGTCCACTGCTGCCACTGCAGCTGAAAAATGGATGGACCATGCTTAGTCCTATGATGTGAGCAGAGGTGTCACAGGGATACACACATTACATTTGTGTCCTCATAGCCCTCCTGCACAAACTAACTTTCTGACTCTGACCTGTGCAGGTATGGCCTGTAGATGAACAGTTATGTTACAGGGTTCTGTTTATCTGCATTAAATATAGTGAATGGAAGGGGGATGTCACAGATGCGCTACACGGATGGTCATTGGGCCCTTTAGAGTGCCACATTGGTATGTTGCTCCTACGGCTGCCACAGCACTCCTGAGTGCACATGCATGCACACACTCCTGGCTGGCTTGGTACCTGGCCCATGCAATGGTACTCAGACCATGCACACCCCGCCACCATTGCTGTCTCATTTTTCACTATTTGGCTGTTGAATGCCATTAGGACCCATGGATGGCAGAGCCACTGCATGTACTGCCTTGAGACTTCTGGTACCTATGTGTCTGGAGAGGTAGTACACCCCACATCCATGGAGCATTTCAGTGCCTGGCATCAGTATCCCACACACTGTTGTAGCCTACATATGTGCCTGGGTGTAAACAGTGTCACCTGCAGAGTTCTCCTATTCTTGTGGCATCACCATCCACCATGTATGTGCATGCTGACCTGTCTAGTCCCCCTACATGGCTTCTCTCTGTCCCTGTGGCCTTCCTGGGGGTTCATGGTCCTTGCTAGTAGCTCTCTCCATGTGCTTTTTGACACTGTGTCCTGTTGGGCATACCTTTGGCCCTGTCTTCTACATTTGACAGCAACTATACATGGCTCTCTGCTGCATGCCACCATTTTAGCCTATGCCCTGATTACTGTGCTAGTACATATAGCACTCCAGTGTACCACTACATATCATGGATGCATGGTGCTGGCATGCAGCTCCTGGCCTTGCATATTGTATATTGCCATCCATGGCACCCTTCCTATGTGTTGCAAGTATGCCGTGTGTGCCATGTCTTACCTTCCTGCTTCTGCAGCTCATGGCGAGTCACTTCAGCAATCAGAACCTTCTGCACCTCATGGCCCAAAAGCACTTCTTCACAGTCTTCTAAAATTTCCATAGATTTTGAACATTTCACCTTGCACGTCCAAGCCACCACCTAAACACCCTTTCCAAAATATGCCCTCACATGTATAACCCTTATGAGGTATGTACTATATGCAATGCAGCCATATAATCAACTTTGTACATAAACACTTAATCTACCCATGTATGTATTTTCATAGCTAAACATAGAACTAGCTCTTTTTGACTATTTACATGTTTTCCCCAAATGTTTATACTGATTTAGATCTCTCAATGAAAATTGGCCAGAATACTTATCCAGCAGCAAGCTATCATCATACTTGCCCTACACAAAATCACTGCCAATCGCCAACTGAAACAACGTATAAGAGTCATATCAACATTTAGGAAATTTGGCAACCACATGGATCTTCAACTTTTCATTACACATGATTGGTTAACATTCAGGGACTGAAAATACTTCCAGGTACAGTATGCCATCTTCTGCAATGCTGAATGCCTGAAAGCCACATGGGTGCAGCCTATTACTCCCATCATATTGGCATATCAGCAGTGCTGTAGAAAGCTTGCATCATCCATTCCTATTCCTTCCTTTCATGAGGGTATGAAATGTACTGATGAAGCTTATTTTTCATTGCCTGTAGAACCTCTCTGAAATGATGGAAGAACATAGACTGGCTCATCCTCCCCACAATAGTCACAGTAGTCCACAAGGACCCAGATGCAAGAAAATATAGTGAATTCAGGAACTTGACAAGGCCTAAAACAATCATGTCCAAAAGCCATCAGAGGACCCATAGCAGCCTTGAGCGTCTCATAGTGGTCCAAGACATTCCTTTAAGCTTAGCCACTATTAATAATGCACTGTAACTGCCATAGGAAGACCAAGAGGTGTGATGTGAGGACAAAAGACATGCCTAAGCCACCTGCACAATAACTCTCTGCAACTTTCCCTCTCCATTTTTGCCCACATTTGAAGGCACAGAATGCCAAGGAGCAAGAGTACAAAAATGCCTATGTATTCCATTGTCTTAAACAAGAGAACAGCAGCATGTTTCCCAGAGCAACAGAAGCAGTATCTGCTTCCAAAGCAGTAGCAGCAGGAGTGACTGTGTTTCCTGTCAACCGCACTGATCTGTTTACTTCATCTACAGGAATGAAGGAAAGACTGAGTGTTAAAGAGGAAGTAAAAAAGTACAGTAAAATGTAGAAGCATGTTTACTAAATCATGCTAATGCTTAGATTGGGCAGGTAGAGGTGGAATGTGGGTGCTAACTGCACACTGTGTTTAGCACAGGTGTATTTAGTGCGCACTCACCATCAATGCTGCAGTTAGTAAGTTGACTTGGATCTCTGCAGTATCCCCCCAGGCTGCTTACCAGAGCTGGTGGTTTTCTACTGAAGGCCAATCAAAAAGGTAGGGGAAGTGTGCATAGGAATTATCAATCAGGAAAATCCTAGTACCTTGACAGCTAGGTCAGTGGGTACTGAGTGTGCAAAGACTAGACAGAGCAACAAATGTCTTCAGAGTCCTTCCTACCACTAGGCGGACTAAGTGTCCACCTATGACAGCACACTTCAGGGTAGCAGAGCAGTTCCAACAGAGCCCAACAGCCAGCAAAGATAGTGGCAGACTGGATAGAGCAGTGGTAGCTCAGTGATGGGCCTTTGAGCATCCACATGCACGCATTCAAGGCTTGCCTATATCATCCCTTCTGAGAGTCCTTTCAGAGAGGATGGGATCCATAGGCCTTGATTACGCATGCACAGGTGCTCAAAGACTGCCACTATGCTGTGATGCCTTTTTCATCCAGGCTGACTATGGGCTCTGGCAGAGGTAGGATGGCAGTGACATCAGTAGCAACAGCGATGGCAGGGAGAAGAGAAGAGGGAAATATGCTGGGCACCTTGGGGGGTAGGAAAGAAGAGAGATGCTGGACAACTGGAGGGAGGGTAAAGAAGACATAGATGTTGGACACCTTGGGGGTGAAAGGTAGCAAAGGAGGGATATGCGGACATGTGGTAAAGGGAAGTGCCAGACACCTGAGGCTTAGAGAAGGGGAGATGCTAGACACAGGGGGAAGGAGAGGGAGAGACAACGGAAGGGAAGATGTTGGACTATGTGGGAAGCACCTAGTCAAAGATTTGTCTATGGTGTTGGATACTCTTGGGCCAGCCTTAAATGTCTTGCTCTTGGGTGGAACAGCTGTCTTCAGCTAACTGGTTTTTTTATCTCTTTTGAAGCATGGGTCTTTGATGCCTGTTCCCTCAACAATTTGCCTTATAACGAGGTAAGTAAGGATGAATTTCTCTAAGGAACATGGATGTGCTTAACAGATTGGCTGCAGTAAGACCAAGGGTGGATTTCAGTTTCTGTTCTTAAGGAAACAAACAGCAAAACTTGAAAGCATGAAAAAGCTATTCTAGGTTTTGGAATGAATATGCTACTTGGGACACAAAATGATGATTATATCACAGAATAACAAAGTGGAATTATTACTATAATAATTAGATTATGATAACTGTGAGATGCACAATGGGGTTTCCAAAGTGATCTTTTACAGTATATTTCTGCTATTACAGTTTGTAATATAAAGTTATGACATATCTGAAGATAAGAACATAAAATATGCCATACTGGGTCAGACCAAGGTCGATCAAGCCCAGTATCCTGTTTCCAACAGTGGCTAATCTAGGTCACAAATACCTAGCAGTTTCCCCAAAAGACACAGGTTCCTCAATGCTTGTTTTGGGTCAAGCAGTGATATCTTGGGTCTCTTTTAATAATGGTTTATGGACCTTTCCTCCAGGAACTTGTCCAAACCTTTTTTAAACCCAGCTACACTAATAGCTTTTACTACATCCTCCGGTAACAAATTCCAACATGAAACCCAATTGTAGGATTTGGGCACCTCCTCGCTTCACCCTCTCTCTCTCTCTTATCCCCTTAAATCCACATCCACACATGCAGGGTCTCCTCTGTCATACGAAGTTATATATTTATTTTACATTTAGCTCATTTTTATTTTTGTAAGTCAAAAATGTAATGTGTTCAGATCTGGAAGCATTCATGTGTTATGGCATAGCAAAGGTACAAACCAAAGCTGAAAAATGTTCACACAATGTCTCCCAGCTGTAATAAATAAAAGCAAATATTTTTAACACTTTGGATCACCTATGAGGGAAAAAATAATCTTTGCAATGTCTATTCAGTTAACTTTGTCATCTTAACTGACTTTCTAAAGAAAATTGTTAATGAAGCTATTTCAAAAAATATTTCATTAATGATGCATCACAACCTTCAAATTACCTTCAGAAAAATCTTGTAATGTCAGAATAATAGTTTGAAATATTTATTCCCCCAAAAAACTGTCTTTACAAGTGTGGCATGGTTAATATATGCTCCCAATAGCATTTAATCATATTTTCTATTAAATACATTTACTGCATTGACACCAACAAAACGGAAGCCAGCTGTTCGAATGCATTTATTTGAAATCAGCACAAGCTTCTGCATTCTAAAACACAAAGAAATCCATGTTTTAACACAGTAGAAGTATCTTTTCATAGCTGACTCAGTTAACTACTGTTTTCTGCTAGCAATCATCATCAGTTCACGTGTTGGCATGTTTACAGTACAACATAGTTTCCTCTATTTTTGCATAGTTAATTTTGCAAAGAATAATAAAGCACAGTTCTATAAAGTACAAATCCACCATATCAGAAACTTTCCATTATAGGAAGCTGCATCTTTCCCTCACCCATCATTACTATTTTTTTAAGACTTTTCATCAGAAAGCACAAATTTAAGGAGATAGATTACAATGGAGCCTTGGTGTTTCTAAAGGGAAAAGGCAAGGATTGTTTTTCCATATTTTATTTCAACTAAATGCTTTGTGGCCTCTTCTCTTTCTGTCAAGACTTTGAAGGGCAATGTTACTCCATGAAAACAGAAATCATTGGGGGGAGAAGCACTTTTCCTTGCTTCCATTTATGAACATCTTCTGCAGGATGTCTACTAATACAGTCTGAAACCAGGCGAAAAAGATCACTGATTTTTGCAGTGCTTTAGATTCCCTCCCCCCTCTCCCCTCCCCCTCCCTCCCACACCCCATAATGCCAGCCTTTCCTATGTAGACTGCAGTGCTGCAACCCTATGATAGCAGATACACATTAAACAAAACTTGGTCTCAACTCGCGGTTTGGTATTTTTTATTCAATGTCTGTCTGCTTCCAAAGCAAAACGTATAAGCTGAGTAATATAATACTATTTAAGCTGCAGAAATCATTAGCAGTTCTTTGCACAGTAATTTTACTCGTGAGCATTAAGTGCCAGTTCTATGGGTGCAGTAGGTGCTTCAGCGACCCCTGCCCCTGCCTCCCCCGATATCGAGGAAGGGGTCGTTTGTGTCGCGAGCAGCTGTAGCGCCTCCGATCGTCTTGAAAAGATGGCTCCTATAAGGTCCGCTCTTGCACCTGAGCATTCATTTGGGCCTGCAGTCCTGGGGGAGTGTCAAGGGTTAACTCAATGGCCGAGCACTTGCCGATCTGCACTTTCAGGTCTTAGCACAGCAACGCTAACGACTAAGCTTCCATTTCTCCCCCTGTTCAGTAATTTATTTGTATGTCTATCTGCAGTGTCGTCTTACTGAGCTGTTTAAATGATAACTATTGGTTTAGAGCAGAAAACAGATGAATGTATATAACCTCCAGTCAACATTGGCAGTACCCGTGCAAAACAATAACGGAAACTGCAACATTTTCTCGCGTTCTCTCTGGTTAGGTCGGGTGTACTGTTCCCCTGTGGTATGTTTCTACATCTGTCTCCATATCATTTCCATCGGCTTCAGTTAGATTATTCAGATATTTTTACCTATTTTCTGAAGGAGCTCCTGTGTCCTGCTCTCGCTTAAAATTGATTTATGAGGGTATGCGTATTAAAAAAGGGCGATGCATTCTTAAGCTTTCGTCCACCTATGTGCCCGGGTGCTACACTTTGGCATAAACACCATTTAAGAATGACGTTTGCAATGGTAGCTGTTGCAGGAAAACATACATTGAACATATTATCTAATACATGAATTCGGGTCTACTCGATTCAATAAGCAACTAACGGGGAGCTCGTTCGTTGTTGGTCCTTTGTCTGCTTCCATCTTGCCAGGGCTCTGCAGCATCTGGGAGGAATCCGCAGGCGCAGCCTTACCTGTCCCCGGTCTAAATCACATCGCCAACATATACCCCGAGCTCCTGCCGAATGTCAGGGAGGAGACGTGCAAAGGAAGCCCAGGGCGGTCCGGTTTCCGGAGGCTTCTCCTCCGCTCGGCTGCTGTGAGAGGGAGGAGGGGAGGGGAGAGCACTTAAGTGGATGTGGCCCAACCCACGTGTAAGAAAACATATCCCCACCTTCGGCCGAGCAATTAGGCAGGGGAAGGGCTCTTTCTTGCAGTGCTAGCGAATATGCCTGGGTATATAAAGGCAGCGCAAAGGCAGAGCGAGCGCTGTGAAAGCCACACATCACAAAGTCTTCCAAGATGAGCTACAGTCTGGAAACGCTGGGCAGCCCGTCCTACAGGAGGATGGCCGAAACCAGGACCAGCTACAGCCGGACCAGCGGCTCGCCCTCCAGCGGCTTTCGCTCCCAGTCCTGGTCCCGGAGCACTCCCAGCACCATCTCCTCCTCTTACAAGCGAGCCAACCTGGCGGCCCCCAGAGGCTACGGCTCCACGGTCCTCAGCTCCTCGGACAGCGTGGACTTCAGCCAGTCCTCGGCGATCAACGGGGACCTCAAGTATTCGCGAGCCAACGAGAAGGAGCAGCTGCAGGGGCTGAACGACCGCTTCGCCGGCTACATCGACAAGGTGCATTTTCTGGAGCAGCAGAACAAGGAGATCGAGAAGGAGATCCGAAGCCTCCGTCAGAAGCAAGCCACCCACTCGCAGCTGGGAGACGTCTACGAGCAGGAGATCAGGGACCTGCGCTCTTTCCTGGAGCAGGTGAACCACGAGAAAGCGCAGGTGCAGCTCGACACCGACCACATCGAGGAGAACATCCAGCGCCTCAAGGACAAGTACGAGGAAGAGATGCGAGTCCGCGACGACGCGGAAGCCACCATCCGAGCCCTGAGGAAGGACACCGAGGACGCCGTTCTGATCAAGGTGGAGCTCGATAAGAAAGTGCAGTCCTTGCAAGACGAGGTGGCCTTTCTGCGAAGCAACCACGAAGAGGAGGTCGGCGATCTCCTCTCGCAGATCCAAGACTCCCGCGTCACCGTCGAGAGGAAAGACTACCTCAAGCCCGACATCTCGTCGGCTCTGAAGGAGATCAGGTCGCAGCTCGAGTGCCACTCGGACAAGAACATGCAGCAAGCCGAAGACTGGTTCAAGGGCCGCTACGCCAAGCTGACGGAGGCTGCCGAACAGAACAAGGAGGCCATCCGATCGGCCAAGGAAGAGATCGCCGAGTACCGGCGCCAGCTGCAGTCCAAAAGCGTGGAGCTCGAGTCGGCCAGGGGCACCAAGGAGTCCTTGGAGAGGCAAATCAATGACATTGAAGAGCGCCACAACCACGACCTTGCCAGCTATCAGGTAACCTAGGCACTTAGTTCACGGCGTTTGCAGCTGGTTTCGTGGACAGACGCCATCTCTAATATCCCCTGATTTCCCAAAGCTGAATTATTGTTAAATGCCCCCCACCCCTACACACACACACACACCATCATCATCATCATCGTTCATTGGAAGGCGCTCTTAAAGTTGCGTCCTTAGAACACAATTGGAAAGGTGTTTAGCGTCCCAAGTTCCTAGGCTTTCTTCATTCTATCAGGTGCTTACGATAAAAGGCTTTAAACAGTAAATATATGTCTAATGTAATTTATTGGGGGATTGTTCGGAGTAAAATGAAAATTCGTATCTAGCCTAAAAGCCTGAACTATTTTTCCTATGAAAGGTTTATCTGAATGGTTAAAGGTGGTTTCTCATACTGCTTTGCCCAATCATAAAGGTAACGCAACAAAGCTTTAACTTGCTGAAAGTTACCTGGATCTGTTAGTGCAGCCCAATAGCGCATTGATAAACTGGAAGTTGCTAAAGATGTCTAGCCTTTACATGTAATATCTAAATGTATAACCAATAGGTTAAGCCGTACAAAATTCCCACAAAATATCAAACTGCATTAACCCTAAAGAATAGCTTCGGGTTTAGATTTTAATGTATGTTCACGGTTATACAATGATTTGAGTATGTCCATTCAGTCTGCATATCCGTTCAGATAGCTGCAATGTTTCGTCAATCCGATTCTTCGTAAAATTACAAAAATGTGCCGGTTTTGTTTCAGGATACGATTCAGCAGCTGGACAATGAACTGAGGAGTACAAAGTGGGAAATGGCACGTCATTTGAGGGAGTACCAGGACCTCCTCAATGTCAAGATGGCTCTGGATATTGAAATTGCTGCATACAGGTACTGTAGCCACAGCGCAGGCGTGTCTTGAATATTAATAGCACTGCAGATGCTGGCGGAGCGCTGCTCCAGCCCACGATCAGGAACAGGAAAGTTTTCACAGCTTCAGGGGCGTCTGTGTCCCTGGCAAACAAATCAAAAAGTGTGAGGGGAGGGGCGCTTTGGGGATGGGGGGGGGGGCGACTTGCATAAAAGAAGACTTTCCCAGTATGCGATGATTATGTAATATGTTATGGATTTTATACAGCATTCTTAGGAAATAGCTGTTTCTGACGTTATTGACCAGAATACCAGATAACAAAATAAAAAGTGTGTAATTTCATAGAATTCAAGGAATATTACAGTTTTATAGTATATAGTTGGTCTGGCTTCTTCATAAGGAAGTGTATAAAATAGACAAGACTCTTTAAAGATATGGCCAAATTAAATTCCCAGATGGATGCAGAGGGTGGGGTGGGCGTTTTTAAGTTTAGTTGACAAGGTCATTTGAGATTCTGTTTAAGAAGGCAAGCCTGATCCCAGCATAAATAACGTTGTTGTTGGTGTTGTGTTAACCATATTCACGTCTTGTTATTTTTTCCCCAGAAAATTGCTGGAAGGAGAAGAGACAAGATTCAGCACATTTTCTGGAAGTATTACCGGGCCTTCCTTTACACACAGGCAGCCCACAGTAACGATAACATCCGGCATTGCACAAAAATCAAAAGCCGAGCCTCCCAAACTGAAAGTCCAACACAAGTTCGTAGAAGAAATCATAGAAGAGACAAAAGTGGAAGATGACAGGTCTGAAATGGACGCCGCCCTGGCGGCCATGGCAGAAGAGCTGACCAAATACGGCTCTGGCGCAAAAAAGCGAGAAAAAGAGGAAATATTTCTAGAGGAGAAGATTGTGGCTTCGGTAAAAACGACAGTCAAAGCAGCCGCCCCTGAGGCTGCGGAGGAGGAGGAGGAGGAAGAAGAAGGCGAAAAGGAAGAAGAGGTGGCAGAAGAAGGTGAATCTGATAAGGCAGAAGAAGGATCCGAGAAGGAAGGAGAGGACATCGAAGAAGGAGAAGCAGAAAAAGAAGGCAGCGAGGGCGAGTCTGAGAAAGAAGCCGAGACTGAGGCTGCAGAGGGGGAGGAAGAAGGAGGAGAAGAAGCCGAGGGTGAAACCGAAGAAGCCGTCGAGGAGGAAAAGACTGAGCTGGTGAGAGAATCGGAGGAAGGGGAGGAAAAGAGAGGAGAGAGCGGGGAGGAGGAGGAAAGAAGGGAAGAATCTGCCGAGGAGCGGGAGGAGGAAGAAAAAGAGGAGGAGCAAGAAGCAGCCGAGAAGGAGGAGACAGATGAGGGCGGAGCGGAGGAGAGCGACGCAGCGGGAGAGGAGGACGCGGAATCCCCAGGAAAAGACGCGCAAGAGGTTATCACCGTGGCCAAAGCGGTGACGGTTGGTTCGAGCAAAGAAGCCAAAGAGGAAAAGGAGGAGGAGACAGCCGAAGGGGAGAGCGACGAGAGCGGAAAAGAAACCGAGAAAGAAGACACCGCAGTCAACGGTGACCTTAAGCACGAAGACGAGGAAGAAGACGAGCACATAGAAAGGAAAGTGGAGGAGGAAGACAAGGGAGTGGTCACGAATGGGGTAGATGACAGCCCCTCGGAGGAAAAAGAGGGCACCGAGAAAAGGGAGGAGACGGAGACCGTGGTGATCACCCAACGAGTGGAGAAAATAACGAGTGGAGACGGGGATGGGACCACCAAATACATCACGAAGTCCGTGACGGTCACGGAGAAAGTAGAGGAACATGAAGAAACTTTCCAAGAAAGGTTGGTGTCCACTAAGAAGGTGGAGACGGTCAAGTCACGGTCCGTGCTGAAAGAAGTCAATGAAACCGAGTGAAGCCTTGGTTCGGTTAAAAGCAAAACAAAAACACAGAAAGGTAAAGCCATATGACAGCTATACAAATGCATGTGAGGATCAGCTTCAATGGGCTTTAAGCAGAATGGATCCTCTCCTTGAGGAGGATTCAGGCACCGTATTTTACTTTGTGCAATATGGGGGGAAATGCATGCTAGTTCAAGACAGCGCTGCCTCCACAAAACTTGGGAAAAGGGAAACGGAATGCATGAAATGTACCTAGAGAGAAAGTTGTCAAATTTCCCAAGCGGTTGGAGGGGTGCTGCTGAGGAAAGGTTTTAGGGTGTAGTATGCAAAGAATAAACTGAGCCAAAATAAAAGGAAAAGAAAAGAAACAGGGATTTCCTAGCCTTAAATGAGAGCTATTTATTAATTATGTTTACCTCACTGGTGCAATTTCAGATGGACTTTTGTTCAGGGGAGAACTTCTTTGACATGCATAGTAAGCAACCTTTTGTTGATCTATGTCACTATCACAGCAGAATATTGCTCAATAAAAGTCATATTGGGAAAAAAAAGTAATATTTGCTTATTGGCGTTGTTATTGTATGAAGGTCCTGCCAGTCACAGATGGAATGAGGAGGCATCTGAGAAATTCAACACACAACTGAACATAAATAATAGTTCTGACAAAAAAATATAAACCGTTCAATTTTATGTCATACTGATAATTTGGCGATCAAAACATGTGAATGAATATAGATAGCTGCAGTGGAGGATTTCACTGGCTAGAGAACCAAGAATCCAAGTTATCATTGTCCCTGTTTAATGTACATTACCAACTATAAAGTTACAATGTAAACCGCTTTGACAAATGATAAAGTGTATAAAAATCTGTCAAATGCTGTAAATCTATGCATACATCCACACACACTGGAGATAAACAGATAAGTTTTATTGTGGGTGGTTATGACAGGGAAAATAAATGCAATGTTATAGTTAAATGAGGATATTTATTGATAGCCATTGAACTCCCTGGATTCAGGTTGCCAAATTTTTTGCAGGTAATTCTGGAACATTATCTGAAGTGTGTGGGATGGGGGAGGAAGAGACACTTTAGTTCCAGGTTTGAGCAACAAGGCTTGGAAGAGGGAAAACTTATCATTGTATTGCCCCCACTCCCTCCCCATCCATCCTATGACAGCAACATTATCACTTCCAAGCAGACAATTGGATCAAGAAATACAAACAGTGATTCATGTCCCCGTACTGTCCAAAATATAATATAATGGATGTAAATTCTAAAGACTGACTATTCAAATCACTAAATTGAAAATTATATTTTTTTCTACCCCCTCTGTCCCCATTGTTGGAATCGGGACAGAAGGCTGTCAAATAGATGGGAGCCAGGGACATAGCTCTAAAATTGGGGACATCTGGTAACCTTATCCAAATCCTTCAGATCTGCCCACAGGTGGTTCTGCCCACAGCTTGATTGCACAAGGTACTTGTTTGTAAAACAAGAGCGACATAAAGTATAGTGCAGTGGTTTCCAACCATCTCCAGGCATCAGCTATTCAGTTGGGTTTTCAGGAGCACCACAATGAATATGTGTGAGATAGATTTGCATATGCTGGGTCTCCAATGTATGCAAATTTCTTATGCATGGTCATTGTGGATATCAAAAAAACAAAGCAATTAGGTGTGGCTCTGGACATGGCTAGGAAACACTGCCATAGTATACTGGCACTTGAGGCAGAAGGGGGAAGACTAAGTGCTCCAATGTCTCTGAAGTGAGCTTTGCAAACACAAAAGTTGAAACTGGGGGGGTACATCCAAAGGTTTTCTACACTCCTATAATAAATATTGCTCCAGCTCCCCTGTGTGGATTTTTTTTAATGGATGAGAGACAGCATGGACGATTCTATTTTTAGGTGCAGTGGAGCCCAGTAAACTGTTGGAGTCAAATAATCAAAGGTTTATAATGACTGAAGTAAAACAACTTCAGTGGTCCCAGTACCTGGTGGTGGTTTTTCTATGACTTCAGCCACCACTCTGCCAGCATGATGCACTCCTGCCGCTGAAGCTAGATGGACACAGACGCAAACTTCTATGAAAGTCTCAACTGTCTTCACCATAACCCACTACATAAAGTGACTTGTTCTTTGTGATATTTTTGTTGTTTATTTTTTTGGAACTATATTTTCAAAGATGTTGTTCCCTTGATCTTAAAAATGGCAGTTGTACCTAGTCTACAAAAAATGAAATGTGGAGAAATGTGAGGAAAGCACTAAGTGGCTATACAGAATAATAAAAATGTATTTATATTTGAAAAATAAGATCTATTAACATAATATCACCCTCAATAATGGACATCGTCCAGAATTTAAAGGCATTTCTCCAGATCTGCTAACTCCCACAACATTTCATTGGTTTATAATGTTTTCTTTTTAGGGATCTGAAGATATAGCTTTAACTCTTTATACACAGTTTCCTGCATCCATCTATCCATCACCACTGAATATGCAGGCAAGTGAAGCACAACTGTATCTCCAGGCATGCTTACAGATAATGACATACATAGAGCACTGGGAGCATGTCCATACAACTCCTGGTCTGGTCCACTCCCAGTCACAGCCTCCTCTCTCCTTCTCAACGTTCTCCCAATGCCTTCCCACCAAACTCCTCCTCCAGCTACCCTTCCCATCTACACTGAAACAGATGTCTCTCCCTCCCACCTCCTTCTGAAAGTTTCCAGCCCTGCTGCTCCCCTCTTACCCACCCCCTTGATGGCTCCCTGTCCTGCACTTCCTCACTCCAGGCTGACCTCCTGCACTCTTCCCCTCATGATGCCTCCACCTATTTGACTCCTCTACCCACCAGCCACCACCACTACCTAACTTCCTCTCTCCCTCTGACCCCTCCGCCCCTTAAACCTCAGTCCTTCCAGTACCTCACCATGTCCTCCCCATACCTCTCATCTTCCAATGACGTGTCTATGACCTCAAGCTGCACCCACCTCTAGTGACAGCTTTACCTCCCCAGTGATGCTCCTTCTGCACTCCCTCACCATATCCCATCGTTGAGGTGCTAGTGCTCATCTTTTTCTTCCACATAGTTGAAGTATAATTTAGGGTCCTTTTTCCTAAATGAGGATTCTTTATCTCCTTCTCCTTTAATTTGGATTGTCCTGCCCCCCATTTAGTGGATTTTATGACAATTAAGTATTGATATGTTTTCTTGAGTGACTACACTCTTCTTAAAACAAAAACAAGAGTGTAGTCACTCAGGAAAACACATCAATACTTGTCATAAAGTTTATTGTCATTTCTGGTGCATGATTATCTTGTAAAATATCAGGGCAAGCATTATCAGGGAGGGTAAGTCCAAATATAATTCAAAGGGAAAGGTGAGGAGGATTATCGTTCAGTGCTGGAACAAGATGCGGAGCATCGCCAGAAGAAGGTTCTATGAAGAGAGTGAGGAGTGCCACTTGTATGGGTGGACCAGGCAATGGTGAGAGAGAACAGCAATATTGCCATTGAGGAGGTACCAGAGCTGCAAAAGAATGAGGTTTGACAACAGGAAAGAGATAGGAAATAGAGAAACACCATTCATCTTTTAAGAACCCTAAAATATGTAATACCCATTCCATATCATCCTGCTAGACCAGGCCAGACAAGTGGGTTGTGCTCCCCTACTAGCAGATTGGAGGAGGCAAAGAACCAATGAAAAGCCCATGTTTCAATGCCTCTATTCGCCTCAGCCACCAGAGGTCTTTTCAGTATTTCTTTGTCTACAGCAGATGGTGGATGGATTTTCTCCTCTGAAGAAATTCTGAAAAATTGAGAGGAAAAGATTGATTTAAATGCTTGTGAATGAGTACCTTGAGGGTGACTCTCTCACTTGAGCATGATGTGGGAGTGTCCACTAGACTGTGGTCTTTCCGGTAGCCATAGGAGGTGGGAAAGTTGGTTCAGTTCCACATGCTTATCATAATAAGAGCCTGTTGAGCAGCCAGAAATTGGAAGGATCTGTAAGAGTGCAGCAGCCTCATATAACCTTGGCACCCCTACCTCCTCCTCTGTCCCCCTGCTCTCTTCTGAAGATTGAAGAAGGCTCTCAGAGGGATCTGCCTGCCAGCCACCTTAAACACAGTGCTGCAAAACCGGTTAAACAGTTTTAGGCAAGTAGAGTTGCGCCTGGCACAGATTCTATGCCTGGGGTTCTAAGGGTGTGAGTACTAAGGCTTGCCCACATCATTATCCTTATTAGGAGTTTCTAGTCCCATCTGCCTGGGATGTAATTTGGGGTGAACCTCTGTGACCATTGGTGCAGTGTGGGGTTTCCCGCCGTTTTTGCCAGCATTAGTAGCATTTTTACCTATTGTGCACCTTACGGTCACATGATCCTATTGTGTGTTCCACCCAAGCGGCTCCAATGTGCGTTCCTACCCCAGCACCTGTAATGTGTGTTGCAATAAAAGCACAGATAAGGGGTGCCTTTCAGGCCACCACAGCCTTAGCACCTGATGTTATGATACTTGCCTTAACCCTCTGTCTTCTTCCAGGAAATGTTGGTTGGCATGTGGCAAGCGAGGTGCCTTATCTCCAGATTCTGGACTCTGCTCTTCTTGCATGGCAGCTTCTGAGTAATCTCTGGAAGGCCTGCTCCCCCTCTATCAGCCAGGGGATGCAGTTGGTCCAGCTTTGCCTTCCTCAGGGCAGGAGGTGACTGATGGCACTATGGGTAAGGATATCCAGCTTGCCGGAGGGTCCAGTGACCATGCTGTAAGCCATTCCTCATCCTCTAGGGCAGGGGTTTTCAACCCAGTCCTCTGGGAACCCTAGGCCAGTCAGGTTTTCAGGATTCCCAGAATGAATATGCATGAGAAAGATTTGCATGTTCTACCTTCATTGTATGCAAATCTATCTTATGCATATTCATTGTGGGAATCCTGAAAACCTGACTAGCCTAGGGTTCTCCGAGGACTGGGTTGAAAACCTATGCTCTAGGGGGTCTGTGGTGGCTATGCCCCTGGTGTTGAGCGATCATTTCTGAGAGGAGAGCTTCTGGCCTTTCAATTGTCCTCCCCAGAATTTTTTTCTTTTTTGCAGCAGGCCTGGTCCTTCTGGCATGGAAATTCAGACCTTGCAACCTCTGTGTGCCCCCGGGTGCAGTCCCATGAGGGGCAGGCTGAGAGTGGAAGTCCTGTTTGATTGCCTTTGGCTAAGCATCCCTGGAGAATGGTGCCCCCTGAAGATGGGGGATAGCTGGGACTGTCTGAGATTTTGATTGTGACTTGGATTCAGATGGCTTGGTACTGGGCTCTGACATGGATGAAGAAGTACTTTTGCCTTCAGAGGATTGTGAAGAGGCCAGCATGATCTGCCTATTCTGGAAAGAGGAGCTGGCAGTGTTGATTGCCAGGGTCTCATCTGCCTTGAGCTTGATGGATGCTCCAGGTGCGGAGTAGGAGCCAAAGGTGCACCTGCTCCTTCAAGGGGTGCAGAAATCCACTACTGTCTTCCCATTCCCAGATGTGATCAAGGATATGATCCAGTCAGAGTGGGACTTTCCCAACTCCCTGAATAAGGGATTAAAGATGTCTAAGAAGATTTACGCTCTTCTGGAGAAGGAGTGTGTTGGGTGGTTTAATATTCCCAAGGTGGATGCGCAGGTCACAGCGGTTACCGGACAGACCACCATTCCTGTGGAAGGCAGATTGGCCTTAAAGGATTTTATGGACCATAAGGTGGATTTGTTGTTGAAGAACCAGTTCACCATGGCGGCTGCTATTCTTCAGCTGGTGGTATGTGCCAGCCTGATGTTTCGAGCCCTGCTCCAGTGGATTCAGATGGTACTATTTTATTTGTTTATTTATTTAACAATTTTTCTATACTGCCTTTGTTCAAAGCGGTTTACAATGAACAACATAACAATTGCATAAGAATTGTTTTTACATTAAACAAGGGAAGCCAACTTGGAGAGAAATATAGGGTTAACTGAAGGAGAGACATGAACTATGACCATAGAGAAGCAGATTTCGTATACGGGGAGGGTGGAGTGCAAGAATGATCCGAGCAGTCAAATGGGGTAGGATATGCTAATTGTGATTAATGTCATTGAGTCCATAGTATTCTCTGAAGACATGTGTTTTGAGTGATTTTTTTAGATCTGTAATGGATTTTGCTGCTCTTATGTTTTTTGGTAATGAATTTCATATTGATGGAGCGTAAAGGGAGAATGCTCTGTTACTGGTTTGTTGTGTCGTTCTGGTCTTGAGTGGGTGAATATTCAGTAGGTTCTGATTGTTAGATCTTCTTGGTCTTGTTGTGTGTGTTGTTGTAATTAGCTTGGTGAGGTAGAGCGCAGAGAGATTGTGCAGGAGTTTGAAGGTGGTGGTGATGGTTTTGTATTTTATTCGCTGTGCTATTGGGAGCTAATATAGGCTAATATGCATATAGGTTTTATATGCTGCCGAGTTGCACTGGAAGTAAGGATTCTGGTAGCAGTATTTTGATCTAGTTGAAGTGGGAATAGAGCATTCTTTGGGAGGCCTTGGTAGATGATGTTTCCATAGTCAAGGTGTGGTTTAATGATGGCTTGCAGTATGGATCTGAAATTGGTCTCCTGAAGTAAGTGTCACAGGGGTTTGATGAGTTTTAGCTTCCAGTATGCCATTTTGGCTGTGTTTTTGATGTCTGCAGACAAGTTGAGGTTGGTGTCAATACTTATGCCTAGATACTTAATCTCTTTTTTATTGTTATTTCAGCATCTCGTGTTCTTATCTTCTCTGGTGGCTTGTAGTCCGGATCTCTGAATATAAGTAGAGCTTCTGTTTTGCTTTTATTTACTGTGAGGTTTATTTCAGCGAGGAAGTTTGTCACTGTATTGAAGATATCAGCTATAATTGTGAAATCTGGGATGGTGGTGTTGAACGGCATGTAGAACATGTCATCTGCGTATAAATGATAGTGCACGTTCAACTTTCTTAGCAGATCACAGATTGGTTGAATGTATAGACTGAATAATAATCCTGAGAGGGCTGAACCTTGAGGGATACCTTGAGTTAACTTGAAGGGTTTTGAGTTGGTGGTGCCGACCTTTACTTGCATGGTTCTGTCTGACAGGTAAGAAGTGAACCATTTTAGAGTGCCATCTCTTAAACCAATGTTTCTGAGCCGGTTTAGCATAATGTGATGCGAAACTGAGTCAAAGGCTGTGATTATGTCCAGGAACATGAGCATAAATCTTTGGCGGGGCTTATCAAGGCCAATGATGAGTCTATTGAATAGGTCTGTAGTACAGTGTCAATCCCATGATGTTGGCAGAAGTCATGTTGATGTGGGTCTAGCGGGGCATATGTATCCACATGGTCTTGCAGTTGATGCTGTATGGCTTTTTCAATTATTTTGGCCAGAAAAGGGATGCTCGCAATTGGATGATAAGCACTTGGGTGGGTTTTGTCTAAAGAGGCCTTTTTTATGATAGGTCGTATAGAGGCTTATTTGAGTGCAGGCGGTAGGTATCCTTGCTTGAGAGATATGTGTACTATCTGTAGAATGGTATGGGTGAATTGATTGTGTAGATTTTTTAGCCATGATACAGGACAGGGGTCAAGGAGTGAGGTTGTGGTATTGATGTTGTTAATGATGTCAAGTAGTTTCCTTTTATTTATTGGGTTGAAGTTATGCCATATATGATGTTTGTCTGTTCCATTCTTTTGCTGAGGTGGATCATAGTGCTGTAGCGTTGACTTGCTTTGTTTGTTGTGGAGGAAACTACCCCTCTTTTGGAGTTGGCTTTGACCTTCCTTTCTGATGCCATGTATGATCTGGTACATTTGGCGGCCAGGGGCAGTGCCTTCATGATGGTCTCATGGCAGTGGATTTTGCTCCAGCACTGGGCACTGGACACATCTTCCAAACTCAGTTGCCCCAACTGGCTTTTAAGGGGAAGCTTCTTTTTGGAGCCAATTTGTAGAACCCGGTAAAGGACCTGGGTGAAACAAAATCATACTGCCTTCTGAAAGACAGGTACAGGGGGCCTGTGAAGTGAGCTAGTGCACACTCTTGCCAGTATCCGCCCATCTATTGAGGGTGCACTAGCCAGATCCCCAGGGATCTCAGGACTCTCATCATTACTGACCTGGAAAACCTTTCTTCCCCTCTGCTTCTGATCTTTATGCTCATTCTCAGTCCTTTCTTAGAATGCATGGGCCCAGGGACGCAGTCCCCTTCAGAGAAGGATCTTCCCAGGCTGTGCAGTGAAGGTTTGGGGCCCATTTCCTAGTTCCTCTGGTTGGAAACCTGTTACGCCATTTCTTTCAGGAATGGAACCGCGTTACCAAGGATTGCTAAATGCTAGAA
Source organism: Ichthyophis bannanicus (assembly GCA_033557465.1). Taxonomy (NCBI): domain Eukaryota; kingdom Metazoa; phylum Chordata; class Amphibia; order Gymnophiona; family Ichthyophiidae; genus Ichthyophis; species Ichthyophis bannanicus. The sequence continues at coordinate 760,500,137 of CM066035.1, forward strand.
ACCATTCAGTTTGGCTATATCCTGGGATGCAAAGAGCTGATTCTGGATGCCTTTGTCATTTCCTCATGTGGGTCTGTGATCAAAAGTGCCACCATGCTGACTTCCTCGGACAAGTTGTTGCGCTTAAAGGTAGTGAAGCCTATCCCCCCCCCCCGGATGAATGGGGCAAGGGCAGATACTCCATCTGTTTTGTGGTGAGAAAAAAGGACAGTTCCTTCCAGCCCAGTTTGGACCTCAAAGGTATCAATGAGCACTTGCGTGTCTTGTGCTTCTGGATGGAAACCTTGCACTTCATGATTCAAGCAGTGTGCCGAGGGGAGTTCTTGGCTTCTTTGGATCTGGTCAAGGCATTTATTCATATCCTGATTGTGTGGATCAGCAAAAGTATCTGTGTTTTGCCATGCTTGGCTCTCAGTATCAGTTTGTTGCCCTCCCTTTAGGGCTATCCAGCAACCAAGGACATTCTCCAAGGTCATGGTGATTGCAGCTGCAGTGCTGTGCAACTGAGGGATCTGTGTCCATCCATATCTGGATGATTGGCTCATCCAGGCCTGTTACCTTTCAAATGTATCTCGGGTGGCATCCCAAGTGTTATCCTCTTTGGAATGCCTCAGCTGGGTGATCAATCGAGGAAAGAGCCAGCTGTTATCTTCCCAGTCCCTGGAGTTCCTGGGAGCATGTCTGGACACTTAAGCAGGCAGCCTTTTCCTGCCAGAGAAGAAAGTCAAGAATTTTGGATTGCCTGGCTCTGTTCTGTGTGTAGCCCGCACCCAGAGGTCTGGTATTATCTTCAGCTCCTCGGATTGATGATGGCGACCATAGAAATGGTGCCATGGGTGTGTGCTCATATCCAACTGATCCAGCCATCTTTGCTGACTCAGTAGTCCCTGAGTTCTCAGGAGTTTGAACATAGGTTCCCGCTCCCAGTGATGATGAGGACCAGCCTGCAGTGGTGGCAGCAGCCCTTTTATCTTTATCTTTATTATATCACTTGTTTGACCACCCAGGCCAAGGCATCAGGGCAGTTTACAATAATAAAAATTAGGCTGCAGTTGGAAAAGGACCCGGTCATCTGAAGAAAGGCATGCCGTTGGATCCTTCTGATGCCAGATGCCAGTCTCTCATGCTGCGGAGCCCATTGCTAAGACTGTATGGCTCAGGTCCATCAACTGCTTCAAGGCAAGGGCCATCAGGTTGTCTCTTTTGTGTTTCTGGCCCCTGGTCAAGGTCTGGGCAGTTTGAGTGTGTTTGGACAATGCCATGGTAGTGGCTTATCTCAATCACAAGGCAGCATGAGGCATGCCAGGATAGCTGTGGAGCCTTATCGTCTCAGCACATTACTGGGATGGACAATGTGAAAGCGGACTTCCTCAGCCATCACTCTCTGAATCCTGGAGAGTGCGAGTTGAGTCTATAGGTGTTTCAGTTGATTCTGCACTGCTGGGATCTCCCCAGAATAGATCTGATGGTGACCCACTCCATTGCCAAAGTTTGACACTTCTTCTGTATCCACAATGAGACAGGGTCCAAGGGCACTGACACCCTGAACCAGCCTTGGCCAAATCAGCACCTGCTGTATGTGTTTCATCTGTGGTCCCTGTATAGAGCACCCTCAGGCAGGATTGTTCTGGTGGCACTGGATTGGCCAAGGAGAGCAAAGTTCGAAGACCTGATGCTGCTCCTGCAGGAACCACCTCTTCAGTTGCCTCTGTCTCAAGGCTTATTGTGGGAGGGACCAATCGTCCTAGAGGACCCAGTTGTCTTCTCGCTTATGGCTTGGATCTTGAAAGGAGATGGCTAGTGCATATGGACTAGTCTTAGGTGGTGGTCTCCATTCTGCTCGGAGCCCGGAGGAAGTCTACCAAGCTAGCATATGTGTGCATCTAGTGCCTCTTTGAGCAATGATGCGGCACTTGACAGTTGGTGCCTGAGGCAGTCAAGGTGCCATCTCTATTGACTTTTCAACAGGATGGGCTGAAAAAGGGCCTTTCCCTTAGCTCCTTGAAAGTTAAGATGGCACCTTTGGCCTGTTTCCAAGGTCTAATGGCTGGTAAGTCTCTAGCCTTGCACCCATTTGTCTCGCCCTTCTCTAGGGGGTTTGAAGTCTGCATCCTCCCCTTGGTCTTTGGTCCCTTCCTGGGATCGGTGTCTGGTGCTCAGGGCCCTACTTTCAGTGGCCTTTGAGCCATTGAAGTGCACTACTTTGTAAGATTTTATGCTCAAGATAGTCTTCTTGTTCCACAAGGCAGATTTCTGAGCTGCAGACTCTGTCTTGCTGAGATCCTTATCTGTCTTTTTCAAAGGAGGCTGCTTCTATTCAGCCTGTGCCTTCCTTCTTGCCTAAGGTGATTTCTCCCTTTCATGAGAACTAGGTGGCCTGTCTGCCCTCCTTCTCTAAGGAGCAGTGTCTTGGGAAGAATAAGGATCTTCACCTTGTGGATGTCTGAAGGGTGCTTCTCTTGTACTTGGAGGTTACAAATTCTTCTCATAAGTCTGACCATATTTTTGTGCTATTAGCTGGCAAACACAGGAGTGACGTAGTGGCTAAGTCAGCTTTGGGGTGCTGAATTAAGGAGACCATTGCCTCAGCATGTCTGTTGAGGAAATAGCCAGTTCTAGAGGGTTTGCACACACATTCTATCTGTAGGGTTTAAGTACTAACTGGTAGAGGTTAAGTATGACAGATTTGGGGTTAAGTATGATAGATTTGCTTTTAATTTTTAAGTGCTAAGGATTAATAATGTTCCTGGTTCAGAATCACTTAATGGCTGCCCTGAATCTCACAAAAATAGCTACAGAAGAACAGCCACGCTGCTATAACATGTGAGCCAGCATTCAGGCCTTTGCAAGAAGAGATCCAGCACCAGAAAGAACCATATAAGGAGATATCATGAGCCTTGCAAGGTGCCAGTTTGGGCTGGAGAGTCTAGACTTGGACCTACAAGGGGATATCAGATAAAGGCCTGTAAGGTCTATGTGCACAGAAAAACATACACAGGAAACCACAAAGCTACCAACATATATGCTAGGCCAGGCTCTGAAGAAAGCAGATTAGCTGGATCATGGTTGGTGAGTATGGGAGGAGGGGGGCCAGGAGGGATTTTGCAACAGGAACTAAGGGGAGTAAAAAATAGGGGGGGGATGGTGAGAGAACACAAGGAATAGCTCTGGGGACTGTATGCAGAAAAAACGGAAGAAAAAAAGGTATAAATGTAACATGCTTTTCATATTCAAGGGGGAGAGTTGCATTCTTGAGGTGCCTAGTGCCCGATAGAACTCTCTTCCCCACTTTTCTACCTGTATTTGGTCATCAGTTATCTAATAAACAGAGACTCTGATTGCACCTGTACTGACTTTTTGGATCTGATCATTTCAGGTACTTAGTAATAATAATAATTAGGCTGTGGTCCATTTTTTGTACGAAACAGGGCCGTACATATCTGAGCACAAGTGGAGTGGAGCTCGGTAGCCCCTGCAGACATTTATCAGGTGGCAATGTGGGCATCACTTTCCACTTTTGTCAAGAATTATCTCTTGGATGTCCACACGCGAGCAGACATGGCCATTGGCTCAAGGGTTTTGAGAGCTGCTGTGTTTTTCACCTGCCCAATGGAGTCGTAGCTTTAGATGTCCCACTGGTTTAGCAGAATGATATGGAAGGTGACATTTTACTTACCAGAAAATGTCCTTTTCTTGAGTCCTTCTAGACCAATCCAAGACCCGCTCATGGAACTGCATTTGCTCTGTTCTTCTGCTGCGGTACCCTTGGATCCGCTATGATTTTTTTCTGCTTGACTCTGCAGGTTCATCTTCTACTGACAGCCTTCTGTTGATGCTTTTATGTACATAGTTCTCTACTGTTGATTTCTCTTTGTTGCCCACGATTGAGGTTGTCTGAGGCTTGTCATGTTCTCCCATATGTCTTGGGATGGATACTGAAGGCACTTCTTGTGGTTGAGGTGAATAGAGGCATGGGCTTTTCATTGGTTCTTTGTCTCCACCAATCTGCTGGTAGGCAAACACAACCCACTTGTCTGGACTTGTCTAGCAGAACGCAAGGAAAGTGTATTACCTTCAATTGTCATCCCCCACCTCAGGATGATGTTCTCTCCCCATCCCTATCTTGCATAATTCTTTACACCTTTCACCTCCTCTCCTCTAATTACCCCTTCCTCCATCAAGCCAGATTTGGCAGTAGGAGCAGGACAGTGGCAGCATTTTGCTTCCCTTCTGCTATCTGGGGCTGGAGCATTGCATTTCAAATCATATGAGATACTCTGGCATAGTTCAAGCATGACACCTGGACTCCTAGCAAGAGAAAAGGAGTCAGCAGTTTGAAGTACTGCTCTGCTTTTTCTTCCTTCTTGCAGAGCCCAGATCAGCATGGAGATGGAATGTGATAGGAGAAGGGAGGATATGGCTTTATGGTTTATAGTTTAGGCACTTGATATACCGCCCTTTACTATGCGCATCAGAGCAGTTTACAGATATATACGAACAGGTACTTTTTATTCCCTTGTCCCCGAAGGTCTCACGATCTAAGTGTACCTGAGGCAATGGAGGGTTAAGTGGCTTGCCCAAGATCACAAGGAGTGGCCACGGGACTAGAGACCCCAGTTCCTCCGGCCTAAGGATATATGATCCACTACTGCTACCACCATTGCTGCTACTTCTTGCTCCTATTGGCCTCCAGTCTGGGATTCCATAGGGTTTGAAAAATTCTGCCGTATGTACTGAATTATGTGGCCCTTGCCACAGCCATGGAATAATTACAAGTGACACAATCTAAAATAATTCATTATGCCAGCTAATTTTCATCCTGTAGTTTTTCAATATGGATGCATCTTGTACTTTTATCTTGACAATGTATATTTATGTTTTTCCTTGAAGTGTGTTTAGTTAACTCTTTTTCTGTCCTAATGTACTGTCAACCTATTTCTTGAGAAAAAAAAGGTCTTTGTTTCAGTATATAATATGAGGGAGGAGTGGCCTAGTGGTTGGGGCAAGGTACCACAGGCCAGAAGGTCAGTGGTTCAAATCCCACTAGAGGACAGCAACCTTGAGCCGGAAGGACTGGGGTTTCTAGTCCCACAGGTGCTCCTTGTGGTCTTGGGCAAGCCACTTAACCCTCCATTGCCCATGTAAGTATTAATGTATGTGTCTCATATCCCCTCGTGTTAAATGTACTCCCAATTGCATTGTGACCACTTTGATTGAAGGATAAGGTGGTATACAAAACTGTCTAAATAAAATAATAAAACTTCTGCAAGTCATTGTCATGCAGGCAAAGCTCTTATTAGGCACATTTTACTAGAGAGAGAGCTTATATTATGAAGTGTGTCTGTCTGTCTTTCTTTCTCTTGGTCCAGTCATCTGCACACATGGGTATTTTTATGCATGTCTTTAAAACCCATGCATACAGATAAAGATGAAGAGAAGAACATCAGGGTAGGAAATAGCAAGGCGATGGAGAGATTAAGCCCCACCACCCAAAGATTATGCAGGGCTGCAGCAGAATATTTAGTGCTGAGGGAACCTCAAAACCCATGTCACAAAAGCTGAAGAAAATCTATGGGGGTGGCAATGCAGTCTTGGGTATGTCAGTGGGAACCCAATCCCTGCTGACTGAAAGATGCTTCCCATGGCAGTCTACACATCAGAGGGTTGGCAGGGACCCAACTCCCATTAGTTGAAGAAGAGATGGATTTCCATGGCACAGTACATATCAGTAGGCCAACAGGAACCCAGTCCCACTGGCAGCTTCCCACAGTGGTTGAGGAACCAGCTGGCATAGAGGTGAGGAATGATGCCTGGAGAGGGGGAGGGGGAGGGGAGGAGAGTGAGTGCAAGGGGGAAGGGGAAAGAGAATGATTGCAAGGGAGAGATGGGAGAAGACTAAGTACAAGGCAGAGAAATGTGAGTGAAATCTGTGGGGAAGTAAGGTATTAAGAAGAGAGAGAGGAAGAGGGGAAGCCAGAGACCATCCCAAGTGGACAATTTGTATGAAAGCATGCACCTTCCCCATTCCAATCACCACTAGCCACATATGCATCCATTCGCCACCCACTCATCTGTATCCCTCACATTCATCCACCACACATATGCACTCCACCCCACCTCACCCTCCACACAACTGGATCACAAATATACATGTGCCACATCCTCCTCCCCAAGTTATTACCCATACAATTTCACAATCATATATCCATTCCCCACCCACTCAGCAAAATGCACCTAGCATGCACTTTACAGCATGTTAATAAACTAACTATATGTTCACCAAATTTCTTATTAGGAAAGATCTAAATCCATAAGGTTATTTAGCAAAAGACTGAATTCTGCCCCAAGCCCTATCTCTATCTGTCTGATAGCAACTATGGTGAGAGTTTCAAAAACACCACAGCTGCTTGGTGTTAGTGTTAATGAAGAAAGGTTTTGCTTCCTACAGCGTTATCTGTAACTTGCAAAATATTTGTGGCAGAATGTATATCCCTCTCCCATGCACCCTTTTTGCTTTCTATGCCTTTCACATCTTGCCTTTTACTCTTACTCCTTATGGACTCATTTCCCTCCCTCCCTTCTTCACTGTTTCAGCTTCTTCTCCAGCCTTGTCTCAGCAGTCTTTCAATGACAGTGGTGTATGCCTTGTGTGTGATGTGCAGTCAACAGCAGTGATATGCATTGTGCATGGCAGTGTGGACCTTCTACCAGGTGTTGTGAACATCACTGTGTGCCTTATATTTTGGTGGCATGTGTCTTGTGTTTCTGCACTGTGCACATCAGTGTGTATATAGTTTCCTGGTTGTGTCCTGGCATTGTGTGCAGCAGTGAAGACCTAGTTTCCTGACAGCATGGACCTTGTGTCCTGGTAATGTGTGGAGCAGTGTGTGCTTAGTTTCTGGGAGGTGCTTCACAGAGGTGTATGGTATGCATGGCAGTGTGTTTACCCTATGGGGGTTATTTTGGAAGTCTTCTTCAAGATCTGGACATCAAAAAATAGACATAGAGACATCCAAAGCACAGAGATGTCTCCAGAGCCATTTTAAAAGCCCGATCTGTGGACATTCAAATCTGAATGGGAGCATGGTGGAGCCATGGCAGGGGTGTTCCCAGGAACCTGAATGCTACTGCTTGATCTCAGAAATATCCTCGATGTCCAGAGTCACATCTAAGTTTAGACCTGCTCCAGGCACAAATAAGGAAAAGAGGGGACTGTTGTAATTGTTGATATGGAAGGACAGACTAGATAGGCCATGTGGTCTTTTTCTGTCACCATTTTTCTATGTTTCTAAGCATTGGGAAAGTGCTCATTTTGGCTGAAAAATATCCAGAAGATATAGACAAGATAGCCCTCCATCATCCCCTAGGCAGAAGCCCCAGCCATGCCCCCCACCAAGTGCCAAGCCACTCCTCCCCCCGCCCCCCCATGCTGACCCACTAGGCAGAAGCAGTGGGGTCAAGGAGGGTTGCAGCTCAGCTCGGCAACAGGCCATGTGCTTCGGCACACATGGTCTGCCACGTCTGACCCCCCTCCATCATAACGTAAGGGTTCAGAATTGGCAGGCCATGTATGCCAAAGCACATGGCCTAACATTGAGCCTAGCATATCCTCTTGCCACTGTAATCAGCGGCAGCGGGGGGCAGCTCAGCATGGTGGGGGGGAGGGTGATGCAGTGCATGGGGAGGGGCAGCAGGCCATGTGTGCCAAAGCATATGGCCTGCTGCTCACAGAGATTTGCTGCCCTAGGCAGCCACCTAGTGAATGAGCCAGCTCTGATCTCCAGTAATTAGCACAATCACAATGACAGCAGCAGTGGGATTTGAACCCTGGCTTCTCTGGTCCAACCTGCTACTCTAACCATTAGGCTATTCACAGACATCCAGGTTCTGGAATACTATTCTGGAGATGTCCACATAGATGCTCCTACAGATGTCATAATGGGCATATCCGCATTTCTGAAATCGTGTCTGCACCTGGACATACCTGCTTTTTTTTTCAGATGTTCTGGCTTGGACATCCTTTCTAAAATGTCCTTCCATGTCTCAGCAAGGTTGTGTATCCTGGTAGTAAATCATCTTCAACCATTCACTGGTACCCCTGATGGCTATAGAAAGCACAGAGTGGAGAGACAGAGAACCAGCACTTAAAGCTGTTATACGCAATAGTTATAGATAGGTGGAGGAGCATTTTAGAAAGGATGGACAAGCTGCCCATTTTCTGATCTCATTTACTATCTTACTATAAAACCTGGATCCAAGACTTGAAATTTAACTTAAGGAGAAAAAAATTCTTTTGCATTTAGATTACCTAAAAATAGATTCATAGTTGAGGACAATCATATGGAAACATAAGTAAGTAGGAAATTAAACAGAAATAAACATAAAATGGCAACCTGATATATGTCTAAATGTGGGCTTCCCAAACCTACCTTGGTGACCCAACAGCCAATTAGGTTTTCAGAATATTCACGGTGAATATGTCTGAGACATATTTGCATAGACTCTGATATCTTGTGAATCTGACTTGCTGTGAAGACACTAGGAATGCCAGGTCAGAGAATTAATTTCAGAACAACAATGGAAATCATCAAAAATTATAATGACAACTATGTTTAAACAATAATATATAATTACTATAACTGCAACCCCCTGAAGCTTAAGATGGAGGCATTGTAGCCTTGGGTACAGAAGAGACTTAACTGGCAACTCCGTCTCTCAGGAAACTAGCTAAATATCGAGGGTCAGAAAATGAAAAATGTATATATAATTGATCATATATTTACAGGGAAAGTCTAACAAAACCCTTGTCCAGAGAGACTGCTCTTTGCTACATAGACAAGAACAGCTTTCCTCTGTGGATCTAGAGACATCAGGAAATATAAAATAATCATAATGCTTACTTTTATAGGGCTCCTGAATGTATGCAGTGCTGCTCAGTGGAGGGATATTAGGACATCTCAGGGTTTCACTCATGGAGGCATTCTCCAACTGGTTCATTTTTCCTTGGAGACTTACATCATCCTTTATTACTATAACACTACACAACTGAATGGAAGAAACCTGCTTCTCAACTTTGCCTCCCCCACCTTTAAATGCTGTTCATGTCTCACATTGATAGAACAGTTGCAATTTAGATGCTGTCTCTGAAGTAACTGGACGTAAAAAGTGAGTTGCTGATGTGGGTAACAGTGGCCCAAATCTTTACTAAGGAAGATCTCTTTAGATAGAGCAAGGGTTCTCAGCCCAGTCCTCAGGACATACCCAGACAGTCAAATTTTCAGAATATTCACAATAAATGTGTATGAGATAGATTTGCATGCAATGGAGGCAGTGCATGCAAATCTATCTCATGCATATTCATTGTGGGTATCCTAAAAACCAGAGAGTGTCCTGCAATGTCTCAATGGAAGAAAGATTCATGCCACTCAACCTGGTCATCTCCACTGACTCTCAACATAGGACTCTCCATACTGGCCACAGTCGCACTGCCTCCTCCCAAAGAAGATTCCCCTTTGGCCTCTGCAGCAGTGGGGATGCCTTCTCCCCATTGGTGCACATCTTCTCATCATCACTCAATAGCTTTACCAGGAAAGCTTTTGTCAAATGGAACAGGTGGGGAATTTGAGCCAATAGCCTTAGGTTCGTTTCTATATATGGAGTCTCAGAGTACACCCTCAGATTCTATGACCCTAATTTTATTTTTAATTTACAAGTTTTTCTATACCACCCCTTCCAAGGATCAAGGGTGATTTACATTGAACATAGAACAGTTAAGTTACATTATAACTTAGAAGAATGGGTAACATCAGCTGGTTAACTATTTACAGGTAACATATTTTATGTTCAACATATATACATATTTTGCTATGGCAATAATAATTGTGGAGTCTTTGGTAACAATTATACTGGTAGGAATGGGATGTGAGTATATTTGACAAATTTACATTTTAGTTATGACTAGAGGTAAATATGTGTGAAAGAGCTACAACAGCAGCAAGGCCGGGGGAGGGGGGTGGTGGTAGGGAAGAGAAGTCCTGAGTTAATAGTTAATAGTTCCCCATTCTTATATGCTACTGTGTTTTATCTATTGATCTATCAATGTAAATAAGTTAATTGTTTTTTTTATCTTGTTTACATTTTCAATGTAAACTGTTCCATGTAATATGTTAAATGCAAACTGTTCCATGTAAGATGTTGTTATTTTGTAAACCGTGCTGATCATGAATAGTGCGGTATAAAACCAAATAAATAAATAAATACAAATATAATTGCTATGTCAGGTAAATTTCGTTATTGTCGAGTGACCATACTGTTTGATGAACAGAAATGTTTTAATTTCCTTACGGAACATTTTGAAATCCTTCATAGACCTTACGTTTTCTGGTAAGGCATTCCAGAGTATTGGTGCGACGTATGTGAAGGCCCTATTACTAGTAAAGAGTTTCGTGTTATGGAAATCAGCAGGTATTTCAAGTGTTTTGCAAACAGCTTCTTCTAATCCTTGTATTCGATGGTGTGATGAGTAGGGAAGGTAGAAATGACGGGGCTTTGTTATTCAACCCGAGCTCCTCTCAAGTTCCTATGTGCAGTATATACTGCAGTTCTCAGAGGCATAACTCTGATGTTTCTCTTTCTGCTCAACCACATTAGAAATCAAAATTGAAGAAAAAAGTTGAAAAGTTAAACTGAGTGGAGATCTAGCAGCCAGATATAGCTGAGCTTCAGCAGTGTTGGATCCTCACCTTAAACATTTTTCAAACATACTATATAGGTTCATTTTCTGAAAAAGTTAAATGTGCAATACATTATAAAGGAAGATCAGTATATATTCCACATATTCGTCATTCTCTTCTTCCCTTGACTGAAGAATCTTGAACAAGTTAGTGTAGCATTAAAAGTGATGCATAAACATGAAGATACAGCATAAAATCTTCAGCTGGAATACTTTGTTGAAAACAAAGATCACGTTTGTACTATGCATAGCTCACTTTACCATTGTGTTGGTTATCTGGCTTGTATGAACACAACACCTCTGAATGTCAAGATTAAACCATTATCTGTTATTCTGTTTTCCTTACTTACTGATTTTATAGGTCATCTTCTGACTTGATGAGTCAGATTTCTAAGTGGTCCACATATCAGAAGCAAAACTGAGGGATCAGTGCTAATCAGCACTGCTTATGCAAGATTGGGCTCCATCCAACTAAATTTGCAACATAAAAAAAAATCATGGCATAAAAGACATTTCTTGACTGCTTAAAAAAGTTCAGTGCTCAATGTGTGTATCTTTGAAATGCCTTGGGGGGAAAAACAAGTAAATCTCTTTTATGTATACTTTTAGATTGGCGCTCACTTGGAATCACATTTTTTATCAGCTGCATTACAGTATTCATTATTCCTTTTCATATAGTCAAAGATCTTCTGTAGACAACATCAACATTTGAAAATGGGTGAAGAAAGTTCTTTGAGCATGCTCTGATTTTGATGTCAGCTTAAATTAAGGTCAAAAAGCCAAAAATGTTTACCTACACTTCAGTCACTGTGGTGTCTTGTTTAAATATGTTTCAATGCACTTCCATGGCTCATTTCAATAGAAATCAATGGGGAAAAGAGGAATAAATGCAGGCAAATATTTAGTTTATTATGCAAAAACCATTTTATATGTGTAAGCAAATAGCAAAGAAAGTTATGCAGAGGTTAGGGGAAAAGAGTTCTCATGCACACTATACATAATGTCATAAGCCAGCAGCAAAATTTCTGAAGTGTGGTCCACTTATACAAGTGAGATTTGCTGAGGTTGCATGTATGCTCAGTTAAAATCTAAGACAAAATGAATACTCATTAACTCCTACAAATATACAAGGTGCATAAAGTATAACTTACAATATTCACTTCACTCGTCCCTCATTACAAAACACATAGGGACAGGGGCAGCGGAACATCTTTTTGGATGGAGGGGGCCAAACATACAAATCTCCAGCCCTGTCCCAAAGCTCTCAATTTACTAATGTTATGTTGAGAAAAATATTGGTGGGGCCCCTATGGCCCACCCCATTCTGCTGCCTATTCACATTGGACATGCCCCTGTTTGACCTCCCAGCACTCAGCACGATGGCGGGCTCCTTTTTAATCACAGCCATGGGAGAGAAGACAAACGCTGCTCTATACTCCCGTGATTGTTCAGAGGTGAGGCGGGGCTTCGGGCCTCCCCGGTTCCCTCTGAAGCCAGTCAGGCATGGGGCCCTTTTTGGTATGTGGTGGTGGGGGGGGAGGGAATACTGGGGGTTAGAATGGGAACAGGAGGGATGGGGGGCTAGAATGGAATGAGTGGGAGCAGGACTGCAAATGGGCTGGGACTAGTGGGAGAAAAAAAGAAGATGGAGGTGTGAGGATGGAGGATGGAGAGGGGAACAGATATTTTGTGTGGGACGGAAGAAAAATCTATGATTGGCTGAGTATTGGGAAAGTAAATGTGGATTGAGGATGGAAGGGTGAAATTTGAGTGGATGAAAAAGGAATAAAGAAAGAAATGGAGGAAAGAGCAAAATGGGAAAGATCAGTACGTTAGAGGCAGATGCAGATAGAATGGAAAAAAGCTTGAAGAGAGGAAAAAATGACAAATGGACAGCAGACAATGGAAAGTTAGCAGAAGACACAAAGAAAGCAGAAGAAAGCAACTGGGGCAATTGCAACTGAAAAATAAAATGCCCAAACAACAAAATGCAGGGAAAAAAAGCTATTTTGTTTTGTATTTATTAACTGGAATATGTCAGCTCTGGGAAATGTGCATTGCTAACATTCTGCATTTTGTTTAGTACAAGAGGAAATTAATTTATAGTTTTATTTCTGCAGTGTTATTGTACATTCCAAGTTTGGCTTTTGGGGTTCCCAGTTTAATTATTGTCTTTGTATTTCTAAATTGTGATCCCTTGTTCTCTTTGGTGATGGACTATGTTCTGCATGTGCAACCGAGTTGCAATATTCTGTTCATGTGGTTTCTATGTGACAGTGCCACTTGTTCTCTTTCCCCAGTAGGAGATGTATTGTTATTCTCTGAGAAGTATTGGCTTAATATTTGCAGTGTTGCCTTTTGATAGGTAGAGTATGGTGCTTTATGAGTCCTGGCAGTGCTGTTATGATATGGCAGGTTTGCTATGGGTTCTAAATGGTCAGTGTTTGTAGTACTTCCTAATGTGCCTGGCGGTTGGCACTGGAGTATAGTAATGTTGAAATCTGGTAATCTTTCTTTATCCTCACTGCTCATACAAATGTGTCTTCTGCTAACTTTCCATTGTCTGCTGTCCATTTGTCATTTTTTCTCTCTTCAAGTTTTTTTCCATTCTATCTACATCTGCCTCTAACGTACTGATCTTTCCCATTTTGCTCTTTCCTCCATTTCTTTCTTTATTCCTTTTTCATCCACTCAAATTTCACCCTTCCATCCTCAATCCCCATTTACTCTCCCAATACTCAGCCAATCGTAGATTTTTCTTCAAATATCTGTTCCCCTCTCCATCCTCACACCTCCATCTTCTTTTTTTCTTCCACTAGTCCCAGCCCATTTGCAGTCCTGCTCCCACTCATTCCATTCTAGCCCCATCCCTCCTGTTCCCATTCTAACTTATTAAGAGGCATGTCTACTAAACGTTAATGCGTATTTACAAATGTTAATGTGCGCTAAGTGCAGCAACCCCCATTTATTTCTATTGGCATAGTAGCACTTAATGCACATTAGTAAATATGCCCCTAAGTCATTGCCAGGACAAAAAAAGAGGTTTGTGAAGGGCTCCTTTGAAAGCTGCCTAAAATTTTAGATGGGCAGCATATACATTTTAAAATAAAATAAATTAAATGTATGCAAATGAGGTCCAGTGGCTATGCAAATGAGGCCCCACAATGAGTCTCCACAGATGGCCCCGAATCACCCTTGGGCCGCCCCTGACTGGATCATGCGGTTAGCCAGTGATTCATCTGACTGCTCTTAGGCTAGAAGGATAAAAGTCTATAATCGCATACTTCCTGGAGCTTAAACTGGTTTAAGGTAGGGCATTTAAGTCGAAAGTGGAGTTAATTTACAAAGGCATCCACTTCCTTCTTCCTTCTGCTGATGTATATGGACAGGGGAGAAGAAGAGAAAGTTATCCCATCCTTTCCACTCGCTCTTTCACTGTACTTTGCTTGACAAGCTCTTCTGGCTTACTGCACTGCGTCAAAAATGAACTCCCGTGTTTCAGTCCGGAAACAGATTTTTATGACTTTTACGTGTATAGACTTGTTTGGGGTACCTTGTCTAGGGCTTTTTTTTTTTGTCAGAACACATATTAGCTAAACACATTGCTTATTAAAGGTTGATACTCATTGCATCCGATTGCAGGGAACCAGGGCAAAGAAACGGTGTTTTTTCAATTATGTTTTTCCATCTCTTTGCTTCATACAAAATATAATGGATGCTAATTTTAAGATGCTAGAGATGCTGGCAGAGTGAAATATTCTTCGTAAAGAAGCCAGATTATATAGAGAAGATATAGCCAAAAGTAAACTGCAAGGAGCCGCGGTCATGCTGGAAGCATTGCTCAGCTCTCCTTTTCTGCAATTTCACACTGAGGCTCAGACTAATGGTGTAATAAAGTCCCGGCTAGAAACTGAGATGTCATTAAGATTTACAGGCTGCTGTAATGCGGGACAATACTGCAGAGTTAAGTATTATGCTTCCCTGCAGGAAAAAAAATCGATAAACCGAACAGCTGAGCTTTGCTTCAGCACAAAACTGCATAGGTAACTTTGATCCAAGAAACAAGAATGCAGACACTGCCCCCCCCCCAAAAAAAAAACCCCTCCCCCCCAAAAAAAAACCATATATGTATAGTAGGTGCATTACCTAAGAGCGTGTCAGCTGGAAGTCATTCCTGTTGTAAGAACATTATATTACTAAGAATATTTTTCCATTTATTTTCTAGAAGGGAGGGGAAGTAAACTTTGTATCAGTGTATCCAGAGAATAGATGCAGACTCACGGGCGGATAGTGTAACCTTTCCCCATACACTATTCTGTCAATATGCCCCACCTCCACCCCCCCCCCCCCCCACCCACCCACCTCCGATTTTAGAGACGTGAACAAGATTCATTAGGAAACCCAGTACGCCCAAACCTCTTGTCAAAACCTATATTCCTCTTATAGAAGTATTTTGAGGGGAAAAGCATTTTACGTGGTAACTGACCCAGGTTGTCTTTAGAAAAGAAAATCACAGTAGCTGTAAACAGAAACGTGAAGACTTCATTACACAAACTGTATTTATTTCATTTTATTTTATTACTTTTATTTGTAGTTTGACGCTATCCGCCCCACGCACAGTTCATTTCATCTGAACGTAGGTATACAGTACATAGACAATAACTCAACCAAACAAGCTATCAGGTGGAACTTGTGAAGCTCCCCTCTTGCAGTCACCCAGAACGAATAGCGGAAAGTCGTCAAATAGGGACTTCATGGTTTCTCCTCAGACTTGACTTTCCCTGCCCAGAAGAGGGCCCACACTTTTCCTTCCTCACAGCCTCTGCATTGCACGCACCCCACCTTATTCCTTTCCCATCAACCTTTCGCAAGTACAGCTGCATTCTGGATGATAGAAACGTGCTGCCCTGCCATCTACCCTAGAGATGGCTGTATTCCCTGTTTAGATATAATATACAAGGCCCTTCATAAAATGGAATTAATATTTCAAAATATCCTGCAATTTTTGACAACTTATAGAATGCATCGCAGGTTTAATGTACTGCAACGTTTTGCAACGGAGCTGAGGAAAACTTGGCTAATCATTTATGATTTCCCACTGTGTTCTTTCTCCTGTTGGCTGCAAATTAGGAATAACTATGAGAAAGAGAAAAAGTTTTAAATACAAGAAGCCAACACACATCTATCGAGCTTGAGCGTATGTAAGGACCAGGG
Source organism: Ichthyophis bannanicus (assembly GCA_033557465.1). Taxonomy (NCBI): domain Eukaryota; kingdom Metazoa; phylum Chordata; class Amphibia; order Gymnophiona; family Ichthyophiidae; genus Ichthyophis; species Ichthyophis bannanicus. Next base: position 760,516,083 of record CM066035.1, read on the forward strand.
GTTCTAAGAACGGACAAGAAAGTCGCGGACTTCCGAGTAAAACTGAAAAGCTTGTACTTATAAAACAGGTTTGCACTGAAGCTGCGGTTAGTGAATTGCAGATGTAACCACTGAAGCAGCCTTACAGTTTAACTTGAATGCTGCTAGTAACGTACACGGAGCGTAGATATAGTGTAAAAATACACACAAAAACAATTATTTCATGCGAATCGTTAGCTATTGTAACGTCGCAGCAAAGCGATAGAGCCAGGTAAAGAGGGAGAAGCCGAAGACTTGCACATGAAAGCTGGTCGAAGAGGCGTGCCGTCTAAGCGCGCTCTGAGAGGCTGGCTGGAGCTCGCCATGGTGCTGATTGATCAGGGTCTGGCTGCGTCACACTGCTGTCGCGCTATAATAAGGTCTGCCAGACAGCACTAGTCCGCAACGCAGCCACCATGAGCGCCTACAGCTATGAGCCTTATTTCAGCTCCTACAAGCGCAGGTATGTGGAGAGCCCGAGGGTGCACGTTTCCACCGTCAGGAGTAGCTATGCGGCGCCCCGCTCCACCTACACTAGCCTCTCTGCTCCGGTATCTTCGATCTCCCTTAGGAGGAGCTACGCCTCCTCCTCCTCCTCGTCTCTGATCCCCTCGGTGGACAACCTAGATCTGAGCCAGGTGGCTGCCATTAGCAACGATCTGAAGAGCATCAGAACCCAGGAGAAAGCCCAGCTGCAAGATCTCAATGACAGGTTTGCTAGCTTCATCGAGAGAGTCCACGAACTGGAGCAGCAGAACAAAGTTCTGGAGGCGGAGCTGCTGGTTCTGAGGCAAAAGCACGCAGAGCCCTCCAGGCTAAGGGCCATCTATGAGCAGGAGATCCGCGATCTGAGGCTGGCGGCTGAGGACGCCAATAATGAGAAGCAGTCCCTGCACAACGAGAGAGAGAACCTGGAGGAAACGCTGAGGAACCTGCAGATCCGCTACGAGGAAGAGATCCTGAACAGGGAGGATGCGGAGGGCAGGCTCATGGAAGTCAGGAAGGGGGCGGACGAGGCAGCCCTGGCCAGAGCCGAGCTGGAGAAAAGGATCGACAGCCTGATGGATGAGATTGCCTTCCTGAAGAAGATCCACGAAGAGGAGATCGCCGAGCTGCAAGCTCAGATCCAATACGCGCAGATCTCGGTGGAGATGGACGTGTCCAAGCCCGACCTGTCCGCTGCCCTGAAGGACATCAGGTGTCAGTACGAGAAGCTGGCCGCTAAGAACATGCAGTCTGCCGAGGAATGGTTCAAGAGCCGCTTCACTGTCATGACCGAGAGCGCAGCCAAGCACAGTGACGCCGTCCGAGCTGCCAAAGACGAGATGTCCGAGAGCAGGAGAATGCTGAAAGCCAAGTCCTTAGAGATCGATGCGTGCAGGGGTATGAACGAAGCTCTGGAAAAGCAGCTGCAGGACCTGGAAGACAAGCAAAATGGTGAAATCATAGCTTTACAGGTACCGTGCAGGTGGGGAGGTCTCTAGGAATCAGGTGAGCCCAAAAATGTGAGTCGGGGGGGGGGGGGGGAGGGTTGAGTTACTAATTATAATATACATATAAAAGTGCTGCTGACAGGAGAAAGTCATAATATATTCGAAGGGAACAGTTGCTGAGAATGAGGGGACCAGGGGTTGAAGCTGCTGGTGTTAAACAATGAGATTGAGAGTTCGGATGTTTTACTTAAGGGAGGAGGGATTTGTGGTAGTCATAGCCGAGATCCTAACCCTGGAGGATGCAAACACCTAATGGTCAGAACGCTATGGAAAGCAAAAATGTGTTATGGGACTGAATCCAGATAAATTAAAGAACAAAAAAATGTAGTTCATTCCTGCTATGCTTTGCTCCAAAATGCTTAAAGAAATATAGATGGGCAGCCTAGATAATCCTCGAGGCCTTTCCCTTTCCTTTCAGGTTTCTATGGTTTGTTTGCTTTTTAAGTAAAGAACACAAATTGAAAATGAAATACTGAGACGTCCAGGACAAGATAGGCAGACTTTGGTAGGAAGCAGGAAAAGACAGAAAGAAAATAATATTTACACATTTTGTATTTTAAATTCATATAACGTATAAAAATATTTTCATCATACAAAATATGAAGTTAAAGGAAATCGAATTCATTCCTCACATGATTAGTAGATTGTCATTTCTAATTTGGTAGAAATGAGCGCAACTGCTATTTGTGCACCCCTTAAGGTTTCTAAGCAGTTTGATCGGTAGTTAATTTGGAAATAGACGCTTGTCTATCTCCCCCCACCCCCACCCCCACCCCCTCCCACCCTTGCTCAATGAGAAGCGCCTCAAGACGCTTGCTCCGGAAATGGCTAAAGACTACGGTAAAAATTCGCTGCGGTCTCCTAAATAAAGAATATGCATGAGCTGAGAGATTATCCTGTCCATAGAAAGAATTATTGCTAAGCTATGTCTAAATTGGTTTATTTGTTGGCTTTATACGGGCAGCATCATGTAGACGTCTTTGGAATTCACACTGCTGGCTATCAACCAACTTAAGTGCTCGCAGAGGGACCTTAGCAAGCTATGTAGGTGGCAACTGTACATACCTGACAATGTCTTTTCCACCCAATAGGATACAATAAACAAATTAGAAAACGAATTGAGATCTACAAAGAGTGAGATGGCGCGGTATCTGAAAGAATACCAGGATCTCCTGAATGTGAAAATGGCTTTGGATATTGAAATTGCAGCTTATAGGTATGGACTGGGGGACGTTTTTTGCACTACACATAGACTTGTGTTTCTGATTGGAAACTAAACAACATTGTTTTGTGGTTTCACAGTTTTCATTTCTTTTCGGCTCCCAACTGAATAAAGCCGAAGTGTAGAAGCCGGTGGAGCAATACTAGCGACTAAAACTAGATCGTGTCTTTGGCTAGCTTTTCATTAAGCAGCCTTTAGTTGATTTTCTTAGCTTGTCAATCACTAAAGGCTTTTTTAAAGATTGATTTTTCTCTTTTTGATCTCGATAAAATAGAGTGGACCTAAAAAAGAATCAAGTCAATTGAACTTTGTAGAGAGAATTGTACACCAAGCAATTTAGAGCTACAATTCATGTTCCGATGAGTCATGAAATAATTATCTACCTAACTAAAATATGAGATTTTTTTTTTTTTTTTTTGCCATAGAACAGTCTTTGCAAATGTCAATATTTTGCAGAAATCTTTTTGGCAACTAAAAATATTTTTGGTGCATTATTAAATATCCATTTTATCACTCAATCATATTATTATTCAATTCCATCTATCAAAATTTATCTTCAAGTACAATATGGAATTTTCATATGTAACAATATAATTGTTAAATACATATTTTGCAGTGTCTTCATCCCAATCATATATTATTCTATAACATTAATTTTATTAGGCAGAGTTCTATATTTGAACTATTTCATAATAATCCATACATGCAGTGGAGAAAATTAATGGATTTATGAAGAGCTTAAGGATGAATAATCATATCCCAGGATGAAAAGCTGCTCCAGTCATTTAGCAAACTCGGTCACTTTTCATGAGGTTTTTAAGCCATTGTGTCATATTTAAAAACTACAACCAGTTAATCAATAACAGTAGCCAGTTGTCAATGAATATCATTTCACTCCACAAAACGTTATTAACCTATATTCTCTATTTTACATAGTTCTATTTCAAAAGGTTCAGTTAATATTGATTGTTAAAAAATTCAAATAGAATTACTCATGGAAAAATGACAACAGAATAGAAAATATGAATTTGAATGTTTCACATAGAGAGTTGCAAGCTCTATGAAAGCATTTGTCAAGTTCACTTGTAGAACAGATTAAAAGCTATGCAGTAGCATTTTCATGAAGGTTATATGAGGAGGTTTATTATATCTATTTTTTAAAGTCAAGAAGTAAAAGTGCTTTTTAGATGGTGCACTTATGGGTTACATTACACATTGTTATAGATATTGGAGCATTCACGTTAGAAAGTAAACAATGAAACCACTGTTCTTTTTTTTTCCTAGAAAATTACTGGAAGGGGAAGAAACTAGACTCAGTTTCACCAGCGTTGGGGGCATATCAAGTGGCTACACCCAGAGTGCCCCAGTCTTTGGCAGGTCAACCTACAGCTTACAGAGTAGCTCCTATCTGATGTCGGCTCGGCCCTTCCCATCTTACTACACCAGCCATGTTCAGGAAGAACAGATGGACATTGAGGAGACAATTGAGTCAACAAAAGCTGAAGAGGCCAGAGCAGAGGCTCCTGAAGATGAAGAGGAAGCTGAGGAGGAAGAGAAAGAGGAGGGAGATGCAGAGGTAGAAGATGAAGAGGAAGGTAAATATGGCTGTCACTTTGAGAGTAATATATACCCAAGGAAGATGCTATGTGCTATTCTGTAGTCATACAGACAAAATATATGCAGAGCAAAAAGAAGTATATAGCTTGGGGCCCTACACAAGGAGCATAATATACTGCCCATTGTACTGTGTCTGTACTAGAAATAGCTTACAGACAATAACCAGAAAGTTGGATTTCTTGGTCTTCTGGTCTTCTTTCAACCTACCAACCATATACCTTCATCTGAAATACTTCAGGTATTTATTTTAAAAATAGTACATGGGCAGGTTGCACATCCTCCTGTATCAATAGCCCAGTTTTTTAAAAGGCTTTATTTTACAGCATACCTAAAGAGCAAATCTTTGGAAAACAACCCTTAAAATAGCATCTTTAGCCTAAAGGCAAGAATAACAATGTAAACCACATCATAATACGGAGAGGAATGGCTAGCAGAAAAAAGGAGGTGATAATGCCTCTGTATAAGTCTTTTGTGCGACCTCATTTGGAGTATGGTGTGCAATTCTGGAGACTGCACCTTCAAAAGGATGTGAACAGGATGGAGTCGGTGCAGAGGGTGGCTACTAAAATGATTAGTGGGCTTCATTATAAAGCATTTGAGGACAGACTTAAGGATCTTAATATGTACACCTTAGAGGAAAGGCAGGATAGAGGTGATATGATTGAGATGTTTAAATACCTCCGTGGCATAAATGTTCAGGGAGAGAGCCTATTTCAATTGAAAGCAAGTTCTGTTATGAGGGGACATGGGATGAGGGTGAAGGGAGATAGATTCAGGAGTGATATGCAGAAATATATCTATATGGAAAGAGTAGTGGATCCATGGAATAGTCTCCCAGTGGAGGTGGTAGAGATGAGGACAGTAACTGAATTCAAAAAAGCATGGGACCAACACAGAGGATCTCTAAAGGTAAAAAGTGGACTGTTATAGTTGTTGATATGGAAGGACAGACTAGATAGGCCATGTGGTCTTTTTCTGTCATCATGTTTCTATGTTTCTATAATCATTATAGCTCACATTCCTCCCTGTTTTGCATATTTTGAGCAATATCCCAGCTGAATACGTGACATTCACCTTTTTTGCACTTGGGTACAATACTGTTTGCTACCTGTATGTATTTTTTGATAGAAGGTCACCTTGGCCATTTAGAACAATGCAAGTTCCCCCACATGACTGACTGTCTTTTGCCAGTTTGTTTTTTATCTGCAGAGGCAGCATCATGTAAATCATTTGGAGTTCATGGCATGGTGCGTCAACCATCCAATTGCTGGCAGGGGGACTCAAGCAAGTGTATTGAAACCCATATTAGCATTTATTCCTCAATTCCATTGGTATACATGTTTCACAATACTTCAACCCACTACAAAACCTGAAATTTTTACATTATGCAATGCTTACTACATGCAAGACATGTATATACTGATTTTTGTTTGCATTTGATGAAATGAATAGGAAAACGTTGTAAGAAGGATTTAAGTTTTTATCAGAAGGATTTATCGAGTTTTGTAAATTCGATAAAAAACAAAGCCAAATACAAACTAGAAAGGCCTCATTTTGCGAAATCATAATGCAAAGAGCAAAAAATGTCACACACTGGGCAATTTCTAAAAATGTACTATTAAGAGGAAATGACTTGAGGCCCCTTTTACTAAGGTGCAGTAGGATAACGTACTTACTGCACATTTTGAGAAAATATTAATGCACAGTAAGTGCAACTGTCAGGGGTATACCCAGCATGCTTCCAGCAGTTACAGCCCTAAAATGTACCTTAACACATGGCTGCAGTATTTGCATTTAATGTGCATGCACTTAATGCCACCCACTGAAGTGACATTAAGTACATCAGTGCTAATTGCAACATTAATAATTAGCATGTGACAGGAACCCCCTCGCTAACTGCAATGTGCTCTCCATGCTAAGTCTCTGCCCTTAAGCTGCCCATTCCCCATCCCATCATGCAATGTGCAGTTACCATGGGAATTAGTGCATGGTAGCTGTCATGCCATGCTATCAGTTACCACATGCTAATTCCCACAGTAACCACTTGGGGCACATTAGTAAAGTGGCCTCTTAATGTTCTAGTTAGGTGTTTGTGCAGTCACTGGTAGTGAAAAAGGTGGTTTATCATTTTGCACCTGTATAGAGGGTTAGTGAAACTCTTTCCTGAAGTACTCTCTTATTCTATGCTGTGGAGTAGCTGATAATTCCTAAGGATAAACAGGGACGAAAAGTCCATGTACTGCCTGATGCGCAATTTCCTTTCTTCTAGGATGCATATAAAGAGTCACCCACTAGGAGAGGCAAATGTCCATTAAATACCTAAAAATAAAGGTTAATATGCTTCTTCAGGGCACCAGCCCACACAGCAATATATTAGTTTGAACGGGTCCAAACTATTAATGCTGTTATTTCTGTGGTGTGGCTGCTCCTATCTAGCTATGCTTTGCATGTCTTATAGCGTTTTGACTGGGGAAATGGGGGAGGGGGGTGAGAGTAGAAGGGATTTAAACTTAGTTAGGGAAAATTTGAATCTTAAACCCTTGGTATGTCAGGCCCCAATGGCTGATGTTTTTGGTTTGATTATTTTTAAATTGTAATGCAGCGGCTCATTGAATCTCGGAACTCCTCAGAAGCTCAGCTAAATGACCTAAACTCCTTCAGCCATAGTCTGCTTAACTTTCATTTGTTAGGAGCCCTGGCCTAGACAGTATCCTCCTGCACTTCCACACCAGGTCACCATGGGGCTATGAACAGAAGGCATTCCCTACCAGAAAAAGCGTGTCCAGCATTTGACAAAATAACTAGAAAATTCCCAGTGTGTAATAAGGACAAGCAGAGATTGAGCAGTAAGACATTGTAACAATGCTTTTTATTTTGTGTCTTCTGAAGGTAAAAAAGAGGAGGAGGAGGAAGAATCCAAAGAGGGTGAAGAAGGTGGAGAGGAAGAAGAAGGAGAGGAAGGAGAAGGAGAAGGAGAGGGAGAGGAAGAGGAAGAGGGAAAGGGAGCGGAAGAAGGCGAGGGGGAAGGTGAAGGAGAGGAAGAGGAAAAGGAGGAAGAGGGAGAGGAAGGAGATGAAAAGACAGAAGAGGAGTCCCAAGAAACTGCTGAGGAAACTGAAAAAAAAGAAGATGAAGAAGAAGAAGAAAAAGAAGAAGGAAAAAGCAAAGGAAAAAAAGCTTAAATCAGATCAATCCAGGTTTCCTAAGAAGACCAACAAATAATTGAGCTAAATCAGTTATGCCAAATGAAACAACCCAACTGTACTTCACAGAAAGTAAACATGATTTTATTTCCTCCTGCTTTCTCTCTCTCTCTCTCTCTCTATCTCTATCTCTCTATCTCTCTGTTACTCCCCATCTTGCCTCCTCTTTCACTTCTTCTCTATGCAAAGTGTCTTTCTGCCTGCACAGAATCTCACTGGCTTGCTCCAGAATACGCATGGCGTGTACTTGTGAGTACAGGATGATCAAACCTTAATATTAAAATATTAATCATAGGAATTTTAAAGGCCCGTCTATGGTCATAAAAGAACACACAAAACTTCCTTAAGTATTTATGGATACCTCTGATGGTTAGAATGCAACAAAGAAGGCTTTCGGTGGCTTGTGCAGAACATCTAGCAAATAAAGTTACAGAAGTGCATACACAATGTTGTTTGCTGTGTTGTGTTATGTGAGAAGGAATAAGAGAGATTTTTCATATAGAAGTACTATGTTCACCATATGTTATGTCACATTTAAGAGACCACTCAGTAGCAGCTCATACTGTATTTGTCCTATTTCCCCACTCAAAGTGGAGTGAAAGGTCATTTCAGTTCAGGATTTCAGTGCAAGAGTGATCCTACCATGATAAATGTTTTTGGAATGGGAGATGGCACCTATCTATCTATCTATTTATCTATCTATCTATTTTACTTGTAAAGTTTATATGCCATCTTCCTGATAACCAGTTACCCAAAGCAGTCTACAAAAAACTTAAAACCTAATTTAAAAAAAGAATAAATAAGCATAAACACAACACTAAATCACATCTGTCAGCAGAGTCCCAACCCTGTCAATTATTCCTATCAGTGCCAGCTCAACCCTGAGAAAATAAGAGGCATGTTTACTAAACTGTGTTATGCCTTTGCAGCTGACATGCCATTATAGTGCCAATAGCACTGCATTAGCTGCAAATGTGATGCACCATCTGTTGGGGATATGTACAGCTTTCCCCAGCAAACTGCAGAGTGCACAGCCCAGCAGCACCATGGATGCACATAACACCACCCATTGAGGTGGTGTTTATTTATTTATTTTATTTATTTAACATTTCTTATATACCGCCTTTCATGATATCAAGGCGGTTTGCATTGAACAAACTGAAATTATATTATCTGCACCCACGCTATCTGCAACTTTGACAGTGACTGCACATTGTGCTAGTGGTAACTGTGCTTTGCAGATACACTTACTCTCCATGCCTAGCCTTCCCACTCTTGCAGGTACTGTGCTTTCTGCAGATAGCACAGAAAATCGCTGTGCTATCTGCATTTTCCCTGTGCTATCTATCAATGCGGGATGATAGTGTGCCCTCTTGGCCATGTAATAGGTAGCACAGCTTAATAAACACATGCCTAAGAATGCCTTAAGCTGTTTCCTAAACTGCAAGACATTGAGTCCTAATGGAAGTTGTTTCCAGAGTGTGGGAACAACCACCGGAAAGGCTTTTCCCACCCTCATAGATGCAATATTTAGCAGTGAACCCTGCATAAGTGTCATATAAGCCTTGGGCTGTACCAATTCAACTACGTTCTTTAAAAATAAAAGTCTAGAGTAGCATAATACTATAAACATTAACAACATCAATTTATTTTATTTATTTATTTATTTGCTTTTATGTGCCACGCTATTTAAGCTGTTTCTGCTCTCATACTGGCAGCCAATGCAGCTTATGCAAGAAGGATGGGCACTCTCCCTTCTGCTGGTCCCCATTAGATATCTAACTGCCCTGTTTTGTCGTATTTGTAGCCAGCTCAAAGTAAGAGCTCTGAGGTCAACAGCGAATATGTTATAATAGTCCAACACTGTTAGCACCAGTGTTTGCATTGCCATATAAAGCATGTAGAATAAAGCTGAAGTTGTCAAAGTAGTTACAACTCATAATAGACATTCTGTGCACATTCAGAGCTGGCACCTCCTAATCCAGTTGTACTCGATGGTGCATGGATAGGGCTGGCCCAACCATTAGGCAAGACTAAGGTGGCAACCTCTGAGGCGGACAAAGGGCAGCAACATTGAACGCAAAACAATAGATCACAAACTCAAAAAGTCATCAGCACATTCTTTTACCTTCAGGGAGAGCAGACACACACATGCATACAAAACTAAGTTTACTATTTAACAATATGATATCCAATTATACATTTTTACAGGATTGTTATGGGAGGGGTGTTGTTGATCATGACTGTTGAGTTTAATTTATCAAAATCTGGGGGGTGAGGGTGGCATAAAGCTAAAGACTTAAGCAGGACACAAGAAGAAGAGGTGCCCTAGGTGAACATTATACCACCACCTGCAGTACCCATTGCCACTGCCGTCCCTTTCTTGGACCTGCAGCAGCAGTAGCAATGGCCACAAGCAGCCTCTTGGCGCTTACCTTAAAGTTTCGGTGCCATGGGGGAGTTTGCTTCCGTCCCTCTCTGACACACAATGACAAGGGGCCTTGATGAACGGAGGAATTGTTAAAGATCTGGAATTGACAGCCCTCCAAAAAGAATCTCTTCATATAGTCCTTTAGAGATAAAAATCATTGAGCATCTGATTTTTTCAAATATGGAGGAGAAGGTTCAGTGAAATAGTCATGATATTAGAGAATCATCTCTAGATCACCAGCTGAAATCACAGCCTCGATGGCCTATGCAAAATGAACTAGTGTTCTCAATCCAGTTCCAGTGGCCATAGCAGAAGCTATGGGAACACATTTTCAGTTTGTTCTCAGTATGTTTGGGCTGTTTCCTCAATTTTAAGGCTTATTTCACACATCACAAATGTGATTTTCACATTTGTGAAATAGCCTACATCCATGCATGTACCCGGCTTGCAATCTGCACAGGGCTCGTCTCCATCACCAGTTACAGTGAAATTCATTTTTAGGGTGGAGATGGAGTGATATCAGATAGCACTTATACATGCCTCCCTTCACTGCTGCTACTCTCCCTGATTTTTGGACATTCTAAAATCTCCATTTACAAGTGGATGCCATTTCCATGTGTAAATGCCAGATTTTCCACATGTAATTTGCATATAAGGCTTCTAAAATAACCCCTATAATGTGTAGAAAACAAAACAGACCACGGAAACGTATTAATTTATTTGCAAGGCTGACAGCCCTGGAACCCGAAGATCCACAGAAAAAGTAAAGCAATGTAAACTTTCCTGTTCACCCCCCCCCCCCCCCCCCCACACACACACACTGCCTCACCAATGTGCCTCAGCTCTGCTCTGAGGGACCATGTCTACAGATACAGGGTTGATTCAGTCTATGCAATCTTTGGCCTTTTAGCTGAAACTGCCAGCAATGATATTGATTCATGCTAAACTGGGATGCTGCCCTTTGGTGCTGCTCAGTCCACTGATAACTGAAGTGAGACCAACAACGTTTTTTCATATGCTTTCCAAAAGTATTGTAGTATGTATGGTTTGAATTGATAGTGTAGAATATTTTGCTGCGCTGTTTTTTAAACACTGATTTGTTTGGTAAAGCATCATTGCAAATAAACAAACAAAGATTCTCAGTCACTGATGATTTCAGCCTGCTGAAGAGTAAGCTTTTGTCAATCACTTGAGCCATCCAGTTCTCACACTGCATTTTATCATACTAAACAGGCATCTGAGTATCCATTGGAAATAAAATAATGCACAGCCAGCAAATGAGGAAGAAGGCTGCAGCATGATTGATTTCATGTCAGGGAATGTGTAATCTCATCAAAGGACATTCCCCTGTCTAACCGCAGACACTGATCAATCTGATTTCCATAAGCTGATCTGCACTGCTTAGTTTCTAGTATTTATAACAATATTTTATGGTGCTTCATTCTTGATGCTGGATGAGCTGAAAATGAGCAGCACTTGCTAGAATTCACGAACAGGGAGCTAGAAGATAGCCCCATTACCGTAATCAAGACAAGAACAGTAGTGAACCAAGCTGTAGCCTATATCTTTTTTTATTTAACTTATAGCTGCTGTTATTTTTGGCTTCCTTTTTTATCTTATTCCTAGATCTCCTTTCCTCTTTTGTTCTTTGTTAACATAGGAACTTTTAAAATACTGGCTTCTAAATAAAGAACAGACGGATATAAATAATTCTGAATTATCCTTATCAACTGCTAGGCAGATTGTGAATACAAATGAAAAACATATTTTGAACTGTCTGCAGGAGATGTTGGGTCACCAGGAGTCAGCGTAGACTTGAAGGCACACATTGCATTACATTGTATGTGAATACCTGAAGCTTTCAAAAATTAGATAGGAGAGTTAGAAAGTAGGACACTAAATGAAAATAAAATCATAACAGGGACAAATTTTTTAACAGGGTACCTATGTAAAAATTGGAAAAAGGTGCCTATTTTCAGTCTTTTATAAAAGCAGCACAGGCCCCCTGTGACTTCTAAAATGGGAATCCAGAACCAATCCCAGGAGCACACAAATCTTCATGTACAAATTTACATTTTTTCTGAAAAAGACAGATATATGCCTGCATGCTGTGGAGGTGATTTAATCAAGGCTTTTTCACATGCTTATACCAGTATATGATTCTTATAAAATTGTCCTGTGTGATGAAAGTAGTTTTATGAGACTCAGGTGGAGGACTGTTCAGGGGCACGGTATGTGTGAAGCACAGGCAGATTTTGGATTTATATACACTATTTATAAAATAAGCACACATATACTAAACATGCACAATTACGCCTGGCTACTGAGCAAGTGTAAATATCAATTAGTTTGTTTTAGCTGCACTTCTGTGGGCTTTGAGCTGCCATTTTATAAAGTAGGCATCACGTGTCCATCGCAGGGGTTCTGAGCCCATTCTTTTGGACACATCTGTTGTTGTTGTTAAGTGTTGTTGAGTCAATGTCGACTCATGATGGCCCTGTGGCTATTTATCCTAAATTGTATTTGATATTCCTTAAGACAGCTAATTATTGATAGAGTGGCATCCATAGCTGCTGCTATTGTATCGATCCAACGCATTGTTGGTCAACTTTTGCATTGACTTTCAACCTAGTCAAGCATAATGTCTTTCTGTAATGATCTCTCTTTTCACATGATGGACCCTTTTTACTAAAAGATCTATTCTATCCCATGAATAACGGGGATGCCCATCCCCGCTATTCGTCCCCCTTGCTGTCCCCGACTAACCTCCCCATATGAACAAGGAGTTTGTACAGGAAGGCGTAGACAGGGGCGGTACAGAGGCTGAGTTAGGGAGGGCAGTCTGTGGCCCCGGACATACAGCGTCGATTCTGAAGTCAGCCCTGTACTTCCAGGGTCAGCAGACTGGAAGGGGGACTTAACCACCTTGGAGGTGGAATAAGTCCCCCTAGATGTCGAGGTATGGGAGGCCCAGCCGGGAACAAAAAGGGAGGTGGGTGCAGGAGATTCCCCACAGTCCGACCCTGGCCATGGGAGGCCAGATCGGGGTCAGGCTGCAGGGAAAGGTGAAAGTGGTAAGCAGCCAGGAATCATGGCTCCTGGATGAAGCCATGGTGCCATGGCATCTGAGCCTTGACTGAGTTAGCTGGGCAGGGGCCTGTATGTGTACGCCGATGGGAACCGGGTCCCGGCCTGCATGTACAGGCCTACATATGATTCTGATCCTGCGGGGGCTATACATGGCCTACGGGAACAGAATCACGTCTACCTCTGTGCATCCGATTCTGATCGGGTGCACAGGGGCCTGGACGACTTGTATGGAATGAGCTCCTAAAGGTCTTCTTTCATTTTGAGTCGATGGGAAAAATGCTTCTCCAAAGTATGAAAGTTGAAATCTTGTCATCTGAGCTTCTGAACTGCGGACAGCCCATGCTATATACAGTATTCTTCCCAGTTCCATAATTCAAAGGCATCAATTTTCTTCCTGTTCTTCTTCTTCATTCATCAACTTTCACATCCATATGACATTATTGAAAATTCCATGACTTGGGCAAGTTGAATCTTTGCATGCACAATGAATATGCACAGAAGAGATTTGTATGCACTGCCTCCATTGTATGTAAACCTCTCTCAGGCATATTCATTGTTGTTACCTTGAAAAACTGACTGGCTAGATGTGTCCCAAGGACTGGGCTGAAAACCCCTGGTCTATAGGTTAGCTCCAAAATAGGCACCTTCTTGGTTTTCCAACTAGAAGACCTGTTATAAAATTACCCTCTCTGCATATACTTACATGTTTTATATAATACATGCATATATCACAACTCTATATCCACTTTGCCCAAACTACACTCCGGGAATAGGCATGAATGGTTCACATAAAAGTAAGCAGCATGGGCCCAGTATTCAAAGGATTTATGCTTCTAACTTTGAAAGTTATGCTCCTAAATTGGGCTTTCTGAAAATTTACGATGGATGAATGCCTAAATATTTACTTAAAATTTCACTAAATTCCTAAATTTAGGAGCATAAAAAGTGGACGGCAACAGAGGCAGATTTAGGGCAGCACTAGGCACCTAAATTAGGCTTATAAATCTAGGCAAATGAATGGCAAGCCTAAATTTAGGAGCCTAAATGTTAAGCTCCTAAATTAGTTTGAATTTTCAGCTGAAAACATAGGAGCCTAAGTGTGGCTGACAATAGGGCACAAATTTAGGAGCTCAGTTCTTTTGAAACTGTGGGTCTCATCTTTCTAAGTACCTATCTTTTATGGATATAAACCCAAGAACAATTTTATAAAGAGACCCTTTTAACATGTAAAATATGCTTTACATGCAGAAAATGCTTTATAAAATTACTCCAGGGCTTAATTTCTTGCAAAACGGCCTGCCAGTTCTTTTCAGACTTCAAAGCAGCAAGGGTGTTCTGCTCCAACATCCTACCACTCCACCCCCTTTCCAGGCTGCCTGCAGGGAAGAGAAAGAGAGGAGGTAAACATAGCAGAGCAGAGAATCTACTCCCTGCTCTTCTTCTCTATTGATCCTGTCGCTGGACTGCCACCTCCTCCCCCCCCCCCCCAACTCTACCTTCCACTTCTCTTTTGTCTATAAATTAAGCCCTGATTACTCCCAATAGGAATCTAAGAGACCTGGTGGAAGGAGGATAGCCAGTGAGATGCTGTGATACTGGGGTAAAAGTCCTGAATAAAACAGGATGAAAGGAATGGACAGAAATACCACATGTGACATTCCATGTGTGATGGGGAAGAGTATAGCAGTGGGGGATATACTACTGTTTTCCTGTCCAGGATGAAGAAACAGACGATGAAATACTAACAGATATTAGGAAGACATAATACAATTCAATTTAGCATAATCCCTAGAGGACGCATATTATGCACTAGCATGCAACTTTAAAACAGAGGAAATTAGACAAAAGCTAAAAGGAGCAGTCACAAAGGTTAAAAGTTTGCATACACTATGGACACTTTAAAAATATTGGGGAGCAATTTCAGTGGCAGAGGCTAGCCCACTTAAAGCGTGGCTGTCACTGCTTTAATTTTGCCTCAGATATTCAATGTTGGGGCCTTATCTGGGCACTGGCACTGATTATCCAGGTTGTGATTTTGCAATCTGGTCAGTGGCAATAGTCGGTTACTGGCTGATTTGAAACATTAGCTGAAGTTAGGACAGTTATTCAGCTGCCCTAACTTTAGCTGTTTAGCATTAAACGGGCAGGGGCTGAATATCACCACTGCCTGGACACCTGCAGTGCAGCCTCCGGTCTGCCCCAACGCTAACCGCTTATCATTGGGGTGTCTAGTGCCACAAACCAGGGATATCTAGGTGAGTGGCATTTACACAGTATGCCGGTCTGCAAATCACATAAATGCCTTTGAATATCCCCCTCCATCATCCTAGAACACCAGACCAACAGTATTCTAAAAGTCAAAAGAAGACCAAATGATTGCCAGTGTGGTGACAGGAAAAAGGTTATCAATGTCAAAAGGATATCTTTCAAAAAAGGGAAAATAGATCCAAATGAGAAAAACAGAAAATAGTATAAACACTGGCAAATTAAATACAAAGTTTTAATAAGACAGGCTGAAAAAGAATTTGGAAAGAAGTTTGCCATAGAAGCAAAAACTCATAATAAAAACTTACATCTGAAGCAAGAAACCTCATGGGCGAAGGGAGGAATTTGGTTGGATCGCTAGATGATCAACCAATCAGGAGAATCAGAGAGGGCAAGGCTATGACAGAAAAAGCAAATGAATTCCTACACATGTGGAAACACAATTTGCCTGCCATTTGAACCTTCACCAATAGGTACTACATCTTGCGAAACATATCTAAAAAGAGCTCCAGGGATGACTTGGGAAACTATAGGCTGGTGAGCCTACTGGTACTGCCAGATAATATGGAAACTATTCTGAAAAACAAAATTACTTGCTGTATGAATAGACATAGTTTAATGGAGCAGAGCCAACACAGATGTAGCAAAGGGAAGCCTTGCCTTACCAACTTGTTAGATCTTTTTTGAAAGTGTTAATAAACATGTGAAGAATGAGCCAGTTGATAAACAGTAGAGTATCTGTATCTTCAAAAGGCATTTGACAGTATTCTCCCATTAAACGTCATGGGAGAGGGGCAATGTCCTATTGTGGAGAGCTGGAATAAATGGTCATTCTTCTCCATCTAGAAAGGAATACAGAGGAATATGTTTTTAACATATTTCTTAAGGCTCTAGAAAAGGGATGATCTGATTAAATTTGCAGATGACATAAAATTGTTCAAATTTATTAAATCATGAGTAGGTTGTGATGTATTGAAGGAGGACCTTGGGGAGAGTGGTGGACTGGGTATCTAAAAGGCAGCTGAAATTCAATGTGCACAAATGAACAGTGATGCACGGAGGGAAAAGTAATCCTAACCATGGGTGCACAATGTTGGATTTCGTATTATGAGTCATCACCCATGCAAAGGATCTTGGAGTCAATGTGGACAATCCGTTGAAATGTGTGGCTCAGTATCTATTGGTGGTAAAAGAAAAGCAAAGAGCATTAGGTGTTTCTTGACAAGGAATGGAGAATAACACAGAGAATATAATAATGCCTCTATATCGATCCAGTGTGCAATCACATATTGAGTACTGTGTGCAGGTCTTGTCACCTCATCTCAAAATAGATAGAGGAGGACTAGATAAAGTACAGAGAAGGGCAGCTGGAATGATAAAGGAGATGGGACCGCTTCCTTATGAAGAAAAGCTAAACATGTTAGGGCTCTTCAACTTGGAGAAAGGAAAACTGAGAGAAGATAGGATAGAAGTCTATAAAATCATGAGTGGGATAGCACGGCTAAATAAGAATATTTGTTTACCCTTGCAAACAGTACTAAGAGAAGGGGACACTCTAAGAAACTAATAACCGCACATTTAAAATGAATGGAAGAAAGTAGGTTTTTCACTGGATGTCCAATTAGGCTAAAGATTTTGTTGTTGGATGATGTGAACAAGGCAGTTAGCATAGCTGAGTTCAAAAAGGGTCTATACGATTTCTCCATTCATTTTCTGAAGGTCTATCAGCCACTATTAGCCAGGTAAACTTGAAAAAGCTGTCACTTATTTCTGCGTATGAGCAATAAAGGAACAGATCTACTTCTTGGGACCCTGCTGAGTATCTGTAACCTGGATTGGCTAGAATTGTACAAAAGATGCTGAGCTTGAGGGAACTTCGATCTAAGTCAATATGGCACATCTTATGTTCTCGTATTCTTCCTGATGACTTTCCTGCCCCATGTTATGTTAGAGAGAAAGTGGATGCATACTATTGACTAGGAGTGGAGGAGTAGCCTAGTGGTCAGAACACTGGCTTGATAACCAAACAACCAGGGTTCAATTCCCACTAGCACTCCTTGGGGCCTTGGGCAAGTCACTTAACCCTCCATTGTCTCAGAAGAAAGGCCTGGCAATCTACTTCCAGTGACACTGCCAAGAAAACCCAGGAGCTTCTGGGTCACTAGGAGTCAGGACTGACTTGAAAGCACACATTGCATTTTGCAATATTGACTACCTTGCCAGCACATGGAATGTTGAGATACTGTTCTCATTTTCTCCAGAAAGCAGTGATTATATATAGCTCTGATTCTAGCAGAAGACTGAGCACTTCCCTAATTAGTTTGTGTGTACTTTGCTTCCCCGAGTCAATTGCCCAAAAAAACCAAATTAGGCAGATGTGTCATTAATTATTTGCTCTCTTACTTTCCAAACAGGATCAATAAGAAACATTTCTATACCACATTCCCTCTCCAGTTTATTTTTACTGTATGCAGGCTCCTAGGGTGTTGGTCAATAGATCATTTAAACTTAACAAGCCTTTTTCCATTGCATCACCTCACAGGTTAGGCTCTCCATTATCTTGCTGATTCATCAGTCAGTTTATAGCATATAAACTGATGGTCTTTCACTTCATAGTGTATCGGTCCAATGCAGACCAGGTCAGAGGGAAGACAAAACAACTAAACATTCTGTCATCTCATAGGGACAGCCACTGCAACTGAGGGTCCCTAGTATGCCAGTCTAACTCAATTTCCTCTTCCCATTTACCATCATTTACAAGAATTTGCTTCTTTTTTTCCCATTAGGTCATGCAGTATCATTTTACTTCCTTTCTGCCATGATTCCACACAGCACAAGAGGTCAAAAGTGGCATTTACACTTGACGATTGGCTGCACAAGTAAATGACATCTTCAGAATGCCAATATTTACAGGTGGAGATCGCTGGGAGAGAGATTTCAGGGCAGCATTGTTTGGGCATGGTTAGGGAAATTTATACATGCATTTTGCAATGGTATCCATGCATATTTTACACAATTTCTTCATCAATTTTTGTATCAGTTCATTTTGGTCAGGGCTTTAAATGAAGGATTAAAATAATACTTTTCTTTAATCCCCCATGTTCAATTTCTGCCTCATAATTTTAAAAACTCGCCCTTTTTGTGGTTTCCCTAGTTAATTGGTGGCATTTGTCTATGTCTGGGGGTACATTCAAGGTGATTAATGCAGTTTGTAAACTGTAAACTGTGTTAATCCTGCTGAACGGGATATTCAGCAATACACACCTGGTTTATGCCACTGAAAATCCCCTCCTAAGCCATCAGGATACCCTGACACTAACAGCTTAGCATCAGGACTTTCCAAGGACAGAACGGAAATGGGCACCAAGGTTAGCTGGTCAGCAGCGCTATTTAGCTGCTAAATGGGTAACTTAAACCAGGTAAAGCTAAGCAGAAAAAAAGCTGGTTCAGCTATCAGGCCAATGGCTGAATGTCATTACTGGCCAGATAGCTAACTTGCTATTCAGTGCCACTGGCTGAATATGGACCTGGCACTGAATATGCCCCCCATAGGCTTTCAGATTTAGGCCACTATCGGTCCAATTCAGAGAGGTGACTTGCAGGGCTGCATGTCCTGACAGGACGGGCAGCCCAAAAGTCATCCTGCCCCTATTCCCCCTCAGGCCCTCCCTGCATGACTAGAGCAGCAGTACGGGGAGAGTTGGCGGGGAGCGGGAGGGGATGGATTCTGGGCAGAGTGGGGGTAGGCCAAGGCGGCAGGACATACAGGGCTAATTCCGGTCAAGGCCCTGTACGTTCTGCGGGGTCAGATGAAATGTGCTGCTTATTCCACCTTGAAGGTGAAGTAAGCAGCATAAACCGGCTATTGAGGCCAGGGCCCAGGTCCGGGGCCAGTTGCAGATAGGACCCCACCACCTGATCCAGGCCCCAGCTGCCCAATTGTGGCTCAGGTAGCAGGGAAGAAAAGGTTCAGCACTGCGGGTGACGGGAAGCCTGTGAGGAGGACGTCTCTGCAGGCATGCAGGGACACAACCGGCCATCCTCGAGCCCTATTCTGTATGCCGTGGGAACATTTTGCTCCTGCATTACAGAATTGGGTCCTAACAGGCCCATTCTGCTCGGGGCCAACCAAACAGCCCAAACATGCCCCTTTCTGAATCGGGCTCCACATGTATAAGTGCTGAAAGCTGCCTGATAATACTACTCTTTGATTGCACATGTATTTTTTAAATCAATGCTCTCACTGCATGTATTTTACAAAAGGCTCAGTGTTCAGCAAAGCCTTTCATAAAATACTGGGGTAATGGTGAATGTCCAGATCTGAATGTTCCAATTTCCCTCTCGGCATGCTATGCAAAATGCAGCTTAAAGTGTATTTAAGCTGCATTTTGACTACAGAAATTTTATAGGAAGCTTCCTTTTGGAGTCACTGTTTCAGTCTCCTCATCATAAAAGCAGCACTGAATCAAAAAGAGTCATCTTCCCAGAGGTTGGAAGGCAGGTTTTTAACTTTAAGAAGGATGAAGCCTTGCTAGGAAACCTTTAACTTGATTTTCGGCCTGCCAGTTAGACAGAAATTAATAAACGATCTGCCACCCTTCTGCTTCCCAGACTGCTGAAAGATCTGAGCTTTACGTGAGCCCAAGTTTCCTTCAAAGTCCATCAACCAAATAAGTCAAGCTTAATTAGGAATGATTTGAGCTCAGAGGAGAAATGGGAATCCAAAGTGTCTTAATGCATTTTAAAAAAATCTTCCTTTGACATCGGGTCTAGGCTGGAGATCATCATAGACAATATGCTGTTAATCAGACTGCTTCTGCTCATTATAGATTGCCAGTTAAAGTATAAGACACATTTTCTTTAATATTGAACTCAATGGCTTGGAGACAGGATGACAGTAACATTATAGCACAAACAAGAGCAGGCGTAATAGAGTAGCAGTCAAAAAAGACTTTATTCAGAAGACCCCAATGCATTTTGGCTCTAAAGCCTTCCCCTGGGGGTAGAAACCTTTGAGACAAACATAGTACAAACATATATTAAATAAATTAAATACATGAATGGGAAAACTGAAAACAGAATGGTAAAACTGAAAAACAATAAAAACAAATCATATTTAATACTCTATAATAAAGGTAATAACACAGTCTTAAAAATGAAAAATAAAAAATCACGTGTAAAAATCCAAGCTAAGATGAAAATGAACACAAACTAAAAATACTAAGGATTCACCACACCCATGAATGGTGTAACAGGTTCATGTAGCCTAGGTGCACAAATTCTAAAAGAAGCTCACTTATATAACCATGCTCAGAAAACACTAACACGTTAAGTCCAGCATCTGTAAATCCTAAATAATAAAACAGGAGTACTAAGACAAATGTTGTTCTAATATGAACCATTTAAGTGCAGTAATCATACAGTCAAAAAAGTGGAACTTGCCTCTTTTATAAGTCAGTGTGTCCTGTGGTTCCGTCAAACAGGAGAGTTCTGAAATGGAACAGGGCGTCTTTTTGAATGGCACAAATGCACACCAAACCAAGGTCACAGTTCACATGTAAATTAGATGAAAAAGAGGAAACACAGCACCAAGGAAACGTTTTATGAATGTCAAGTGGATTGAGTGTTCCAAGACACCCTTCGACCTGGGCGGTATATCAAAAAATTACATAAACATAAACATAATTACTGTACTGCCAATTCCAATCAAAAGCATTACAGAGAAAGAGGTTTGAGAAGTAACTTAGGCTTCCTATATGAAATTGCAACACGTAACATCATAAACATCGAGTAATTTTTAAGCACGTTAACACCCTTGTCATTGTATACATAAGTGATGGAAAGCTCTATGAGCATTAGTAATCGTTACAAATTGATAAATCTATCTATCTATCTGTCTATCTGTCTGTCTATCTATCCGCCTCTTTTATCCTTGAGCTTTTTAATATCATTTTATCTTTTTACCTCTTTGTTTTGATTTTTAAATGCCTCATGGTTTGTTTTCTATACAGGTCCTTGAGCGACCAGCTCTTAACGATTATTTTTCACCTTGGCAACCCCTTTGTTGGAAGTTTTCCTACATGTTTTGCTGGTATGTCAGTATAGTAAAGGTTGTTGATGAGTCTTCCAACCAATCTTCACCCCTCAATCGTCTTCATAGCGTCCTGATTTTCTGATTATTTGTTCTACTTATAAATAGAATAGGTATGGGGAATGTATGCAGCCTTGTCATACACCTTTGCTGATTTTAAACCATTCTGTTTCTTCTTTTGAGATCAATGTAAAGATTGTGCATGAGAACTATCAGGTATTCTGGTATACCCAGGCTTCTTAATGTGGCCCAGAGTGTTTTATGATTTACGCAATCAAAGGCCTTATTTTCTCAAGGATACATCTCAAATCTGCAATGATGCCTCCTAGTCCTCACCCTTTCCTGAAATCTGCTTGCACTTCAGACAATTCTCATTCCAGGTATGGTTGTAGTCTCCACTGAACGATCTTGAGTAGAATCTTGTTGGTATGTGGGATCGGAGCAATTGTGTGATAATTTCTGCAGTCAGTCAGATCACACTTCTTCAGTATTGGTATGAACCTAGATTTTTTCCAGTCACTTGGCCATAATGTTCTCTTCCAAATTTCCTGTCTGAGCCGTGTATGTATTGCAACAGCTGCATCTGATCGCTATAATACTTCAGTGGGAATGTCATCAATGCCCAGTGTTTTGTTCTTTAATGATGCTTTCAGTGATGCTTTGATTCTTTCATCACCAACAGTTCCTGATCGTAAAGTACAGGTTGAAACAGCTGTTCAGCTATTTGATCTTTATGGTCTAATGACTCTGTTTATTCTTTCCATCTTTTAATGATCTTTTCATCGGTCAACATGGATCCTTGAGGAGTTTTTAGCATTCCAGTTTGAGACTGGAATTTTCTCTTTAACTCTCATAGCTTTAGGAAAGCTGATCCTGTTCTTTCTCTGATGGTTTCTGATTCTATTGCCTTGCATGCAACATGGTAGTACTTCTCTGCACTCTGAAAATCTCTGTTAAGTTCTGTGATCACCTCTCTTTCTCCTCTAGCTTTATCTTCTCTGTATTGCTGAGCAATTTTCAGAGTTTCTTTGGTCATCCATTTTGGCAGTTTTTGCTTTTTCACCTTTTGTAGAAACACTTCACTTTCTTCAAGCACAATTTTCTTAATGCCATCCCATATATTTGCCCCCTGGCATGATCATAAATACACTACTATATCCGACCTTCCTCATGGAACTTCTAAACTATTATATTTGTTCCTTCTCTATAAAATATTATAATGTTTAATTTCACTATCTACTTCTTTCACCTATAGTTGAATTGTTACTTAGTTTTAAGGCATTTGAATTGATTGTTATTTATTATGTTACATGTCACCTTTTCCTGTCCTTGAGTTAATTGTACACTGCAGACTTTTAGAGATAGTGGTATAAAAAAGTTGCTAAATAGATAAATAAATAATAAATATCTCTTCTGATGTTCTTTCATTTTTATCCAAAGCAGCAAATGATTTTGCAAGCAGTCTTTAAATTCTGTTTTTTTGTTTTGTTTTGTTATTTTTAAGATCATATTTTGCTACATTCATGAGTGGTTTGCTCTTTTTCAGCTTTAGCTTGAGTTTGCATACTAGTAGCTGGTGATCTGTACTATAGTCAGCTCCAGGTTTTGTCTTTGTTGATGTTACTGACCTTTTCCATCGTTGACTTCTGTAGATGTAATCAATTGATTTTTGTACAATCCACTGAGGGAAATCCATATGTACAGTTGCCACTTGTTTTGCTGGAAGAAGGTGTTTGAGATAAATAGATTGTTGGTCTTGTAGAATTCTACCAGATTTTCCCCACCTTCGTTTCTGTTGCCAAGCTCATATTTTCTACCCGCTTTACTTTCTTCTTTGTTCCCAACTTTTGCATTCCAGTCACCCATGACTATTTCTATATCTTGTTTGCATGTTCTGTCAATTTCAGCTTGTATTTGTTCATAGAAATGATCAAATTTCTTCTTCTTCTGCAACTGTAATTGGTGGAGATAGCTGAATAATAGTTGCATTGATGGGCATTCCTTGTAGACTAATAGAAATTAAAGGGGGATATTCAAAGTGATTAACATGGTTAGCAAACTTGCTAACTGTATTAGTTACGCTGACTGGGATATTCAGCGGCACCAACGTGCCGTCGCTGCATGTCTCGATGCTAGCTGGCTAGTACTGGAGCATTGCGGGGGCAGAGCGAAGGTGGCACCTAGCAATAGTCGCTGCTCGGTTATCGCTAAGTGGGAAACGTTTGGCATATTAAACGCTGACAACTTTCACTGCTGAAGATAACCGGACAGTGGCTGGCTACCGCCGCTGCTTGGTTAGCTTCTGGCTGACCTGGATATTCAATGCTGGGGGCCGAATATAACCTTTGCATTGAATATCCAGGTCTTTTGTTCAGCGGCAACAGCTAGCTACTTTAGCAACGCTAGCTGCTGCCACTGAATACTGAGCCTTGAGTGTTTTCTGATTGCATTGCACGGTATATCAGTACAGCTCTTGCAAGTTTTTTACTTAACCCTTCATCACACACATTAAATTACCGACGACTTTACACATATCCTGCCGAGCCGCTGGGCTGGGTCCCGAGGCCGGGCAGTAACCGGGTCCCCGGGGCCCGAGGCCCGGCCGCGCTGTTCGAGTGCGCTTGGGATTGGGGGGAAGGGGGGCTAGAGCGAGGAGGGAAGTGGCACTCGAGCCAGCAGTCCCATGCCGGTGATGTGCTGCCCATCGATTTGCTGGAGGGGTAGCCGGGGGGGCGGGGCGGCAGGGAGCGAAGGAGATCGGCGGCGTACGATCTCCCTCTTCCTGCCTGCTTGCCGTCGCCGAAAGGTGTGTGCTGCACTGCTCCCGCTTGGGCCTTTACGGGTCGTGCTTTTCGGCGGGGGATTGGGCTTCTGGGCCGTGGGTTTCGCGGTGCTATACACACATTTAAAAAAAAAAAAGTGTAACTCGCGCCTTGTCGTCGCTCTGGGGAGCGCACGCTTTGGGGCCCTGTTGCACGTGGTGGGCTCAGCGTTGTTGGGAGTTTCGCGTCCGGGGTATTCGAGAGGCGCCGGCTGCATTTGTGCATGGTTGGAGTTGGTTCAGGGGGCGCTGGTTGTTCAAAAAAAAAAATTTTTAAGAAAATAAAAGAAACACCAGATACACCCACCATTCAACAGCACTTAAATCCTATCACAAACATCAGTCCAACATAATCAACGGCGTTAGTGGTAGCAGGGGGGCTCGCTGTTAGGAGTGGGTGGAGAGCTGGGCTCCGAAGCCACCATGGTTCGTCACCTTACCGGGCGCACGGCGGCCATTCGGTCTGGGGGTGTGTCCAGAGGGCAAAGAGCACCGAGAAGGGGGCGTTCTCAGGCAAGCAGGAGGGGGGCAGCGCCCAGGGGTACTTCCGCATCCAGAGTGCTTTGCGGCGTGCGTCAGGGGCGGGGACGCTCTGAGTCTAGAGGGGTGGGTGTCAGGGGGGCCTCAGGTGGGGCCGCACAGGACGGGGCGGGTGGGGTAGTGCCAGTGGGCGCGGGGCCGAGTGAGCCGGGGCCATTGCTGGCATGGAGGGCGGTGGAGGGGTGCTTGATGCTGGTGGATTGGTCAGTCCCCTTGGCCAGCCAGGTGTTGGGGGGGCAGTGCCAGCGGGGGTGCCGGCGGACATGCTGTTAGGGGACGTCACGCTGGGCAGGTCTACGGGTATGGCTCCTTCCCTTGCTTCAGGGATTGGGCGCTTTTCACACCCCGGATTCGCAGGGCCTATGGGCCCATGGGCTTGTGGGGTGAGTCCATGGGGGGGTGCGGGGTCCTCGGGGGGGACTGGGGTGATTGGTTCTGATCGGGGTTTGGGGATGCGCGGAATGCTGTGGGCAGAGGTTCAGCTGCTTGGGATGCCGGTGGGCTGGGTTCCTCGGCATGGGGGTGGGGGGGTGTCGAGTGTGGCGCCCGGCACATTTGGGGCTGTTGCTGCTGGCTTTTCTCCCTCTTTTCCTCTGCAGGTCCCGCGGAACTTGTCGCCCAGGACGGACATGGCTGACTCTGCTCGGGCCGTTGGTGCAGGCCCCTCCAGTTCCATGGACGAGCCGGCCGGTTCGGCAGCGGTGGCGCAGGCCTCGGACACTCCGGCTGTTCCCCCACGGGTCGTTGGTGAGTATGCAGGGGATGCAGGCGGGGTGGATGGTGGAGCGCAAACCGTGGTTGCGGGGCTTGCCACGGCTGGTAACGTAAAAGCTAAGCGTAAGTGGAGGCATCGTTGTCGGCGGGCATCTGCTTCTTCCTCCTCTTTGTCGGCGTCTTCGGCATCTTTGGGAGACTCCGTCGTAGCGGGGAGTGGGAATGTGGGGGGCGGTGAGGCCTCTGTTGTACGCTGTGCCGAATTGTGGGAGGGCATGCCACGGAAGCTGCGCCATCGGATCAAGAGGCGCAAGTACATTGACATTTTCCGCTTGCTTGATGGCAGGAAACGTTCTGGGGAAAGCAGAAAAAAGTGCAAGGAGGACGAGAAAGCTGGCTGGGTGCGGAAGGTGTCGCGCAATACCCTCAACTGGACTCGCGCTTTTTTGAGTTTGGCGAGCGTATGGGGTCATTATTTTCCTGATCAGTACGGGGCGCTGCTGGCTTATGCAGATACGATCTGGGCAGCGTCACAGGTGCACGAGGGGTGGGCCTGGTTAAATTATGATGAGGAGTTCAGGGATATGATGGAGGAGAACGGGCAGCTATCCTGGGGGATGAAGGACATCAACTTATAGTTGACGCAGATGTCCGCGAGGCACCGGGTGGAGGGAGCGGGTGGTGGAGCTGGAAAGGTGGGGTCATCTCCCTCGTCATCGGGATTGCGGTCCTTTCGGGCTCCCGTTCCCGTCATGTCCCAATCAGAGTAAAGCCAGCATTTATGATGTGGTTGGATCAAAGCCCTCGGAACGTCTGACTGCTGATGTAGCTGTGCATGAAATGAGAGTCAGAAGCTATAAAGATGCCTTACACATTGGAACATGCACGGCCGCCCCATCCATTAAACGAGAATGTTTTTGCACAGGGCCCCGCATTTCAGGGGGCCCCACGCAAAGAACATTCTGCATAGGTAAATTAAAAAAAAAAAAAGCTGGCTGCTGCTTCTGCTGCCATGGCAGCAGCAGGATCGAGTGTCCGCGGGGCCCCCCTGCCTGGCAGAGCCCTCTCTCCCTGCATCTGCTCCCTTTCGCGCTGGCTTTCAGATCCGCAAAGGGGGAGTTTCCCTTTCACAGCTCTGTTAAGCCCGCTGGGGCTGATGAGAAATGGGCATTTCCTGTTTCCCATCAGTCCCAGGCCCCGGCAGGCTTAACAGAGCCGCAAAAGGGAAACTCTCCCTTCACGGATCTGAAAGCCAGTGCAAGAGGGAGCTGATGCAGGGAGGGAGGGCTCTGCTGGGCAGGGGGGACCCCACGGAAACTTGATCCTGCCGACAGCAGCCAGCTTTTTTTGTTTAATTATGCTGATGGGGGGAAGGGGGTTAGGACTGGCTATGGGCTGATGGGGGGGTGAGGACTGGTAATGCGCTATGGGGGGGCTAACACTGAAAATGGGGTGATGGGGGGTTAGGACTGGAAGTGGGCTGATGGGGGGTTAGGATTGGCAATGGGCTGATGGGGGGGCTTGGACTGGAAATGGGCTGATGGGGGGGTTAGGACTTGAGGTGGGCTGATGGGGTTAGGACATAATGGGCTGTGGGCTAATGAGGGGTTAGGACTGGTAATGGGCTATGGGGGGCTAAGACTAAAAATGGAGTGATAGGGAGTTAGGACTGGAAGTAGGCTGATGGGGGGCTGGGATTGGAAATGAGCTGATGGAGGGACTCGGATAGGACTGGAAATGGATGGGGGAGCTATGACTGGAAATGGGCTGGTGGGAGGGCTAGGACTGGAAATGGGTTGATGCGGGGCCTAGAAGGGAGTGGATGCTGGGTGGGGCTGGAACTAGAAGGGAGCTGATGCTGGGGGAGGATTAGAATGGGATGGGGCTGGGAGAATGAAATGGTGAGGGGAAGGAAGAAAAATCTACAATTGGCCGGGTATTGGGAGAGTAAGTGGGGATTGAGGATGGAGGGATAAAATTTGAGTGGATGAAATAGGAATGAGGAAAGAGCAAAAGGAGAAAGATCAGTATGTTAAAGCAGATGTAGAGAGAGAATGGAAAAAAACTAGAAGAGAGAAGAAAGGATAAATGGACAGCAGACAATGGGGAGTTAGCAGAAGACATGAAGAAACCAGAAGAAAGTGGCTGGAGCAATTGCAACTGAAAAAAATGCACAAAAGGTAGAAAGATATTTCTTTATTTTTAATTTATTAACTGGAATATGTCAGCTCTGGGAAATGTGCATCATTAACGTCTACGCTTTGTTTAGTACAAGAGGAAATTAATTTATAGTTTTATTTCTACAGTGTTGTTGTACATTCCAAGTTTGGCTTTTGGGGTTCCCAGTTTAATTATTGTCTTCCTGTTTCTAAATTGTGATTCCTTGTTTGGAGATGGTCTATGTTCTGCATGTGTAACTGAGTTGAGGTATTCTGTTTATGCAATTCCTATTTGACAGTGTCACTTGTTCTCTTTCCCTAGTAGGTCATGTATTGTTATTCTCTGAAATGTATTGGTTTAATATTTGCAGTGTTGCCTTTTGATAGGTAGGGTCTGGTGCTTTGTGAGTCCTGGTAGTGCTGTTACAATACGGCGGGTTTGCTATGGGTTCTAAATGGGCAGTGTTTGTAGTAGTTCCTAATGTGCCTGGCGGTTGGCACTGGATTATAGTAATGTAGAAATCTTTTAGTCTTTCGTTATCCATACACTCATTAAGAGACATGTTTACTAAAAGTTAGTGTATGGTAACATTGTGCAAATATTTATGCAAATGAGGCCCCTTATACAAATGAGGCCCCGCACCAAGTCTCCGCACATGGCCCCGCACCCCCATTGGGCCGCCCCTGGGAACATGGAACGTACGAAGCATGAACCAAGGGAAGTTGGAAGTGGTCAAGAATGAAATGGAACGTGTACAGCTTGATCTGTTGGGTGTCAGCGAACTGAAATGGACAGGCATTGGGCACTTTGCATCAGATGATCACATGGTCTACTATGCCGGAAATGAAAGACAAAGAAGAAATGGTGTTGCATTTATAATAAAGAAGAAATTTGAAAGAACTCTAATGAAATACAATGCAGTCAGCGAACGCCTAATCTCTATTCGTCTATGAGGAATGCCTATCAACACAACTATAATTCAAGTATATGCCCCAACAACAGCTGCAGAAGAGAATGAAATTGAAGGGTTCTATGAACAAGTACAAGCTGAAATTGACAGAACATGCAAACAGGATATCCTGATAGTCATGGGTAACTGGAACGCAAACGTTGGCAACAAAGAAGAAGGCAAAGTAGTTGGAAAATATGGACTTGGCAACAGAAATGAAGCTGGAAAAAGACTGATAGAATTCTGCAAGACCAACGATCTATTCATCTCAAACACCTTCTTCCAGCAACACAAGCGGCGACTGTACATATGGACTTCACCCAATGGATTGTATAAAAATAAAATTGACTACATCACTGGAAGTCAACGATGGAAAAGCTCTGTAACATCAACAAAGTCAAAACCTGGAGCTGACTGTAGTGCAGATCATCAACTACTAGTAGGCAAACTCAAGCTAAAGTTGAAAAAGAACAAACCACTCATGAATGCAGCAAAATATGACCTTGAGAATATACCACTGGAATTTAAAGACTTCCTGCAAAATTGCTGCTTTAGATACAAATGACAGAGCTCCAGGAGAGTTATGGAATGACATCAAGAAGGTTGTGTTGCAAGAAAGCGAGAAGTCTCTACAAAAGGTGAAAAAACAAAAACGGCCAAAATGGATGATGGAAAAAACTCTGAAAATTGCTCAGAAACGCAGAGAAGCTAAAGCCAGAGGAGAAAGAAAGACAATTGCAGAACTCAACAGAGATTTCCAAAGTGCAGCAAGACAGGACAAGGAAAAATACTACAATGTATATGTTTATGTTTATTAGCAAACTTGATATACCGCCCATCACAATTGCATCTGAGCGGTTCACAAAATAAAACAAAGCTGCTAGAAAAGGAAAGGAACGCCAGTATGTTTGATAGGAAAGAATAGAGTAGTAGCTAGTAGAGGACAGATGAGGAGCAGAAAAGCGAGGAAGGGGTCAGACTCATCAACAAGGGGAGGGAGAGAGAGGAGATGGGGGTAGAAGAAGGTCGAAAGCTGTACAGAAGAGGTGGGTTTTTAAGTTGGCTGAGAAATTTTTGAGGGATGACTCAAGACGGAGGGCTGGGGGAAGCGAGTTCCAGAGTCGGGGGCCAAGGAAATAGAAGGCGGAGGAACAGGTGGATTCCAGGTGGGCTTCCGATGGGGAGGGGACGAACATGCGGTTTGTGTGTATGGAGCGGAGGAAGCGGTGGGAGGTGTGGAGCCGGACCAAATTGGCGAGGTAGAGGGGAGTGCTGGCGTGAATAGATTTGTGGATAAAGATGAGGAACTTGTATTGAATTCTAAAAGTGAGTGGGAGCCAATGCAAACGGATGAGGAGAGGAGTAACGTGGTCAAAGTGGGAAGAGCAGGTAAGAATACGGGCAGCAGTATTCTGAACTCATTGCAGACATAGAAGCTGTGATTGAGGAAGACTGGCCAGGGAGACAATGCAGTAGTCTAAGCGGGAGATGACAAGGGAAAGAAGAAGGGTGGTCATGGCGGAGGAAGAGAGGAAAGGATAGACAGAGCAGAGTTGTCTTAGGATAGAGAAGCAGCGTTGGACAACCGAGGAAATGTGAGATTTAAAGGATAGTGAGGAGTCAAGGGTCACACCCAAATAGCGCAGGGAGGAAACTATTGGGATAGGAGAGGAGGAGAACTGGGGAACAAGAGGGGGGGCAGGGCTACCAGCGATGAACCAGATGGCTGATGTTTTAGAAAGATTGATGTGGAGGAAGTTGGAGGAGAGCCAGGATGACACAGATGAGAGACAATCATTGAGAGGAGAGATGTCGGGGGTGGCAGAGTTGGTGTGGTAAAGAAGAAAGATATCGTCTGCGTAGTAGTAAGCAGAGACTCCATGTTGTTGAACTAGAAGAGTGAGGGGGCAAGAAAAATATTGAATAAGAGAGGCATGAGAACAGAGCCCTGGAGGACACCACAGGGAAGAGGGGTGGAGGGGGAAGGTAGGGGCCCAGTGTGAACAGAAAAGGAGCGGCCTGAGAGGAAAGAGCAGAACCAGCGAAGAACAGTGCCTGAGAGGCCGGCGTCGTGCAGATGAGAGATAAGAGTGAGATGACTGACAAGGTTGAATGTGGCGGAAAGATCAAGTGCGACAGCAAGGGAGAAGGAACCATGATCATGAGCAGTGTGCAATTCATTGAGGAGAGAGAGAAGGACAGATTCAGTACTGTGGCCGGGGTGGAAGCCAGATTGCCGAGGGTGCAGTGCGAGGGAAGCTTCAAGGTGGGAGGACAGTTGGACAAAGACAAGTTTTTCTAGGAGCTTAGAAAGGAAGGGGAGATTAGAAATTGGGTGCCAACTGGAGGGAGAGGACGGATCCGGGAATCCTTTTTTGGAATGGGATGAATTATGGCATGCTTCCAGGGTGTGGAAAAGGTACCGGAGGAAAGACTAGAGTATATGATGGAAAGAATGTAGGGAGAAAGGGCCAAAGAAGGATCAAAAAGCCAAAGGGAGGGAATAGGGTCTGAGAAACAGGTGGTCTTGCAAATTGAGAAGAAGGTTTTAGATAGGACTGGGGCGGAGACGCATGCAAGGAAATAGAAGCAGAAACTATTAGAGGAAGAACAAGATCGGCTTTCCTAAAGCTACGAGAGTTAAAGAAAAAGTTCCAGGCTCAAATTAGAATGTTACAAGATGCTCAAGGTTCTATGTTGAATGATGCTGAAAAGATCAAGAAAAGGTGGAAGGAATATACAGAGTTTTTATATGATAAAGATCAAGTGGACCAACAGCCGTTTCAACCTGTACCTTATGATCAGGAACCATTGGTCATGAAAGAAGAAGTTGAAGCAGCATTGAAAGCCTTATCAAAGAACAAAGCACCAAGCATTGATAGCATTCCCATAGAAGTATTACAGCAATCTGATGCAGCTGTTACCGTACTTACAAGGCTCTGCCAAGAAATATGGAAGACAACATCATGGCCAACTGACTGGAAAAGATCTGTGTTTATACCAATACTAAAGAAAGGTGTTCCAACTGACTGTGGAAATTATTGCACAATCACTCTGATCCCACATGCCAGCAAAATTCTACTGAAGATTATTCAAAAGAGACTACAACCATACCTGGAACAAGAAATACGTGAAGTGCAAGCAGGGTTCAGGAAAGGGCGAGGAACGAGAGACATCATTGCGGATGTGAGATGGATCCTTGAAAAGACTAAAGAATACCAAAAGGATATCTATTTGTGCTTTATCGACTATAGCAAGGCTTTTGACTGTGTAAACCATGAGAAACTCTGGGCCACATTAAGAAGCATGGGTATACCAGAACACCTGATCGTTCTCTTGCACAATCTGTACATTGATCAAGAAGCAACAGTTTGAATGGAACAAGGAGAAACAGAATGGTTTAAAATAAGCAAAGGTGTAAAACAAGGCTGCATACCTTGTTAATTTATATGCAGAACAAACCATCAGAGAAGCAGGATTATATGAAGATAACAGAGGTGTGAAGATTGGTAGAAGACTCATCAACAACCTTCGCTATGCTGATGATATCACATTACTGGCTGAAAGTGAAGATGATCTTAAACATTTGCTTCTCACAATCAAAGAACATAGTCTCAAAATGGGCCTGCACCTTAATGTAAAGAAAACAAAGATCATGACAACTGGCATAATCAACAGGTTCATCGTTGAAGGAGAAGAAATTAAAATCGTGAACAACTTTAACCTACTTGGATCAACAATCAATAAAGAAGCAACAAGCAGTCAAGAAATCAGACGACACATTTCTTTTGGCAGAATGGCTATGAAAGACCTAGATAAGATTCTCAAGAGCAGAGATGTCTCTCTCCATACAAAGATTTGACTTGTTCAAGCCATGGTATTTTCAAAAACATCATATGGATGTGAAAGCTGGACAGTGAAAAATATAGACAGGAAGAAAATTGATGCCTTTGAATTATGGTGCTGGCGGTGAATACTGTGTATACCATGGACTGCCCGAAGAACAAACCAGTCGGTACAAGAGAAGATCAAACCTAAGCTTTCTTTAGAAGCTCAGATGACAAGACTTCAACTTTCATACTTTGGACACATCATGTGAAGAGAGAGATCATTAGAGAAAGACATCATGCTTGGCAAGATAGAAGGTCAACGCAAAAGAGGAAGGCCAGCAATGAAATGGATCGATAACAATAACAGCAGCTATGGGTACTAGTCTGTCAACAATGAGCCGCCTGACTGAAGACCGAACACAATTTAGGATAGCTATCCAGAGGGACGCCATGAGTCGAGTCCATCTCGACGGCACTTAACAACAGCAACATTTGCCCCCACCACTTCCATCAGGAGGGCATTCCAAGCATCCATCTTTCAATGAAAAAGTATTACCTGAAATTGCATTTCAATTTACCCCCTTACAGCTTCATGTTTCAGTTGCAGTTTCAGTATTTTGGAGCTGTTCTCCCCAAAACAGAATGCTGACTAGAGCTTAAAAACGTCCAATCCTAAATCCACTAAGTTAGATTTTGCTAGTGCTGCTATGTCAGAATTAAACTCCCAAACCAGGATCATCTAACACCACAAAAGGCTACAGGCCTTAAAGACACAGACAGTATACTACAATCTATTCTGCAAGACATATTGCAGGTGAAGGACATTTTAAAAGAAAATTGTGATGCCTTGCAGGAGGTGCGAGAGGAAGTCACAAGCCTAAAAGAACAATTTTATTCAATGCATGTCCAGACTGCTATTGTGGAGCAACAGATTGTGTGCTGAATGATCAATTTACTGAGTTGCCATGAAGAGTGACGATGGTGTGGGTCCTTGTAAGAGATCTGGAAGTTATAAATAATCGCTGCCAACATAATAATCTTTAAGTGCTCAGTATTTTAGAAGCTATTGATATGGTGGCCTATATGGAGCACTTTTACTGCAGTTTCTTGGGCTTAATGTTCACTGACTGTTCAAAATCAAACATGTTCACCATGCTCCATTTCATAGAACTGTGATGTCAAAGCATCCCAGGCTGATAGTCTTCAAGTTTCCAAGGTACCCTGCACGCTTCTTTGCAACATGGCCATAATTTCCTGATACTGATAGACTTAAATAAGGCACGCTCAGGCATCTAAAACAGTTACTGGCGCTGCAGGGATTTTTATACCCTGCTCATATGCATGTGACTCTTGAATCTGCATTAGACTTGGTAGTTTTTCTGGATGAAGTTGGTGGTTCGAATATCGGCACTAAACAAGCTTGCTTGTAAGGAAGATAGGAGGTGGTAGCTATAAAATATTTGGGGGTTTTCTTGCTAGAATGTTACCAGAGACCCTTGAAAGGAATGGTGAAGTGCTTCTTTCCATGAATTGAAATCAAAATGGTCCCATTGTATCTCATTTGGTAGGGCAGGCTTGAGGTGATAAAGATGGTGATATTGCCTAAATTTATTTATTTCTTTATTTCAAATACTTTTATACTGCAGCACTCCCAATTATTCATTGGATGAAAGTGATTTACAAAGAAACATCGTCAATCCATTACAATAAGAGAACAACCAAGTCTTAAGTTTCTTCCGGAACATCAAGACCAAATTGATTTCCTTCAAACCTTTCGGTAGCCTGGACCAAAATTCAGCTGCTTTATAAGGAATGGCATACCCGTATCTCTTCTTATTCATAATCCCCCCACTTGAGGGGAACAAAAGAGCCATAGAATCCTGCAAACGTCTAGACCTGCTAATTAGAGATGGTAACAACAGAGTGAAAAAACGAACTGCGACAAACTCATAAAAGAATTTATATAAAAACAAAATTTAAAATATATACATTCTGAGATCTTTAGTCAATGTAACTGTGCTAATGACTGAATCATATATTTAGAATTATATATTTAGTACAGTATGTTTCCTCTGGGCTTCCCTGATCCACTATATAAGCAATTGGAATTGTTGCTTTCTCAGTTTCTCTAGAACAAAAAGCCTCCACATAGTGCCTTTAAAAAAATTGAAATTGCCTAGGACAAAAGGAGGGGTCCACTTTCTGGAGTTACAATTATATCATAAGGCCTATGTCTTAGTAGCTAGTGTTCAGTGATCATCCAGACTGATCTTGAGGGTAAGCCAATCTGATGTGAAGTGGAATACACCATTGCGGCACCTATCCTTCTTAGCTTATGTCCACGTATGCGTTTATGCACCCAGCTTGGGTCTGTAATTGACTTAAGTACATCAACATCTGCTTTCTGGGAATTACAGAGTATTTGGCATAACCCTAAATTCAAGGTGCAGGGTAAAATGTTAAGCTGGAGGCAATGGCACGGAAAAGAAATATGGCAGCTGAATCAGCCTATAACTAGGTTCCATTTTAAAATCAGTTGAAGCACTCTATAGTAGCTGGTGGAATAGTCACTTGACAGAGCCTTAGGTCTTAGAGGATGTCTCAAATAATATTATTCCACAGTCTATGCATTGCTGCTTTCTGCTTCTGACAGAAACAAAGTCAGAACTCAGAAGACGTGGGAGACTGAACTGGATGTTGAACTTTCAGATGAACAATGGGAGGATTTTGGGGTAATCTGACTCAATCAATGTTTTTCATTGCACACAGGGTAGTACTGACATGAGTTAAGTTAGCAAAGTTTACTAGTAGTGTGACAACCCATGTTGGTTATGCCACTCTGACATAGGTACCTTTTCCACATGTCTTTTTGGTTGTCTGAATTTAAAACCTTTTAGCAAGCTATTTGGGCTAGAATGTGTGAAATTTCACTGACTGAGGATGTGCTTTCATTTTGTATTCTTATATGGAAATCTTTGGTGATTCACTTGCCTCTTGTTTAAGTCAATGCTTGCCTATTAAATCTCTGATTTTAAGCAATTGGAAAAATAACTCCTTGATAAAGGTTAGTCGCTGGTGGAATACAGTGTGCACAATGAGATTATTGCTTGAAAACGCCATCATGTTATCGGTTTAGTCACAAATGGAAACATTTCAACATATACCATACTAGAATTGAAGATGGTAGATGTAGTGGAATGTAGCAGGCTTGTCCCATTGTTCTGTTTTGTATGTTTTATATGCTCAAAAAAAGAAATTTGCACTGAAAAAATAATTCAAAAAGCCCTTTATCCAGGTAAACGGCTACTTGCATGGGTAAAAGGGCTTTTAAAAATAATCGACACAGTATCGGGGTAAAAGTAGGTGTGTTGTCTCACAGCACACCTACTTTTACCAACATTTTCTTGAAGGCTTTTAAAATATTCAGGTGGATCATGGGAAATGATAACAAACATAGCTTTGCTCTTTGCTTTTGCTCTGTTTGGGAAAAGTATCCACAGAAGAAAGCTGCTGCAAAATTCTGCAGGTACTTTTGGGCAATTTTCAACAGGAAAGTCAGCATATGCTTTCCTTAAAAGAGTTGGGACAAAAGCAATGTGGGAAAAGTACCAGCAGAGTTTACGCTTGCCAACATAGTTTTGAAAATTGCCCTCTATTTATCTTCCATTCATCCAGCCCAACAGATTCCTTACCCTTCATTTCCCCACAAAATAGTAGAAAAATGCTTCCAGAGATAAAGTTTGAGGATCCAGCTTTTAAATATGGCCATTAATACTCTACTGAGATCTTTCCAAAGTCTGGTCCAAATCCTTCTTCAGAGTTATGGAATACAACTTCAAGTTGGTTCAAGAGTAAGGTTAAGGAAACAGCCTAGAAACATCAGAGATGCACTGAACAGAAAGGACCATGTTTACTAAACGTTAGCACCTGCTGGCTGCCAGTGTGCCCACAGGAATAACATGGATGTTGCAGCAGATAGTCTAGCATGCTAACATTTAGTAAGCATGGCCGAAAGAGAGAAAGAGGCATGCCAGGCGGCAAGCCCAAAGTCCAAAGTCCAAGTAAAGAAATCTATTCTCATGTTAAATTAAAATTTTTCTTTGAAATTTAAAACAAACTTTAAAAGAAAGATATACCTCACAGATTCAGTCTTTCAAACTATGAAAGCCACTGCAGATACATTGTTAAATAATAAAGTTATTTAAAGGTGATACAGGTTTTCTGTTCATTCTGTCACCAAAGATAATTATGCCCTCATGTCATTTGTAAATCTCACATTGCACGATGAGCCACTCGTCCCCAAAATAGGCTTGCTTCATTGATTACATGGCTGCACTAGCAGCTACATTGTTGAATTAATGATGATGGCTGAAATGATATTTAAAACCAAATAACCTTGACTTTCATTCCAGTCCCTTTCCTTATGAGCCCCCTTCTCCTTTCTTTCTCTAATTCTGCCCCTTTCTTTACGCTCTGTCCCTTTCTTTCCTCTTAAGCATGCTCCTTCCCTTATATTCTGCCTGCTTATCTGACCTTTCCTTTGTTGCACTGCTTCTCTCATTATGCTGGTGGCATCCAGGGAGTCCTTCTGGCTCTCTGATCTTCAATGCACCCTTTCCGCTCTTCTTGGTGGTGAGACCCAGAGACTCCCAGTAGCTCTTCAATGCTCCTCTTCCACTCTTCTTGTATGTTGGACCTGGGAACTCCTGCCATCTTTCAATGCTCCTCTTCCGCTCTTCCTGCTGGTGAAACCCAGAGACTCCCACCAGCTCTTCAATGTTCCTCTTCCACTCTTCTTGTAGGTAGAACCCAGGGACTCCTATCATCTCATCAATGCTCATCTTTCTTTATCTTTCTTTATCTTTATTTGCAGATTTTGATGAACCGCCCAGGCCGAAGCATCAGGGCGGTGTACAATACAACAACAGGCTACTGGAAACAAAGTCAGAAAAGAACGCCAAAAACTGATAGGAAAGGAAGGGACAGATTAAAGACAGAAAGGGGGAAGAGCCCAGTAGGGGCAAGAGGGACAGTAGGGCGGGAAGGGGAGAAAAGGAAGGGAAAGGGGAGCGGACTATCAAGGGGATGGTCATGGGGGGTGGGGGGCATGGCCAGGGGACAAGGTACCATCGTCAGGGGGGGGGGGAGGTCGAAGGCTTGGCAGAAGAGATGTGTCTTGAGGAGATTCTTAAAGCGGGGGTAGGAGAGTTCCAGACAAAGGAATAAAGGGAGTGAGTTCCAAAGAGCAGGGCCCAAGAAAAAGAAGGCGGAGTGGCGGGTCAGTTCTAAGTGGGCCTGGGAGGGGGAAGGGAGAAAGAGGTGGTTACCGAAGGTGGATCGGAGAAGACATGGGGAGGGCTGCTCATTTTGCTGGTGGGACCCGGAGACTCCCACCAGCTCTTCAATGCTCCTCTTCCACTTTTCTTGGTGGTGGGACCCAAAGACTAAAACCAACTCTTCAATGCTCCTCATCCACTCTTCTTGTAGATTGGACCCAGGAACTCCTTCCAGCTCTTCAATGTTCCTCTTCCACTCTTCTTGCTGGTGGAACCCAGGGACTCCCACCAGCTCTTCAATGCTCCTCTTCCACTCTTCTTGTAAGTTGGACCCAGGAACTCCTGCAAGCTCTTTAACAGGCTTCCTGTTCCTTTCTGCTTGCAGGTTTGACACAGGAACTCCAACCAGCTCTTCAATGCTCCTCTTCCTTTCTTCTTGTAGGTTGGACCTGGAAACTCCTGCCAGCTCTTCCATCTCCACTTCCACTCTTGCTGGTGGAACCCAGGGATTCGCACCAGCTCTTCAATGTTCCTCTTCCACTCTTCTTGTAAGTTGAACCCAGGAACTCCTGCAAGTTCTTTAACAGGTTCCCTGTTACTTTCTTCTTGCAGGTTTGACACAGGAACTCCCACCAGCTCTTCAATGTTCTTTTTCCTTTCTTCTTTTAGGTTAGACCTGGAAACACCTGCCAGCTCTTCAATGCTCCACTTTTGCTCTTGCTGGTGGAACTCAGGGATTCCCACCAGCTCTTCAATGTTCCTCTTCCACTCTTCTTGTAAGTTGGACCCAGGAACTCCTGCAGGCTCTTCAGCAGGCTTCCTATTCCTTTCTTCTTGCAGGTTTGACACAGGAACTCCCACAAGCTCTTCAATGCTCCTCTTCCACTCTTCTTGTAGGTTGGACCCGGGAACTCCTGCCAGCTCTTTAACGCTCCTCTTCCACTCTTCTTGTACTGTAGGTTGGACCTAAAAGCTCTTGCCAACTCTTCAATGCTCCTCTTCTGCTTTTCTTGCTGATGGGACCCAGAGACTCCTGCCAGTTTTTCACTGCTCCTCTTCCACTCTTTGTGCTGGTGGAACTCAGGGACTCCCGCCAGCTCTTCAATGCTCCTCTTCCACTCTTCTTACTGGTAGGACCTAGGGACTCCTGCCAGTTCTTCACTGCTCCTCTTCTGCTCTTCTTGCTGGTTGGACCCAGTGATTCCCACTAGCTTTTCAATGCTCCTCTTCTGCTCTTTTTGCTGGTGGAACCCAGGGACTCCCACCGCCTCTTCAATGCTCCTCTTCCACTCTTGTTGCTGGTGGAACCCATGGACTACTACCAGCTTATCAATGCTTCTATTCTGCTCTTCTTGCTGGTGGTCCTGCTCCTTGGGCGAGCTCCTTGGGGCGGGTCCGGGGGCGAATATCCAGAGCCCCCTCACTCCACCTCTCCTGCCTATTGCACGTGGCCCCGACCCTGTTACCTCCCCCCCCCCCACACCTGCGGTTCATATCTGCCTCCCCTTCACGATATCACGGTAAGTGCTGCTCTTTTCCTAGCTTCAGTTCTCTTTTTTTGTGCCTTCTCCTTTGTACTATGTCTGCCATCCCGGTCCACTGGGGTTGGCGCCCTGCCCCCCCTGTCTTTGTCAGACCCGGTCCACTCGCTCGCACACCTTTTAACCTGATTCCTTGTTCTTCCCTTCCTGCTCCAGCCCCATCTCCCCCAGCAATCCTGCTACTTCAGCTTGCCCTTCTTAATTGCCGCTCTCTTCGCTCAAAAACCACCCTGGTTCAGGATCTCACTTCCCAGCACACCCCTGACCTTTTCTTCCTTACCGAAACCTGGCTAAGGGATAGCGAAGAATCCCTTCTGAACCGTTGCTTAGCACCAGGCTATTCTGCATTCTCTGTCTCTCGTCGGGGTAGAAGTGGTGGAGGGATTGCTGTCCTCTACCGCTCCTCCCTCCCTCTTCAAGAACAAACTTCATCTGCTCTTCACTACCCCGAATCCCTGCTTCTCCGGCTAGCCTCCTCTCCTCCGCTCC
Organism: Ichthyophis bannanicus; assembly: GCA_033557465.1. NCBI lineage: Eukaryota > Metazoa > Chordata > Amphibia > Gymnophiona > Ichthyophiidae > Ichthyophis > Ichthyophis bannanicus. The sequence goes on from CM066035.1 coordinate 760,555,833, forward strand.
ACTTTCTCCTTATTTATGCTCCGCCGTCTCTTTCTGCCCCTGCTTGGGACTCCCTCCTTTCAACTGTATCCAAAATTTCCCTTCTCTTCCCCCAGCTCCTGATCCTTGGGGATTTCAATATCCATGCCACCTCCCCCTCCTCCTCTCGTGATCATGCTTTTCTCTCACTTCTAGCAGATCTTTCTTTCCATCAACTCGTTCCCTTTTCCACCCACTCTGCTGGTCATACTCTTGATCTTTTCATCTCTCCCTTGGCCTCTCCTTTTACCCTCTCCTCCTTTTCCTCCTTATCCCTCCCTTGGACTGACCACTATTGTCTCTTTTCTTCTCTCTCACTCCACTGCTCTCTCCCCCCTCCCCCCCTTCCACCATCCCTCCCCCTCTGTTCCTACCCGTCGCATTACCACGGATACCCTTCATCAGTTTCCCCCTCCTGACACCCTATTCTCTCCTGACTTTCATCTCCTTCCTGTTGATACCCAGGTCTGTACCTGGAATGACACTCTCTCTTCTGCTCTTGATAGCATAGCTCCCCTTCAACCACGTCCTACTCCCCGCCACCCCCGCCGGCACCCCTGGTTTCACCCTGGACTTTCCCTCCACCGTAGACATCTCCGCCGGGCTGAAAGATTATGGCGTAAGCACCCCTCCCCCCCCCCTTCTGGACCGTTTCCGAGCCTGTCACCATCATTATCGCACCCTCCTTCACGCGGAAAAAAGGGACTACTTTTCTACCCTTATCTCAACATCTGCCAACTCTTCTCGCCAGCTATATTCCGATCTTCACTTCCTGTCTATTCCCCGCTCCTTCTCCTCACCCTCCCCCCCTCCTGTTTCCCCGGACCCTGCTGTTTTGGCTACCTTCTTCTCCTCTAAGATACTCTCCCTTCATCTCTCCTTAAGAACATAAGAACTTAAGATATGCCATACTGGGTCAGACCAAGGTCCATCAAGCCCAGTATTCTGTTTCCAACAGTGGCCAATCTAGGTCATACGTACCTAGCAGTTTCCCCAAGGGACACAGGTTCCACAATGCTTGTATTGGTTCAAGCATTGATATCCTGGGTCCCTTCTTAATAATGGTTTATGGACCTTTCCTCCAGGAACTTGTCCAAACCTTTTTTAAACCCAGCTACACTAACAGCCTTTACTACATCCTCCGGTAACAAATTCCAGAGTTTGATTACACGTTGAGTGAAAAAATATTTTCTTTTATTAGTCTTAAATAGTTTACCCTGTAGCTTCATTGCATGTCCCCTAGTCTTTCTATATTCTGATAAGGTAAACAATCGATCTACGTTTACCCGTTCCACTCCGTTCATTAATTTATAGACTTCTATCATATCTCCCCTCAGCCGTCTCTTTTCCAGGTTAAAGAGCCCCAACCTTTTTAGCCTTTCTTCATAGGAGTAGCCTTCCATCCCCTTTACCATTTTGGTGGCTCTTCTCTGAACCTTTTCTAAAATTGCTATATCCTTTTTAAGATATGGCGACCAGAATTGCACACAATATTCAAGGTGCGGTCTCACCATGGAACGATATAGAGGCATTATAATATCTTTTGTTTTATTTTCCATTCCTTTCCTTATCATACCTAGCATTCTATTTGCTCTCTTGGCCGCCGCTGCACACTGGGCCGAGGGTTTTAACATGGTATCCACAAGGACGCCTAAATCTTTTTCTTGGGTGGTGGTTCCTAATGTGGAACCTTGCATCGTGTAACCATAGTTTGGGTTGTTCTTCCCTAGGTGCATAACCTTGCACTTATTTATTTATTTATTATTTATTTATTTAACATCTCTTATATACCGCACTATTTATAATCAGCGCGGTTTACAAAGAACAATAAAACATCAGATAAGATACATATTATCTGTTTTTTACATGGAACAGGAACAAAAACTTGGGTAACTGGGGCAACTATTTACAATGAGTAATAGTCATTGAACTATAAACATATGGACGGAGTAGTACATGAAAAGATCTTTGTAGTATGAGCGGGGTATGAAGTGTTAATGGGTTAGCAGGGGTTGCGTGTTTAGAATGGGATTGGTGCTATTTGAGTGAGCTTGTGTTACTGTGTTCTCTGGGAAGTATTTGATGAACAGGTGGTGCTTCAAGGCCTTCTCCACATTAAATTTCATCTGCCATTTTGATGCCCAGTCTTCCAATTTATCAAGATCCTCTTGCAATTTTCCACAATCCTCCTGGGTTTTAACAACTTTAAATAGTTTTGTGTCATCAGCAAATTTGATAACCTCACTCGTTATTCCACTTTCCAGGTCATTTATGAATATGTCATAAAGCAGCGGACCCAGCACAGATCCCTGGGGTACACCACTATTCACCTTTCTCCATTGGGAAAATTGGCCATTTAGCCCTACCCTCTGCTTTCTATCTTTTAACCAGTTCCTGATCCACAGTAGTACACTGCCTCCTATCCCATGACTCTTTAGTTTTGCCAAAAGTCTCTCATGAGGGACCTTGTCAAAGGCTTTCTGAAAGTCCAGATACACAATATCAACCGACTCACCTTTGTCCACCTGTTTATTCACTCCTTCAAAAAAACATAACAGATTAGTAAGACAAGATCTTCCTTGTCTAAAGCCATGTTGGCTGTCTCCCATTAGGTCATGACTATCTATATGCTGAGTAATTTTATTCTTTATGATGGTTTCTACCATTTTTCCCGGTACTGATGTCAGGCTCACCGGTCTGTAGTTTCCCGGATCACCCCTCGAACCCTTTTTAAAAATTGGTGTTACATTGGCGATCCTCCAATCCTCAGGTATTAGAGATGATTTTAATGATAGTTCACAGATTACTGATAGCAGGTCTGCAATCTCAAATTTCAGTTCTTTCAACACCCTTGGATGTATACCATCCGGCCCAGGTGATTTGCTACTCTTCAGTTTATCTAATAGTTGTAGGACATCTTCCCGATGTATCGATATTTCCTTCAATTCTTCCACACCTTTAAATACCACTTCAGTCGTGGGTAACATCCCTACATCTTCCTCAGTAAAGACCGAAGCAAAGAATTCATTCAGTCTCTCCGCTATCGCCTTGTCGCCTCTTAGTGCTCCTTTAACCCCTTTATCATCTAATGGACCAACTGACTCTCTCACGGGTTTTTGCTACGAATGTACTTGAAAAGGTCTTTATTTCGCGTTTTTGCTTCCGCAGCAAGCTTCTTCTCAAATTCTCTCTTTGCCTGCCTTATCAATGCCTTGCATTTGACTTGCCAGTGCTTGTGCTGTTTCCAGGTTTCATCATTTGGCTCTTTTTTCCATTTCTTGAAAGATGCTTTTTTGGCAACAACAGCCTCTCTGACCTCAGCTTTAAACCATGCTGGCAATTTTTTGGATTTCCTTCCACTTTTCTTAAAGCGTGGAATACAGCTGGTCTGGGCTTCCAAGATAGTATTTTTCAACAACACCCAAGCTTGATGTACGTCTTTAACCTTTGCAACTGCTCCTTTTAGTTTTTTCTTAACTGTTTTCCTCATTCTATCATAGTCTCCCTTTCGAAAGTTAAAGGGTAGTACTGTGGATTTCCTTACTATCCCTCCTCCACTAATTAAATCAAAGGCGATCATGCTATGATCACTATTGCCAAGTGGCCCCAACACCCTTATCTCTTGCACTACATCTGGTGTTCCACTAAGGACTAGGTCTAATATTGCTTCCCCTCTGGTCGGTTTATGAACCAGCTGCTCCAAGAAGCAGTCATTTATTTCATCTAGGAACTTTATCTCCCTAGCATGTCCTGTTGTGACACTGACCCAGTCGATGCCGGGGTAATTGAAATCACCCATTATTATTACTGCACTGTAACTTTTGCTAGCTTCCTTGATTTCTTTGAGCATTTCATCATCCATTTGTTCATTCTGGCCAGGCGGACGATAGTACACCCCCACTGCCATCGCCTTCCCCTTTTTACATGGAATTTCAATCCATAGAGATTCTACAGCAAATTTTGTTTCTTGCAAAACTTTAATCCTTTCTGACTCAATGCCCTCTCTAACATAGAGCGCAACCCCTCCACCAATTTGATCAGCTCTATCATTTCGATATAGTTTGTACCCAGGTATCACAGTGTCCCACTGGTTGTCCTCCTTCCACCATGTCTCTGATATTCCAATCATATCTAACCTCTCGTTTAGTGCTATATATTCTAACTCTCCCATCTTGTTTTGTAGACTTCTAGCATTTGCATACAAGCATTTTAGAGACTGTATTTTATTCATATTAATTTGGCTATTGGTAGACATGGGTAATTTGGGATCTTTAAGTTCTGTCTGCTCCATACTCGAGGGCATTTGGGCTACTTTACTCTTTTTTGGAACCTCTCTGCTTTTTGTAGTATCCTTCAAGGATACATTCTTCCGAACCATGCGCTCTTGGGCGACTGTCGGCTTTCCCCTATTATCTAGTTTAAAAGCTGCTCTATCTCCTTTTTAAAGGTTAATGCCAGCAGCCTGGTTCCATCCCGGTTAAGGTGAAGCCCATCCCTTCGGAAGAGCCCCTCCTTTCCCCAGAATGTTCCCCAGTTCCTAACAAATCCAAACCCCTCATCTCTGCACCATTGTCTCATCCACGCATTGAGACTCCGGAGCTCTGCCTGCCTATTGGGTCCTGCGCGTGGAACGGGAAGCATTTTGGAGAACGCTACCCTGGAAGTTCTGGATTTCAACTTCCTACCTAAAAGCCTAAATTTAGCTTCCAGAACCTCCCTACCACATTTTCCTATGTCATTGGTACCAACATGTACCAAGACAGCAGACTCCTCCCCAGCACTATCTAAGACCTTATCTAGGTGGCGTGTGAGGTCCGCTACCTTCGCACCAGGCAGGCATGTTACCAGGCGATCCTCACGTCCACCAGCCACCCAGCTAGCTACATGCCTAATGATCGAATCACCAACTATAACTGCTGTCCTAACCCTTCCCGCATGGGCACTTGGCCCTGGAGAAACCTCCTCGGTGCGAGAGGGGTTTACATCACCTGGAGGACAGGTCCTAGTTACAGGATCACTTCCTGCCACACCAGGGTGATGCTCTCCTGTCACGTGACCTCTCTCCTCCATGGCAACAGGGATGCTGCCAGACTGGAGGTGGGACTTCAGGACTATATCCCTGTAGGTCTCGTCTATGTACCTCTCTGTCTGTCTTATGTTTTCCAAGTCTGCTACTCTAGCCTCTAGAGAACGGACTCGTTCCCTGAGAGCAGAGAGCTCCTCGCACCTAGTGCACACGTAAGACCTCTCACCAGCTGGGAGAAAATCATACATGTGACACTCAATGCAAAAGACTGGAAAGCCCACATCCCGCTGCTGGACTGCTGTCTGCATCTTAGTTTTAAGTTTGTGTTTAGATCTTTAAGTTCTATATGTACTAAAGGGTGCAATGGATATTTATACCACTAAAACTGTACCTAAGAAGTTTAATATACCTTGTTCACCTGAAGCTTAATTAATCTCAGGTCCTTGGTGTATGACTGATTTGGGTAATGAGCTTCACCTGAGAGCACCTCCTGTCTTTTAAGTTGTGCAAGTACCTATAAAGCTGTGATTTTCCCAGGGGAGGGTGGGTGTGGGGAGGGAGGGAGGGATATAACACTTATTAAAAAAGGGCTGCTACACAGTACCTTGTCCTGTGCTGCTGAGGAAAACTATATTCTGATTTGATTTAAATTATAGCTCTTTGCTGCTACTAGGCTCTAACCTATTATGAAATTTAAACTACAAGCTCTCTGCTGGATTCTAAATTTAACCAGAAAGCTCTCTTCTGTGTTTTAATTTGAAACTAAAAGTACTTTGCTGATGCTAGGCCCTGAGTGACTATGAAATTTAAACTACAGCTGTCTACTGGGTATGAAAGGTAACCAGAAAGTTCTCTTCTGTGTTTTTAAATTGAATCTTAAACTGTTGCTACTAGGCCCTGACTGATTTAACAAAAAAAATAGTGGGTTCACAGATTAATTAGCTTTAAAAGAAAAAAAATTCCTTTCAGAAAAATTCCCAGAAGTATATACTCACAATTTCAGATTTCTCTCCAGAAGTAACAGCCCCCCTTTCCAGTCCTTCAAGACAGGGTCACAGAGCTCTGGTTGAGCTATTTATGCTTGTGCTGATGATGTAAGCAGTGACCTACTTCCTGGGTAATTAACAGTCCTTGCTTGGATAGAAGGAGTCTTTCAAAATGGCCTTTTGAACTGCCAGCTGGTGTTAACACCTATTGAAAAAGCTTCACAGGTTGCTTGCCCACTAGGTAGAAGGCCTCTTTGTAAAGGTCTCTAGAAGACTTTATATGCTGCTCAAGGAGAATTGACCTTGTTTTGCCTCTTGTGCTAAGCTATATTCTGATTTGATTTAAATTATAGCTCTTTGCTGCTACTAGGCTCTAACCTATTATGAAATTTAAACTACAAGCTCTCTGCTGGATTCTAAATTTAACCAGAAAGCTCTCTTCTGTGTTTTAATTTGAAACTAAAAGTACTTTGCTGATGCTAGGCCCTGAGTGACTATGAAATTTAAACTACAGCTCTCTACTGGGTATGAAAGGTAACCAGAAAGTTCTCTTCTGTGTTTTTAAATTGAATCTTAAACTGTTGCTACTAGGCCCTGACTGATTTAACAAAAAAAATAGTGGGTTCACAGATTAATTAGCTTTAAAAGAAAAAAATTCCTTTCAGAAAAATTCCCAGAAGTATATACTCACAATTTCAGATTTCTCTCCAGAAGTAACAGCCCCCCTTTCCAGTCCTTCAAGACAGGGTCACAGAGCTCTGGTTGAGCTATTTATGCTTGTGCTGATGATGTAAGCAGTGACCTACTTCCTGGGTAATTAACAGTCCTTGCTGTCCTCCTCCCCTTTCTCCTCCTCCTCTTAATCCCTTGCCCACTCCTCCTCCTTCTCCTACTCTGCTCTCTTCTCAGTGTGTCCCCCCTCTTTCCCATCATTGGTCCTCCTTCGAGCCCATTTCTGCCTCCACCCTTTCCAAGGTCTTTCACTCCGTTCGCAAAACCTCTTGTCCCTCTGATCCCGTTCCCTCTCGTTGGTTACTGGATCCCTCGTTGGCTCTTTCCCCTTATCTTCTCTCCATCATCAATAATAGCCTATCCACTGGTATCTTCCCCACTCCTTGGAAACACGCTATCATCCGCCCTGTCCTGAAAAAGAGCTCCCTTGACCCATCCTCCCCTTCTAATTGGCGTCCCATTTCCAACCTTCCGTTCCCCTCCAAGCTCCTAGAAAAACTTGTCTTTTCCCAGCTATCCTCACATCTTGAAGCTTCACTCACCCTGCACCCTCTTCAATCTGGCTTCCGCCCCGGCTATAGTACTGAATCTGTTCTTCTTTCTCTCCTTAATGAGCTCCACTCTGCCCACGACCGCGGTCTTTTCACCATTGCTGTCTCACTTGATCTCTCTGCCGCGTTTGACCTCGTTGATCACCGTACCCTCCTTTCACGCCTACTTGATGCGGGTCTTTCCGGCACTGTGCTTCACTGGTTTCAGTCCTTTCTCTCAGGTCGTTCTTTTTGTGTGTCCTCTGGTCCCCTCTCTTCACCTTCCACTCCCCTCCTTTGTGGTGTCCCACAGGGGTCTGTTCTTGCCCCCCTCTTGTTCAATGTCTTTTTAGCCCCTCTTGCTCTCTTAGTACAACAACAGGGTATATCTGCACACTACTATGCCGATGATATTTTTCTACTCTATCATACAAACTCTGCTTCCCCTGACATTTCACCTCTCAATAACTGTCTCTCCACTGTGGCTTCCTGGCTCTCCTCTAACTTCTTGCACATTAACCTCACCAAGACCTCAGCTATATGGTTCACCGCTGGCAGTCCTGCTCCTTCTCTTTTCCCTGTGCTTTCCTCTTCTCCCATCCCTCTTGTCTCATCCTTACGTTACCTAGGCGTTACCCTTGATTCCTCCTTGTCTTTCAAAGCTCATATTTCTTCTGTCGTCCAACGCTGCTTCTCTACCTTACGCCAACTTCGCTCCGTTCGCCCTTTCCTCTCTTTCTCGTCCATGACCACCCTCCTCCTCTCGCTCATTGTCACCCGTCTTGACTATTGCAATGCTTCCCTGGCCGGTCTTCCCCAGTCCCAATTGCAGCACCTTCAGAGAGTTCACAACACTGCAGCTCGCATTCTCACCTGCTCTTCTCATTTCGATCACGTCACTCCTCTTCTCATACGACTACACTGGCTTCCTGTTCCTTTCCGTATCCAATACAAGGTCCTCACTTTTGTTCACAAATCTATTCACTCAGGTACCCCTCTCTATCTCGCAGACCAGATTCACCTCCACACTCCCCACTGTTCTCTCCGTTCTATCCACGCTAACCGTTTGCTCCTACCCTCCCCTTCACAAGCTCACCTCGAATCCACCCGCTCCTCCGCCTTTTACTTCCTTGGACCCCATCTCTGGAATTCGCTTCCCCCGGACCTCCGCCTGGAACTTTCCCTGAAAACCTTTAAGAACCGTTTGAAGACCTACCTTTTCTGTCTTGCGTTTGATCTTCCCCCACCTCCCTCCCCTCTCCCCCCCCCCTGCTGATTTCTTGTAGTCCCTATTTTTGTTATCTCAGCTTTCTCTTTAGCCCTTTCCTTTTTCTCTTAACTATCCTATCATATATTTGCCGTTCCTTTCCTTTTCCTTGCAGCCTTTTTTTGTACATTGTGCACCACTCTGACGCAATTGCATTGAGCGGTATATTAAGTCTCAAATAAAGATAAAGATAAAGACTCCCATCAGCTCTTCAATGTTCCTCTTCTGCTGTTCTTGCTGGTGGGATCCAGGGACTCCCACCAGTTCTTTGGTGCTCCTCCTCCTTTCTTCTTTCCTTGTGAGATCTCGGGACTCCCACCAGCTTTTCAGTGCCCCTCCTCTGTTTAATAACCATATTGATTACAGTAACACTTATTTTTTTCTTAAATTAAAATTTGTTAGAGTTTCTTTAGGATTTTTCTAAAAATTTCTTTTAAACTTTTCTTAAACATTTCTGATCAGTAATTATGTTTAAGCTAAATATGCATGCATAAATAGGAATGCATTTAGATATGAAGTCAATAATGGGCACCAAATGATTTTCTTCTTGAAGACTTTCTTTCTTTCTTTAAATGCAGCTGTAAATCAGTCTTGAACCCTGCTTTTATTCATGCACATCTAAAGTTGGAATTTTCACAACAGTCATCAGGAATTCCTAATCTCCTAAGCTTAAAAAAATCAATAAAAAATATGATCTTCCTTTCACTCTAAATCTACCGAAATCTCAAAGTTAGTGCTTCCTAATAGATTTTTCAGGATACCTATATACTGTAAAACTATGTAGCCATTTCAAAATAAAATCAAAATGTAAGTGCGTCCTTAACAAATATGCATGTACTAAAGCAATATCTTCCATTTACTCATTAATGTACAGTAACACACTCTGAGGCACGTTTACTGAAGTAACATAGTATATGATGGCAGATCAAGACCAGTATGGTCCATCTAGTTTGCCCATTAAGGTGGCTAGAGTGGTTGTAACTGCAGTTCCGTGCAGGTCACCCCCTCCCCCCTCTATTAAAAGATATTTAAGTTTGCTTAGATATCATCCTATTGCTATAAAGGGATCTACTTGACTTCCATTGAATGCCATTTTGAATTCTATCACTGTGTTTGCCCCCACTACCTTCATTGGGAGGGCATTCCATGCATCTACCACCCTTTCAATGAAAAAATACTTCCTAATGATGCTTTTAAATTTATCGCCTTGCGACTTCATCATATGCCCTCTAGTTTTATAGCTTTCCCTTCTTTGAAAAAGGTTTATTTGTTCACTGATATCATTTAAGTATGTAAAACTCTGTATCACATCTCCCTTGTTCCTCCTCTCCTCTAGGATATATATATTTAGGTCTTCAAGTCTTTTCTCATACATCTTCTGGCGCAGGCTCCAAATCATTTTGGTTGCCTTCCTCTGGACCGTTTCAAGTCTTTTTATATCCTTTGTGAGATATGGTCTCCAAAACTGAACATAATATTCCAAGTGAGGCCTAACCAATGACTTGTATAGGGACATTAATACCTCTCCTTTCTGCTGGTTATTCCCCTCTGTATGCAGCCCAGCATTCTACTGGCTTTGGCTACTGCCTTCTTGCATTGTTTTGCCACCTTGAGATCCTCAGACCCTAGCACTCCGAGGTCTCTCTCCTGATCCGTGCATGCCAACCTATCTCCCCCTATTGCATACATTTCCTTTGGATTTCTACATCCCAAGTGCATGACTCTGCAATTCTTCGCTAAACGTGTGCACTCAAAGGCACATTTTACAAATGACATCCCAGTGTAATCTGGGACAACCAAGCCAGAATGTCTGAAAAGAAAAGGAGGCGCATCCAAGTTCAAGAATGATTTCACAAATGTAGATGTGACCAATATGAATGCCTACAGGACTGTCTACATAGACATCCCCACAATAGTATTTAAGACTGGAGATGTCTAATAGCTTAATGGTTAGAGTAGTGGACAGAAACTAGGATTCAAATCCCACTGCTGCTCTTTATGGTCTCGGGCAATCCACTTAATCCTCCATCTTCTCTGTGCCCTCTGTATGTTTTGCAGCCAAAACAAGCACTTTCCCAATGCTTATTCATGCCTGGAGCAGGTCTAAACTTTGACGGGGTCCCTGACATTTCTGTAATTGAGCAGGATGTCTACGTTTATTGCACCGCCCCAGACACGCCTCTGCCTTTTTGGATGTCACCATACCAGAGATGTCTTTAAAAAGTCATTTGTAAAATGTCTCCAAAAGCTTCTCCTTGATTTGGATGTCTAAGTCACAACTAAGGCTTTTAGGGATATGTTTACTAAACTCCGGTAATGTTCCCCACGTTAAGTTCCCCGGTAATGTTACAGATGCCCATATAAAGGAGTGGACAGTGCATCGGTAAAGCAAGCCATGTCAGATAACGCACTTTACAAGGCGCATAATGCGCGGTACAGTGCGCCATGGATTCGCCATGCAAGAACACCACAGCTGACAGCAAGCAGCAGCGCGTCCGAAGGGGTTGCAAGCCAAGGTGCGCTGACAGTAGAAGACGTGCTGAGGGATGTGCAGACATGGTGCCACATGAAAAACAGATCCGTAGGTGTAAGGCCATAGACCACAGGCAGCTGATATCGCAGTCTGTAATGGGGACGTGAGCCACAGGTAACACATGCACACACACTATGAAATGGTGTGCAGTGAACCCAGCATGCAGAGGTGTAAACAATGGTGATGAAAAGAGCATCAGGGGTCGGTCTGAAGGGCCATCTGTGTGGATGGTGTGTGTATAAGGGCAAAATGGGCAGGGGACCCAAAAAGGAGTAAGAGGGAAATTGAACCGGTACACTGAAGAGCCCAAACACAGCTCATTGACACCAATACCAGACCACTGAGCCACCTGCCCACCCAGACAACCCAAAGAAAGGGAGCATATGTAACAGCTAGCATGTGACAGATAGGCTGCATGGAAGGGACAGTGCAGTGTACAGTGAAGAGAGGGAAGGGTGTATGGAGAAGGGACAAAGCCAGAGCCACGGTATGGTAAGGAGAGCAGAAGAAATGAAAATAAACCTGTGGGACCCAAACCCACAGCCTATGTTGGTTCAACGCATGTCTGCAACCACTATCTCAAACAACCACAACAAGCACAATGCAAATTTGTTCCATGGCCAAATGGCCATCGTGTCTGCTAGATTAACACGCAATAGTGCATCCTATGCATAATGCATCCTATGTGCGTTGCAGAGGACATGTGTAGCAGGGCGTCTGACACGCAGCGCGCACAATAACGTGCGTGACGTTACAGAGCTTTCTACGTGCCTTATGAGATATGTCTAGGCACCTTAGCATATGTGGGTAGATTATGGCATGCAACAACACACGTCCCGAACAGACATCATGCACGTTATTGTGCCCGCTGCAACACACATAGACCGTAACACGCGTAGGATGCAACACGTGTACGCCATAATAGACTACCTGTCCATTGCCCATCCCCTGTGCTCCCACCAGTTCTAGGGCTACAGCTGTACCCCAACCCCCAACCATGGTCTGACATTCACCAGCAGCCGGCAGAGTCAGACTGTATGTGCTGCACCACGCCAGGTGTCCCAGCCATACATGAACTAACCGCGGACACTCCGCTAGCCAGTCTATCCTGCATGTTCATAGTGGAACTATGTGCACCCAGACTTGGGTTGTATGGCACAGGCACCCAGCAGGTGCCCCAGTGACTGGCCCCCAGCACACATATATCACCTGAGACAGATACTATGTAGCACTATGTGGGAACATAGCCGTGCATCGTCACCGTTTGGTCAGTGTGACAGTGCCCTAACAGCAAGACTGCGCTGTGGCCACCTTGTCCATGCAGGTGGTGGTTGGGCACTACAATGCCCCAGCCATTGCCCTACACCCTCTGCAGATGCATCCTGCCCAGTCTGCCCTGCCTGGGCCATACCCACAATACCTTGCTCCTCATTATGCACATTTGCAGGCTAACGTTGGTAATAGTGGGACATTGTTGGCCCAGTGAGGTATAGGCAGCCACGAAACAATGGATAGGCATACACACACACCTATTACAGCATTGTGCACAGATAGGGGTGGTTGGCAACCCTGCCCGCCACACTGGTCCTGATCACAGTGCCGACATTGCCAGATTGTGCAAGGGTTAGAAGTAGTGCTCCGGTGGTGACTGTGTCTCTGTGCTGGGGCCAACAGCCTGCCTCTGCATTGAGCTTTGGATAGTGGAGCCCATATGAGTGTGTGTTTGCACCCCTTTTGGCCGCTGCTTTGTTGATGTTGTATCTGCATTGTAGGGTAATATATAAGAACATGCTCTGCAGGATCCACAGCTGGGACCTGAACCTGTGATCCTCTGCTCTGGGACACACTGGCTGTGTGCACTGCACCACACTGTTACCACAGAAGCACAGCAGTCCCTGGGGCTACCTTTACCTCTCCCTAGCCAGACCTTTTCTGTTGCACTGCACACCACATACTGGTACAGGGCATGGCCTGGGTGCACTACAGGCAGGTGCCACTGCCCCCTCCATCACCAGCACATGCCCCCCTACCATGCTGCCTGGCCATATGCTGTCGGTGCTGGTAGTGCGCAGTCCCAGGCCATCCACTGTACAGGTAGGCAGTCACCTAGGAGGCGGGGTCTGGGGTGGGGAGGCATACATGGACATCCCCACATCCCCCCCATCACCGCCTACCAGTATTATGCCCCTTCCACATGGGGGAGGGATGGCTGGGGGATGTCAGGTCAGTTCCCTAGCAACTATTGGCTAGGGTGGCCCAGGAAGATGTAGGTGGAGTGTGTTTGGCCTTGGTCAGCTGCTGTCTTGCAGATTTCCAGTTTCTATGTTCCTATGGCCCACCTAGGTGACGCCTAGTCCACCCTGTGCCCCAACTTCCCCCACTACATGTCCCGCCTGCAGCCCCCTATGCTTCATTTGCACCATCGCCATAGTGACCTTTCATACTTGAGCACTATGCTGTTGTTGCACATGGATCACTACTATCACTTTTCTTGGGCTCCCTGCCTATATTGTACATTGCTGACGCTTAAATGGCTTCACCCTCCGGCATATCTGCAGCTAACGACAGATTTTCAGTACTGGTAATGTTCAGCCCTTCAGTACCCCGCGTTAGTGCTGCAGGAGCTTCTCCCCACCCACTCCCCGCCCATTGACCCCTTCTCTCTGTCCTCTGCGGAATTTACCCTTAACGCGCATTAATGTAGCCACTGCTACATTAACACGGTTTAGTAAACATACCCCTTAGTGTGCATTTAGAGTAAAAAATAATGCATGGTAAGTGCAATGGTCCCACTCTAACTGATGGGGGCATACCCAGCATATCCCCCTGCAGTTGCCATCCTGCAAAGTACTTCACCTTACTAAAACTGCAATTGTAATGTGCATGGGTACTGAGGTGGCATTAAGTGCACCCCTACTAACTGCAGCATTGACAATTAGCACCTGTTAATTATCCCCTTGCTAATTGCAATATATAGTGAATGCCCACTCTACCCCTATCTTGCTCAGTCCCTGCCGCATTGCATGATAAGCAGTCAGCACAGGATATTTACAGTATTGGCTGTTTTAGCACATGGTACCAGTTACCATGGTCCTGCTCTAACCACTTAGCACATGCTAAACCCCCCTGTAAACATTAATATCTTTTAAAAATTGTGCTGAGTTAGTAAAAGCAGAATTACAAATTGGTTTATTCCCACTCACTCCTTCCAATTCAGGGTCTTTGTTTTACAGGTACGCCAGTATATAATGGAGATCATTTTAGAAACTCTATTCATGCTTTGGACTTTCAAAAACAGGAATAGGGAAGTTCAAAGCCCAGAGACACCTCAGAGTCATTTTAGGAGCCAGACAGTGTGAGGACGTCTGAATCTGAAGAAAGGCATGGCCAGGGTATTCCCAGGAACCTGGAGTTATCCCAAGAACAGGGACATCCCTGTCCGATCACAGAGATGTCTGGTGTCACGTCTAACCCTAGGCCTGCTCCAAGGAATGAACAAGCATTTGAAAAGTGCCTGTTTTAGCTGAAAAACATCCAGAGAATGTTAGAAAGAAAGCGCTCTCATCATAATGTCAAGAACAGCAGCAGCTCTGTTCCTGTCCATTAGGCTATTCTAGACAGCCAGCGTATGGAATGCTGTTCTGGGGATGTCTAGGTAGACGCCCCTGCACACATCTACACTATATCGGACACATCCAGGTTGGGAAATCATGTCAGCACATGGACATGCCTGAAATTTTTTCAGATGTTCAGGCTTAGACATTCCAAATTGCACTTGGATGAATCTTCTAAAATTCCCCTCTCTATGTCTGGAATAGGCTACCTGAGTTTGTTCGTTGGGCTCTATCTCTGGTCCTATTCAACTGCACACTCAAAACCCACCTCTTCGAGGCAGCTTTTGGATCCTAACTTCCTTATTCTACTGTTTAACATTCTTCTGTGTTTTAGCATTTCCCTTAAACTACCATAGCCTGCTATTTGTTCTGCTTTCTATCTTGAATTGATTGTAAGCTCTTTCTTCTATGTGTTTGTGTACAGGGCTTTGTATGCCTTGTAGTTTTATACAAATGATTAGTAAACATTCTATTCCTACAGAAAATGCAAAGTCAATTAACCAACCTTACTGCTAGGTATCTCCACATACTTTACGTGAATTCAAGCAACATTTTCAGGTTTGGTGAATCAAGGAATTTTAAGAATGAGCAACAGCCCATGGGCTTCGCCACCAGCAGTAGAGATTATTTACAGTATATGCAATAATGAGCTAACACTTCATTTGAATCCCCACAGAAATCCTTTTGGTTGTTACTAATTACAACAAACGAAAGGTGGAGTCATGCTGTGGTGTCACATAAAGGAAAAGTGGTAGTTGATTAAGTCGTGTATTGTGGGTACTGTGGCCCTGTGATGGGGGGTGCTGAAACCTTCGCCTGCCATATAGCTGACAGTTTACACTACTCGTCTCTTTTTTTTGAAGGTGTGAATAAACAGGTAGATAAAGGTGAGCTGGTTGATATAGTGCATCTGGATTTTCAGAAAGCCTTGAAAGGCCCCTCATGAAAGACCCTTGGCAAAATTAAAAAGTTATGGGATAGGAAGCAGTGTACTATTGTGGATCAGGAATTGGTTAAGAGATGGAAAACAGAGAGTAAGGCTAAATGGCAGATTTTCTCAATGGAGAAGGTGAAAAGTGGAGTACCCCAGAGATCTGTGTTGGGCCCGCTAATTTTTAATATATTCATAAATGACCTGGAAATGGGAATAATGAATGAGGTGATCAAATTTGTAGATGACACCAAATTATTCAAAAAACACAAGAGGATTGTGAAAAGGTTTAAGAGGACCTTGATAAATTGGAAGTCCGGGCATTCAAATTTAATATGGGCAAGTGCAAAGTTTTGGGAAGAACAACCCAAACTATGGCTATAGAATGCAAAGCTCCAAATTAGGAACCACCAGTTAGGAAAAGGATAATACATTGAAACTCTCTGCTCAGGGTGCACCCGCAGCCAAGAAAGCAAATAGAATGCAAGGAATCTTAAGAGAAGGAATGGAAAATAAAACCAAGGATATTATAATGCCTTTGTATCATTCCATGGTGTGACTGTAGCTTGAATATTTTGTGGAATTCTGGTCACCATATCTTATAAAGGACATAGCAAAATTAGAAAAAGATACAGAGAAGAGCCACCAAAATGGTAAAGGGGATGGAGGGACACCCCTATGAAGAAACGTGTAATCAAACGTGTAATCAAACGTGTAATCAAACTCTGGAATCTGTTACCGGAGGATGTAGTAAGGGCTGTTAGTATAGCTGGGTTTAAAAAAGGTTTGGACAAGTTCCTGGAGGAAAGGTCCATAAACCACTATTAAAAAGGGACCCAGGATATCAATGCTTGACCCAGTACAAGCATTGTGGAACCTGTGTCTTTTGGGGATATTGCTAGGTACGTATGACCTAGATTGGCCACTGTTGGAAACAGGATACTGGGCTTGATGGACCTCGGTCTGACCCAGTATGGCATGTCTTATGTTCTTATGTTCTTATGAAAGGCTTAAAAGGTTAGGGCTCTTCAACTTTGAAAAGAGACGGCTGAGGGGAGATTTGATAGAGGTCTGTAAATGAATGGAGTGGAATGAGTAAACGTAGATTGTTTTTTATGACATCAAAAAGTAGAAAGACAAGGGAACATGCAATGAAGCTACAATGTAACCTATTTAAGACTAATAGGAGAAAATATTTTTTCACTCAGTGCGTAATCAAACTCTGGACTTCGTTACCGGAGGAAGTAGTAAAAGTTGTTAGTGTAGCTGGGTTTAAAAAAGGTTTGGACAAGTTCCTGGAGGAAAAATCCATAATCCAAAGAGGACCAGGGAAATCCACTGCTTACTCCAGAATAAGAATGTGGAATCTGTGTACCTTTTTGGGAATATGAGAGGCACTTTTGACCTGGGTTGGTCGCTGTTGGAAACAGGGTACTGGGCTTGATTGACCTTGGTCTGACCCGGTATGGCATTTCATATGTTCTTAGTATGTCATGAATCCCAGTAACTGAAGATTTTAGCTGCTGCAAGTTTTTGGAGTTTTTTAAACTATTTTTTATACTGCTTTATCCTTCAATCAAACTGTTTACATTACAACTCAACATTATACATAGAACATTTAATCAGTATAAAATGCTTAAACAGGAGAGGGGGAAGAGTAGGTAGTAACAGGATTAACTGTCCAGTGTCATGTGTGCATGATATAACTATATTCAGTTAAGTATGTAGTATTAAAGGTGAGTTGTTGTCAATGGCTGGTGGATTGGATCTTGTCGTTGGTCAGGTGGTTAAGTGATGTGTCCCAGGTGGGTTGTGTAGAGAAGAGTTTTCAATTTCTTTCTGAAGCCTTTAATGTCCGTAGTTGCTCAGATGTCATCTGGGAGCGAGTTCCAGACAGAGTGGCAGAGCATAAAGCGAAAGCGCTCTTCCAAATCTGGATTAGTTATTCCTATGGTATCAATGGGGTGTGATAATCATATGTTTGTTGTTATTTCTCCTGGGTTGGCTGCTTGTGCCTCTTTTTATGTTGTCTTGTAGGATGTCAGCTGAGGATTGCTGGATGATTTTGAATATATCTAAGGTTGATTTGTAACTGATATGGGAGTGGATTGGGAGTCAGTGTAACTGATCAAGTATGGGGATGATGTGTTCTTGTTTCGGTGTTCCTGTGATGAGTCATGCTGCCGTATTTTGTGTTATTTGAAGTGGCATGATGGTTTGCTTTGGGAGCCCTTGATAGAGCGAGTTGCAGTAGTCAAGTGTTGGGGTGATGATTGCCTGGCAGATGGTGTGGAAGTGATCTTGGTCCAGAATTAGTTTAGCCTCCTGATTACCTGAAGTGATTTTGCAAAGTCTTCCTGTATCCCCAGAATTTCCCTTGGAGGATGACCACTCACATCTGCCTGCTCACTGGAGTTGCAGGCCTTTTCAAGCACCATTCTGTCACATGACCTGGCCTCCTCACCATTCTGCCCTTCTTCCTTATAATAGTCTGTAATCCAACCAGATTTCCTGCCTGCATTCCATGTCTGTCTGGTAGACATTATGTCCAGGGACTGGAGAGCACCTTCTATAGCTGGGTAGGGCCACATGGATAGAGACTGGAATGTTTTTTTTGTCAGAACCACACATGGAGCTTCAGCAAGAAGCATTTGTCTCCATTTAGGCTCACTGGCATCCCCAAATCTGCACTTTGAAGATCTGTCAGATTCCCAATGGGAGAGGTTTATACAATCTGTACAAGATTTGGCACTATATAGAATTAATTGTTCACCGACCCACTTGAAGGGGCATGAATTAGATCTATTATTAACTTTACTTAGCAGCTAAAGAATAACAGAATCTCTAATTTGGTCAGATCATTATCACCTGTTTAATTTCATGCTAATTTGCATGAAATTAAAGCAGTATTTCAACACATCAGTCAATGACAATGTTCATCCAGGTGGGAGGGGAGGGGAGTCGTCCTGGAGATATCATGTTCTGACAGAATACTCTTTGACCACCATTTTATTCAATATTTTGCAGAAAGAAAAACAGGCTATAAAGGGTTTTTTTTAATATTCAAAGCCAGTTATATGTTCACTGCTGCTAGTGAAGCTATAACTAACCTCTCTATATAGTTTCAAAAATTATCCAGAGGAAGGCACATTTTACAGAGGACGCCCAAATGCAATCTGGGACATCAAAGCCAGAATGTCTGGGGAAAAAAAAGGCTGAAATGAGAAAGAAGAGCAGATCTCATGGGGGGGGGGGGGAACTCTCCCAAGGAGCAAACCTTCCTTTTAGTAGAATTTTTAAAATTGTTTTTGAAGGTAAGTAGGCATGAAAATTTAAAAGTCTTATTCAAAATGCAAGCACTCAGTTTATAACCCCCAAGGAGCTAATGATGAGGTACCGGTATCCAGAAGAACCGACGTGGACCCCGTTTCAAGCACAAGTTCTCATCTGGAAGAGCTCTGCCTCAGGTAATTAAGAGAACCTTGTCCTCCACTGTAAATGTATGCATTCAAACTTTCAGTCCACAAAGTGATTGAGTACTGCTCCACATATATAGCGCCTATAGAGCTTGACGTCAAAACCAGTTGAAGTTGTTGTTCCGCCCACATTACCTTGAATGGCCCAACCATGGGTGGAACAACTTCAACTGGTTTTGATGTCAGATGCCGTAGGGGCTATATATGTGGAGCAATACTCAATCGTTGGAAAAAAGATGGCTGAGGGGAGATATGATAGAGATCTATAAATTAATGAATGGAGTAGATCGGGTAAACATAAATTGGCTGTTTACTCCATCAAAAAGTAGAAAAACTAGGGGACATGTAATGAAGCTACAATGCAACCCATTTAAGACTAATCAGAGAAAATATTTTTTCAATCAATGCGTAATCAAACTCTGGAATTCGCTACCGGAGGATATAGTAAAGGTTGTTAGTGCAGCCAGGTTTAAAAAAGGCTTGGACAAGTTCCTGGATCCATACACCATTATTAAAGAGGATCCGGGAAATCCACTGCTTTCCCCGGGACAAGTATTGTGGAATCCGTGTGCCTTTTTGCGAACCTGCCAGGTAGTTGTGACCTGGATCAGCCACTTTTGGCAACAGGATACTGGGCTTGATGGACCTTAGTCTGACCCAGTATGACATTTCTTATGTTCTTATGTTCTTGCACCACCTGCAAACCACATAAAAAATAGCGATTGTGATATTCAGCAGTATTACCTGGTTAGTGCCACTGAATATCCTCACAGACTGCCTCGAAAATGGTGTGAATATCACTGCTGACCAGATAGTAACACCAATCACCAGCATCAGTTATCGAATAAGCTCTGGCACTGAATTCCCAGATTTAGTTTCAGCGGCAGCAGCTAGGAGATTTAAAAATGCTCACCACCATGACTGAATATCAACCTCTTAGTATTTAAAAGTATGATGTCCAACTATACATTTTGAAAGGATAATTGGGTGAGTGGTGGTATTGAGATGATCATGATTGTTGAATTTAATCAAACCCTGAAGGAGAGGACGTAGGCTGAAGGTTTGCTTAGGATGCCCAATACCCCTACACCAGCCCTGCATGAGCAGAGTCTAAAGCTCAAGGGGTTTATTGCTGCAGCAACAGCTAGTGACAGGGTAAAAAATGCACAGGGTAAAAAATGGGGAATTTCTAACCTGCAATTTTTTTTCTGAGGGTAGCATGATACAGCTTCATTTCTTTCTTGCTGTTTGAAGATATGGGTACCATCTTTGAAAGGGAAATTGTCAAGGTTATTTCTGTGGCTAAAATGTACTTTGCCAAAATAAATTGACCTTCTGAAAATTGCCCACCTTGTGTATAGTTAAAAGCATGCACATAGTTTCACAGTGCATGTACTTTTTATTTGGGGGACACATTTTCAGGGGCAATGCTAGGGCAGGGCTTGCAAAAAGCAAGCACACTATTTTAGTAGACAAAAATGCTCAAAAAAAGGAGATGGACGCTTTCACAGCAGTCAGGTAAAAAATACCCATGGACTTTGTAGCTATGCTGCCACGATGAAAATTGCCCTGTAAAACCATATGGTATTGTGGTTTGGGAGTGTGAGACAGCTATTTCTTTGCCTGTAAGCAGTTCAGTAGTGTTTGTTTTTCCCTCCCAGATGCACCTGTCTCTAATCTTTGTATGCAGATTGTTGCTCCAGTTAACCAGCTTACCTGGGAATTTGTATAAAAGGAGTCAGTTAGTGCTTTCCATTAAAAAATACAAAACTAATCCTAGCCATAATTGTGATAAATTGTAGGTCATTTTTAAACAGAGCAAATAAAATGAAGCTAAAAGTTAAAGAATGTAAACTCTTGTTACATATTATTCCCCAAGCCTTTCATAGCATGAAGAAAAAGCTGCAGACTGCTGTTCTGTAGCAGGATAGTGGTTATCTGGTCTTTTGCATTGAGTGTCAGATGGGGAGTGCACAGTTCTCTTGTCTCTAAAGGAATGGGCCTCATCTCTTGAGCAGAGGTTGACAGGTGAAGGTGCATTTTAAATCTTCGCATAATGTGCCCATGCATTTAACGTTCATGCACATGCCCTTTTTGCTGTTGACCATGCTGGGAATGAAATGCAAGCCCTACACTGCTGACTTCAAACTAAAAGTCATTGTGAGAGCAGAAGAAACAAGCAACAGCAGCAAGAGAGTTCAAGGTTGGAGAGACGTCCATTCACAAATGGAGAAAGGAGATAAAGAAGCTTGAGAATATCAACCCTCGCAAACGTGCACATCGTGGGCCCAAAGCAAAATGGTCTGAACTGGAGAATGACTTGAGAGATTGGGTTCTTTCTTAGAGAGCACAAAATCAAGCTAGCTCCACTGTCGCAATTCAGATCAAAGTGAAGCTTCTGGCAAATGAATGAGGAATCATTGATTTCAAAGAGGGTTTCACCTGGATTTCTAGATTCATGAAAAGAAATGGACTTTCAGTGAGAATGGAAACCACTGTAGGCCAGTGAATTCATCTCCAAAGAAATCTCTGAACATGGTATCTCTGCAATGTACGTTAAAAATATGGACGAGATTCCATTGTCTGTCAACATCCCTGCCACCAGAATTGTAGCTGCTTCAGGTACGAAAACTGTAGCCATTACAACCACTGGGCATGAGAGGTCCTGCTTCACTGCACTTCTTGGATGCACTACGAGTGGGGTGAAATTAAAGCCCATATCAGTGTTCAAGAGCGTTACCATGCCCCGCGAAAAGCTGCCCACCAGTGTGGTTCTCCATTGCACTAGGAAGGGATGAATGCACTGCGACCTTATGATAGTATTCAGATACTGAAGATACTGAAGATGAAAGTGAAGATGCAGATAGCAGTGACGATGACATTGCTTCAGAAATCACAGAAGAGCATCTGCAGTTGGTTCTTAGTTACTTCAATGACAATGAGGAGGGAATGGACTTTGAAGGGTTCGAGGAGTCAGATATTGATGAGTGAACTGGAAATGGCAGAGTCTAATTTAGTCTTATTTAGTCTCATTGAAATTCAGCAGTTCAGAAATAAATAAGTTATTAAGAAATTAAAAATGACTCCAAGCTTCTTTTTGAGTTGTGTCCATAATTACGTATATAATGTGCTCACGCATATAATGCCCTGGGGGGGGGGGGCACAGGTTGAATGTAAAATGCATATTAAATGTGCGTTATATGCATGAAAATACGGTAAAGGTTCAGACACATGGGACACGCAGGGAGATGGATGATTTCAGAAACATGCACAGATAGATGACTGAAGAAACATACCAATTTTGATTCCTTTTTTCTGAACTCAAAAACCCAGGAATGCCCTTGACAAGACAGCCCCTTTGAAGGAATTATATCCTAAAAGAAGAATTCGCCATCCCTGGTATAGTACTGAGCTGAGAACTTTAAAATAGGATCTTAGATTAGCAGAAAGGAATTGGAGGAAGGATATCACAGAAAACAACTGGCTAGCTTATAAGAAGCTGCAATCCGAGTATATGGGGAAAGTAACACCAGCAAAGAAAATCTATATATGCACTCTCATTAATAAGCATGAGAACTATTCCCATCAATTATTTCAGCTATTACATAAACTTTCACCACTTACAAGGTCAGTTAACAAGCACATTATTAGCTTCTCTCTGGATCAATATGCAGTGTCCCTAATTGGGAAAGTCTAAAACTTTCAATCTTCTATTCAAGCCTGTGCTTCTCAGATCCTCGATATGGCTGGATATGGCCAAGCAAAGTTGCTCCTGGTGTAAGTGGGCAACGCTGACTTCTTTCCATTTACAAACGTTATTTAATTTAGAAAAACTCATTCATTCTATGAATTCTTCTACTTCATCCTTGGATCCGATTCGTAATTCCTTAGTAAAAGAATTGTTTTTTTTATTTCTGTCACACCATTCTTGTCTTAATCAATCAGAGT
Source organism: Ichthyophis bannanicus (assembly GCA_033557465.1). Classification (NCBI taxonomy): domain Eukaryota; kingdom Metazoa; phylum Chordata; class Amphibia; order Gymnophiona; family Ichthyophiidae; genus Ichthyophis; species Ichthyophis bannanicus. Next base: position 760,578,894 of record CM066035.1, read on the forward strand.
CTGCTTCAGGGTATTATTTCTTTTGTTTGGAAGAAATCTTTAATTCATCCATTACTGAAAAACCTCAGATTTCTTGACATTCTACTCAACAGTATTTATTTATTTATTTAACAAGTTTTTTATACCACCTTTTCCTTCAATCAAAGCGGTTACAAAGACATACAAAGGTTATACAAAAGCAAGGGAAACATGCACTGCTTTAACACTGGTAACCCGGAAGCCCTCCTCGCCTCCATTCCCCGATTTGACACCCTCCAATCCTGTTTCCCCCCCCCCCCAATAACTTCACCAACTCAGTAATATTTGGTACAAACTTTTGGTCGCAGCTTTATTTAAAACCTGTACAACCGGCCCAACACGGGCCTAAGATAACAATTGAACAAAACCCAACCCCGCACCCCTTTACCGGAGGATGCCCCCCCACCCGCCATCTTAGTAGCAAGGCGGAGCATCCTCCTCCCCCCCAAACCCCGCCGCCTGCCTCGCCATCCTAGTAGCAAAGGCCGGCTCCCACCCCCCCGCTACCGGGCCGAGACCCCCAACCGGGCTGTCTCGCCCCACCCGGGGTAGCACTTCGCCCCCAGTGATTTTAAACCTTTTCAAGCCCGCGCCGCTCCTGCGAGCGCTGGCTCTGTACCCCGCCACCCCCACCAGCTGCAACATCCCGACAAACCAAAACCATGGGCGGGCGGGCGGGAACGCGACCGGTACGCGAGGAGCCGCGGCCAGAAGGAGATGGCCACGCGGCTCCTCGCGAACAGCACCGCCCACCCCATGTCATGCGGGCCAATGAAATCGCTCCGACGGCGCGCCGGAGCGATTTCAAGTGCCTCGCACCGCCCCCTCCCCCCCCGACGCACCCCCCCTTTTACCCGGCACGTTGGATGCCGCGGCCGGGCCCGGGCCCAGGTTACTGTCGGCCGCGGGACCCGGCCCGCGGCCTCGGGCATTAACACTGGTAACCCGGAAGCCCTCCTCGCCTCCATTCCCCGATTTGACACCCTCCAATCCTGTTTCCCCCCCCCCCCAATAACTTCACCAACTCAGTAATATTTGGTACAAACTTTTGGTCGCAGCTTTATTTAAAACCTGTACAACCGGCCCAACACGGGCCTAAGATAACAATTGAACAAAACCCAACCCCGCACCCCTTTACCGGAGGATGCCCCCCCACCCGCCATCTTAGTAGCAAGGCGGAGCATCCTCCTCCCCCCCAAACCCCGCCGTCTGCCTCGCCATCCTAGAAGCAAAGGCCGGCTCCCACCCCCCCGCTACCGGGCCGAGACCCCCAACCGGGCTGTCTCGCCCCACCCCGGGGAGCACTTCGCCCCCACTGCTTGTAAACCAGGTCAAGCCCGCGCCGCTCCTGCGAGCGCTGGCTCTGTACCCCGCCACCGGTGCGAGGTAGGCACTATCCTCGCACCGCCCCCACCATAAAGCTGCGACCAATCATTTCCAGCGCTTCCTGCCAATCATTAAGCAATAAGTCCTGACCGACCGGGGACAAGTGTACCCCGTCGGTACGGTACAGTCCTGCGCACTGGGGGTCCGCCCAGGGGTGCCGGACCTGCCATCCACCGGCCTGTTGCAACCAACGGCCAATCTGCCTGTTCACTTTGGCCAACCCTCTCGACCAGCGTCGTTGAGGCAAGCAGGCCGGCCGAGGGATGATGTCCGACCAGACGATTGCAACGTCAGGCCACTGCTCCTGCAGCGCACGCAGGTCACGTTGCACTGCGCGGATGAGTTGCCGACAAGTCCAACAGGAAAGATCATTCCCTCCAAGATGTATCAGGAGTCCCACCGGCCTCTGCCGCCGCTCCGCGTGCTCTCGAACCACTGGAAGTAGCTGCCACCATCGCATGCCCCGCTCGCCGAGCCACTCCAGCCGGAAATTGCAGGACACCAAGCCCAGGTGTGTACCCAGCGGACGAGTTGAGGCTCTGCGTTCCGCCCAGTAGACGAATGAATGCCCCAGAAGCCACCAAACACCCGGCGCGCTCCGGGCAGCAGCCACTGTCGGCACGTTCAGCAGTAGACCTGAAAGAGAAAAACAGCATTAGACCCCCCCCCCACGCCCACCCCCCTTCCACCACCACAGCTTACAACTGTTCCGGACGCACGTAGCCCTCGTAGGCCCTGGAGCGCCAGCGCCCGATCCGCTGGATCACCTCACTTCCCAGGCCAGCGGCGGCTGCGCTCGTTGCTGCACCTATCCGGAAGGAGTGAGACGCATAACCGCGCTCATCCACGCCCAGCCGCCGCAACGCCAAGCGGAAGACTGCCGTGAATTGGAATTGGGTAACAGCTGTCCCATCAGCATGGCAGAAGAAACACCCGGCCCGATCCGGCCGCTGCCGCCGGTACACCGCCAAGTTCTGCACTGGACAAGATCCCAGACCCGGAATGGCCCTCAGCAGCACCCACCGACCCTGCCCCAATGGGTCAGTCTTCGAGTGGGCCAGGAAAATCCGTACGCGCGCCTCCTGTATGTCAACCTGCTGCACCAGCAAACCCCCCCGCCCCCCTCGTCCGCCCGACGGAGGGACCAGCTCGCTAACTCGGAAGGCCCCGAAGAAGGCTGTGACAAACAACGCCCGAAAAAGGACTGCCTCATACGGAGTAGCCGCCACCTCGGGTAGAACGCCCCAAATACGCAGCAGCAAGGCGTGCGACACGGGGCGACGCCAATCCGGGCAGGAGGGCTGCGCTCGCGCCCACCCGGCTAATAGCCGCTTCACCACATACGAGGCGCTCGGACTGCCCCAGCCCGCCGCCCTGCTAAAAAAGGAGAAGCCGGCCAAAGCCGCCCGTGCTGCCGCCCGGGACCAACCACCCTCTTTTGCCCACGCTATGAAAGAACCCGCCAAGATGTCCCCGACTCTACCCCCCCTCCAGCCCCTCCCCCAGAGAAACTCTCGGACCCGCCCATACCCCCGCTGATAAGCCTTCCACGTACCTGGAGCCAGGGAAGACCGCAACAATGAGATCATTCCGGCGTCCCAATTCGCCAAAGGTGCTCCGGCACCACCGCCGCGGTCTCGTCCGCCCCCGGGGCCAACTCCCGAAACCGCTCCCACTGGAAACGAGACAAAGCGTCAGCAATAACGTTCAGAGCACCTGGCACATGGCGCGCCCGAACCGTGACATTGAGACGAAGACAGGCCAGCACAAACACCCGCATCAACGCCGCCACCCTTGGACACTTTGGCGAATGACGATTAATGACTTGCACCACCGCAGCGTTGTCACACCAGAAGACTACCCGCTTGTCCCGTAGCCTCTCTGGCCATACCCAGAAGGCCACCACAATCGGGAACAACTCCAGGAACGTCACATTGCGCGTCAGCCCACTCGCGGACCAAGCCGCCGGCCACGGCGCTGCACACCACGAGCTCTGGCAGAACAATCCCATACCCGAACCCCCCGCAGCATCTGAAAACAAGTCCAAATCCCTGTTGGACAATTCCTCAGACTGCAACACCGAGCAGCCATTATAATTCGCCAAAAAAGCATCCCACACGCGCAAATCAGCTCGCATCCCCGCAGTCACCCGAATGCGATGGTGCCCACAGCGCACCCCGGCCATCGCCAAAGACAACCGCCGCGCAAACGGCCTTCCCATTGCGACGACCCGACAGGCAAAGTTTAGGTGGCCGACTAACCTCTGAAGCTCCGTCAACGTCACCTTCGTAGCGGAGCCCACCTCAGCTACCAAGAGCCGCAGCCGCTCGACTTTATCCCTCGGTAACCGGACCACAAACTCAACAGAGTCGATCTCAATCCCCAAAAAGGAAATACAAGTCACCGGCCCCACTGTCTTACCCTCCGCCAAAGGGATGCCAAACTCCGCCGCCATACCCAGGAAAAGCTCTAACAAGGATGCACACACTGCAGACTGGGCCGGCCCGACGAACAAAAAATCATCGAGGTAGTGCACTATAGACCTAAGACTGGACCTCCGCATCAACACCCATTGCAGGAAAGAGCTGAAGGCCTCAAAGTACGCACACGAGATCGCACAACCCATGGGCATACACTTGTCATAATAATAAGCATCGTCAAAACGAAAGCCGAGCAAAGGGAAGGCGGACGGGTGCACCGGCAAGAGACGAAAGGCAGACTCAATGTCCACCTTCGCAAGCAAAGCCCCCTTTCCACATTGGCGCACACGCTCCAAAGCCTCGTCGAAGGACGCATAGCGCACTGAGCACAGCTCCTGCGGGATATGGTCATTCACCGAGGCCCCGAGGGGACAAGAAAGATTATGTATCAGCCGATAACGCCCGGGCTCCTTCTTCGGGATGACGCCAAGCGGCGAAACAATAAACGGCGAAAAGGGCGGCCGAAGGAACGGCCCAGCGACTCTGCCCAGAGCGCACTCCGCCGCAATCTTCGCGCGGGCCACATCCGCCAGCCGCATCACCGAGCGAGCATTCCCCGACTCCAAATCCCAGACAGCCCCTTGAAAAGGGATACGAAAGCCCTCAGAAAACCCCGCCCACAACATCGTCCCCGCCGGGCCATGCCTGGTAGCCGCGTAGAGCTCCAGCCACGGCAGCAACGCCCATATCCTAATGGGGGTAGGCGCCAGACCCCCTTCCAACCCGTCATTTACTTGCCGCCGCCGCCCCTTGCACCGCTCGACGGCTGCACTTAACGGCCGAGTGACCGGCTCCGCACAGGGAGCAAGCGTGCCGAAACTTGCAGTCCGGGAAAGGGCAGGACGTTTTGTTAAAGCGCCAACACAAATCTCCGCCGGGACCGCCCGCCCCAACTTTACTCGCCTCGGGCCCCGGGCCCGCTGGCCGAAAGGACCGCAATCCCACCGAAGCTGCCGCGCCCGCCGCCCTAGCCGGACCTGCACCCCCCCCCGTTCCACTCCTCTTCGCCGACATTTGCGTGAGCCAAAGGTTAATATCCTTCATGCCCCATGACAACTGCCGGTTCTCCTCCATCCTATCGCGGAACTCCTCGTCGTAATTAAGCCAGGCCCACCCCTCGTGGGCCTGGGAAGCCGCCAAGATCGCGTCGGCATAAGCCAACATCTCACCATAACGACCCAGGTCCTCATGCCCCCATACGCTCGCCAAACGCAAAAAAGCCCGAGTCCAATTTAACATGTTCCACGAAACCTTCCGTACCCTCCCCGCCTTCTCGTCTTCCTTGCGCTTCTTACGACTCTCCCCCGAGCGTTTCCTCCCTTCCAATAGCCGGAAAATATCCAAATAACGCCGCTTCACAATCCGCCGCCTCAACTTACGCGGAACACTCTCCCACAATTCCGCGCAACGCACCACCGCCGATCCCGCCCCCTCCCCAACCCGCGGCCCGCCGGTGGAGTCCGCCGAGGAAGTGTCCGAAGACCCCGACGATGTAGATGAAGACGACGCGCTCCTCCGCCGACGCCGTCGGTGCTTCCGCTTTGCCTTGGCTTTACTAGCTGGCGGTGCACCCTCCCCCGACGGCACTGCCCCCCCAACTCCCCCCGCCGTCGTCCCGGAGCACTCACCTGCCGCCGCCGGCTCCGCCGCCACCTGCACACCCGAGGTGGACTCCGTCTGCTCCATCATGGGCGGGCCGGACTGGCCCCCACCCACCGACATCACTGTCGCTCCACCGTCAACTCCGCCTGCTGTCAAGGGCGCACTCCCCGAAACCTGCAAAGGGAGAGGAGAGCCAACACACGGGGACGGAGGCAAACCAACCCCCTGCGAAGCCATCCCATAAGACCCCGCCCCCCAGCCCACACCCCCTCCCTGCACCCCCCCCGAGGACCCCAACCCCCCGACTGCCCAGCCTGAAGCCCCCCAGGGGAGTTGTCCCCCAACACTTTGAAAACCGGCCCCCCAATGCTCCCCACCCCATCCCCCCCCCAAGGGCTCCCACCCATTGCCATCCCAGGTACCGGGGACCAAGCCTGCCACCCGTCGCTACGCATTCCGAACCGTCCCCACCCCCCCGGGGCGGGCCCATAGGCTCCTGGAGGAACCGGAACCCACCCATGCCCCACCGCACCCGAACACTCCGCCCCGTCCCCCACCGACCCCCGAGCGACGCTCCCCTCCTCAACGCCACCTACCCCAGCACCCCCCCTCGATGCCCCCTCCTCCTCCCGCGCCCCAGGCCCCACGACCCCTTCTAGGGGGCCCACCACCTCCTCCGGCCCCCCCAACACAGCTGCAGGGGCAGGGAGAGCCCCACGCATCCCCACCCCAACCTTCCGCTTACTGGTCCTCCCCCCTACTCCCCGCCCCCCCCACGGCCTACTCTGGCCCCTGGGGCTGCCCCAACCCCGCGGGACCCCCTCGAGCCCCCCCCAGCCCTTCCCCCCGGAGCCACTTTTGTTTTGCCTTTCCCAGCCATGCTCCGGCCTTCCCCCCAACCGTTGAGCAGCAGCCCAGCGCAGGGGTAAAGAACCCGCTGCAGCAACCAGGAAGCAGGTCACTGGCTGCAGGGGTTCTCCACTCCTGCTGATTAATTTCAAGGTTTGTTTTTTTTTTTTTGTTTTTTGTTTTTTTTTTTGAGATGCCCCGACCGGCTGCCGACCCCCCCCCCCGCCCGAATGCAACCTCCCCCACCGCCCCCGGGAGCCAATGGACCCCCCTCCACGAACCCCACTCACCGAGCACAGGAACAACGCGACCGGTACGCGAGGAGCCGCGGCCAGAAGGAGACGGCCACGCGGCTCCTCGCGAACAGCACCGCCCACCCCATGTCATGCGGGCCAATGAAATCGCTCCGACGGCGCGCCGGAGCGATTTCAAGTGCCTCGCACCGCCCCCTCCCCCTCCGACGCACCCCCCCTTTTACCCAGCACGTTGGAGGCCGCGGCCGGGCCCGGGCCCAGGTTACTGTCGGCCGCGGGACCCGGCCCGCGGCCTCGGGCATAAACAAAACATCGAAGTAGTAAGGTGGGATATATAACATAGGTTAACCATTACAGAAAATCATTTTACATAAAGGATACAATAAATGGAATCTAGTTAGGTGTTTGATCCGTAGTGCTCTGTGAAGAGTACAGTCTTTAATTGTTTTCGGAAGTCCTTTATATCGTCAATTGATCGTAAGTCGGGAGGGAGAGAGTTCCATATTAATGGGGCCGCTAAAGAAAGTGCTCTTTGTGTAGTGAAATTGCATGATTTTGTGTAGTTACTTGGGGTGCTGAGGGTGTCTGATGTGGTTTTCCTCCTTGGTCTGTTGTTGGTGTTAGGGAGTAAGAGGGCTTGGAGGCTGATTGCAGAGCTCTTGTGTCTGATTTTGAATATATTTATGATCATCTTATATTTGATGCGGTGGCTTATTGGGAGCCAGTGGAGTTCTTTGAGGATGGGGGTGATGTGGGCATGAGTTGTGGAGCCGGTGATTATTCTGGCTGCTGTGTTTTGAGCCATTTGAAGCGGTTTGAGTGAATGTTTTGATATTCCGTTGTAGATTGGGTTACAGAAATCCAGTATGGGAGTTATTAGCGCTTGGCAGACTGTGCGGAAGTGTTCAAAGGAGAGTAGAGGCTTGAGGCGTCTGATTATTTTCATTTTGTAGTATGCGTTTCTAACAGTTTTTCTTATGTGGGACTGTAGGTTGAGTCCTTTGTCATGGGTTATTCCGAGGTATCTGACTTCATCCTTTATTGGTATTGTTGTGATGTTGCATGTGATGAATGGTGGGGGCTGAAGTCGGTGTTTCGGGTGATAATAAGTGCCTCTGTCTTGTTAACATTTATAGCTAGGTTGTTGTGCGTTAGCCACGCGGACATGTTGTCAAGGCAGTTCATTATCTTGTTGTAGTCAGGGCTGTTAAGGTTGATTGGCGTGTAAATCATGATGTCATCTGCATAAATTGTGTAATCTATTTGATGGGCTGCCATGATGTGGCAGATCGGCTGGATAAATAAGTTAAATAAAAGTGAGGAGAGCGCAGATCCTTGTGGTACTCCTTGTTTGATCTTCGTGGGTTGTGAGGTGTTGGTTCCTATTTTAACCTGGAACTGCCTGTCTGTCAAGTATGAGTTGAACCAGCTTAGGAGTGCAACCTGAGGCAATAAAATCCAGCTTAAAAGAAACCTCCAAAATAAATATGGAGGAAGTGGAAATAAAAGGAAGATAAAGCTGTGTAACATCTGCATCAATAAAGAACATAGGCCAAATATTTAAAGTGATTAATGCGATCAATGGAGCTACTAATCACGTTAATCGCGGTGAACAGGATATTCATCAGCACTGACATGGTTAGTGCCACTGGATATCCGCCGGTACCACCTCTACATGCCTCGATACTAACTGCTTAGCACTGGAGCATGTCGCGGGCATTCCGTGGCAGAGCGGAGGTAGGGTTGCCAACCAGCCGGTTTTCCCGTGGCCAGGCTGACTGCTGGCAGAGAACTGAAACCGGCACTTGAAAAACCGTTTTTTTGCTCTGGCCACGAGATCGGGAGCAAAAGAACATAAGAACATAAGATATGCTATACTGGGTCAGACCAAGGTCCATCAAGCCCAGTATCCTGTTTCCAACAGTGGCCAATCTAGGTCATACGTATCTAGCAGTTTCCCCAAAAGACACAGGTTCCGCAATGCTTGTACTTGGTCAAGCATTGATATCCTGGATCCCTTCTTAATAATGGTTTATGGACCTTTCCTCCAGGAACTTGTCCAAACCTTTTTTAAACCCAGCTACACTAACAGCCTTTACTACATTCTCCGGTAACAAATTCCAGAGTTTGATTACACGTTGAGTGAAAAAATATTTTCTTTTATTAGTCTTAAATAGTTTACCCTGTAGCTTCATTGCCATGTCCCCTAGTCTTTCTATATTCTGATAACGTAAACAATCGATCTACGTTTACCCGTTCCACTCCATTCATTAATTTATAGACTTCTATCATATCTCCCCTCAGCCGTCTCTTTTCCAGGTTAAAGAGCCCTAACCTCTTTAGCCTTTCTTCATAGGAATATCCTTCCATCCCCTTTACCATTTTGGTGGCTCTTCTCTGAACCTTTTCTAAGAACTCTATATCCTTTTTAAGATACGGCGACCAGAATGGCACACAATATTCAAGGTGCGGCCTCACCATGGAACGATATAGAGGCATTATAATATCTTTTGTTTTATTTTCCATTCCTTTCCTTATCATACCTAACATTCTATTTGCTCTCTTGGCTGCCGCTGCACACTGGGCTGAGGGTTTTAACATGTTATCCACAATGACGCCTAAATCTTTTTCCTGGGTGGTGGTTCCTAATGTGGAACCTTGCATTGTGTAACCATAGTTTTGGTTGTTCTTCCCTAGGTGCATAACTTTGCACTTGTCCACATTAAATTTCATCTGCCATTTTGATGCCCAGTCTTCTAATTTATCAAGATCCTCTTGCAATTAGCGGCCAGAGCAGAAAACCGGCTTTGCGATTGCGATCATGATTGCGATCATGATCACAGTCCTGGCACCCCCCTTGCAGCCGCTGCTTCTGCTTCTTACAGAGCAGAAGCTGCAATAAAGTTAATTTAAAATTAAGGAAATCTGTGAGGGGCCTTCCGTCCCTATGAAACTCCTTCTGCAGTGCCCACCCTTCTGATGTCTCTTCCTTTTCAGCCAGGGACCCTGCAAAAGGAGCTTCATAGGAGCGGAGGGCTCCTCACAAGTTTCCTTACTTTTAAATTAACTTTATTGCAGCCACTGCTCAGTAAGAAGCAGGAGCAGCGGCTGCATGGGGGGGGAGGGGGCAGAGGGGAGTTAAGCTGCACAGGGGGGTAACCTGCACAGGGGTGGGGGGGTTAAGCTGCATGGGGAGGTTAAGCTGCATGGGGGGGTAAGATGCACAGGAGGGAGGTTTAAGCTCCACATGGGGTGTTTTAAGCTGCACAGGGAGGTTAAGCTCCATGGGGGGTTTAAGCTGCACTGGGGGGCTTAAGCTGCACTGAGGAGGGGGGTTAAGCTGCACAGGGGGGGGAGGTGAAGCTGTACTTGGGGGGAACGGGAGGAAGGTGAAACTGTACTAGGGAGGTGAAGCTGCACTGGGAGGGAAGATGAAGCTGCACTGTGGGGGTGAAGCTATACTGGGGGGAGGGGGCAGAAGGCTCCACACAGGTTTAAATTTGTTTTATCTTAATTTTATTGCAGCCGCTGCCCTGTAAGAAGCAGGAGCAGCGGCTACAAGGGGAAAGAGGTGGCAGAAGGCACTAACAGGTGGAAGGTGAGGGCTGGAAGAGAGCTGAAAGGTGGGGAGAAGGTGGCTGGAAGGGAGCTGACAGAAGGGGTAAGGAGGGGGCTCAAAGGGAGCTGACACCTGGGGATGGTACTGGTAGGTGACTGGGTAATGGGGAGGAGGCTGGAAGGGAGGGGGGCACTGTGACTGGAAGGGAGCAGAAACATGGGGATGGCACTGGAAGGGGGATGGACAGAGGTAGGGTGACTGGAAGGGAGCTGACACGGAGAAGGCACTGGGAGTGGAAGTGAGCTGATACCTGGGATGGTGTTTGGACTACAAGGGGCTGGACAGTGAGGAAGGAGAGGGACTAGAAAGGAATGGACACCACTAGGAATACAAGGGGATTGGCATTGGAATGTGATGGGAGGGGAGGACTGGAAAGGGGGCTGATGGAGGGTTACTGGGACTGGAAATAGGCTGATGGAAGGAAGTGAAGAAAAGAAAAGAAGAGACAAGAAATGGCAGATGGACTATAGACCATAGAAAACGAGCTAAGAGAAGATGGGAAAATGGAAGCCTCAGATCGGAAATAGCATGACCAGAGAATAAAATGGTCAGACAAAGGTAGAAAAAATAATTTTATTTTCAATTTAATAAGTGGACTTTGTACTACCTTTATATTTTACACAGTATGGGGAACTGCATCTCTTATTTATCTGATACTGCACTGCATGCAGAGTCTGTCTTCTTGGGGTTTCAGTTTAATTTTTGCCTATATAATTCTCTTTTTGTTTTGTGCTCATTTATTGAAATCTTGCTCGTTCAGTTTGCACTTTGCCCTCACTGCAATTTTTGGGGGGTCAGGGGTGGGGTTGGGGTGGGCATGGGGGGAGTATGACTAGCCACAGGTGGCGGGTTTTTCTCCTTCAAAAAGTTGGCAACCCTAAGCGGAGGTGGCACCAATCGCTAACTGAGAAGAAGCAATATTGAACTACTGCAGTTGTGATATGCATCAAAAGCCAGACACAGAAAATCCTGGCCTAACGTTCGCCATGTGTCGCTAACTGGACAGTTGTTCAATGTCATTGTTGCCCAGTTAGTAAGCAGAAAATGCAGCTACCCCCGATATTCAATGCCAGGGCCGGATATGATCCTGGCGTTGAATATTCGGGTTTAGATTTCAGCTCTGACAGCTAGCCGTGTTAGCAACATTAGCTGCCAATGCTGAATATCGGGCCTGTAAAGCCCAAAGAATCCAAAGGAGGAAATAAATGTTGAAATGTATTGGGCCCAATATAGAGCCCTGCGGAACCCCAAAGCTAGAAGAAAAAGATGAGGATGTAACACCTTGCCAGTAAACTTAAAATGTACGAACGAAAAGATAAGAACGAAACCAATTCAAAACTATATCAGAAACTGAAAAAGGATGCCAAATGATCAAGAAGAACAGAACAGTTAACCAAATAAAAAGCAGAACTCAAAGCCAAAGAAGTAAACAAGAAGTCAGAACCAGCATTTATCTGCAGGTGGATATAGTCCACCAAAGCCAAAAGAGCTTTTCAGTGGAATTGTGGGCATGAAAACCCGTTTGCCTAACATGCAATAGAAACATAGAGAAATGACGACAGAAGAAGACCACATGGCCTATCTAGTCTGTCCTTCCATATCAACAACTACAACAGTCCCCTTTTTTCCTTTAGAGATCCTCTGTGTTTGTCCCATGCTTTTTTGAATTCAAATACTGTCCTCATCTCTACCACCTCCACAGGGAGACTATTCCACAGATCCACCACTCTTTCCATAAAGAAATATTTCCGCATATCACTCCTGAATCAATCCCCTTTAACCCTCATCCCATGTCCCCTCGTAGCAGAACTTGCTTTCAATCGAAAGAGGCTCTCCCCCTATGCATTTATGCCATGGAGGTATTTAAACATCTCAATCATATCATCTCTATCCCGCATTTCCTCTAAGGTGTACATATTAAGATCCTTAAGTCTGTCCTCATATGCTTTATAATGAAGACCACTAACCATTTTAGTAGCCACCCTCTGTACTGATGCCATCCTGTTTATATCCTTTTGAAGGTGCGGTCTCAAGAATTGCACACTATACTCCACATGAGGTCACACCAAAGACTTATACAGAGGCACTATCACCTCCTTTTTTCTGCTAGCCATTCCTCTCCGTATGCACCCAAGCATCCTTCTAGCTTTTGCTGTCGCCTTTTCTACCTGTTTAGCTACTTTAAGATCATCAGACACAACCACACCTAGGTCCCGCTCTTCTTTAGTGGACAAAAGTACTTCACCCCCTATACTATATTGCTCCCTTGGATTGCTGCAGCCCAAATGCATGACCTTACATTTCATAACATTAAATCCCAGCTGCCAAATTCTAGACCATTGTTCAAGCTTAGCTAGATCCCTCCTCATGTTATCTACACCTTCCTGGGTGTCTACTCTATTGCAAATTTTGGTATCATCCGCAAAGAGGCAAACCTTACCCAACAGCCCTTCCGCTATATCACTAACAAAGATGTTAAAAAGAATCGGACCAAGGACAGATCCCTGGGGCAATAAATCTGAGAATTCAAGAAAAAGAGGTAAGTTGCATAGCAACTACCTTCTTGACAATCTTAGTGACAACGGAAGAGTTGAGAGTGGTCGACAAAAACAAGAGAACGTTCAATCTTGGGGTCCTTAAGCTTAGGTAAAACAATAGCATGTTTGCATGCAGAAGGAACACACCCTTGACTTAGATGAGAAATAAGCATAGAATGAAGAAAGACAATAAAAGAATCAAGAACTTGCTTCAGAAGATAAACAGGCAAAGAGTCATGAAGAGACAAAGATGATTATATAGTACCAATGACCACAGTGAAATTCAGCACCTGTGTGAACTCAAAAAGTTGTAATGGAAGACAAAGCAAATGAGCCTGGAATGGGTATTGCCACTGCAGTGGCCAGAGATGAAGACTAGAAAGAAGACTTTTCATTCTAGAAACATAGACACATGATGACAGGAAAAGACCACATGGCCTATCTAGTCTGTCCTTCCATATCAACCACTACAGCAGTCCCCTTTTTTCCTTTAGAAATCCCCTATGTTTATCCCATGCTTCTTTGAATTCAGATACTGTCCTCATCTCTACCACCTCCACTGAGAGACTATTCCTGGATCCACCACACCTTCCGTAAAGAAATATTTCCGCATATCACTCCTGAATCTATCCCCATTAACCCTCATCCCATGTCCCCTCATAGAAGAACTTGCTTTCAATTGAAAGAGGCTCTCCTGTCCATTTATGCCACGGAGGTATTTAAACATCGCAATCATATCACCTCTATCCCGCCTTTCCTCTAAAGTGTACATATTAAGATCCTTAAGTCTGTCCTCATATGCTTTATAATGAAGACCACTAACCATTTTAGTAGCCACCCTCTGTTCTGACTCCAGCCTGTTTATATCCTTTCGAAGGTGCGGTCTCCAGAATTGCACACTATACTCCAAATGAGGTCGCACCAAAGACTTATACAGAGGCACTATCATCTCCTGTCATCTGCTGGCTATTCATCACCCTATGAACCCAAGCATGTTTCTAGCTTTTGCTGTCATCTTTACTACCTGTTTAGCTACTTTAAGATCATCAGACACAACCAAACCTAGGTCCCGCTCTTCTTTAATGGACAAAAGTACTTCACCCCCTATACCAGTGATGGCTAACCTTTTTGAGCCCGAGTGCCCAAACTGCCGCACAAAACCAAAGAATTTCCTCAAAGTGCCAGCACGTCATTTGCATAAGTGGTCTTATTTGCATAAATATTTGCATAATGTTACCATACACTAACTTTTAGTAAACATGTCTCTTAATGAGTGTATGGATAAAGAAAGACTAAAAGATTTCTACATTACTATAATCCAGTGCCAACCGCCAGGCACATTAGGAACTACTACAAACGCTGCCCATTTAGAACCCATAGCAAACCCGCCGTATCCTGACAGCATTACCAGGACTCACAAAGCACCATACCCTACCTATCAAAAGGCAACACTGCAAATATTAAACCAATACATTTCAGAGAATACTGGGGAAAGAGAACAAGTGGCAACGTCAAATAGGAATTTCCTCTTGTACCAAACAAAGCGCAGATGTTAATGATGCACATTTCCCAGAGCTGACATATTCCAGTTAATAAATTCAAAATAAAGAGATATCTTTCTACCTTTTGTGCATTTTTTTTTCAGTTGCAATTGGTCCAGCCATTTTCTTCTGGTTTCTTCATGTTTTCTGCTAACTCTCCATCGTCTGCTGTCCAGTTGTCCTTTCTTCTCTCTTCTTTTTTTTTTTTTCCATTCTCTCTCTCTACATCTGCTTTAACATACTAATCTTTCTCCTTTTGCTCTTTCCTCATTCCTATTTCATCCACACAAATTTTACCCCTCCATCCTCAATCCCCAATTACTCTCCCAATACCTGGCCAATTGTAGATTTTTCATCCCTCCTATACAAAATATTTTTCCCCTCTCCATTTTACTCTCCCAGCCCCATCCCATTCTAATCCTCCCCCAACATCAGCTCCCTTCTAGTTCCAGTCTCACCCAGCATCCATTCCCTTCTTCAAGCCCCCCACTTCCCCTCAGCCCATTTCCATTCCAAGCCCCGTCCCCTTCAGCTATTTGCAGTTCAAGCCCCCCACTTCCCCTCAGCCCATTTCCATTCCAAGCCCCATCCCCAACAGCTATTTGCAGTTCAAGCCCCCTTCCACTCAGCCCATTTCCAGTCCTAGAAACCCCCCCAACCCATTACCAGTCCTAGCCCCCCATAGCCCACTCCCAGTCCTAATCCCACCAGCCCATTTCCAGTCCTAACCTCCCCATCAGCCCACTCCCAGTCCTAATCCCCCATCACTCAATTTTTAGTTTAAGCCCCCCCAGCGCCTATCACCAATCCTAACCCCCCCAGCGCCCATCACCACTCCTAACCCCCCCAGCCCAGCACCCATCACCACTCCTAACCCCCCCAGCCAGCCCAGTGCCCATCACCACTCCTAACCCCCCCCAGCCAGCCCAGTGTCCATCACCACTCCTAACCCCCCCAGCCCAGTGCCCATCACCACTCCTAAACCCCCCCACCCCAGCCCATCACTACTCCTAACACCCCCCCAGCCAAGCCCAGCCCAGCCCATCACTACTCCTAACCCCCCCCAGCCCAGCCCTGCCCATCACCACTCCTAACCCCCCCCCAGCCCAGCCCAGCCCTGCCCATCACCACTCCTAACCCCCCCAGCCCAGCCCAGCCCATCACCACTCCTAACCCCCCCCAGCCCAGCCCAGCCCAGCCATCACCACTCCTAACCCCCCCTCCAGCCCATCACCACTCCTAACCCCCCCAGCCAGCCCAGCCCAGCCCATCACCACTCCTAAACCCCCCCCAGCCCAGCCCAGCCCAGCCCATCACCACTCCTAACCCCCACCCCCCCCAGCCCAGCCCAGCCCAGGGAAAATTAAAAAAAAAGAAAACCTGTCTGCTGCCGTTGTCGGGGCCGCCGCGGCAGAATCGAGCGTGCCGCGGGGCCCCCCTGTACCCACCCGGCAGAGCCTGCCCTCCCCGTAGCAGCTCTCTCTTTGGAGCTACAGTCAGACGCGCCGGCTTGCAGAGCGCGAAGGGAAGAGTTCCCTCGCTGCTCTGTTAAGCCCGCGGGGGCTGATGGGAAGTTCCCATCAGCCCCCGCGGGCTTAACAGAGTCGCGAAAGGGAAACTCTTCCCTTCGCGCTCTGCAAGCCGGCGCGTCTGACTGTAGCTCCAAAGAGAGAGCTGCTACGGGGAGGGCAGGCTCTGCCGGGTGGGTACAGGGGGGCCCCGCGGCACGCTCGATTCTGCCGCAGCGGCCCCGACAACGGCAGCAGACAGGTTTTCTTTTTTTTTTTTCAATTGCGGACCTTCCCGCGTGCCAGCTGCAAGGCCTTCGCGTGCCACAGCTGGCACGCGTGCCATAGGTTCGCCATCGCTGCCCTATACTATATTGCTCCCTTGGATTGCTGCAGCCCAAATGCATGACCTTGCGTTTTTTAACATTAAATCTCAGCTGCCAAATTCTAGACCAGGAGTCTCAAACTCCAGTCCTGGAGGGCCGCAAACCAGTCAGGTTTTCAGGGGATCCCTAATGAATATGCATGAGATATATTTGCATGCACTGCCCCATTGTATGCAAATATATCTCATGCATATTCATTAGGGATGCACTGAAAACCTGACTGGTTTGTGGCCCTCCAGGACTGGAGTTTGAGACCCCTGTTCTAGACCATTCTTCAAGCTGAGCTAGGTTCTTCCTCATGTTATCTACACCTTCCTGAGTGTCTACTCTATTGCAGATTTTGGTATCATCCGCAAAGAGGCAAACCTTACCCGACAGCCCTTCTGCTATATCACTAACAAAGATGTTCTTCTTTTAATCATCCAGCAGAGACTCTATTTGTTTTTATATATACAGCCAAAGTCTGGACTGGAGATGATCTTAGTTTAGGCGCGTGGGAAGGAAGAATGTGGAGATGGAAAGATACTACTTTAAAGTAAAACATCCACTCATCTTAGAGCCTTGAAACTTGTCTTCTTCTCACTCCTCAGAACCCAGAAGATAAGGAGAGTGGTCTCTCCCTTCACAAGTGTAGTTCTAAGATACATCTAGAAAAGACAAGTGCAGGGAAGATCAACTCCCCAAAACATTGTTTTACGACCAGGGCCAGTGGAAGGATATTGGGTGCTCTAGGTGAACCTTCAGGTTTACACCCCCCACTCCCCAAGATTTTGATAAGTAAACTCAACAGTCATGATCATCCCAACACCACCCTTCCCACAATGATCCCGTAGAAATGCATAACTGGACAACATGCTTTTAAATATTTCACTTTGCTTTGTACATATAAGGGAGTCCCCTCTTCCTCTTCCTCTTCCTGCAGGTAAACGTATGCACTGACGACTCTTGTCAGAATCTATTGCTGTGCTTTGATTGCTGCTGCTCTTTGTCACCCCTCAGAAGATGCTGCCCTAGGCGACCACCTAGTCTTGCCTAATAGTTCGGCCGGCCCTGGTTATCACTGTTTCGTCACGTCTGCCCACTGCTGACTGATAACTGATACGGTGTATGGATAATGAAGCATTTGTTTCCTACCTTAAAATAGAAACAAAGGGGGGGGGGGATATTCAAAGGCAAGCCTGCAAACCCTGTAAATGCCGGTTAGTGAGATATTCAGGAGCACTAACACGGTTAGTGGCGCTGGATATCCTGGGTGCCACCGCTATATGCCCCAGTGCTATGTGTTTAGCACTGGGGCACGTTGTGGGCATCCCAGAGTGGAGCGGAGGCGGCAGCCATTGCTGACTGGGCAGCAGTGATGTTGAGCTGCTGCCTGATTAGCGACCCATGGGTAAAGAGAGGTGCAGCCAAAGCCCCGGCATTGAATATCCAGGGTTAAACTTCAGTGGCAATGGCTACGCCCTTTAGACGCACTAGCCACTGCATATCCCCCCCCCCCCATAGAAAAGAACAGCAGATAAATACCATATGCCCATCTATGAAAACTATCATGTTCTGCAATCCCTTCCTCTCTCTCAGAGATCCTCTGCCTTTGTCCCATGCTTTTTTAAATTGAGACGCAGTTCTCATCTCCACCACCTCCCTGAGAGGCTGTACCTCAGATTCACCATCCTTGCCGTATAGAAATATTTCTACTACTGACCTGTAAGTGCCTCCATTCGGCTGCTCCTCACTGTTTTTCCTCTCTTATCTCCCCCTACACCCCTCCTCGGGAACACAGCTCTGCTGGCTGATCCTTTCTATCTGTGCCCTCTCTTCCATTGTCAGCTCTAGATTTTTATCTTTCCACTTTGCTACTCCTTATGCCTGGAACAAATTACATGAGTCAGTGCACCAGGCTCTATCTCTGGCTCAGTTCGAATCCAGGCTAAAAATTCACTCTTTTGAGGCTGCTTTTGGATCTTGATCCCCTCTAGTCTCCTGTTCACCTCCTATGTGTTCCCTTACCATTCTCCTAGATATATCCTAACCCCTAGCTGTGTTGTCTGCAGCACCCTGTGTGAGCGGCGCAGCCACACAGGGCGCAAAGGCTTAGGGGGCACATTTTGGCTGCCTGCTGTTGCCCTGCCGCCGCCACATTTTGATCTCTCAGCGGCAGCGGCACCAGCAGCAGCTGAGCAGATCTAAAATAAAAAAAAAACAGAACCACATGGGTCTTTCCACAGGTCTGGTCCCTCTCTCCTCTGACACAACATCAGAGCAGGGAGGGATCAGATCTATTAAAAGCACGGAGTTGAAAGACCCGCATGGTTTGGGGGTATTTTTCTTTTCATTTTAAAGTTAGGTCTGCTCTGCTGCTGCCCGTGCCACCGCAGAGAAAACAGGGCGATGCCTGGACAGAGGTATGGGGGAGAGAGGGGTTGCGCCCAATTTGCAAGTCACACAGGGCACAATTTTGGCTCGGTATGGCCCTGGTTGTCTGTCCTGACTGTTGTGTTATCTGTCTTGACTAATTGTAAGCTCTTTTGAACAGGGACTGTCTCTTACATATCTCTGTACAGCGCTGCATACTCCTTGTAGTGTTATAGAAATCATAAGTAGTAGAAGTAGTAGTAGATTACTCTTGAGTTTATTCCCTTTCACCTTTATCCGATGTTCCCTCATTCTACAGCTTCCTTTCAAATGGAAGAGGACCACCTCCTATGCATTTGTACCCCTTTCCCACCTTTCCTCCAAAGGATACATTACATTTTCAGATCTTTAAGTCTATCCCTATATGCCTTATGATGAAGACCACTGACCATTTTAGCAGCTGCCCTCTGGACTGACTTCATCCATTTATATACTTTGGAAGATGCGATCTCCAGAACTGTACACAGCACTTATACAAAGGCACTATTACCTCCTCTTTCCTGCTGGCCATGCCTCTCCCTATCCACCCAAGCACCCTTCTGGCTTTTGACATCAGCTTTCCTACTTGTTTGGCCACTTTAAGATCATCACATACAATCACTCCCTAGCCCCGCTCTTCTTTCATGCACTGCAGCACTTCACCCCCTTAGGCTTTTGCAATCCAAATTCAAGACCTTGAATTTTTTAGCATTAAATCTTAGCTGCTGAATTTTTGACCATTAACATCAATCGTGAGCTAAATTCCCAGAATTTAATACCTCGTTGTACTCTGGCTGATTCCAAGGATATAGGTTTGGAAGTCAAACGGTTTATCAGCAGATACTACTGAACTGCCCTGCACTACTGTCCCCATGAAGCTTACAGCCTGATAACCACACTTTAAGTTCTGTTGCTTAATTTATGAGATTGTCACACTACAGCAAGATAAGAGGGAATTAATTCTGTTAGTCTGCTAGCTCGTGTTCTAACACATTTTTATTTGCTTATTTATTTTTATGAAAAACACAAAATCTAATGTGTTGGTTCCCAGTGATAATGCTTCTTGGCATCAATTATGCAGCTATACCATATAGGAGATCAAAGTATTGAGCCATTAATGTAGGGCTTTGATTTAGGAAATCAAGATACAGTTGTGTGCAAATGTTGTGGCCTTTATCTGGCGTCATTTTCTATGTGGGCATGTTTTTTATGTTTCAATACACAATAACATCTTCTAAAAGGCACAAAAGATGTTAAAATGCACACGCCTTAGAGTCTTCTCCAGCATTTTAATGATCTGAAAAGTACAGTAGTGCAAAACTAGCTATGTGCTACAGAAAGATGGTTGAATTGGTACAAATATAGTAGCTTAGTAAATGACAACAGATAAAGCCCACCATCTGCAGACCAGAAGACTCATCTGCATACCCGTCCCAGCAGCCCTAGCAGAGGACTCAAGAGGTCACCGCAAGTCAATCAGGCAAGAGCTGCCACAGACCCCCCCCCCCCCCCCGCACTCTCCCCAACAGCAGAGGACCAGAAGACTCATCTGCATATCCGTCCCAACAGCCCTAACAGAGGACTCAAGAGGTCACCGCAAGTCAATCAGGCAAGAGCTGCCACAGAACCTCCCCCACCCGCACCCTCCCCAGCAGCAGAGGACCAGAAGACTCATCTGCATATTCATCTAGTCTCTCTAGTTTACTTCAACAGGTCTTTGTACCCAATATTCATTTGGGCGGGCTATGTGCTACATCAGCGCATAGCCCTACTCGCTGACCTCTAAACCCAGATAGTCAGTGCTGTGGCAATGGCATTGAATATCCAGGTTTGGCATCGAGTAGAGTCACCTGCAGAACCTAACCATGTACTGGTGATATTGGACCACTACCCAGTTAGCATCCGTGGCTAGAACTAGGCAAGCCAAAAGCTCGCCTGGTTTTAGGCGCAGACCGCTAACTGGGTAACGGTCCAATATCTCCGCCCCCGCTCTGCTCCGGAACTCCCCCAACATGCGTAGAGGACATAGACGGGATATTCAATGGCACTAACCATGTAGGTGCCATTGAATATTCCCATGTAAGACATTTACACAGTTTACTGGGCTCTAAACCATATAAATGCCTTTCGAATATCGGGCCCTTTCTCTTCTTGCTTTTGGAATTTTTCCCATGTTTTCTTGCAGAATTCTTCTTTTACGTCTCTTGCATGCACTGCATGTCTGAAATCTCCCCTACAGATTTTCAATAATATTCAAGTCTAGGGACTATGAAGGCCATTCTAAAACCTTTTTTCCTGTAAATACTCTATGGTTGGTTTTGAGGTATGTTTCAGATCATTGTCTTGCTGAAATATCCAACCTCTTTCCAGTTGGTAAGGTGTTTGTTCAGTTTTCATTTCAACAGTCCAAAGCACTTTGTTGCAGATTTTAGACAATGACTTTTGTGATGAAATTGTAGAAAAGGTTTCCTTCTAACAACGCTCCATGCAAATCGTCATTATATAAGCAATGCTGTACTTTACACCTGCAGACAGCTACTCTAACATCAGCTAAAGTTTCCAGAATATTATGTGTAGTGATCTGTTGCTTCTGTTTTATAGATCCGACCAGTTTTTGGGCAGAAGAGATTTTTGGTCTTCCAGATCTTGGTTTAACTTGAACAGTTCCATGTAACTTCATTTCTCATCAATGTTTCTGTTATTTGAAGTTGCTACCTGGAAGTGTTTAAAAAAAAATTATAGCCTTCCCTTGCTTTGTAAGAGTTGATTATTTTCACTTTCAAATGCTTAGACAATCACAGAGAAGCCCATGGTTGTTGAAAATCACAGGCTGAGAGACTAGAAGGGTCAAAGTATTTGTTCAATTATATAATTATTTTCACCTGATTAACTGAAGGCTTAATGAGTCTTTTATCATTATCTTTATTTTTACATTTCATATACCGTCCACGCCATGGCATTAGGGTGGTTTACAATAAAATCATCAATGCTGCAAGAAAGAGGAAAAGAATGTCATTACATGATAGGAGAGAACAGAAGGTACAGTATAGGCTAAACAGAGACAGATGGTACAGGAGGAAAGCACCTAAGGAGGGTTATCAATTGGGAGCTCAAATGCCTGTTGAAATAGGTGAGTTTTAAGCAGTGTCTTCAATTTTTGATAGGAGGGTTCAAGACGTAGTGAGGCTAGCAAGGTGTAAACTTTCTGGACCACAGTGGATCCCTTTACAACAACAAGAAAATATCGAAATAATCTGAACTATCTAATTCCTTAACAAATAGGGGTATCCTACATGAAGTGGCGGGATTACCCCTGGGCAAAGACATGGGGAGGGGGGGCCTGCGTGTACCTACTCTTGGCATTGTACTGGGCAGACTAGATGGACCATACTGGTCTTTATCTGCCGTCATTTACTATGTTACTATGTTATTAACAATTTGAAAAAAGTAATAGTAAACCAGCAAGAGAGGTGTCCAAACTTTTACACCTACCATATTCACTTTTTAAAAATTATTTTCAATCTGTTAAAATCATCAAATAAATACGAACTATGCATTAACAGTTGTGCTATGAAGTTCTTTTTAGCTTTGTACTATGTAAAGGTTGTATTAACTTTTGTTTACTTAAGGATTCATTGAAACATACAATATTTCTACCTGGTTGGCAACTTTAAGATCATCTGATATGAACAACTCCAGTTCTTGCTCTTCTTTTGTGCACTGAAGTACTTCACCCCCATACTGTATCACTCCCTTGTATTTTTGCAGCCTAAATGCATGATCTTAGCTGCCAAATTCTTGACTATTTTTCAAGCTTTGCTAGTTCCCTCCTCATGCTATCCACACCTTCCAGGGTGTCTACTCTGTTCAGATTTTGGTATCATCTGCAAAGAGGCATATCTTTCCCGACAGCCTTTCTGCAATATTACTTAGAGAAATGCTAAAAAGACAGGACCAAGGCCCAATCCCCAAGGCACACTCCTGATAATGCCTCTATCTTCAGAGTGAATTCTTTTTACTACTAGTCGCTGATGCCCCCCACTCAACCAGTTTGCTAACCAGTCAGTCACTTTAGGGTCCATCCTAGGGACACTCAGTTTATTTATAAGTTGCCAGTGCTGGACAGTGTCAAAGGCCTTGCTAAAGTCTAAGGGCCCGATTATTCAAAGGTATTTACATGGTTTACAGACCCATGTAAATGCAGCTTAGAGGGATATTCAGTGGCACTAACATGGTTAATGTCACTGAATATCCCTGGTTAATGCTGCTATATGCCCCGATGCTAACTACTTAGCATTGGGGCATGTCGTGGATGTTCCAGGGCATTCTGGAGATGGCACCCATTACTAAGCGGGCAGAGGCAATATTGCACCAGTGCCCAGTTAGCGTCCTGCGGGTAAAGATAAGCACAGCAAAAGCTAGTCTATCTTTACCCATGGGCACTAACCAGGCAGCGGCTCAATATCACCACTGTCCGGTTAGCGTCTGCAGTGTTTTGGGCTGTGTGGCAACCCCGGATATTCAAAGACAGGCCACATCTGATCACAGCATTGATTATCCTGGGTTAGTTTGGTGGCGACAGCTATTATGAATATCAGGCCCTAAGTATACCACAGCTAGCACTGTCCCCTGATTCAATTCTCTGGTCACCCAGTCAAGGAAACCAATCAGATTGGTCTGAGAAGATCTGCCTCTAGTAAAGCCATGTTGTCTCAGATCCTGTATTTCTTCGGATTCCAGAAACTGCACCATCCTCTGTTCTAGCAAGATAGATTAGATTAGATTAGATTAACTGGTCGATAGTTACCAACCTCCGCCTTACTTCTGTCTTTGTGAACAGAAACCACATTTGCCCATCTCCAATCCTCCAGGATCACTCCTGACTCTAAGAAAACACTAAAACTTTCAGCCAGTGGAACCACCAGTATTTCCCTAAGTTCTTTCAATAGCCTTGGATGAATCCCATCCAGTCCCATCACTTTGTCCATTTTTAGTTTTGCTAGCTCCTCACAGTCTTTTAAAAATCATTTGTGTTCTACCTAACTCCTATTTTTGTTTGTTTTCTGAGGTCCAATTCCCCACCCTTCATCTGTGAACATAAAATAGAAATAGTTGTTAAGCAATTCTGCTTGATCCTCATCAGCCTCTACATATTCTCTCCTTTATTAACTTGCTCTAAACCACATTGAGTCGTATTTTTTCCAAACAAGGCAGTCTATAAAGTAAAAGTGCGGCCTGCAAAAGCTCAATTTTAAAGGGAGGGAATTTTGATGAACAATTCATGGGGACTTGCTAGCTAATTTTCCATGGCTCTTTTTGAAGTAATGGTTGCTTCAGCCTCATTGTGGACATAGACTCCAGCATCACTTCTACCTCTCCCATCATCTCTTCAGCCTTTCCTCTCCTTTTGATTACTTCAGGTCCAGGCATTTAAAAGGTTGAATAGGTGAGGCAATAGGCAGATCTGATTCTGGGAAGGGGACAGGGGGCAGAAGAGATAAGTACCCATAGCAGCTATGAACCTAACCAGCTCGTACATGTGATTAAAGATTTTTCTTCCACGTGCATTTCCCGCTCTCTCTTTCACACTTTCTATGTTCTCTCAGGCTCTTTCTCAACAGTTCCCTCTCATATGTTCGCGCTCCCTAACTTTTTGCTGTCTCTTCCTTCCTCTCTTTCCTCTTTCTCTCCTTCCTTTTCCTCTCATCTCTCCCAGCTTCCTTTCTCACACTGGCTTATTTTTATTTACTGTCTCCTTGGTGGTGGCCAAAGCACCAGTGGCCTACAGTGCATAACTGCTGCTAGGGCTGGCCCCAGAATTGGTTCAAGGTGTTGGCTTGCTAGGCAGGACTTACACACCTCTTGGATGTCAGAATATATTGTTTAGCTTTGAATGCCCTGCTCTTTGCTTTCCACAGAATCTTCCAGCCTAGGTGACCGCCTAGTTTGGCTCATGGTTGGATTGGCTCTACCTGCTGCCAAACCCTGATTCTTTTTACATGATCACTAAACGGATGAGTAACCCCCTGTTCAGGGTTACTTCCATATGTTGACGGGATATGCCCAAAAAAACCACAATTTTTTTACCAGTCCTCTCTCCTCTGCACTCAGTAGCACGCACTCTCATCTCAGAGGGTAGATTCTTCGACAGAAGAAAGAGATTTCCTTTCCAAGCCCAATGCATGCGTGGAGCCTGATTCTGAAAGCTGGATGTCTGGGCCATCTGGACATCCCCACTAAAGATGGGGCCATCGGGACCCAATTCTGGTCCGTGGACACAAAACATCCTCGCAGAAGTCAGAATCAAGCCCGAGGATGTCCCAGTGTACCCCTCCGGCCTTGCGGGACATCCTTGCTGCAGGCAACCCAGACTGCCATGGCTCCAGACCCCAAGATCTCTGTGGCCTGACCCATGTCTGGCCTCCCGCAGCCTGGATCTGGCGGCAGGGACCCCCGCACCCAGCCCCGGTGGTGGCTGCATGTCCTGATTTGCCAAAACAGTGACCTGAATCGGCCCTGTACATGCTGCCGGGCAGCCTGCCCCCATTCCGCCCCAGATCCCGCACCTTCCTGTCCCCCGCCGCCACCTTCCTGTCCTGAAGCACAAGATGTATAGGGAGAGCCGGTGGCGAAATAGGTTTTAGGTGGACTGCGGCAGGACGTACAGCCCCACAACCCGCATTACAGAATGAGGTACATAGTCTCTCAATAAATCCATTCCACTCCCAGTCAGAGATAATGTGCTGCTGGGACTGTCAGGGATAGCATCCCTCCACTTCCTAACAAGGTGGATCTCAGCTTTCCAATTTTGGACTGAGTGGCTGGCTTTGTTTATGGTTGGTGCAGTGATAACAGCAGCAGTAGTAGCTGCAGAACATTGCCTGTGACTCCTTTTTTCCCCAGTGAAGTCCTGTCTTTCCTTCTTTCCTCCTCCTCTTCCTTCTCATAGTGTGTCCCAGGCCAGAAACAGAAACATTTACTTGCATGCGATCTCCCGCTGCCATGTAGCAAGATGCATGGTAAAGCTGCATAGTCTCACAGCTCAGGCTTTCAGAATGGTCCCAAGGAGCAGAAGATGAAATGCCAGCCCATGATATGCTGTAAGGAGGAGAAAAGGAGGTTCGTAACTGTGGGGCTGAATTCAGTCCCAGCGCCATGAGTTGAGGGGCAGGAAGCAAGGAAAAGAGTATCAGAACAAATGAGGAGGAATACTATCTGGAAGGATAGGGTGATGGCAGGGAAAGAGCATCTGGAGGAACAGGTTGAGGGTGGGGAACAGCACTGGGAGGAAAGGGTGGGATGAAAAGGAAAGGGGACAACCTCAAGAGGAAGTGAGAAAGGGGGACATGTCTGAAATGAGGAGAGGGAAGAAAGGGGAAGAGGATTGGTTCATGCTTCATATGTTCCATGTCCCAATATATAAGACATCTTTGCAACTTCTGACTCTTATTTGATGCGCAGCTACATCAGCAATCAGACGTCCTGAAGACTTTGTTCCAACCACATTGTAAATGCTGCTGGCTTTAGTCCGAAGAATCTTCAGCTCTTCCCCAGTAGCCCATTGAGTGACGTTTGATCTGGGAGTCTCAACTTCCAGCACTATATTGCAATTGTTTTGTTGTGATTATCTATTGGGTTTTCATGGCAAGATACGGAATAAGATTGCCAGGCTTTTCTTCTATGCAGGTAATGCTAGTGTTGTTGCCTTTATCACAGAAATGTGATCCTCCATCACCAACACTGTCCCATGCTGGTGCTGCCCACATAGGTAGCTTGTCTTTGTCTGGCACCTCAACTGAGATCAGTCCATCTTGGGAGACCCTACTAGTAGTTAAGCTACCGACTGTGTAACTCTCAGCATCAATGATGCACGCAAGCCCTCACAGCATGACAAGCTGCAAACCAGGCAAGGGCTTGTTTTTCTAGATTACAATAAATTAAACTAGCTATACCATCACAGCTGGGCTGCAGCTTCCATATGCTTATAAGTCTAGTCCCTTGTGTTCCTGTTCTGTCCACACAGTTGTGTTTTCAGATAAGCAAGCAGCTCCCTGTAAGGGTCATGTAATCTTCAGGGGTGGCGGAAGGGCTTTATCTTTAGGAAGGCCCATGCACCGCCCCAAATTCTGCCCTAACTCCACCTAAGCACCACCACAAGCTCCGCCCTAACTCCACCCAAGACCCATCCGTGGACAGACACCCTTCCTATTCGAAGAAAGGGAGGGTCTTTGTTGCGATCCTTGCTTTTCTTCTGCCCACAGGGGATGGGATCCCTGCAGACTGCTGACTGTGGGCCACAATCATTGCAAAGATCGTGATGGGCAGGCAGTAGACTGTTCGTGGGGATCCTATCCCCTGCGGGCAGAAGAGAAGCTGCAATCGCAGCAAAGAACCTTCCTGTCTGCTTGCAAGGATCCGATCTCCCGTGGGCAGAGAAGTGGTGTTTCTTCTTCTGCCCATGGGGGAAGGGATCCCCGAGGGCAGCTGCTGCCTGCCATGCCGTGATTTTTGGTGTGGCCCACCCCTTTCCAATGCCTATGGTAATCTTTACTCTTCTAAGTTGGGTATTACATGTGACCCATTCCCTCCAGTCTTACTGAGACCTTTTTTGCTTCATGTCCTAGCCAAAGCTATAACTTTTGACCCCAATGGACATCTTTAGAGATCCTTAGTTCTTATGCAAAATCTATTGCACCACTGCAGCAGTCTCTATCTTGGATATACTTGCATGTTCAAAGCCCCAAGTAATGTGCATTTCTGAAGAATGGTTTTCTTACAGGATGTACTGCAGAAAACATGTGTTTCTTCTGCAGCCCTAGATGAATTTTACAAAAGCCTCTAAGTTCCGCAAGCCTTTTATAGAATACTCTACAAATTACAAACAGTGAGAACAAGACAGTCCTTTTCCTACCCAGACAAACTATGAGAAATTGCATTTGAAAGATCTATTCGCTTTTTGGAAATTCTGATAAGGCCTGACTTTTTCAGTTTGCTTTTACTTAATGAACAGAGACATTTGATTTTATTGTTTCAATTTTTCTAACTTAAAATGCTTTATTAGATTTGACAATGTTGCTTTTACTGTTACTATTATAGTATAGTGCAGGCATGTCCAACTTTGAACAGGTCGTGATCTACTTTTTCCGGCCAAAAGTGCTGGTGATCTACCACCATGAAAATTAAGTTTCAAATTAGTTTCAAATTAAATTTTAACCCAATAAAGTTGAAGGATTCCTCCCCCTCCCATTTTTAATGAACCTTCTGTCATTTACTTGGATGTTATCAGCTGTTAAGCCAATTAAACAAAAACAAAACAGAGAGACGAAGATCCAGTAAGAACTGCGAGGGGAAATGGAAAGTACATTTTTTCTTAAAGTTTTATTGAGTAATAACTTTCTTTAACTGTCTTAATAACTTTCTTTAACTCTTATTGAGTAATTTGTGTTAAATTTAGGTCGAGTATTGATCCAGGCTGATCTTTCTTGCACAATCTTTAATATTTCGCTCTTGCTCATTAGTGAGACATCTGAGCCTGCATTTCATCCACCAGCTTTTTGAAGTTGGGTGAATATTGCGTGAGGGCCAGTCTCAGGGAATCCTGGAGATGTTCATCTGTCATGTTGGAACGTTGTGTACTCTTTGTCATTTTCAGATGGGAAAATGCAGATTCACATAAATAAGTTGAACCGAAACTGGAGTGTACAGCTTCACTGCATCTTCTCAAGTTGGGAAATTTGTCTCTAGGCACTAGCTTCCAAAACAATTCTTGCTCAGCACAGGTCTTGAGAAAAATGTCATTTTTAAGGGTTAATATTTTGTTTTCAAGAGATGGCGTGTTCAATGATTAATTTTTACTGATAGCAGCTGCAGTTTCTTTAATGTCCACATCTACTTTGAATGGGTATGACAAATACTCCACAACTGTTCCAATTTTTTGGAAGTCACAGAATCTATTTTCGAATTCCTGGATAACAGAACAGATTTCTGTCACATACTTTTTGTTCTGAAAAACAAAATTTGGATATTGTCCCAGATGGTCCTGCGTATTAGGAAAATGATCAAAAGTATTGTTTGCAAGGTCAGTCATCATTAGCTCAAATTTGCTCTTTTAGGATGAAACTGTACTCATCGTCTCGCCAATGCATTTGTTTTTACCTTGTAGTTCAAGGTTCGTATCACTTAGTTCGCCTGTAAAGTCAGCGAGAAATGCCAGATCACATAACTATTCCTCATCTTCCAACTCTGCTTGGTCATCTCCCCTCTCCTTCAAAAAACGTATTTCATTCAGCAAATCACGAAATCTTTGCAGAAATTTGTGCCTACTTAGCCACCTTACATATGTATGCAAAATGATTTCTGCTGCCCCTTCATCAAGAGTAGGATTGAAAAGCTATCTTTGAAGTGATCTTCCATGAACTGAATTTACAATTTTGAAAGTGATGTCCATGACAGTCTTTGTATTGAGTCTCTTGCTTGCTAAAACTTGCTGGTGAATGATGCAATGGTAAGAAAGGAAATCTGGGAAGTCATCATGCTGTCTACAGAGGGCTATGAAACTGTTAACCTCACCTGTCATTGCTCTTGCTCCATCAGTAGTGATGGAAACAAGTCTATGCAATGGAAGATTAAACTTTGTCACAAAAGAATGGAAAGAACTGAATATTTCCTGACTGGTAGTTCTCCCTTCTAAAGAAATCATTTCAAGTAGTTCTTCTTTAACACTGAAGTCTTCAAAAAACATCCGGAAAAAGACTGGTAACTGGACTATGTCTCTTATGTCTGTAGATTCATCCAGTTGGAGTGAGAAAGCACCACAATTTGAAACATCCTCCAACAATTGTTCAGTTGTGTCTCCACACATCTTTCTATTCGCCGCACGATGGTGTTTCTTGGCAATTGTACATCTTGAATAGCAGCTATGATCTCTTTCTTATTTTTAAATCCTTCAAAAAGATTGTCAGCTGCTTCAAGAAAACAATCTTTTACAATTCCCCTTCAATGAAAGGTTTGCATTTCTTTGCGATCAGGTTGCTGACCTTGAAGGAGGCTATGGTTGCATTAACCGAATGTGATCTTGGCTTCGCTATCAACTGTTGCTGAGTAGCCAATTTCGATTTAAGTTCTTTGAGCTTCAGTTTACAAATTTCACTTTTGGGTGGAAAATCAGCATCAAACTTATTGCTATGCAGAGCCTTATAATGACGTTCCAGATTACCCTTTTTGGGCAAGGATACTGGGGCATTACAAATTAGACAACAAAGCTTGTCTTTCACCATGATGAAGAAGTAGTCCATTTCCCATTCATCATGAAAGTGGTAGGTTTTCCTCTTCTTTGGAACACTTATCTTCGTTATACTGGGGTGGCTGGATGTAAGAAGGCCAAATCTGCTAAGTTAGTATAAACACTGGCTGAATCTAGTCCAAAACTGTCAATGCCCCAAAGTATTAAAGATCAACAGGAACTGAAGACCTCTGGATGATGTGCAATACAAGGACTGGAGATGCCAAAACCACACATGCAGTTCTAAAAGTAAAAATAAGAATTCATCATACTGGCACCAATAATCAAATACCACCAAACAATCTCAAAAAAACTCAAACACTTGTCCAGCAAACCAGATAAAATCAAATACCGCCAAACAAGTTCAAATATCACCACACGCGATTTAATAAATTCTGCACACAGTGCAGAATTAACGCAAAGGCAAGGCGAAATAAAATTGCAGCATAGAATCAACGCAAAGGCTAGGCAAAATAAAATTGCAGAGGCAAGCAAAAGTCACAGTGGTTTGAACCAATTCGAAGGCAAGGCATAGGCAAGTTAGAACAAAATTGGAAAAGCCCGCCAAAATCACCAAATTCTTGACACTCTGTTGTGTCTGCCCGAAAACGTTTAATGAAAGCGAACTATAAAGCGAACAACGACCAGCACACGACACAATTAATATGGTAAGTGTATTCAGGTAAAGCCCGGGCGAATGGATATCACCCGGTATATAACACACTTCTAAGGGGTGTTGGAGCGGGGGCAGGAATGGGTGATTCTGAGAGGCAGGAGACCAGGTATGACGCCGGGCCTGTGGCATCTCATCACGGGGCGCAGGCGGCAGCCCCCTCGGGTACCCACAAACTATTGGCACGAAAACAACAAGCGCCCCCAATACTCCCACAGGCAATATTCCTGCAGGCAGGGAAAAAAGACAGGCAAAGGATCAGCAGCGGTGGCAAGCCCTCGGCAGACGACCTGCCGGCATGAGCTCTCTCATAGTAACGGAGCGAGCTGCTGGAGAGATGGAGCCAAGTGGGGCTGGCGATGTATCTCTGACCCTTCCGCGATCTACAGGTAGATCGCGATCTACCTGTTGGACATGCCTGGTATAGTGTATAGTATTGTATAGTGCTAAAGGCATACACAGCACTATACAAATACACATAAGAGACAGTCCCTTCTCAATAGAGCTTACAGTCTCTTCAAGACAGACAAACGCAAAAAAACAAGAGACTAGGGTAAAGCTAAGAAGAAATGGTTGTAACACAGGAGACAGGAGAATAAAGAGTTCAGAAAGGGAGTTTTAGGAACAGAGATGGAGCCTGACATACCGACTCACATAGTCGGTTCCAGGGCTACGCAGGGCCGGCCCAACCATTAGGCAAACTAGATAGTTGCATATGGTGGCAACCTCTGGGGTGGGGGGGCAGCAAAGAGCAGAGCATTCAAAGCTAAACAATGCAGTTTGACAGCTGGGGGGGGGGGGGTTCTAAAGTTTAAGGTCTGCCGAGGGTGCCAACATCCTGAACCAACTCTGGGGCTGGCCCTGGGGATTCGGTGCAGCAAGGTGGAATGAATGAAGTATGGAAAACAAAAGGTATAGATAAAAGCGATTTGACTAATGAGTGGTATTTCCGAGGAGGGATGTAGGGAGAGAGGAGAGAAAAGAGGAGAGGAAATGAGGAGCCAAGAATGAATGCATTTGTAGGCCAGTAGAGGTTTGTACTGGATGCAGGAATGGATAGGGAACCAATGAAGCGACTTGAAAAGAGGAATTAGATGAGCACAGTGTTGGCGCTGCCATTAGGGGATCTAGGAGCTTGCCATCGCTGCTGCTGCTACTGCCCATCTCTGGGGGATCACTGGGAAGGATGGTATGCAAATCTGGAAATAAAGTCAATAAATCAGAACTAGAATAATCAGTGTCCATCTTCTACTGTGATCACATAATCATGGTAAGGGCTACAAAATTTGGCTTTTGCTATGGAACTGGCCGGCCTCTGCGTAATCACTATGGAAGACATGAGGTTTGACTGAGCTAAAGATTCAGAAGATGTGCAAGAGTAGACCCTCCTTTTCTCTCATCCTGATCCTGGATCTCACTCTTCCCACCCTATAAGCCTTCCGATTTCTTCACCCTTCACTCCACTTCTTTCTCCAATGATCTTTCTCTCTCTTTGGTACCTGATTTTCCCTATCTTCCTCTTTCTCTACACTCTGATCCTCTATCTTTCTTCCTCGTCTCCTTGAGATTCTTCCATCTCCCTCTGAAATCTCTTTCACTCACAGTCCCCCAGATTCCCATGATCCCTTCTTGCCCCTCCCCAGGACAGATCACTAAGATCCCTTACCTCCACCTCCCCCACCCCCGAACCAAATTAACCAGACAAAAAATGTCAGAAAACAAGTCACAATACATACTATTTTATGCAAATATGCTAAATAATTGCCACAGAATTCACTAACTCTTGCTGCAGAATCTTGAAAATTGCAGGTTATAGGTTCAAAATTCTTATGTGTGTAAAAATGACCAGATACATTTCATGCAACATGCCAATAAACACAATTTTTACAATTCAGATCAGCTCTAGGTAAACAATATATCTGCATGTAGTATATATCCTCTATGCCAGCGAGTCCCCAAAATTTTGATGTGAAGGGCCACATAGGGCATTTGAGATCATGGAAAGGGCTGGATAATGTTCTTCCTTGGAGAAGAGTTTGCTGAGCTGGGGGGAAAGGAACCAGGTCTTGCCTCTTCAGTGATTTTGTTCTGGAAAAGCCTGAGAAAGAGGCTACAGACTTGGGGAACTTGCCATATACAACACATACAAAAAAAAATCATGGTTTCTTCTCTGGTACCAAGAATTTATTATAAGCCAAATATTACAATTTTATGATATTGCAGATCTACTATTGGATAACACCTACTATTGGATAATCTGTGAACTATCATTAAAATCATCTGTAGTACCTGAAGAGCGGAGAGTGGCCAATGTAAAGTCCGTTTTTAAAAAGGGTTCCAGAGCTGATCCAGGAAACTACAGACCAGTGAGTCTAACATCCGTACCAAGCAAAATGTAAGGAACCATAATAAGAAATACAATTACTGAACATGTAGTTAGTCATGGTTTAATGGGAGAAAAGCCAACATGGATTTAACCAAGGAAAGTCTTGTCTCACTGATCTACTATAATTTTTTGTAAGCGTGAATAAACAGGTAGATAAAGGTGAGCCAGTTGATATAGTGTAGCTGGATTTTCAGAAAGCCTTTGACAAGGTCCCACATGAGAAACTCTTTGGGAAACTAAGCAGTCATGGTATAGGAGACAGTGGACTATTGTGGATTAGGAACTGGTTAAAAGACAAGAAACACAGAGAAAAGCTAAATAGCCAATTTTCTCAATGGAGAATGGTGATTAGTGGAGTGCCCCAGGGATCTGTGCTGGGCCTGCTGCTTTTTAACATATTTATAAATCACCTGGAAATGGAATAATGAATGAGATGATCAAATCTGCATTTAACAAAAAAATATTCAAAGTTGTAATTTTTTACAATCCTCTCGTGTTTTAACAAGAGACTAAACTGGGATACTGGGCATAAACTGGGATACTGGGCATCTACATGGCAGATGAAATTTAATGTGGACAAGTGCAAAGTTTTGCACTTAGGGAAGAAAAACCCAAATTACAGTTACATGATGCAAGGTTCCACATTAGGAAACACCGACCAGGAAAAGGATCTAGGGGTCATTTTGGATAATACATTGAAACCCTCTGCCCAGTGTGCAGCAGCAGGCCAAGAAAGCGAACAGAATGCTAGGAATCATAAGGAAAGGAATGGAGGATAAAACCAAGGATATTATAATGCCTCTGTATCGCTGCATGGTGCGACCGCACCTTCAATATTGTGTGCAATTCAGATCGCCATTTCTTAAAAAGGACATAGCAGAATTAGAAAAAGTACAGAGAAGAGTCACCAAATGATAAAAGGGATGGAAGGATACCCCTGTGAGGAAAGGCTTAAAAGGTTGGGGCTCTTCAACTTGAAGAAAAGAGGAGAGCAGGGCTGGGCAAGGGTTTCTGCCACTCCAGGCAGAAGCCTTGGCCGTACCCCCCCTCCCCCAGTTGGTGGGGGGGGGGGATTCCATTGGCGGGGTCGGTGGAGGGCAGACAGATTGGAGGGGGAGCAAAAGCAGCAGGCCAAGTGTGCCAAAGAGGACTGAGGAAATCCACTGCTCACCACTGGAATAAGCAGCATAGAATCTGTGTACCGCTTTGGAAACCTGACACTTGTGACTTGGACTGGCTGCTGTTGGAAATAGGATACTGGGCTTTACGAACCTTTGGTCTGGCCCAGTATAGCACATCTTATGTTCTGAAACGCTAGGGAATGACAGAGGCAGAGGGCATTATCTGCCTCTCCCTTGGGAATAATTGTAGTCTTTATTTCTCAGTGCCCCCACCTTTCCCCAGCATCTGCTGCCTGGAGAGGCTGAAGGTGGGTAGATGCCACAGTGGGGGTGGAGGTGTGTGGCATACTCTCTTTCCCCTTTTTCCAACTCTCCCATCTCCTCTCATTTGCAGAGTTGCCAAATTACCCAGTTCCAGGATTGAGATTATTTTCCAGTTCGTATTTTAAATTTTCATTACAATGCAGAGATCTGGTTTGATTCCCACTGGCACCCCTTGTGACTTTGGGCAAGTCACTTTACCCTCCATTGCCTCGGAAGATAAGGCCTGGCAATCTACTTCCAGTGATACCTTGCCAAGAAAACCCAGGGGCTGCTGAGTTACCAAGAGTCAGCACTGACTTGACGGCACTTAAAAATTGATATTTTTAGTCCCTCATTTTACCCATTGGAATCAATGCTGCAATCCCATAATGCATCAGGATACGAATGTCAGAAATCAAGGACTGGCTTAAAATCTCACTTCTGGAACAGGATGCATTCCCCTCTCTTGCCCTTTCCCCTTCCCCTCTAAAAGAACTTGTGGATATTCCTGGTGCAGGGAGCTCTCACATATCCCCAGCCCTGCATTACCAAGAGCAGGGAGCATCTCCTCCCCTGGGTCTTTTGTCACTTTGTCCCCAAGAGGAGGATCTCAGCAGTGGGAAAGCTAGACAGGGAGAGATAGAGAGGAAAGGACATAGACAGGTTAGGTTGCTCACAGTTTACTGGCTGCAGCAGGGAGGGAGAGGAGGCTGGATGGCATGCATGGGAGTTTGGACCCTCCCCCCCCCCAAAAAAAAAAACTTGTTATGCAGCCGGATCTGATCTGAGAACAAGTATGGAGGGCCAGAGAAACTTGCTGCAAGGGCTGCATCCAGCTCTCAGACCCTAGTTTGGGGGCCCCTGCTCTATCTTTTTCTTTTCTTTTTTGACTCTGCCCTCTAGCTACTGTTCATACCCCCCCTCCCCCCAAATATACCCAAATATGTTTTTATGGTGTGCTGAATCCGAAAATGACCTCCATTTTGTCATAGGACATCATGTTTCCTGACAATTTAGGTAACTATGTTAAATAAGGCAATACCTCAAAATAAATGGAAATACTTATAAAATTAAAGTTTTATTACAATATTTTCATGAAAATCCTTTTTTAAACTGAAATGAGCTCACCTACACACACTAAACTTGATTCTTCTTCCTTGTGAGGCTCCTCTTGGTGCATTTACGCTTGTGAGTAGCATCTGGAATGTCTCTCTGAAGCATCCAACAGTAGTCTGCCATCATTGTAATGCTCCATTTTCCCTGGTATCTCCTTTCCATCTCTTTAATGTCTTGGTGGAATCGTTCACCTTGTTCCTCACTCACAGCTCCCAAATTTTCAGGAAAGTATGTTTATGTTTATTAAAATTTGTTATACCGCCCAACACCGGAGGCACCTGAGTCAAGGTGGGACTGGAGGAAATGCACTTTCAAACTCATCAGGTAATCTAAAGCTTGAAATGCTTTCAGCATTCGTCCGACGATCTTTTTGTAGTGAGGATCTTTGTTATTGCCTAAAAATTTCTGTACGACTTCTTTAAATGCAATCCACCCTTCTTTTTGAGGATCCGTCATGGTATTGACAAACTCTTGATCAACTATAAGCTATCTAATGTCTGGTCCGACGAACACACCTTCCTTCAATTTTGCCTCCGACAGGCCTGGAAACTTGGTGACCAAGTATTTGAAGCATTCTCCATCTCTTGGAAGTGATTTTACGAATTGCTTCATCAATCCCAATTTCATGTGGAGAGGTGGTAGAAGAACTTTATGGGAAGGTACCAAAGTTTCTCGGAGGACATTTTTTTCACCGACTGTTAGCACCCTCGGCTGCCAACTCTTCTTGGTCCAGTGATTTTGTCGGTCTTGACTGTCCCATAGACACAGAAAACAAGGATATTTGATATACCCAGCTTGTTGCCCGAGCAGCATGCACAAGACCTTCAAGTCCCCACACACTTGCCAACCATGGTCTTCATATTTAAGTTTACGAAGAACCAATTCCAAGTTCTCGTAGGTTTCCTTCAAGTGTACGGAATGACCTACAGGTATGGAAGCGTAAAAACCGTTGTGGAGTAAAACTGCTTTGAGACTTCTTTTTGAAGAATCTATAAAAAGACGCCATTCTGAATCATATTGGATTTTAAATTGACCCATCAGACCTTCGACATTGATGCAATAAACCAACTTGTCTTCCTGGGCGAAGTAAGGAACGAACTCCTTTTCACGATGTCTGAACCATGAAGATGACACTCCTAGCAACAATAAATTCCTGCTTTTCAGCCTTGATCCGAGTAACTCAGCGGCATCTTTGGGAATATTCAAGTCTTTACCAAATCATTCATCTCCTCCTGAGAAAACAATTTTGGTCTTGTATCATCTTCAAAGTCAGAACTTGATTCGTCATCTGGTTCAGGTATGACTTCACCTTCATTGGAGCTACGTATCTCTTCCAAGGTAGCAGGGGGCTTGGGTACTGGTATATCTGTGCCATGGGGGATGGGACGAATTGCCAAGTGAAGATTGGGGTATGAAATGGAATGCTTCCATTTGGAATTAAACCCTTTCACATCACATGAACAAAAGTAACAGTCGTCACTATGGTTCTTTTGCTCTCGCCATACCATAGGAATCCCATAACGGAAAGACTTTTTCTTACCCTTGAACCAGTTTCTGAGGTCCTCAACACAGCGTTTGCACACTTTATGAGGCGCCCAGACTTTATCTTGATCTCCAATTTTTAGTCCAAAGTATGCAAAGTATACTTTTTTCACAAAGTCTGTAATATTCTCCTGTTGCTTCAACACTGTATATTTACCACAGATGAAACATGGATGGAGTGGCCTAATGGTTGGGGCAAGGTACTTCAGGCCAGAAGGTTGATGGTTCAAATCCCACTAGAGGACAGCAACTTTGGGCCAGAAGGACTGGGGTTTCTAGTCCCACAGGTGCTCCTTGTGGTCTTGGACAAGCCACTTAACTCTCCATAGCCCATGTTCCCTGTAAAATAGTTATCTCCAAGTTATAATACCATTAAATGTAATTTCAGTTTGTTCAATGTAAACTGCACTGATGCAGAATAGCATGGTATATAAGAAAATGTAAATAAATAAAGATCCATAAATAAATGAAACTGTCTGGCAAATTAATACACTTTTGCAGAGCCATAACATAACGGTTGAAGAATGAAAAGCTAACACGAATTGCGATGAAAAAGTGTGAACAGCCTAGAACCAAGAACCAAGAACCTGATGATGATTCATGCACAAGTGTGGCATGCAGGAGAGAGCAGCTCTGTGAGAGATGTCACAGTGCTGGCCACGCCCCCCTGCACTGACCAGAGCTGCTGCTATCTGCCCTGTGTCTCCCTCCCACTGGATTCTTCAGGAAAGATTAACCCCTTCTACCATTAGAAGCACGGACTTAAAACTTGCTTAGCTTATGTATATATTGCTGACCATCAGATTTAGTGCTATATTTATTTTTTTACATAACTCGGACAACCCCTTTAAGGGTTTTTTTGGCATTTTATATCTTAAATGCACTTATGTGAATTAATTAATAGTAATTTGAATTAATAACAATTTGAAAAAATTTGAAGACAATTTTGCATGTTGTGACAAATCATGACGTCTAGGAGTTTTTTCAATATTTTATTTGTTTTCAGCACACCAAAATACATGGAAATTAGATGAAAATAATCAAACAGCTTTTTAGTTGCAGACCTGTGTTATATAGATACAGAGACCAGTACTCAGGGTAGGGTTAAGGGACAGAGATGACCAGAGGTCTGGTAGATGCTGGGGTGACAGAGTAGGCAAGAGAAATGGGTTGGCCAAAACGGTCTCACTGCCAATCACTAGTATGACACTAATGCAGTCATGAGGTAGCCGCAAACGAATGATTTTATGTCTCCGACCCAAGCGATCTAAGATACACAAAGACAATTTCTCAAGGGGTGATGGAGCTCTGATCGGCTCTCCTGCATAGTGAGCCACTCCTGTTTTCAAAAAATAATTTTAACAAGAAAGTGCCAGGAGATAATATAAAAATATTTCGCTTGTAATACACTGAATTTGAGAACTGTTTTCTTGCTATTATACTGCTAATAATAATATGCACGATAGCCAATGGATTCTCACCATCCCCTTCCGAAGCAAGACTAATGAAATACGATGGCTAGAGATTTTAAACTAATATTTGTAGAAAAAATTAATAAAACTGTACAGGAACGGAGCAAGGAGGATGGAGATTTCCGGCAAAAAACTGCAGTCCGACTGGCACCAGTTCAACGCTGCACCACGCCGGGGCCGCAGAAAGGAGGGGCAAGGTTGGCGGTGCCCTCCTAGAAAGCGACGACGGCCGCGGTCTCTTAACCCGAGAAAGCAGCAGCCATGGAAGCTCCTCAGCACCTTGGCAATAAGGAGAATGCAAAAGATACAGAAATGCAATGCAAGTCAAAACAAAAAGGAACCTAAAACCCACTGCGTGACTTGTTTCGCTTGCAGTAACTGAAAAGACTACAGTAAAGCACATTTACTAAAGAAGGCAGCTGCCTTCCCTTCCTGCAGACAGCTGCGCGCGCCGGAGGTGGAGAGAGGGAGGCGCGCGGGCGAGCTCAGCTGCACCCCGGCCACGTGCGACGGAGCTCGCGCCCCTCCCCCTCCCCCTCGCTTGGCAGCGGGTTACGCCCAGTGCGTCCCTCACAGACAGCAGACAAATGCTATGACAAGGCATTTAAGTAATGAATTTTATGCAGTGATAGGCACCACAAGGTTTTTTTTTTGTTCCGCAGCGTTACACTAGAGCGGAGGCAATAGGAGATAATCAGACTAAAAGTCTCCTCATCTCAGCTGTTTGTTGGGGGGAAGAGGAGACCCAAACCTCAGGCGTGAATAAAACCCTTGCAAGTGCATTTCTGCTTCAGCAAATTCGTTTGTTTTTCTTTCAAGTCTGTAATGAACGAGTGTAATGTTGCAGGTAAAATTCTCATTTTCATTCATCGCTTACTTGTGTTTATTAATTTTGTAGAGTGGCCAACTGACTTCAGATTTCCAGGACAGTGATCCAGGCCTGGGGTTGACCACAATGCATGCAGGGACTTGTAATTCTCATATCCCTATTGCTTTCTCTAAGGCAGTGGTTTTCAATCCAGTTCTCAAGCTACCCATAATGATTATGCACGAGAGCTTTGCATGCACTGCCTCGTCTGTATGTAAATCCGTTTCGTACGTATTCATTGTGGATAGTTGAAACCTGACTAGTTGGGTTTGTCCCAAGGAGAGGGTTGAGCAAATTGAGGCCACAAATCCCTGCAATGCAGTGCAGGTAAAACCTGGATTATATCCAACCTATCCTGAAAATTTGGAATGAGCTGGCAATCTTAAACATCTTATTTTTATTTTTTGCAAGTGCTCTCAACTCAATGCTGACCCAGCAGCACCTTGATTTTCTTGGCAAAGTATGACCAGAAGTAGATTGCCAGGCTTTTTCTTCCAAGACAGTGAAGGGTAAAGTGAGTGACTTGCCCAAGGTCACAAGGAGTGCCAGTAGGAGTCTCTTGGGTAGTAGGCTGTTGCTCTAACTAGTAGGCTACTCCTCCACTCTAACATTTTATAGCTCTATACTGTAGAACTAGCAATAATTAGTTGTGATGATAAAACAGGACTGTTGCCATTTTTTTGTTCAGGATGTCATTCTTCCAAGAGAAGTAAAAAAGTGCTGATCAGGGCAAATGTCAGGTATGGAAAAAGGCTCATCCCTGAGTCCAGGACTTTTTGAACTTCTAATAGCCATTTCACCAGTTATGAAATGTCAAGGTGGATGAGAAAGGCCATATACCCTATAAGAAGGTGCACACTTGCATTCTGTAGGCATCTATAATCTGTAAGTAAAATTAGAGCATACAAATGAGCACAGTTTTAAGTTTCTCAAAAACTTCAGCTTCCTTATTTTGTGGCTCTGCTGCTCCCTCTGGTGGTTTTCACAATTCTGCTTTCCATGACATCCTTTCTTTTTCCTCCTCTAGTCTCGGGTGGACCTTTTAATGAGGGTTTTACAATCCTGTTAGAGCAGAGTTACAACCCTAACTACCTATTCGGCAGCTACTTAGATGGGCCGTTTTTTGTCTTTCTGTGCAGTAGTCTGCCACCCGTGGAAGGAAATCTTTCTCTTTCTGGCACTCTCTAGGATTTTCCTTAATCTTTCTGTTAACAGTGGGAAGAGGGAGAGGAAACATAGGGACCAGATGTACCAGCATTTTTCCATTAGAGACAATATGAGGGGAGGGGATCTTTAATACGCCTTGCCTTTAGGGCCTAATTCGTCAAAACCTTCTCCCAGAGAGAATGAGTGGGAGGATTGTGCATTTTCATTTTGTTTAATGAATGTTATTTTGTGTTAGTTTGCAATAACACAAAGCATGAGATAAAATAAATGACCAGAAAACAAAGAACTGAATAAAATTCCCTTCTCCCTGCCTACTATATATGTCATGTAAATGTCTTAGCGATCGTTTTTTGCTGTAGCAGTTGACTTAAATGGTTAAGCATTTTACATCACACTCTGTTTGAAGGGCACAGGTTTCTATGTTTTTTCCCCTTATTCCTGCACTGTCGTCTTGGCTCACATGGAAAAGATCTTCTCTGGC
This sequence comes from Ichthyophis bannanicus, assembly GCA_033557465.1. Taxonomy (NCBI): domain Eukaryota; kingdom Metazoa; phylum Chordata; class Amphibia; order Gymnophiona; family Ichthyophiidae; genus Ichthyophis; species Ichthyophis bannanicus. The sequence goes on from CM066035.1 coordinate 760,619,875, forward strand.
CCGACAGGATCTGGTATCTTTTCAGTTTGATGGACGATGGCTTTACAGTCAGTTTCCTTGCTCTGAAGATTGCTTTCTCTCCTTTTAGTTGATTAGTTCTGCTGCCTTCTGCTCTGAGTTCTGATTTATTCCTTTTCTCCCTCGCTTTGCTTTTATTCAGCAGTGTGTATAAGAGATTAAAAACATTTTATCCACTTTACTCCCTGATTTGGCCAGGCTGTCTCTGACAATGGTGTGCTCCCATCCATCAATGAATTCGGAAAAATCCCCAGGATTCAGGGCTTGAGTATTGGGCCTTTGTTTCAGATGATAAAGTATGTCTTTGTTCATATGTCAGGTTGCATCTTAGCCAAGGCTTCAGTTTATTTTATTTCAGAGGTATTTTTTTTTCTCAGAACAGAAGATGGTAAAGTAAAAGGTGAGCCAGCGTCCTGGAGTTTGATTTCTGGTGCAAGGACCTCCAGATTCTGCATTCTGATTTTCCTGTCTCTGCTCCAACTGTTTGTTTATTTTCAATTATAATTCCTGTTGGAATTCTGTATACAGAATTCTAAATGTCTGAGTTATGCAAAATTCTTCATGTTTTGTTTGCCAAAATAAGAAAGCATATTGGTTTCTGAGTGATACTGAATTTAAAAATACAATACAGAAAAAAACAATCACAAAATAGTGCAGAATCTTGAATTACTGTATGCAGAATTCCAGCCAGGAGTAAATGATAAACAATTTTTCTCTATGGACAAGCAGGAGAGGAATAGAACCACAGGGGTGGGGAATGTCATCCTCTTTGCCCTGTGTCGGAATGAAGTGCTTTCCAAAATCTCAAGAGAGTCTGCATGTGCTCCCCTAAGCATGCATGTTGATCTCTGTGCTTGAGTTAGTGCCACCCGCTTCTCAGTAATTACATCCATGCACGCACACCCTCCCCCCCCCCACGGGCCATTTTTCAAGCAAAGTAGTGTCCTTTCTCCTCAGTGACATGACTCAAATGCTTTATTCCTCTAAAGCAGTGCTTCTCAACCCAGTCCTTGGAGCACACCTAGGCCCATCAGGTTTTCAGAATTCCCACAATGAATATGCATGCGATATATTTGCATACCTTGAAGATGGTACATGAAACTATATCTCATGCGTGTTCATTGTGGGAATCCTGAAAACCCAATGGGCCTAGGACTGGGTTGAGAAGCAGTGCTCTAAAGCAGGGGTCTCCAAATCCATCCTGGAGGACTGCAAGCCAGTCAGGTTTTCAGGATATCCCTAATGAATATTGTGATAAGGAAGCTTGTCATAGTTCAGGGAGAAATAATACAAGAGGTGAATTGGCTCTGAATAAGCAACCTGTGCTGGCTGGTAAAAGCACTAAAACAGCTTGTTTACCTAAAAGACTACCAGAACCAGAATGCACTGGTTTACAGAAAGCCTCTAGGAGAGCTGAAGTAGGGAAACGTGTGCCTAATCAGAAAAGCAATGATGTAATCCCTAATCACACATCTCCTAGGGCAGGGCTTAATTCAGAACACCTGGAGTGTGCTAGGGTGGAGTGGCCATCTAAGCACTTTAAAGCTGGAAGAAATTCATGAGACAGACAGCAACGGAGAAAGAACGTGGAAGAGCTGGAGAAGGAGAGACTGATCGTGAACAGAAGGAAGAACAGCAAGACGTCCAGAAGGTCTAAGAGAGGAGCCCAAGGCAGTATGTATGCTGGGAGAGATTCCTGGGGCAAACATTCTTCATTGGACTGGAGGAAGCCAGAGGCTTGGAGATATACAGCCAGGAACCCTCGGACAGCACCTGTAAAGGAGACGGCTGCATCTATAGAAAGAAGGAGCTCTAATACTTATTTAAGGAGGTATGGAAAAGGGACCTGAAGTCCAGAGATTCTGACTGGAGAGCTGGGCACAGAAGCTTTGCTACCTACTGGCCAAAATACCCAGAGAGGAAGCCTAATAACAACGTGATCTTAGGTATGAACTCTGATCTGTTCCCTAGCTTTGCACAAGGAAGACAGTAGGGAAACAGTCTCTATCCTGGTAGAAATCAGTTAGAGGAATCCTCTGAGCCAGTGTATGAAAGTGATCCTATGGTATTTCAAGAGCAAGGGGAAATATCAAATGAGGAAGTTGAATATATGGATTGTTCTCTCTCTAAGCTGCTGTTCTAAAGTAATCCTCAGATAAGGATCAAACACCAAAAGGAACTGTACTGTTTTTTTAGCTTCCCAGAAATGTTTCTTGGATAGAAAGCTTTGGGGAAAGTGGAGCCACGTAGAGAGTGGACCAGCAATGGTTTGCAGCTGGTTAAGCACCTATGATTAGAGCAAGGCACAAGTGCACGTGGGACTTTGGAAAAAAAAATGCTTCTTCTCTGTGTGAAAGGAAGAAAGCTGTTTGTTTGTTTTTTTTGATTAAGAGAATTTTCCTTTTGGTTTATCTTTCATTTCAGCACTGCTAAGAAAGTTTATTAGCAGTGGCTAGAAGAAAGACCTTTTTTGTTCCATCAAGGTCTTTACTAATTTGTTGCATAAGTATTTCAGTTGCCTTATTTGTTTTGTTTCCTGAATAAAACTCCTGGAGAAGTTATCCTGTTGATGTTACCAAGCATATCTGTGTGAGGAAATAACACCCCATAAATAAACTCTGATTTTTGCTTTACACTCGAGCAACTACAATTCTTTATTCTTGTTAAACGGCTAGTTTTGTGTGAAGGAACTACAACATCCACAATCCTTTGCAAGTCAAGTAAATTCATAGCCTTGCCAAGATGGTGGAACTTTCACAACAAGCACCCCCGTTTACTATATGCATGAGAGAACTTCAAATACAATGGAGGCAGTGCATGCAAATATATTTCATGCATATTTATTAGGGATATCCCAAAAACCTGACAGGATTGCAGCCTTCCAGGAGTGATTTGGAGACCCCTGCTCTAAAGCGACAGTTAAAGCCACAGACCCCCTGGACTGTTCACAAGCACTGTGGTCCTTGCTGGTGCATACTGTTAATTTGGCTGATGAGCTTCCACTCCATCAATGCCTCATTACCCCCTCCCCCGTGGAACACAGTAGAGGACAGGAAAGGATGGAAGAGCATAAAAAGAAACATTAAAAAACTAAGCATTCATTGCCACAGATTTCCCATCTCTCAGTTGTTGCAGATGCAGCCCTTAAAAAATCGTAGGGGTATGTCTACTAAAGGGTGTTAGCTGTCGCCATAGCAAGATTTTCCAGCATTAGCGCCGCAATGACAGCTAATGCAGGACAAATGCAGCTACTGCAGGTAATTTTGTGCAACAGCTGCATGCCATGTATTAGTTGCAAGACTGGGTGGAGAGCGGGTGTACCTTTACTGCATGGTTACTGCAGATATTGACAGCATGTGATAGCCACATAGTTTGCAGACATCATGGTTGCAGCTAATGCCCCCTTTATGGGTGGTGGTAGCTCATCAGCAATGCTGTCTCGCCACGACCCCTGCATTTGCACCATGTTATTTTCTGGGGATATGTTGGGCATCCCTCCAACAGATAACCTGTGACTATTGCAGCTACCTCAGCGCTTTCTCCACTAATACCTGCAAAAGCCTATCATGCTTTAGTAAACATACCCATACAACTCCTAAGAGTCTCTCCAATACCCCACTAGGTAAAGCCCCTAGGACTTGGGACATAATGGAGACGGGTTTTCTCAGTTCAGTGTTCAGTATCAATATCACATCAGCTACAAATGCTACGTTATCACTCTACTCTTCTTCATTAACCCCTTGGAGCGGCTAAGGCTTTGCCACAGGGCTCTACTTTTAACTGAAATAGAGGACTGTCAATACCAACCTATCCGCTCTGCACATTACACATGCAATACTGCTTCCAGAGCAGTGGCTGTTGCCGTTGCAGTGGGAAGAACAGCAGGGTTATGAACCCCTGGTCCTAGAAAAGACACATATGACCGTCTCACTGATGCCGCATGTCTTGGGGGCAGCCTTTTTGGGGAAAAGTGAAAGATGCTGTTTCTACTGTTAACTACGGTCCATGAACCCCCAGCGCAGTCTGTAGATCAGAATGCTTCCTGATGCAGACCCCGGGTCCTGCTTTACCAGAGACCATGCCGATCTCATGATTCCCAGTCTGCCTATTTCTGCATAAGCTCACCCAGCACCATGGAGGCAGCCCTTATAGGCTTGGTGACAGAAGCTCGTAATCTTTTTTATTTAATTGTTAAAAATGAGGGGGTGGAGCAAGAAAATCCCAGGTGCCAGGTACACATTTTTGCTCACCATAATGGCCTGGGATTTGTCGAGCCCTGCTTTAGTACTGATTGATTTGTTCTTCAGGCAGTCCATGGTGTGGTGTGGTGGTTTTTGTTTTGTTTTGTTTTTTAGTGCTATCAAGTCAGTGTTGACTCATAGCAACCCAGTTGCCTCTGGGTTTTCTTGGCAATGTATCACTGAAAGTAGATTACCCTCCATTGCCTCAGAAGAAAAGGCTGGCAAAGTGACTTGCCCAAAGTCACAAGGAGTGCCAGTGGGAATTGAACCCTTGATCTTCTGGGTACTAGGCAGTTGCTCCACCACTAGGCTACTCCTTCACTCCTGCAATCCATGGTATGCACAGTATTCTTCACCAGCATCATAATTGGAAGGCATCAATTTTCTTCCCGTCTGTCTTCAATGCCCAATTTTTGCATACATATTACTTTATTGAAAATACATAGAAGCCTAATCTTTGTATACAGAAATATATCTCTGCACTTCAAAATATTATCCTTTGCCAAGAACAATGTGTCATCAGGTTTCTTGACTTTGATTATTGATCCAACTAGATTAAAGTTATCTACTATTTTTATTCCTTCTCTATCAGGGTTGACATTATTGATTTTGCCAGTTGTCAGGACCTTTGTCGTCTTCACGTTAAGGTGCAGGCTTATTTTAAGACTGTATTCTCTGATCTTGATAAGCAGATGTTGTACATCGCCTTTACTTTCAACAACTAACATGATGATATCAGCATTGCAAAGATTGTTGGTGAGTCTTCACCCAATCTTGGGTTGTCTTCATACTGTCCTGCTTCTCTGACTTCTGCATATACCGTTGTGGTCAACATTATTGGCACCATTGCATTTTAGGTATGTTGTGTACCATATCTTGATATACAGTTGGAATATTTCCAATTATTTCTCATCATAATTATTTAGCCTGGCACTCTAAGGGGCATGTTTACTAAAACCCCGCTAATGTGCGGTCCGCAGTAGTGTGCGGATGCCATATAAGGAGTGGGCGTTTCGTGCTGAAAAAGAAAATCCGGAATTTGCATATGCGCTAAGGTGCGCGGCGCCCATGTGCGCCCCGCACATTAGCGCATGAGATAGCTGCGCGTGAGACATAAGTGGCACGCTGATGTGCAAGCAGGAGAGCAGAGCTACAGCACAATGGTGAAGACATTAACCAATGGTGCAGGGATCAAGGGTTCAATCCCCCACTTTGCCCAATGAAGACGGCTGGCTGAGGTGTTATTTTAGGAGGCATATAAATAATAGGCGGCATAAGGCGGCGCGCTAATGTTTTTGGAGGCATATCAATATTGGGCGGCATAAGGCGGCGCGCTGATGTGCAAGCATAGGAACAGAATCACAGCACAATGGTTAAGGCACTGACCAATGGTGCAGGGATCAGGGGTTCAATCCCCCACAGTGCCCAATGAACAAGGCTGGCTGAGGCATTACCTGTTAGGGGTAATATTGTTTTAGGAGGCATGTCAATATTGGGCGGCATAAGGCGGTGCACTGATGTGCAAGCACAGGAACAGAACCACAGCACAATGGTTAAGGCACTGACCAATGGTGCAGGGATTAGGGCTTCAATCCCCCACAATGCCCAGTGAACAAGGCTGGTTGAGGCATTACCTGTTAAGGGTAATATTGCTTTAGGAGGCCGTTATCGTTGTTTTTGGAATTATTACTGCTAGCAAATGCACTCTGAAAGCAGTGTAACATAAGGTGCCCCATAAGTTACCCCAGAGGGCACACTTTAAAATGTGGTGTCCGCCAAGGCACCCTACAATGTTGCTGAAAGTGTGGCTGATAGGGCGCCATATAGGGTTCCCTATGAGGCAGGGAAAGGTCAGAGCACTGTTTCTGATGGCAGCACTGTGCATTGTAACGTATGGAAATCGTAAGTAGGTGTGCTGACATGCAAGGAGGAACAGCAGTGTAGTACACTGGTTAAGACACTGAATGATGGTGTAGGGGTCATGGGTTGAAATCTCCAGTGAATAAGGTTGGCAGAGGTATGTCCTTTTTCTGCGTGCAACTGTACAGCAATCTGTGCTGACATCTAAAAAGAACCACACCCTAGTGCCATATATTAATGCACCTTTTAGTGCCATATATTAATGCATTAATGTGCCATATATTAATGCATTAATGTGACTGCTGTTGGGAATGTGACCCTCAAAACATCAGAAGGCACATCCTAAACATACCTCGTCAGCAAAGGCGAATTGTAATGTTCCCCAGAGGCCATGTTGAAAGGTTGTCAACTCCCAAGGCACCATAGTAGGCACCCCATAAGCTGCCTGAATCAAAGGTGTGCCAGAAGATGCCCCAAGGATGTATAGGTGAACTCAAAAACGTTAGCCAAGAGCAGTAACATCCCCCAATTTGAATGGCAAGAGAGGTATGTGCCAAACACACACGTAACCCAAGCACTGCACAGAGCAGAAAAGAAAGACAATACAAAAGTAAAAGGACGTAGATCAGTTGATGGACCGCAGAAATCAGCTCCAGCCCATGTGGCAGCTATAAAAATGGACAAACATATCGGGGCCAGCTAGAGCCATGCACAGAGTGATGGTAATGTACCATGCTATAATGACAGTGTGTGACAGAGGATGGGAAGATGTATGCAGCAGAGGAGGCAGAAATGGCAGGATAGGTGAACTATCAGGATGACTGTGGATTAGAAGTGTTATGCAGAGCACACACAGGAGAGGCAAGCAGGGAGAGCTGCAATGCAGGAATGTGTAGGAGTGCAGGACGTGGGTTAGCAGCATGCACATCAGGGTAGGATGGCACACAGCTGGCAGACAGAAGATGGATGGAAGGATGGTTCACAACTCAGATGAGGGTACAATGTGCTCACAGCACAGATCTGCACAGATATGACTGTCATACGAATGAAAACCACTTCTGCAGGACAAGCATACAAATCAAAGAGAGCAGAGAGGAAGCACACCTACGACTACGACCACTACCACAAATGGCAATGCATAAACCGGTAGGCCACACCACCAACGTGAGCTCATTAGCAAAGGCTGCATACAAAAAGAGTGCAGGGCATTACACAAGACGCCTGCTGGCTGTCAGGACAAGCAAACCCCCAACAGTAATCATGACCAAATGCACATGCAGATCTGCTGTGTACAGATCAAATTGCAGTCTGTATTTGGGACCAGGGACACATGCACAATCACAATGAAATGTTCTGCAGTGGATACAGCATGCAAAAGAGGAAAAAACTAAACCCCAAGGGCAGCAGAGGACGCTCTGTGGAGCAGGTTAATAATCTGGATCAGGACAGGAGAGAGCTCAACATGCAAACAGGTGTACCACACACCAGTTGAACCACAGCAATACCAAACCCCCTGGTGCACTGCCATGTAAACACCATAAAGTGAGAGACCTATGTAACAGAGAATATCTGATGGCTAGGCAGCACACAGGGTGCACCTTGGTGTACAGTGAAGAGAGGGAAGGGTGTGTGTAGAGGTGAGGAACCTGGTGGTACCTTATGGTCCAGTTAGCACAACAGAAAATAAAAAGATAAACCACATGTGGGGATCAAACCTGCAAACTACAGAGTTAAAACACATGCCTGTAGCCACTCCCAGAAACAGCACACTGAGCACACTGTAACACAAATACCCCAAAGGGAGGGTGTGTATGGGAACCTGTAATACCCAGTGATGTGGCATATGGCTGGCAGATACACAGCTGCCACTGTACAAGGATGTGAGCACATGTGGCTCATGTACATGACCAGCAAATGACTACATACAAGTGTCAATGTGCTCAAAGAGTGGAGGACTAACCTAGTGGTTAGAAAACTGGCTTGGGCACCAAGCAACCAGGGCTCAATTCACACTAGCACTCCATGTGGCCTTGGGCAAATCACGTAACCCTCCATTACCTTGGAAGAAAGACCTGACAATCTACATCCAGTGACATTGACAAGAAAACAATGTAGTCTCTGGGTCACAAGGAGTCAGGACTAATTCAAAGGCACACATTGCATTGCATGTTTGTCACCATGATCAAGCAGCAAAAGAGACAAATGTCTGCCAAATACATATCTTTATTTAGGTTATACATCACAGATAGTGTAGACAGTGCCATCATAATATCAAGGTGAGCGCATCCCTGGTGAAAGACGGAAACACTTTTAGCAGGGCACAAACCCACCTCCTACAGAAAGGTCACTTGCTTGACCACAAATGAAGGGCAGGAGATATAATGTGCATCAGGTGCATGCTATGCATTGGGCATCAGACCCCCAGCCCCCACCTGCTGCTGCATGCCTCAAATGTGTTACGCACATATGAGTGCATGTAGACAGTAGGCGCTTCATGCTGAGGACCCAACACACATCATCTGTCCCTCAAAACATATCCATCTGGCAACACAGGAGGCACACAAACGAAAATAGCATATGTTGTCACAATGTTTTAATGTTAAAAACACGCTCGGAAAGTAATGTTTCAGCTCTCACATAATGCCTGATCTAGGAATCAAAGCTGCAACAATGTAGACCCAAACAATCATCAAAATCACAATGAGCATATGCTAACAGGTAGCACAGGCACATGAACACAGACAGAATACAAACTAAACTACCTGCAGAAACAACACCATGAAAGAGGTCCCCCTGCACTGTTTGTTGGGTAGACTGTGTTTGGCCACATATAGCATGATACATGGAATGCACAATTGAAGAAGCACAACGGTCACCCACACTGCCACACTCCAAACATAATGTGGCAATGTGAGTGTTCGTACCACAGGGCATAACCAGGACCATGCAGACGTGCAATGCAAGGTGTGTACATACATGCAAACTGTCAAGTCTGCACAGTAAACAAACACAAGAACCAGCATGTGAAGAGGGAAATGATGGGCAAACATCTTACTGGGAACCACACAGAAGCCATAGGTCCACATGTTGTGTTTCACAAACATAGTCAGTCATATGCACAAGCACCATCCACATTCCAACATGATACAGTGATGCCACACATGCACGTAAACACCCTTGGCCCATTGCAAACATCAATCCAAGATGGTGGTGTGCATGAAAGCATTGTTGAGGCAAAACCTGTATCATGTCCAGGTGGAAAGCAAGTGGACATAGACAATAGGACCGCTCCATCGTTGGCCCTATGCCAAAAACATGGCTGTATGCTTGTGTAGAAAGAAACAGATGAGCGTATCCTGTGTGCCATGTCACACCCATGGCCAAAACTCTACAATAACACAGCTGTGTAGGAATGTACCACATACAGTGTCCATGTCAGTCGCTGCTACACACGTGGGGATCAGTACACAGCGTCCAAAGTGCAAAGTGTATCTGCAATCCAACAGGTCAGGTTAAAAGTGTTTTTGCAACTCTGGGCATGCATAGTCAAGTGTCACATTCCAATATGCCACAGTCCTTGAAAGTTCATGTGTGTCCTCTACAATGGGCAGGACTCCCAGCAAAAGCATCGCAGCAACAGTGTGTTGGACAGCTCTGTCATGGGGAAAGCAGCAGTCCAAGAGTAATACTGTCCATCCCAGTCATGTGTCCCACTCTCAGAGGTCAAACCATCCAATGGCTCAATTCTCCTTAAAAAGTTCCATGGTGTTGTTTCCCCCAACAGGTGGGTGATGGTGACACCAGATGTACTGTAAGAGATGTGTCCGGTATGTCCTCTGCCCTGTGTCAGGAGAGGATAAGTATGGTATTGTTAGACACCTTGGAAAAACAGCACAAATTGCAGACCGTTACACCTTAGGAAATACAGAAGAAAGGGATGCAAAGGCAAACATGACATGATAGCAACACAAAAAAAAATGCATTTTGGTGACATCATGAATCGTAAACGCAGACACGGGTGTCACATGGATATGGTCATGTCCATGCTCATGTCACACAGGCATCTCACAGCTACAAACTATATGCATCTGTTTATGTGGTTGGGGCAAGGTACTTCGGGCCGGAAGGTCGGGGGTTCAAATCCCACTAGAGGACAGCAACCTTGGGCCGGAAGGACTGGGGTTTCTAGTCCCACAGGTGCTCCTTGTGGTCTTGGGCAAGCCACTTAACCCTCCATAGCCCATGTTCCCTGTAAAATAGTTCTCTGTGTGCTGTGCTTTCCTGTCTAATCAATGTGTTTATACCTCAAAAATTTCCTGTCATGATTTGACAATTTCCAATCTGTAATCAAAACCGCTGCTGATCGATGGAAGCAGCGGTATACAAATGTATACTAAATAAATAAATAAATGTGACCATAGAGGCAACATTACATGCACATGAGACAAATATTAAATCATCAACAGGTAAAGACAGATGTAATCCCCCAAATAACAAAGGTGCAACCTACCTTGTGTGTGCATCAGGTGTACGTCATCAATCCCTTGAGCCACTAAACAGCAATATCAGGTCACAGTGAAGGGAGACAATGTCAGCAAAACGTGTAGAATCACCATGTCAAGCCACTGTTGATGCATGTCCACATTATGTTAATATCTGAGATAAAATAAAGGTGCTCAACAGTGGTCCCTCAGAACACAAGACACATTTCTGCTCACAGCACACAACACATGTTGATAATGTTCACAAGGTAAACAGCACTACAGAAGAGGTAGCACAGTCACATAATGTACTATGCCTGAACACTGCCTCATCACACAGCCAACCTATAAACACGCACCCACACAGTATGCAAAGTTCTGCGTGCCAGCTGTAACACATGGCCTGTATGTGCACAAGTGGAGATTTGTAGACATAAAGGCCCAGTGAACATGCAGTGATACCCTGTTGTTGGCTGATGGTACAATGTTGGGGTAGGGAGCAAGTGTAGGCCACCACCAAAACATAAAGAACCTACACACACATGCAGTTCTGTTGTACATGTCCCATAGAGAGTGTGGCAGAGGACATACTGAACACAAACACATGGGGATATGTGTGACAACAGCAAGAGATGGGTTAGGGAGGCATAAGTGAAAAAAGGAAATCACATCATCTGCCCAATATGATAGATCACAGAGGACATGTTTTCCCCCTGACTGCAAGCACACACAATGTCGCTGTAGATCCACCTACCCCAAATCACTGCATTTTGGGTGATGTACAGTCACGTGCCAATGCACCACAGCAACAGCATCTTCACGAAGTATGTCCTGTGCAGTGGGAAACACAAGAGAAACAAACATATGTCATGTTCTAGCTGTGCATCACACACTGCACCTTCCTGTCCCCAGCTGTCAGACCCCACAACATCACATAATGACTGACTGCTCTCTATCACAATGTACAGATCTCTTCCATGTGAGAGGCAGCACGGAGGTGTTGGAGGCTATCTACAGGTGTCCGTAATCTCTCTGTCCCCTCCCTTACCTCACTGTTGTTGAACACACAGGTCAATAGAGGTGTCTGCTCCCACCATGTTTCCACCTCACCCCAAGGTCGCAATATTAGCCCTGATTCACCATATTGCCAACAATGCCCCCTCTCCTTGTTTAGTGTTGTTCCAATGTTGTATGTTAACCCACTGACAATTGCTGAAACACATGGAAATATGCAGGCGCACCTCCTGTAGCCACTGACCAAATACATATCCTGGTGTGTACATCTCATACCTTGAATAATATTGACAGCTGTGTGCTGATGATGCGCACAAATAGCGGGCAATGTCTGTGTCATGTCAGAAAAACCACACCCCAATGTCTGCTTGTGACCAAACCATGATGGCTGCATGCCATCCCACTGTGTGTCAGTGAGAATGTCAAAGCATGGATAGCCTATATGTGCACCTCAGAAAAATAGCTCTCACCTAAGTCTGTGTGTGTATGCCGACATAATCCTCCCTTGCTAGGGTCCGAAATGTAGTTGTTGATGTGGACTGTACTCTCCTGCCCTACACACATAAACAGCCTGTAGCTGAGGCATGATGGCATATGTTGAGATAGATAGCATCAGCGAGATATGCCATGTCCTCCCTGAAAAACCTGGTAAACCACAAGCCACCCACACATTCAGTGCTCCACTTGCCCACTGTAACCCACCCCTTGCTAATCTGGGCCGGATCACCTCTGTATGTGTGTACATATGCAACACTGCACTGAAGGGCTATTCAACAACAAAATGTAGCAATGATACTCCCCCTGGCTGGACACTGCACAGGTCCCCATCCTTCACCATATCCATGTCAGGGCTACGTGTTGACCTATACATTCAGGCACACTGTAGGGTGACATTAACACCCCTCACATATAGTTAATACCATCCTGACATACTAGTACTAAGCATGTGTATTGTGCTATGTATGACATGTTGCAACACACATAACGAACATACACATATAGCCAGCTGACAGGAGCTTAACACCCACCAAAGCAGAGCAAACCTGTATAATATAAGCACACCCCACTGGACAACTGTCCCCAAACATGGACTGCCCTCCCACTGTGAACATCGCACCATATGGCTGACACTGTGCTCCACCCATATCATCTAAACAAATAATTGAGTTTGCACAGCAGCTGCTATCACAAGCAGCCACTAACTGGGAATGTGACCCTCAAAACCTCCCACAGGCGTTTGAACACCCACCCACATCATCTGCCACCAACTGCTGTTGTGCACTGCCCACATTGTTTGTCGCACACTCATGCCTATATGTGACGTTGGGATTGTCAGTCAAATGTTAATGCAGTGTGGCATCCGAATTATATCTTTACAGAAACATCAACCTCTATAACCATTACACACATAGGAAAAAACATGAAGGTGGGAAGATAGGCAATACGTACATGAGAAGATCTCTGCAATCAACCTCCGCCTGACCGCTGTGCCCTCCCGTGTGTCACCACTGGCACGTACAGGGGGGCACATTGGATCTTCCTCCAGATCCTCATTAATCTCTGCAGGGATATCGTGCCTGAGAGCAATGTTGTGCAGGATGCAACAGGCTATGATTATCTCTGCCACAGTCATTGGCTTATATTGTAAGGCCCCGCCTGTCCTATCCAGACACCTGAAGCGACTCTTCAACACGCCAAAGGTGCGCTCTATGACAGAGCGGCTGGAGGCATGGGCCTCATTGTACCTCCGCTCTGCACGTGTCCGTGGCTGACGCACAGGGGTCAGCAGCCAGGGGCGACACCCATATCCTGCATCACCTGCAGAAAGAAATGTTGCATGTGAATGCAGGAGTTCATGTTCAACAAAATTGACACTTGTTTAGACGTGAGAAACAAACGCACAACACATTCTGACATAAACATATGACAGCACAATTAATCAGCTCAGAAAAATATACATATGATGACAGAAAAGGACCACATGGCCTATCGAGTCTGTACACCCATGGCAAATACTACAACAGTTCCATCTATACCTTTAGAGATCCTGTGTGTGTGGCACATGCGTATTGTAATGCAGTTAGTGTCCACATCTCCACCACCTCCACTGTGAGACTATACCACCGATCCACTGATCACAGATTCAAAGTGTATGTCTGAATAGTAACCAAGGAAAAACATGCTGCCATTTGAGGGAGGCCCACACCCAGAACATGTATGCCATGGAGGTCTTGCAAAATGTAAACCATATCACCTCTATACATCCTGTCCACTAAGGTCTACATATCAAGATTTGGTAGTCTGTCTCCATATGCTGTATACTGCTGACCACAAATTGTTGTAATAGCCATCCTCTGCACTGTCTCCATCCTGTTCACATCCTTTTGAAGGTGCGGTCTACAAACCTGCACACTGTACCCCACATGAATTTGCACCAAGGACATATACATAGGCAAAGTACCTTCCTGTGTATCTGGTACCAATACCTCTCTGTATGCACCCACGTAGCCCCCCTGCTTTTGCCGTCACCTTTCCATAATGGTCAGCTACATGAGGATCGGCAGACACAACGACGCTAGCTTCCGCTCATCTACAGTGGGCAAAGGTACTGCACCCCCTATACTGTGTTGCACCCCTGCTTTGACATAGCCAAGATGCGTGACCATACATATGCAAACGTGTCCTCACAGCTGGAAAGCTCCAGAAAATCCATCAGATATTTCCAGACAGCTCCTCATGTTATCTACTGCCTCCTGGGTGTCAACTACAGTACTGAGTGAGTGGGTGAACCTAAGACACACATGACAAGGGTTAGTTGTATGGTTTGGCAATAACATAAACGTTACATGACATACAAAAATTAGACGACAATTAACCATCATCACAGGTGTATGTGAAGGGCACCAACCCCCCCCCCATCACATGTGGGCAGTTGGCACACACACACACTAGGAGGGATCCAACAACAGGATAGTCATATGCACAGGGGTGTAGTCACATGAACACCATGTGCATGTTATGATCATATAATGTTATGATCCTGATGGTATTTTGTTAATTGTTTTCCTGTTACTATACGTCTATACTCCTGTAATAATGTTAACTCACAACAGTCCTCTGTCTGTCTAACATTTCTTATCTGTAAACTGCAGTGTTTAAAAAAAAGGTTGCTACATATGAGATGTTACATAAATAAATGTAGACAGACATACCTAGATTACTAATCTTGAAATACTCACCCAGCAATATACAGTTGGCATACCGGCCTTCCTCAAATTGTGTGAATAGTGCCGAGTGATGCAGGATATAGGAGTCATGGGTGGACCCTGGAAACCTAGGGACCACATTCAGAATATGCAGATTTGCATCACATACAACCTGAACATTCAGGGAATGGTAGTGTTTGCGGAACGCTACCTCCCTGTCTCTAGGCGGGACCAGGGCAACATGTGTGCAATCAATAGCTCCCATCACGTGTGGTATCCCGGCTAACGCCTCAAAGGCCTGGTTCAGGGTCCCCCATTGTTTCCTACTGTGGGGAAGGGCTATGTAATTCCCCACCCGGCTGACCATGGCACGCAGTAATTGGTGGAGACATCGTGAGAAGGTGGGGCGGCTCATGCCACCCACTGCGGCCACAGATGACTGGAAACAGCCAGAGGTAAAGAAATGTAAGGCAGCAAGGAGCTTGACTAAACCTGGTATGGCATGGGACCGATCAGTCAGGGGCTCGAGGTCAGGTCTTAGATCCTCATAGAGCTCCCTAATAGCCCTTGTGCTCAGTCGGTACAGGGAGATGACCTGGTCCTCACGCATGTCCTGGAGCTGGGCCCTGGGCCTGTAGAGGCGAGGCTGCCGAGCCTGCACCTCAGCACGCCTTCTGCGCCGTGCACGCACAGCCCCTGCCTGGACCGCCCCCACAGCTGCAGGTCTGATTTGCTGCGGGACTACATCCATGCCCTGTGCCTCAGCACCATGGACACCATCTCCCCTGTCCTGCAACCGCAGCATCTGCCCACGTCTCAGGACACATGCAGCAACATAAATAGCCGCCATAAACTCCTCCCGTCCGGCTACACAAACACACTCAAACACAAACAAACCTCCCTAAACAGTGTACACCTTACAAACCACACAAGACAATACACACACAATACAATACAATACCCAATACAACCAACACCAATACAATCTACACCTACACCTGCTTTGACTCTCTTCCTTCCTCTCTGCAAACACACACCTACTCTTCTTCGCCTACAACCCTCAACGTGGACAAGGTTTTCACGCTTAATTATAGTTTGTTTTATTTGGTTTGCGGCCATTGCGCATGTGCAACTCTACGCATGGGCATCCGTCTGTGCGTGGCACGCACACAGCTGCCCATGCGGCACTCGCCGTACTGCGCATGCGTAATGAGTCACACATGCGCAGTAGTGCAAACGCAGCGCAAGTGTGCAACTGCGCATGGGCGGCTGTGTGTGCGTCCCGCGCATGTGCGTCTTTCCGCGCATGTGCGTGTGGCCACGTACGGACACCCATGCACAAAGTCGCACACGCGCGGCGCACGAGCGCCACACCCGCACAATTGCGCATGCGCAACGTAAAAAACGTGCAAAAACCCTATAAATAAGCCTGCACACGTGGCCCAAGTTGAGGGTTGTTTGAGGAGTTCGAGTTAGAGAGAGAGAGTTATAGAGAGAGTCAGAGAGAGAGGCTGTGGTGGGAGTAGTGCAGAGGAGAGAGGGAGAGAAAGAGAGTTAGAGAGATAAAGGCTGTGGTGGGAGTAGTGTAGGATTATTTCTTTTTCTTTGGGTTGTGTACTTTAAAAGTTTTCCTTTTGTATTGTGTTGTGTAGTGTGTCCTGTATTGTAGTGGTATTGTATTCTGTATTGTGGTTTATAGTGTGGTCTGTGGTGTGGTGTGTTTAGGTGAGTGGGGGTGCGGTGAGAGGAGCGGGTGATGGAGAGGGAGATGGAGAGGGAGAGAGAGGGTCAGGGTGAGGGGGTGGAGGAGGTGGCCCAACCTGTTGGTGTAGAGACACCCAGGGCAGTGACTGCACAGCCTATGGAGGAAGAGGCAGGACCATCTGGTGGGCCACAGGCTGCACAGTACAGCCAAACGGCAAAAAGAAAAAGGATACCTGTGCCTGGACCACAGAGGAAGAGGGCTGTAAGGTTCAACGAAAGGGAGAACCACATCCTTCTGTCACATGTCATAGAGAACTATGACGTATTATTTGGGTGGCTCAGTAGCCGCACAGCTGTGGCCACCAGGATGGCAGTGTGGGAGGAGATGCGTGCTGCACTGTCTGAGGCAGGGGGCCCCCCACGAGATGTTGAAAGCCTCAAAAAGAGGTTTTCAGATATTAAAAGAGGGGTGCAGCAGCACATGGTCGCCTAGAGACAACATGCTCTGGGCACAGGTGGCGGTGGCCCCTTCATACCATCTCTCTCACCCCTGGAACAAGAGCTGGCCACAAGATTGGGCCATATCTACCTCCGTGGTCTGCCTGAGGCCCTTGACACGGCACATCCTCACGCAGGTATGTATGCTAACTGTCAGGTACAAGGTCATGCCTGAAATTTCCATTGTGTACACATCAGTCATCTGCACAGACCCTCCCATACCTGTCACCCAATCCCCACCATGTTGCTATCCTGGTGGCACATGTGTGTGATATACCCCTGCACAACTTGTTTTTTTGCCATGTCCCGGGGCAACATTCCAAATGTGTCCCTCATCCCATCCCTCTCCCCATCTGTCCCGAAAAAGCCCCCACACACGAGTCAGTACCCTACCACCACACCTGTGATTGCCATCCCCTGTATGATTGTGAGGGCCATTGATCAGGGCATGTTTGTGTGACATACTATCTGCACAGTGCTGCATGTGCTTCTCAGTGGGCCAGAGGTGCTGGCTAGTTATTTTATTTATTTTATTTATTTACATTCTCTTATATACCGCGCTATTCTGCATCAGTGCGGTTTACATTGAACAAACTGAAATTACATTGAACAGGGTATTATAACTTGGACATAACTATTTTACAGGGAACATGGGCTATGGAGGGTTAAGTGGCTTGCCCAAGACCACAAGGAGCACCTGTGGGACTAGAAACCCCAGTCCTTCCAGCCCAAGGTTGCTTGTCCTCTAGTGGGATTTGAACCCCCGACCTTCCGGCATGAAGTACCTTGCCCCAACCACTAGGCTACTCCTCCACTCCAGTTGTAGTTGTAGTCCGCTGCACAATGGGTCACTGCCAATCACATGTAGCACTGAGCAGATAGTATGTCAGAAGAAAATGTGCCCTAATCAAAATCTCACACAGACATACAGTGGATGGCAAAAACAGGTGTAAGGGTGGGGTATTAGCAGGCATGTGTGGACATATTTGGCACAGATGGGGAAAGGGATGGGATGGGTGACACATGTGGAATGGGACTAGGAACATGGCAAACATGTAAGGTGTGCATGGGTACAGCACACACATGTGCCCCTGGAACATGTACATGGTGGGGACACACACGTATGGGAGGGTGTATTGGGTCCTGTATGCAGCACACATGCACGGCCCCCCCCCCCATCATGTCTGTGGTGTCTGTAGCACACACGTATACATAGGTGGATTGATTAAACATATGTGTGCTGTCTCTGATTGTTCACAATGCAGGTGACTACAGTGAAATGGGGGCCCAGGAGGAGGAGGTGGACATTACAGTCCCTCTGAGTCTTGTGGAGGCCGAGGCTGCTGTCTCAGGGGGCAGCACAAGTGCCGGAGATGAGCCCCTGGAGCCACCCATCACCAGCGGAACTACACTGGGGGCTGCAGCAATGGAGGACAGCCAACACCCCAGGCAGGCAGCAGGCACGGATACAGTTGACACTGATGTAATGATGGCAGAGTTGAGGGCACACAGCGCATCAGCACGGCGCGATGCCGAAGGTGGGTGACAACAGACTGTCCCAACCACAACACAGAAACCACTAGTCTGTAGTTGGTGTTTGTGTGGTGGATGTGGCAACATTCCTTCCACAGCTGTTACATGTATGGCTCACGTAGATGGGATGTAGTGGAGAAAACAAAAGGGTATGGCGTATGATAGATGATGTTATTGTGTCACACACCAGAACAACCTAAGGTCAGGTGACACCTACAGATGCAGACATATGAGGAATGTTGTTTAAGGTCCAGCACGTTGTCAGCCACTAAATAAATACAAGCAAAAGCAAAAACCAAACCCCCCCCCCCCCCCATTTAACACCACATTTTTGTCGGAAAAGGTTGGAGGCGACTGAAATGAAAGCCCAGTCACACCAGGCAACCTGTTCCCTTTTTTTATATATATTTGTAAAGCAGAACGCTGTACTTAACTTATGAAAACAATCCAGTGAAGTTTCATGCACACCAAATACTTTCCATCTAAAAGCGGTCAGGTAGCCAGTCCACGACGTACGTTTCGGGTCATAGGCCCTGTTTCAAGTGTTCACGCTCCTCAAAACATACCGCTATAGAGAACTTCCATAACCGTTAAACTCCACCGGTTATATAAAGGGGGAGTACATCCATAGGCTAACAGTCACTGCCAATCAGCAGGGAGCTCCAATCAACTAAACGGGAGACCCCATTGTCAGCGGGGAACCCCTTAGTGTCATGGATGACGTTATAACAAGCTGAAGCACTCAACTTCCTTGTTCAACCCCGAAGGATGGACAGCCTGTAATTCAGGGGCCACTACCATGACATTTGGGCTTCTACAGGGCCCAGGATAGCAATGCTTGACCCACTAGATGCATTGTGTAACGTGTCTCTCATGGGGAACCTGCTAGCTATGTACAACCTAGTTTTGACACTGTTGCAGAGAGCATACTGTGTGAGGGACGAGGGATTGACCCAGTATGGGCTATGTTATGTTGTTATGTTCCTATGACCTGGCTCTTCTATGCTGACAGCAGGTGTGGTTGGCAACACCATGGACAGGGGCCAAACCACCAGAATAGGCTGTTGGCACCTGTGTTCATGTGGGGGTTTCTGTCTGTGCTGTCCAACCACAACAGGTGAATGTATCCTTCCAACACCATCAGTGATGTCCATTTGTCGCAAGGTTTTGGATTTGTAGTAGGTGGGAAGATGTGTAACCTAACTCAGCATAAAGTTATGGGGACATGGCTCTGATACAGGCCTTTGTAAGCACATCTCATAGCTCATGGGGCTGGGGTGCTTTTACACACATAGACATCTGCACCTAGCATATCATCTGGATACATCAAAGACATGTGTGATGAGATGGTGACCTCACAGACTATGGGAGAAGTGCAACCTACCTGCCATAAACTACCACATTATCTTAATGACATACCCACCATTGCAATCCGGGATCTGGCCCCCTGGGGGTTGGGTGTCCTAGCACACATCATCAGCTGCATACACCTTAGCAAAAGGGTGACTGACAGGACACCTTACGCAGGTCACAGGACTCCTGGGGATAGGGAGAATGTATTGAACTGGTTAGGCACACACAAACATATGGAAAGAGCAAAAAGTTTTTTAGATAAAACTGGTACAATAACCGTGAACCAAAAGAAGAAGAGGAGGAAGATCATCCGTGAACAAATATACCAAACTAATGTCATTGACATTCAAAAGATTATACTAAAAACATAAATATATGAGGATTACTTAAAAAATGAAACCATCAAATAAATAACATCGGCAATGTGTATAAAAACTAACCCTGGTGCTTAAAGAGATAAAATCATGCCCGTTGTGATGACAGCCATGCTGACTCAAAATACTCACTGACAAATCCCTCATTGGCCAAAGCTGTAAAAGTCTCTTCTTGACCACAAACTATATCAAAATCCAAGGGAGACATTAACAGTGCAGCATAATAACCAAAGGTACAAATTTGAGATATACTTAAAACTACTTACATTGTATAACAAGCCTAGACAGGCTGCACAAATCGCGGCACTGTAAACGTGGAGACCACTAAAAATCGCCAAAGGAAATTGAAAACAACAAATTATAGTTTAAATTCGATAAAACAACAAGACAAGCATTCACCCCACAAAGGGAGACCTTACCACGTTATACCCTGCGTCTCATCTAGTATCTCAAATTGTGCCGAAGCTGTGCGTCGTTGTGGAGACTCTCATAATAAAAACGCCGACGCATGTGCATTGCACCAGTTTTATCTAAAAAATGTTTTGCTCTTTCCTCAGTCTCTCTCTTATTTTATTTATATAGCGTTCCAACAAATTTTAGGTATATTTATATAAGTGTTTATTTGTATAGTTATTTATTTATTATGATTTTAGTTATTTTTATACTTTCTTTTAGTGCATGTTTTATTGTTATGTATATTTGAGTGTATTTATTGGATGTTTTTGTTTTTAGTTGCCCTTTACCCCTGATGAAGTTTTATTAAACGAAACACGGCCTGTGTCGGGTGGGCATCATCCATTGGTATTGTAAATAAAAGCCTCTTTTCAACATTACATGATCATTCTGTTCTATCCTTGGACACATCACGTTCCTCTACTGTGGACTATGGGAGACCTAGCCATGCCATGGTCATTGCTCAGTCAGGGTGAGCGTGACCTTCCAGGAGGACATGCAGGGACCACCCTGTCCGTGCTGTTGATGGCCGCCCACTACAATGTCCGAGCCATTGCCCTATGCCCTGCGCTCATGCACCATGGCCAGGCCAGTCTGTCAGAGGTATACCCACAGTAGATGTTTTCCATGACTATCACTGTTGCCCAGCTGGATTATAATTTTGTAGCATTTTGTTGTGGTCATTTTCACTTTTTATTTGCTGTTTTGTTCTGTGCACATGTATCACACTGCTCACGTTTTGTAGGTTTCCCTGGTTTTGCTGTACATTGCTGACGGAAATGGTTTCTCTTCCCTTTAAATCGGCTCTACTTCCGGTGACGCTGCCAAGAAAACTCAGGAGCTTCTGGGTCTCCAGGAGTCAGGACTGACTCGAAGGCACACATTGCATTGCATTGCAACGCAAGGTTTTCACTCGCGGTATTTTTTTAGTAGAATTTCAGCCCCGCTCCTGTGCGGGGAGCCTCTCCCCTCCCACTCTCCACCCATTGACCCTGTCCCTCCGCCCTTCGGGAGCCTTCCTCCGCCCTCCGTAAGCCTTTCCACGCCTCTATCGCACAGTAGCGGGCCGCGCACATGAGCGGGCCCGTTAGTGTGACGTGTGCGGGGCACAAAAACACACTATTAGCGTGCGCTCAAGTACCTTAGCGCACGCTCAAGTGCGCCCCGCACAATTGCGCGGTTTATCCCTAAGATTAAAAAATATAGTGACATCTGTAAATATATATTCTCCAAAAACAGATGGGATGTAACGTGCTCACGCCAAGGGACAAAAAGAGAACCACAGTGCAATTTCTAACACCAAAATAAATTATAACTAAACTTATTTTGGCATTTAGAAACTGTGCTATGGTTCTGTTTCTTTTTGAACATATCTTTTGCGTCTAATGAAATCCCTCCTCCAACAGTAAGTGCAGAACAGAACTAGGACATTTCACCATAGAATCCAACATACAAGAAAAAAATTCTGATTCCGGTGTCATCTCATTAAAAGCTTCTCCAGTACCAGGCAGATTGTAGGGTTTAGCATTAGTTCACAAAAGTCACTGAAGACCTAAAATGCAAATCTACCATACCATAATGACATAAGCTTTCTTAAATTAACACAATAAGGAGCCTACCCAGAACAAAGATTACCACAGATCCTATAAAGAAACACCATGCTAACAGAACACTTTTTGTCCTCAGACACACAGGCAAAACACAGTTAGACCATCACCAAGTACAGAATAAATTATAACAAACTCAGAGTAGAAATATGTGGACACAATGAAATTGAAACCCCAACAACCCAGGCTGTGTATGCAGTGCAGCACAAGAAATAGAGGAGGCAGGCGACACTTTACCTCACCTTTGCTGAGTAGTTGCCTGAGATGCACAGGCCTCTCTGATCCCACATGCAGGCGACGCAGCCTCTCCCTCCATCGATCCCCCAGCACCCCCTCATAACTATCCCAACAACCCCCACCCCCAATCATACTGCCCCCTCCCCCATATCTTAAAAAAATGCCTCTCGTTTTCTCCTCAGTCAAGACATGCAGAGACAACACAGCAACACCCGTGCAGAGGGCTTGGAAATAATTCCAAGAACCTCGCTCTGCATACTTTGCCCACTTGTTAGTCTTTCCAACTCAGGAGATGTTGGAAAGGGTCAAGAATGAATTTTGTTATTTAAAAAATATTTATATACTGCATATTATCATACTTCCTAAGTGGGGTACAGTGAACAAAGGAAATAATATTTCAATACAAAATGCACATACAACATAAACATAAGAAAAGACAGAAAAATAAAATACATTTTTTGAAACACAACTCTTCTATAAATTTGATATCTACAGTAGTAGTTCAAGACGAGTTACATTCAGGTACCGTAGGCATTTCCCTATCCCAGATGGCTTACAATCTAAGTTTGTACCTGAGGCAGTGGAAGGTTAAGTAACTTGCCAAAGATCATAAATAGTGCCAGTAGAATTTGAACCCTAGTTTCCAGCCCACTGCTTTAACCACTAGGCTATTCTTCCATTCCTGCCTGGGGGAAAATAACCTTCCAGCATTTTAGTGGAACAAGACCAAATTTGGTGGGGGGGGGGGGGAGGCATGTGAAAAGGTACCCTGAGTTCAAAAGCAGGCTAGGTCAGACGATTTCCAGAGAAATAAACTCCCCTATAAAATTGGCTGGTGCATTTCCCTGGGATAAACAGTTCTAGCTTCTACAGTATAAGAGTCTGATACAGTGAAACACATTAGTTAGGGAAGTGCTGCTTTCAAAATACCTTTCCTTCTCTATTTTCCCTGTCACACACACACACGCACAGATACAGATGCACAACACATACATACATACACACACACACAGATGGTTAATAATTTGATCGGGATGTTCCTCACATTTTCCCTCCATCCAGCTGGCAGTGCTGCCATACCCCTATTCATCATGGGCTGCCTTTTAATGATTCAAATATGTATTTTGTTTTCTTTGTTGAAGATTCTGTTGTGAAACCTACTGACTAAACCATACTGTTTTCTTACTAGTTGCTATGTATACTGTCAGCTGATAAATGCTGCTGTGATTCAGTGGCTCCCTGTGTTTAAATTCTTAAAATCCTTTTCGAAATGTGTTGATAAAACCTCATGAAATCATTAGATGCTATTATTTTATTATATTTTCCAAACCAACAGAATGTTTTAGTGCTGCTCCATTCAAGATATGTATTGGAAAGATTTCCATGAACTGTGATTTCTCCTCTCTCCATTTGTTAATATATTTATTTATTTGCTTTTATATACCACACTATTTCAAAATCAGCGCGGTTTACATAGAACATGAACAATCAAACTGTTTTACATAGAACAGGTAGTAAACTGGAACAAGTGATTAATACTGAAGAAGAAAGTCAATTTGGGTAAGTCAGGAGGAACTCTGGGAGAACAGGGGGAATTAGATTACAAGTTAGTAAGTAGATCTTAACAGTTACATAGGGGAGGTTGAGCTGTGGGTTGACAGGCATTGGTCATCCAACACTGCTTTTCCACCCTAAGACAACTTCGCTCCGTTCGCCCCTTCCTTTCTTTCTCATCTATGACCACCCTTCTCCTTTCCCTTGTTGTCTCCCGCCTTGATTACTGTAATGTTTCCCTGGCCTGTCTCCCCCAATCCCAGCTACAATGCCTACAGAGAGTCCACAATACTGCCGCCCGTATCCTTACTTGCTCGTCCCGCTTCAACCACATTACCCCCCTCCTCATTCGTCTGCACTGGCTTCCAATCCCTTTTCATATACAATATAAATTTCTCATCTTCGTTCACAGGTCTATTCACACTGGCACTCCCCTCTACCTTGCTGATCTGGTTCACCTCCACACTTCCCACCGCTCTCTCTGCACTATCCATGCGAATCACATGACCCTGCCTTCCCCTTCCCAAGCTCACATTGAATCCACATGCTCCTCTGCTTTTTACTTTCTTGGCCCCCGTCTCTGGAACTCGCTTCCCTCAGACCTCCGCCTAGAGCCCTCTCTCAAAACCTTTAAAGCTAACTTGAAAGCACACCTCTTTTACCTAGCCTTTGACCTTCCCCCACCCCCTCCCCTTTTTCTCCCCCCCCCGATGACATTCCTCAATCTGTCTGACTCCTGCTCTCCCTCTACAGTCTCTAACCTTTTCTTTCCTGTCCTATAGTACAATTGGCGTTCCCATCCCTTTCTACGCAGCCCTTTATGTATTTTGTAAACCGCTCAGATGCTGTTGCAATGAGTGGTATATTAAGCACCCCAATAAAGATAAAGATAAAGAAAGACATGTCCTATCTATGGGATGTGATTGTAGCATAGCTGGAACAAATGAGTATTTATGGCTTTCCTGAAGGTTGAATGATCGGAGATGGCTCGGATTGAAGCAGGAAGGGCATTCCAGAGAGTTGCTGCACATATATAAAAAACGCTTGGTTTTTGGTGGCCTGAGTGCACAGTCTTTATTGATGAAGGGGTCGTCAGCGTGTTCGCCATGCTTTATCTCTTTATTCTGTTTGGGGTGCGCTTATAACTGCAGCAAGGGAGTTCATATAGGATCTTGAACGTCATCAATAGGGCTTTGTAAATCGGATGGCTTGCTATTGGGAGCCAGTGTAACTGCATTAAGATGGGTATGACATGTTCGAATCTGGACCCTCCATGCAGTGTTCGGGCTGCTGTGTTCATGGCCAATTGGAGTGATTGGAGTGTGTGTTTTGCCAGGCCTTGGAGAATAATATTGGCACAGTCCAGGTGTGGGAGGATGAGCGCCTGGAATACTGTGTGAAAGTCTGAGGGGTCCAGGAGTAGGTGTAGATGATGGAGGTTCCTTATCTTATGGTAAACCGCCTTGATGACATTTTGTATGTGCACTTCCATACTCAATTGTTGGTCCAAGTTGACTCCCAGGTAGCGCATCTCATGCTTCGTCATCAGCTCTTCCGTCTTTTTGCAGTTGATTTTAAGGTTATGTGCTGAGAGCCAGTCTGAGACAGTGGTGAAACATTCTGTAATGATGGAGAAGTTAGGACTGTCTGTGGAGAATGGAGTGTATAGTAATATGTCATCGGCATATACTGTATATGGAATAGAATGTTATATGACTCAATTATTGCACAGATTGGCTGGATATAGATATTGAAGAGCAGGGTTGAAAGAGATGAGCCTTGCAGGACTCCCTGCATTTGCTGGAATGTATCTGATTTGAGCCAGTTCAGAAAAGTGCTAAAACACTTCCTCTTCCTTAAATATCTCATTGACAGCTCCGAACATAATCCCCAAGCGAATAGTTAGCACCACAACAATAGTAGTAGTAGTCAAACAGGCAGACCTTCGCAACAGGCGTACCCCACAATGTAAATAACAAGCAGTTTCCTTAATTGTTGTACCACCTATGTATATAGTTGACCATGTTCCCTTTTCAGTGAACCACCGATGTATATAGTTACCCTGTTTCTCCAAGTTCTACTTCCTGTTAAATGTAATGACCAGACATATGTAAGTTGTCGGATGTTTCTGTTCAATGTAAACCGCGCTGATGGCAAATAGTGCGGTATATAAGAATTGTTAATAAATAAATAAATAAATGATGTCTGTGCGCTCCTATGCTTACCTGTTGCAGGTGACCAGTCAAGTAATATCTACACCAGTCAAGGACTGCATTCTGTATCCCTTTTTGCTATAGTCGGACAAGTAGAAGAAGATCATGATTGACTATATCAAAGGCCAAGACAATGTCCAGGAATATTAGGATGAATCCCTGCTTTCTTTTTATCTATTCCTGTGAGGAGTCTGTCAAGGAGGATAGCTAGAAGGGTTTCAACTCTGTGCTGCTGATGGAATCCATACTGCTGTAGGTCAAGGGGAGTGTGAGAGTCGACATGATCCTGGATTTGTTGCTGGACAATCTTTTTTTCTGTTATCTTAGCTAGGAAGGGGAGGCTGGATATGGGTCTGTAGGCGCTGATGTCTTAAGGATCTAGCTTATTGTTTTTCAGCAATGGTCTGATGGAGGCGATTTTCAGGGACGGTGGTAGAACACCCGTGGTCAGGGAAAGGTGTATGATTCTGTCAATGGCAGTGCTTAGGTCAGATCGTGCTAACTTGATCCAGTATGTAGGGCATGGATCAGTTGGAGCAGTGGTAGTATTCATCTCGCAAATGATCTCGATCTGCTCAGTGGAGTAGGGTAAAAGGAGAATAGTGTTTCCTGAAGGGGGTTGTCCATGTGAGGATCGTCCAAAAGAGGATTTACTGAATGAGACCTAGTCATATTTGTTTTGCTGTGGAAGTGTGCGGCAAAGGCCTCTGGGCTAGGGATATCTGCCAGATGGTTCTTAGATGTGTCCTTTGTGAGGGAATTAATAAGACCGAAAAGCTCTCGGGGCTTATTAAGAGAGCACATCAGGATATTGGTATGGTATTCCTTTCTCTTCTGGTCAATTGCTCTACGGTGTTCATGTAAGCTGTTTATGTATTCAACACAGTCGCAGGAGAGTCTGGAGTGTCGCCGGCATCGCTCAAGCTTCCTGAGACATATTAGGGATTCATGCAACTTGGCGGTGAACCATATGGCTGTCTGATTCTTCCTGGTGGGCTTCATAGAGTGAGGTGGGAGAGAGGTTTTACATATATTTATAAGCTCATCCAGCTTAGTAGTGTTAGTATTGAGATCCTGAAGAGTATCTTGATGGAAGGCTTCTTTATTAAAATACCTGAAGTGGCGAAAGGCTGGTGGGGTGGTTCCAGAAGGCAATTGGTCTTCTGAGTCCAAAGGGATGTGGAAAATAATGGCATTGTGGTTTGACCAAGGGACAGGAAGCACCAGCGGTGGTTCTGGCCAATCGTTCTGTGGAGGGGTGGGGGAGCATAGATGAGGTCCAGGGTGTTTCCTCTTGTGTGGGTGGGTGTTTGTATTAATTGATCGTAGCTCAGTGCGGTCATTGCATCAAGAAAGACTTTAGAGTACTTGGTTGGGAGCTCTGGGAGGTTTAAATCGCCTAGCAGCCAGAGTGGTTTTTGTTGGGTATTGTGGTTGCATGCTAGGTCAAGGATTGTGGACAAGTCATCAGAGCATGTGGATGGTGAACGGTAGAACAGACCCACTGCTAAGAACTTGTTTGAGATCATGATGTAATCAAGGTTGATTGTGCTCTGGGAAGTCTAGCAATGGAAATGGAAATTGCTTCTGGCTATTATGAGGATTCCACTGCCCCTGCAATCTAGAGCAGTTAAAGAAGTCATGGCCAGGGAATTTTAGTTGGTTAGTGAGTACGGTGTCTGTGTCAGTGAGCCATGACTCTGTGATGAAGAGCAAGTCTAGATTCCGGCTTTTGAGATAGTCAGTCAAGGAGGGCAGGCCATTTATTCCAGATGGAGCGAGCGTTGATGAGCATGCAGGTCAAGTTTCAGACTGATGAGAATTGTGTCCATAGGATTTTGTTAGGGGTTGGCAAACTATGTGTATGAACTGGCAATGGCGTACTGAGAGTGGTGCTCTTGTGGTGTAGGGTGATTCCCTATGTCCCCTGCAGCCATGGCCTTGGAAGGAGGGGATTAGGCCCTGCTGTTGAGTATAAGATTCACACCCTAGAATGAATTGGGCCAGGCAGTATAGGAGTAGAATTACTAAGGCAGTCGTTCTCAACTAGTGTGGTGCCAGCCAGCCAGCCCATATAGTACTTTTCCTAGCAACCACATATACCTGCAGTGTGACGAAAGTGTAAAACAAAGGAGCCAGGTACTGTAAATCCCTATAACTAACTACTCTCTAAGTTTGCTCCCCATCATCATTGTTGCTGCCAACCTAAGCATTATTTTTAACAACAATAAAATATTTGGGCTCTTTGTTCAATCACAGATTGTAGCGTTCAATGTGTCACGTACATGAATATGGTCTATCAGGTGTATCACAAAAGAAAAAAAGATTGAGAACCACTGTACTAAAGAAATCCAAATAAAATTGATACACTAAGCTATTCATTTCATTTCTTATCTAGTCATAAATCTGCTGTTTCACTTCCAACCCTGAGGTGCCTGCAGTTTGTTTACTTCCCTGTTTTTGTGCTGTATTACTTTGTAGGAAACCTAGTATAGAAACCACAGTCCTTATTCTACTTCCGTTTGTCATGCAGAAATGGATGAACACCGGCATACAAATCACAGAGAGACAGCAAATGAAAGAAATGGGGGTGACTGATGGTAGCTTAGGAAGTTCCTAGAGACTCTGTTTTGAAAAAAGCTTTAGTAATTTGATTGACTGGGCTTTATTTGTGTATCTTATTGACCTTAATGGGTGCACAGCTGCATCATTTTTTTTTAAAAATGTAATTTGTTGAGGAAGGGATGCCAAGACTTCATTAAGTTATCTCTTTATGAGCTATGATGGATAACTGGGAGCATCAGCTCATGTCAAATGTCAATACTGGGAAGGGAGGGGAGGTATTCTCTGCACAAGTTCTATGCAAACAAGAGCTCATTTACATCTGGTGGGGTTGGGGGGGCATTCTTTTTGTCTTTTGTTTTCCGCACTATATTAATTGTTAGGGGAAGGGTTTCTCACCTCTTCTCCGTCCTTGAAAGGGTTGGGCTTGTTATGTGAACCAACAAAAAAGGCAAAAAGAACAGCAGCCTACCAAAGAAAACATTATCCAAGCAGCTGATCAAAACTCCTCGCTCCACAATTTTGGGTCCTGCAAAAGAAACATGAAAAATAATTGGGGGAAAATGATACACACTGACACTATGTGGGAGCTGTTGGTATTGCGGTCTTTAATTCACTATACAAGTATTTATCCAAAGCCTAGTGCCAAGCAAACAGACATACACAAAATAGTACACAAGACAATATGTTTTCCATATTGAATTAGATGTTCATTTGGAAAAACGCCACATGGCATATCTACAGTTCCAGAGATTTCAAAGTGAAGTATGATGCATTGAAATTGTGTAAGAAGTGGAGGAAGAGTTCTCTAGAAGCACACAGATGAGCAAGAATAGATTGTATGACTTTGTGAACAAGACAACTGAAAATGCACCAAGGCTAGCATGTCCAGTTTTATATTGTGTTCAGGTGTGATCTGCATATTGGCAGATAAACACATTAAAACAACACGACAGCCCCATTGAAATTTGGAGAGAAATAATTTGCCACCTCTTTTCTTTCAGAAAACCATTTATGAATTAACCACCATGGGGAATTTTTATTAAGTGCACTTGGGCCTGCAGTGGCTAAATTAAAATTTGCTGCCAGTACAGTCATTTTTCCAGCCAGCTTCAGAAAGCCGTCATTGATCCTGAGCACTGCTAGGGGCAGATTTCCATGGCGCCAAGTATTGCAGAGGCCTTCAGTCTAATCAGTGAGCCAGCCTTTTATAGGAGAAATCTCTGCAGCTCTTATGATGGAGGGGGAGGGTTGGTTACAGCCGGCCTTTGCTCCGCAGCTTGGAATGCAAGCTGGAAGCTCAAGGCAATAAGCAAAGCATTTCTCTGGCCCCAGGCATTTTCTCTTGTAAAACATTCTGATTTAAAACCATGGTGTCTTATTCTAGATTCACAGACTGTTCATTTGGCTTTGATAGGTCATACTCTCAAGCTGAAATTAACCACCTGAACCTCACAGTAGCTGTTCTCCCTGTCAGTACCCCCAAGGCAAGACTTCCTTAATGCACCCTGATGAGGCAATGCTGTCATTTATAGGCTGTAGCCACATTTCTGCCAGGCGTTTCTTCTTGGGGCTTCTTGACTCGGGCAGTATTGATTGAACCTGTAACATCTTACAGGAGGATGCACATTATCTTAAACTTTAAGACCTTTGTGCTGGCCACAATCCCAGAAATCTTTCCAGTTCTGCTGCATCACTTCAGATTAAAGTAGAGGGGCTAGGTGAAGTCCCTTTGAAAATGTGAGTCCCGAGGGCTAAGCAGAAACAGGTCCTGTTGTAGTTGAAGCCCACTCTCATTCTTCGCTCTTTGTAGCCTCCTCACAGACGCACTGTTAAGCAATGCTCATATTTGTATGCAAATGTGCATCTTCTTGTAAGAGAGACATTCTTTGCACGCCATAGGCCCATTACATTCTCATTGCCTCCTGATGTGCAGGCTTTTATTCTGAGAGCCTCTTGCCTTTCTCTTGAGAGAAAATGTTTAAACGATTAACTATTTTGATTTCAATAGTTTTTCCCCAATTAATCTTTTAGATTGTCTATACATCTTTACTCATAGCATGGACAGGAATAACTGGACAAACTGAAGGGACCACCTCATCTTTTCTTGTTGTTTTACTTGCTGCTGCTGGTCCTTTCCAAGGTATCACAACCTACAAAGACTCAAGTTCTGGCCTGTAAAGAAAGTGAAATCGTTCTTATTGAGATGAGTATTGCATGAATCTTCTTCATTGGTGTGTTATGACTTGAGGGACTGGTTAGAACATAGCAAGATGTGGTGAAAGGGGAAAAATGAATTCATTGTGCCCTGACGTCCAGATGATGGAGCAGTCTTAGCTGATGGCTTCCTCTCTTTGTACGTTGGTTTCCAGACATAGGGGTAATAAAGTGTGATGCCATTCATTTTGTGACACTGTGTTTAGCCTTTTTGGGACTGAGCTTCAGTAATGCAATATGGTTTAGATTCCTTTTGTCAGTCTCAAAATCCAGTTTCACAGATGTATGGAAAGTAAGGGGAATACAAACACTGAAGATGAGGATAACCAACTAAAGCTAGCCAAGAAAAGTATCAGTTAGTCCAAAAAGAAAGGCCTTTTCACACTTTACACACGGAAAGGGGTTTTGTTAAATCATGTGGCTATATATGTGTACATAAATATACACACGCTGACAATAACACATGTACTTACGATCCCCGCCCAATTGAAAATAAGCCTGATGACTTAGTGGCCCTGAACCACCCCCCCCCCCCCCAACTCTCCTTCCAGTACCTTCCGAAAGGAGCGGGAGTGCTGCCAGGATGCACTGTGTGGGGCCAGGTCCTGCCATCTTTCAAGATGGCGCCGCAGGAGGTAGAGCACATGGCCAGCACCCCCACTCCTTTCTGAAGGTACCCGGTTGGGGGGTTGGGACCGCTGGGCCACCAGGGTTTGGTTTTTTTTTAGTTGAGCAGATGGGGGGGATTGGTGCCACTGGGCCACAATGGATTTTCATTCTGTTGGGGGCACCGGCCTCCCCCCAACAGTATTTTGATGGCATTAGGGGCTTTCCCTGATGCCTGAATCATCTCGGGGGAAGTTTTGCACTTCCCCTCAGATGATCCAGGCATCAGGAAAAGCCCCTGATGCCATCCAAATACTTACAGGGCACTTATTTATTTGTATTTATTTATTTAATGGGTTTTTTATACCACTCAATTATAGGATTCAGAGCAGTTTACATAAAACAATACCATGAAGTTTACATAGAACAGGGGTGCTAAACTTGGATGGTTACATGGTGTTACAAATAATTCACGTATAATCGCAGTGGGTAACATTGATGCAGCAAATGGTTTATACAGGGCAAATAGTTATTAAGAGAGGTGGGTTGAGGGTACACAGTCTGGGGGGTCCATATGAGGGGGACCATATATGAGGGGAGCCTTTGGGGAGGGGATATGAACTTGGGATTGGTAATCTGACTGGAAGGGAGAGTAGTTAGTTTGAGTTGGGAGGGCATGTGAGGGAGCCAGACAGTTGGGAGGAATAGGGTCTGCAAATTGTGATAGGGGTATCTGGTGTTCATGGGGTGTTCCCATAATATTCTATAAAGAGAAGAGTTTTTATTACTTTCCTGTAGTCTGTTGGTCCTTGATGGCTCTTATTGAATTAGGTAGATCATTCCAGATCATTCCATAATGGAGGAGCGTATAAGGAGAATTCTCTATTACATGTCGTTTGCTTGACTTTCATCTTGTGTGCAGGGATGTCCAAAGGGTTGTTTATATGAGGTGGTTCTTGTTCTGTTCTCGGGAGTCTTTTTGATCATCGGTTGAAGGACAGGGGGTGATAGATTGTGGATTATCTTGAAGATCGTTTATAATGTTTTGTATTTGGAACATGTGATTATTGGGACCCACTGTAGCTGCTGTAGTGTAGGGGTTATGTGGCAGTACCTTGCTGTTCCGGTTATTATGCGAGCTGCAGTGTTTTGTACCAGTTGAAGTGGGAGTATCATTTTCTTCAGGAGACCTTGGAAAATTATATTACAATAGTATAATATGGGAGTTACTATGGCCTGAAAAACTGATCTGAATTCACTATCATTAAGCAGTGGCTTGGATTTGTGTACGGTTCTAAGCTTTTGGTAAGCTGTCTTGGCTGTACTCTTGATGTGGGAATGAAAGTTGAGCTGTTGGTCAGACCTAATTCTGAGGTATTTGACTTCATGCTTGACTGTTAGATTATACAGTAGTCTAAGATTTTTATGGAATCAGGTGGGGAGAATAGTGCGTTCCTGGTGATGTGTAGCGTCTCTGATTTTTTTTTTTAATTTGGTGAGGTTTTGTTCCTTAAGCATTCCAGTCATTGCTTCAAGGCATAAGGTGCTCTGTGTGTAGTTGGGTCTTTTAGTGTTTACTGGGGTAAAAACCATTATGTCATCTGCATATATCCTGCATTGGATTTTGTGGTGTTTTGCGATGTTACAGAGTGATTGACAGTATATGTTAAAGAGCAATGACAAAAGGGCAGAGCCCTGTGGAACACCCTGTTGCTGTGTAAATTGTCTTGATTGTTGGCTACTAGATCTAACTTGTTGCTTTCGATGTGATAGGTATGATAATCAATTCATCACTGTTCCATGGATCCCTATTTCATGGAGCCTTTGTAGCAATGTTCTATGGTTGATGGAGTCAAGGGCTGCAGTAAGGTTAATGAAGAACAGGATAAAACCCTGTTCTATGTTATCTATGCCAGTTATTATGGTGTCCAGGAGTGATGGGGTGGGGGCGGTCCTGTCACCTGGATGTACAGGGCCTATTCCGGTCATGGCCCTGTACGTCCGGGGGTTGCGCGGGGGGGACAGTAGGCTTATTCCACCACGGAGATGTAATATGCACTGACTGCCCTCCGGATCGGCCGGCCAGTCTCCCCAGCAGCGATGGCAGCGAGTAGACTGAGTCCCTGCTGCCCAATTCAGGCCCCTGCTGCCCCTGTCAGGGTCAGGCATCAGGGAAAAGGGGCACTCCAAGGCAGTGGGCAGGTTGTGCCGCGGGGAGGATGTCTCCATGGCATAGAGGGGTATGCCGGGCTGCCTCACAGGACCTGATTCTGCACCCAGATGTGCCCCTTCTAGGAACAGGCTCCACATGTTTAACCAGTTCAGATGGTTATATGGGAATATATGCCAAATGAACTTATCCTATCAAAATCTGCATTCAGAAAGCTCTTTATTAAGAATATAAAGATGAAAGAGATAGATATGTATTTATTTAATTGATTTTATACACCTCTATTTTGCAATCAGAGCAGTTTACCTACAACATTGAACATTAAGATTGTTTACACAAAACAGGACTAACAACTTGGAGAACTTAACAAGGAAAGCTGTGTATTAACAAGTACTTTTATGGGGGAATAAGAGGTGAGGATAACTGTGTGGTTCAGCTATTAAGTAGTTCAGACAGGTGGGACTCTTTCTTTTATGGGATGTTGTCATAATAAAGGCAGAATAAGTATATCTTTTTTTTTTATTTATTTATTTAAGCATTTTCCAAATACATTAACCATTACAGGAAAATGGTAATAATACATACATATTTGAAATCCAAGATAGAGAAAAATTTCACAATGTCACATTAAGGACGAGAAAAACTACAAAATACAAATAAATACTAAAGAAATTAAGAGTATCAAAACCCCATAATAGGGAGCCAAAAAAAACTATGTCAATTCCCCCACTAAATCTTCACCAGCCTCCCTCCCATCAAGGAAAAGTTGTAAAGCTTTCACATCAGTATAGACATATGTGTGTCCCCCTAGAGTAACAATACAGCGGCAAGGGAACTTTAAAAAAAAAGTAGCTCCCAACGCCACTACACGAGATTTCAAAGACAAAAACTGTTTGCGCCGTGACTGAGTACTTTGACAGACATCGGGAAAAACCTGGAGCTTGGATCCGCAAAAGGCAACATCTTTATACTTAAAATGCTCTCAAAACTCGCAATTTAGCGGTTTCAGACCCAAACCTCACCACCAAGGTATTACGTCTAGAAATGACGTCTAAAGTATCCTCCAGAAAGGCAGTTAAATTCTGGTCTACGGAACAAACCGAGGGAGCCGAAGCTCCCTCAGCCTGTTTAGCAGGAACAGAAACCGCCGAAAGATAATACATATGTACAGCTTGCAAATCCCCTGCTAAATGTAATACTTCAGAAGCATATTTCCCCAGCAGAATTTCAGGAGATAACAAATGTGTACAGGGAAAATTCAAGAAACGTAAGTTGCAAGCTCGCGACTGATTTTCCAGTGCTTCCAGCCTCTGAGAAACTAAAAATACATCTTTAGATAAAGCAGCACCAAAATCAGTACTGGACTGTGACTGAAAGTCAGTCCGAGCAGCCAACTTTAAACAGTTATCAATTTGTTTATCAACATTTTGTAATTTGCCCACCACCTCCTGGGAAAATGTACACAAAGAGGACACAGTAGAGGTTAAACGGTTATCTATCTTCTGAATAGCAGTCCAAATATCCTTAAGAGTCACTTCCCCCGAAGGGGAGGATAACGTTCCAACATCTGTCGTTACCAAGAACACCGGCTGCAAAACAGGAGTTGTACTCAAAAGAGGAGAAGCAGTAGGAGTAGATGGGTGGAGGTCCAGGAAGAGGAGGAGGAGACCGGAGAACTGGACTTAACGAAGCCCCCTCCGGAGATTGAACTTCAGGCAGCAGAGAGGTCACATGTCTATCCATGGGTCCCGTCACTTTCCCACTCTCAACACCCTCTCCAGACTTTACACTGACCTTCGCCTTACGTTTACCCATGGATTCCAATAGATCTCAAACTGACACGTGTACACCTCAGTGCACCGAAGGGGCACCAAAGGGGCGTACCTGCCCCTTGAGCCATGCCCCTTAGGCCACGCCACGCAGGCCGCAACATGCGGCCGCGTGGGAACCTCTGGGCTTTATTGGGCAGGGAAGGGTCCTCCGAGTCAGGGCATGCCCTCCTTCTGCCTGCACGCTGACACTCCAAGCCTCCACGGGGTCCTGCTGCGCTGAACTGCTGAGATGGAATCGCGGCAGCTCCCTCACAAGCAGTGCTCTCTCCGACAACCACCAGGTACCTCCGGGCTTTATTGGGCAGGGAAGGGTCCTCCGAGTCAGGGCACGCCCTCCTCCTGCCTGCACGCTGACACTCCAAGCCTCCACGGGGTCCTGCTGCACTGAACCGCTGAGATGGAATCACGGCAGCTCCCTCACAAGCAGTGCTCTCTCCCCAGAATAAGTATATCTTTAGAGATCTACGGATGCTGGAGAGATAAGAGTTGCATTGAAGTGGGTCAGGCAACATGTTCCAAAGGGCGGGAACATATTGTAATAGCGAAGTGTCCGCAACCAATAAAACCCGGAGTCTATTGACTAGAATTCAAGCCAGTTTAATGTGCACAGTCTCAGACAATGATTACATACAAAATGGCTGAGCCCAGAGCTCAGAAAAATGACAGTTTATATACCTTTCTTCCCCAATCTAATACAGGTCAACCTCCTCATTGGTCTTGGTGGCCCAGCTACTGTCATCCAATAGCCATCTGTGACTGGGCTTACCCCCTGTTTCCCCCCCCCCCCCCCGCGCACATCTCTCTCGCCATGGCTCAAAATTTCAGACATAACATTCTAACACTTTTCTGCTTTTTCATTCTGCTTGCAAGGTCGCAGCACATCTAGCAGAGATACAGTGGAGCAGCATAACACTGAAAAGACATCTGTGCTTATCAAAACAATAAACAGTGAAAAAGTTTACTTTTGCAGTTTTACTTAGCAAAACCGCTCTGCTCTGCTTCTGATAAGCAAACAGCTACTGGTGTTTCTGTAATATTCCAAAGTCAGCAATAATATTCTAAAACAGGGGAGAGGGCTTCAGGCCTAGCTGACAGGCCTCAGCTACATACTAGGCCATCGCCTATCACAATATAATGAGAATGCTCTATAGCAGGTTGACTGGTTGCTTTTTATTCTTGCTGCAGGGGTTAAGAGGACATTTAATATTCTACATCGCCTTAGTCTGTTATCAGGAGTCCAGTGGATGGTGGTTATAAGGGAGTCTGTGGATATTTTGTGTAGGATTTTAAATATCATGAGCAAGGCCTTGTATTTTATTCAATCCAATACCGGTAACCAATGTATGTGTCTTAATATCAGTGTGATGCGCTCTGATTTGCGTGATCTATGTAACGTACGAGCTGCAGTATTTAGGGCCATTTGGAGCAGATGCAGGGTGTATTTTGGTTGGCCTTGATAGCTAATATTACAATAGTCAAAATTTAGGAAGATGGGAGCTTGGAAGACGGTTTGAAAGTCAGTTGAGTCAAGTAGCCAGTGTAGGTGGCGGAGTATTCGTATTTTGTGGTAAATGGATTTAGTGACATTGCTGATGTGGGATTGCATATTCAGTTGCTCGGTCAATGGTGATTCCAAGGTAACAAATCTCGTGTTTTACCTCAGGATCTGCGTTGTTAACCTTCACGGTTTGTGCTGGAATGAATGTTCGTTCTCTGGTTATAAATAATACTTACTTCAGTCTTTGTGCAATTAACCACAAGGTTGTGCTTAGAGAGCCACTTGGAAACTATATCAAAACAATTTAGTAATTTGGTGTACCCAGGTTTGTTCGTGGAGAGAGGTGCATATAATATGTCATCCTCGTATATGTGAAAATGTATATCAAAGGACTATGTAAGGGAGCAATATGGGTTGAATGTATAGATTGAATAGCAGGGAGGAGAGTGCTGAACCCTATGGGACTCCTTTTGTTTGGGTGTATGTGTCTGAGCAGTGGGCCCCCATTTTTACTTGTTGGCGTCCATTCAGATAGGTCGCTTACATGAAATGGGGTTAGAACACATGACACTAGACTGGTTCAGATCCTATCAGGATATTATGGCTGATGGAGAATTATTTACCACTATTTCCTCTCTTGAGCTTCCTCACACAAGTTTGGTGATTTTTATTTTATTTTTTTCCTTTTGGATATCTCTTGGTGTTGACTACATAACTTCACTCGTTTACTAGTTCTCTCCTTCAATTCTTTCTAACTGTGTGCAAACAATGGGGCTTCTTCAGTCTTTGGATGTATATTTGTCACACTATTATTTCCAATTGACAAGATTTGAACGTTGCTTTCTCATTACAGTGCCACACATTTGGCACATGCACTTTTAACAACACTGCAAGTACTGATGTTCAGTCTGTCTTTGCTTTATTTTACCGTCTTCTGTCGTGAGGTTTAACTGTTACTGCAACAGGGTAAAAGCGACCTCTACCAACAGTTTGGATCTGGAATCCATCATTTTCCATAACCCGTATCTGAGATTGCCATTGCCATGAGTTAAGAACATTCATTTCACTGAAATGTGAGATTCTATTGTTCTTTTTAGTGTTCTTGATTTCTCTTTACCACTTACTTGGAATAAGTGGTACACTTTGACATCTAACATGTTGGACATTTTCCCACAATTTGACATCACAGCCTATTTCCTATTGAAGGAAATAGTGATACATCGGGAAGATGTATTACAACTATTAGATAAACTGAAGAGTAGCAAATCACCTGGGCTGGATGGTATACATCCAAGGATGTTGAAAAAACTGAAATATGAGATTGCAGACCTGCTATTAGTAATCTGTGAATTTTCATTAAAATCATCTGTAATACCTGAAGATTGGAGGATTGCCAATGTAACGCCAGTTTTTAAAAAGGGTTCCAGGGGTGATCCGGGAAACTACAGACCGGTGGAGCCTGACGTCGGTACCAGGAAAAATGGTAGAAACCATCATAAAGAACAAAATTACTCAGCATGTAGATAGTCATGGCCTAATGGGAGACAGCCAACATGGCTTTAGACAAGGAAGATCTTGGCTTACTAATCTGTTATGTTTTTTTGAAGGTGTGAATAAACAGGTGGACAAAGGTGAGTCGGTTGATATAGTATATCTGGACTTTCAGAAAGCCTTTGACAAGGTCCCTCATCAGAGACTTTTGGCAAATCTAAAGAGTCATGGGATAGGAGGCAGTGTACTATTGTGGATCAGGAACTGGTTAAAAGATAGAAAGCAGAGGGTAGGGAGTGAAAGGAGACAGCTGAAGCTGGTGCCGTGAGTGTCGGGAGGAGGAGCGGTGTAGCCCCGCCCCCCTGGGATCTTTAAAAACCTGTGGACAACTGGGAGTGAAAGGAGATAGCTGGAGCTGGTGCCGTGAGTGTTGGGAGGAGGAGCGGTGTAGCCCTGCCCCCCTGGTACCTTAAAAAACCTTTGGTCCACCGTGGACAACCAGGAGTGAAAGGAGACAGCTGGAGCTGGTGCCGTGAGTGTCGGGAGGAGGAGCGGTGTAGCCCCGCCCCCTGGTACCTTTAAAAACCTTTGGTCCACCGCGGACGCGACCCGCAGACGCGCACGTGTGGTCGCGTGCCCGAAGGGACGTGACCAAAGGGCAGGTCATGCCCCTTTGGAGCCCCTTCGGAGCAACAAGGAGGAACTAAAGAACTCTTCGGGCTCATGGGGAAGCGACGGAAGAAGGTGTTTTTGGCTGTGAACACTCAGAAGGCTCCTAAGATCGTGGGCCCAATGGATGTTCATCTCCAGAGAGCTCAGGTAGAACAGGAGTTGCCGGACTTGGCCCATGGGTCCATAAGTACTTCCTCAGATTTGTCTTTTAATGCGCAAGGGTTTTCCCTACCCAGTCAGGAAGTTATGACAAAGAAGGTGTTATCTCCCAGAGTTGATAACCTGGGTGTGGATCCTTCGTTAGCTGTTTTGGAACATTCTGTTTCGTTTGTAGAGGAGGATAAATGTAAATTGGTTTCTTTTCCTTCTGCTTTGGAATTCCATACTTCTGTCCCGTCTGTTGTTCCTCCAACTGATGTTTCTTTGAAGGATGTCTGGGAAATGGTTGCACGCATGGAGTTGTCCCTGCGTGCCTCACTTTCCCAGGTATCCCAGTTTTCAAAGGATGTTGTACAGAAGCTGGGGGCTTATGAAGAAGCTATTGTTAAACATAAAGTTGCTTTGGATAAATTAGAGAGGCAGGTTTCTGTTATGCAGGCTGTGGCATCTTCCTCAATTAGAGATAATCTTGCTATACATCATCAAATAGAATCCCTTGAGAATGCTGTGCGTGCAAAAAACTTGAGATTTTTAAATTTTCCATAAACTCATTATCTTTCTCCATCTATTTTGCTGCATAAGTATTTTAAGGAGGTTCTATTAATTGATGATGCAAATTCTATAAAATTTTCCTCTGTTTATTATGTACCTCAACTGGCCTTAACAGAAACCTCCTCCCCCATTGCTAAAGGTGCAGAGAAGGAGTTAATCTCTCAGTCATTGGATGTTTCCGCCTTTTTGGAATCTTCAAATGATGAGATTACCAGACATGCTACACTAATTGTTTCCTTTATTTCTTTATCGGCTAAAAATTTAGTATTGCGTTTATACTTTTCAAAAAAGGATCAGCTGTTTTGTGGACGCACGGTTCAGGTTTTCCCGGATGTGTGTAGACTCACTCAAAGGCGGCGAAAGGCTTTTTTAGCTTTTAGAGCTCGTGCCTTGGCAATTGGGGCTTCTTTGTATTTAAAATATCCATGTAAGTGTATTTTGATATATGAGCAGACAAAGTATATATTTATGGAATCTGACCAATTGAATGTTTTTTTGCTTAGTAAAGAAAATGGTTAGAAGATGTTACCTACTTCCTTTCTTAGTAAATAGGGTTAGTAGTAATATCATGGGACCAGTGTATATGTTTTGGTTTCTTAATTATGGTGTTTTCTTGTTCTCCTTTCTCCCCTTGATGTGGACTTGATTGTATTTCTTCTTATTTTATTTTTTTTTAAATAATTTTTTTTTTAAAGTTTAACAAAGCAGAGGGTAGGGCTAAATGGCCAATTTTCCCAATGGAGAAAGGTGAATAGTGGTGTACCCCAGGGATCTGTGCTGGGTCTGCTGCTTTTTGACATATTCATAAATGACCTGGAAAGGGGAATAACGAGTGAGGTTATCAAATTTGCAGATGACACAAAACTGTTTAAAGTTGTTAAAACCCAAGAGGATTGTGGAAAATTGCAAAAGGATCTTGATAAATTGGAAGACTGGGCATCAAAATGGCAGATGAAATTTAATGTGGAGAAGTGCAAAGTTATGCACCTAGGGAAGAACAACCCAAACTATGGTTACACGATGCAAGGTTCCACATTAGGAACCACCACCCAGGAAAAGGATTTAGGCGTCATTGTGGATAACATGTTAAAACCCTCGGCCCAGTGTGCAGTGGCGGCCAAGAGGGCAAATAGAATGCTAGGTATCATAAGGAAAGGAATGGAAAATAAAACAAAAGATATTATAATGCCTCTATATCGTTCCGTGGTGCGACCGCACCTTGAATATTGTGTGCAATTCTGGTCGCCGTATCTTAAAAAGGATATAGCATTATTAGAAAAGGTTCAGAGAAGAGCCACCAAAATGGTAAAGGGAATGGAAGCATACTCCTATGAAGAAAGGCTAAAAAGGTTAGGGCTCTTTAACCTGGAAGAGAGATGGCTGAGGGGAGATATGATAGAAGTCTATAAATTAATGAACGGAGTGGAACGGGTAAACGTAGATCGATTGTTTACGTTATCAGAATATAGAAAGACTAGGGGACATGCAATGAAGCTACAGGGTAAACTATTTAAGACTAATAAAAGAAAATATTTTCTCACTCAACGTGTAATCAAACTCTGGAATTTGTTACCGGAGGATGTAGTAAAGGCTGTTAGTGTAGCTGGTTTTAAAAAAAGGTTTGGACAAGTTCCTGGAGGAAAGGTCCATAAACCGTTATTAAGAAGGGACCCAGGATATCAATGCTTGACCCAGTACAAGCATTGTGGAACCTGTGTCTTTTGGGGAAACTGCTAGGTACATATGACCTAGATTGGCCACTGTTGGAAACAGGATACTGGGCTTGATGGACCTTGGTCTGACCCAGTATGGCATATCTTATGTTCTTATGTTCAGCTGATAAATGTCTTGACTTGGAATGCCTTGGAATTATTGCAATCGGCTCCTCTGATTATGCTAATCGTCTCTTTAATTTTCTTGGCTTTTCAATCTTTGGTGAGTCTTAATTTCCCTGAATTTCAGTAGGGTGGCGCTAAGCACCGCATTGGCACATAGCCCACCCACCTCCCACCTCACCCGGATTTTCAATGCCAGGGTCATATGTGGCCCCAGCATCGAAAATCTGGGTGTCGCCACACAGCCAGGTAGCAGCGAGAGCAGAGGTAGGCCATAGCGCTACCTGTGTAGCACCAATTTTCGATGCTACACGGTTAGCGCTCCCCGCCTTAAAGATAGGTGTGGGAAAACCTCACCCATGTCGATAGCATCTGGGTACTTTAGGGTCATATCAAAAATTCCAGATAAGGCCTTTACACGGGTAACTGGGGAAGTTACCCATGTAAAGGCCTTCAAAAATTGGGCCCATAAGTCATGACTTCCATATTCTGTGGCACACAATTATATATAGCTTTTTGTGTTTCAGACCAAGTGGACACAAAATCTTTATTTTTTAATAGTTGTCTCTGCTCTCTCTGATATCCTCATCGGATTTCTTGACCAGAAACCTGCTATATTTATATTTTCTCATTTTTAAATTTAATTATATAATCCATTCCTTTTTTTATAGACGTAAGATTTCAGTTTGAATATTTCACTTTCCATTTGTCTCAAGCCTGCTTCATAGGGTGGGGCTAATTGAATCACCTCTAAAGCCTGTCCACTAGTACCTGATCAACTCTGGCCATCACAGCTTCAAGAGACTCCACACAGCTAAGCTTTCAGACTTTACAATTGCCTGTTTTTTTAATATAAATTTTAACTGTTGGATATAAGTTTTTTTAGGAATATTCTGACTGCCTACATTCCTTGCATAGCCTTTAAATCAGATATCTGAGTGTGCCCTCAGTTCATGTAAGGTCTACTGACCAGGGGCACTTAAGTTCCCTCACCCCACCCACCCCAGGGTTGCATTGCCTATACAGTCATCATATAAATTGACATCTGTCCTTTAATTAGGTGTTACACCCACCTTTTCTACTTTTCCTAGGACCGCTTAATCAGCATGTCTTGTATTTAATGCAATAACTGTGGTGCTTTCATTCTGAGAAGAATCATTTGGAACCTAAGAGCTTGTCCTATATGCCTCAAGTTAGCTGCTATGCGTAAAGAATTGACTCTACTAAGGGAATAATTAGTTGCAATTAAACACACCTCTTCTAAGAACAAACTGACAAAATCCACCACCTCTCCCACAAAAAATCAAACAGCCCAGGAACAAATGGATCACAGTGGGCTCTGGTAGGTAGCGACCTGTAACGCAGACACGCCCTATACATCAAGAGATAACCCTACATAATGCCTTCTCTGCCTTGGATAATGGAAACTGAAG
Source organism: Ichthyophis bannanicus (assembly GCA_033557465.1). Classification (NCBI taxonomy): domain Eukaryota; kingdom Metazoa; phylum Chordata; class Amphibia; order Gymnophiona; family Ichthyophiidae; genus Ichthyophis; species Ichthyophis bannanicus. Next base: position 760,663,248 of record CM066035.1, read on the forward strand.
TGCCCTTAAATGAGAGAGTCAATGCCCAATCTACTGATAATGCAGCAAATATGAAGAAAAAATCACAAAACAGAAAACTACTACTCCTTGGAAATTCCATCATCAGAGGCACCAAATTGGGAACACTGTTCAAAGGAGAGAAGATGGTCCAATGCCTCACAGGCTCTTCAGCCAGCAGGAATATAAACCAAATTGTTGGTAAAGTTAACGCAGAAAGTGAGCACTCCAAAATTGATGTTGTCATCCACTTGGGTACAAATGGCCTGGCTAGAAACAGTGCCTCTGCAGTTCAAAGGGACTTCCAGACTCTGGAGAGAAACTCAAGCCCATTGCCAACACTATAGCATTCTCAGAAGTTCTACCTGTTCTTGGTAAGGGGACAGAGAGGCTGCATTGCATAAACGAACCTGGTGCAAACAAGAAAGGTTTAGATACATAGGTGACTGGGGAAATGGATGGATCAACAAGAGGCTATACTGTGATAAACCCTGCTAAATAGTCTTTAACAAGAAGAATGCAATGCTGTGTTACCTGAGTGTCCTTCTGATAAAGAAAAAGGAAGGCAATAGTAATGAAAACAAAGACTGTAGCCTGATGATGGGAGGATATGCAGTGATGAACGGTTTTGAATAAAGCGACTTGGAGAAACTGAACATTGCCCTCTTACAAGTTCTAAAGGCTGCAGAGTTGAAGAGTGGATGAAAAGGACAGATGTTATTAATTCAGGAAGGTAGTCTGTCTTGCAAGGAGGAAAAACTGCAAACTATTGGAGAGGAAAACTCGGTTTACTGATGCTCGCAAGGTAGTATTAGAATAAAGTGAGGTATCTTTGGTGCGATTCGTCTTGACGTTTTGAAATGAGAGGTACAAAGGACTAGCTAAGCTAATGGAATGACTAGAAGTACGAAGCAAACAAAGGTGGATGTGAACATTCTGCTTCTCCTTTTATTTTGGTATATTTAATATAGTAACATAGTAGATGACGGCAGATAAAGACCAGCATGGTCCATCTAGTCTGCCCAGCAAGGCGGCAAAAGTAGGTGCACCTGCCAGTCCGTGCAGGTCGCCCCTCCCCATGCCTTTGTTTAGGGGTGTACCCACCACTCCATGTAGGTCACCCATATTTGTTCAAATATAAGAGATAGTTATGCTTATTTTGATTTTATCCTGTTGCTGTAAAGGGATCCATTGTGTTTTTCCCATGCCATTTTGAATTCTGTCACTGTGTTTGCCCCCACCACTTCCATCGGGAGGGCATTCCAAGCATCCATCACCATTTCAGTGAAAAAGTATTTCCTGACATTGTCTTTCAGTTTAACCCTTTGCAGCTTCATATTATACCCTCTAGTTTTACAGCTTCTCCGTCTTTGGAAGAGGTTTGTTTGTTCATTAATACTCTTTAAATACTTAAAGGTCTGAATCATATCTCCCCTGACCCTCCTCTCCTCCAGAGTGTACATATTTAGGTCTTTAAGTCTATTCTCATAAGTCTTCTGACGCAGGCTCCACATCATTTTGATTGCCTTCCTATGAGCTGTTTCCAGTTTTTTATATCCTTTGCGAGATGGTCTCCAAAACTGAACACAATATTCTAAGTGAGGCTTCACCAGCGACTTGTACAGTGGAATTAGCACCTCTTCCTTTCTGTAGGTAATTCCTCTTTATATGCAACCCAGCATCCTTTTGGCTTTTGCCACCGCCTTGTCGCACTGTTTTGCCACCTTGAGATCCTCAGAAACAATCACTCTGAGGTCCTTCTCCTGGTCCATGCACACAACCTCTCGCCCCCCTATCACGTACAATTCCCTTGGATTTCTGCTTCCCAAGTGTATGATACTGCACTTCTTCACATTGGTCTAATGCTTGGCAGTTCAGATTTATTCTTCCATCTTTTGTAGATCTTTCCTCATTCTCCACTCCCTCAGGGGAGTCCACTCTGTTGCAAATTTTTGTGTCATCTGCAAAAAGACAGATTTTCCATTCAGTCCTTCAGCAATATCACTCACAAATACATTGAACAGTACCGGTCCCAGGATCAAACCCTGGGGCACGCCACTAATCAACTTCCTTTCATCTGCGTGATTAGCAGTGTGCCCCAGGGTTCGATCCTGGGGGACTGCTACTGTTCAATTTATTTCCGAGTGATAACTGAAGGACTGAATGGAATAGTCTCTCTTTTTGCAGATGACATGAACATTTGCGAGGCGTGGTTGTGTCTGATGATCTTAAAGTAGCTAAACAAGTAGAAAAGGCAACTGTGAAAGCTAGATGGATGCTTGGCTGAATAGGAAGAGGAATGGCCAGCAGAAGAAAGGAGGTGAGAGTGCCTCTGTATAAGTCTTTAGTGCCACCTCATTTGGAGTATTGTGTGCAATTCTGGAGACCGCACCTTCAAAAGGTTAGAGTCTGTACAGAGGGTGGCTACTAAATTGGTTAGTGTTCTTCATTATAAAGCATACGAGGACAGACTTAAGGATCTTAATATGTATACTTTAGAGGAAAGGCAGGATAGAGGTGATACGACTGAGATGTTTAAATACCTCCATGGCATAAATGCACAGGGGGAGAGCCTCTTTCGATTGAAAGCAAGCTCTGCTTGAGGGGACATAGGATGGGGGTGAAAGGGGATAGACTCAGGAGTAATGTGCAGAAATATTTCTTTACGGAAAGAGTGGTAGATGCATGGAATAGTCTCCCAGTGGAGGTGGTAGAGATGAGGACAGTAACTGAATTCAAAAATCATGAGACAAACACAGAGGATCTCTAAAGGAAAAAAGGGGACTGTTGTAGTGGTTGATAGGCCATGTGGTCTTTTTCTGCCGTCATGTTTTGTTTGTATCTCTTGTGTGAGGTCGAGGTCAGCAAATGCTATGCCTTCAGCAGCCATGCCATGAGGCAAAGGGCATGAAGAAGCGTCCCTTGGTTCTGGGAGAGGAGTTCGGGCACACATTCTGAGGCTGAGGGGTTCAGTTTGCACCAGGCGAAGGAGCAGAGGAAACCACGGTTGATGGGGTCCAGAAAGAGGCTATTAGGATCATGGGGGCCCTTGTTTGCCTGGAACTTGAAGCATGGTTTCGGTATCAAGGAGATGGATGGAAATGCATAAAGCAGGCCCTGTCCCCAGTGGAGAAGGAAGACCTCTGAAGCTTCCATCCCCGTTGGTGCAGGGATGGAAGATGTGTGTTTTGTTGAGTGGCGAAAAGATCTATGAGTGGGGTTCCCCATGTTTGGAAAATCAAAGCAGCCATGTCCTGATGTAAGGTCCACACGTGTGAATGAAGGATACTGCTGAGCCTGTCTGCAAGAACATTCAGTTCACCCGGGACATACACCACTCTGAATTGAATGCGGTGTGCAATGTCCAAATAACAGAGGCAAAGAGCTTTGTGACATAGGGGATTGGATCCTGTCCCCCCCCCCCCATTTGTTCATGTAGAACATGGCTACCTGATTGTCTGTCTGTTCTGACTAATAAACCTGTTGGCCCAAAAGTTGGGGTTGAAAAACCCAAAGGGCATTTGTTAGGGCACACAGCTCCAGTAAGTTTTTCTGGAGTGCAGATTCCAGTGGCATCCACAGACCCTGTGTGGTCAGGTCATTCAGATGTGCTCTCAACCTAGTTTGGAGGCATCCATTGTCGGTGTGCATCGAGATGGAGACATCTGAAAAGGTGACCCACTGAGTAGGTTCTGTGGGAAACACCACCAGTGAAGAGACCTGATTAGTTGAGGGATGATATGTATCTTGTCTTTGAGACACCCCTTTGCTTGGGTCCATTGAGAAGATAGAGTCCATTGGGCTTGCCTCATGTGTAGGCGAGCATAGGGGACTACATGGTCCATTGAGGCCATGTGCCCCAAGAGGCATAGCATTTCTCAAATTGTTACCTGACTTTGTTGCTGTGTTTGTTTTATGAGCTCAGTGGGCGGGCAGAGCTATCCTGTGGAAGGAAAGCTCGGGCCTGCTGAGTGTCCAAGAGTGCTCCGATCAACTTCAGCCTTCGGGTTAGAACAAGGTGTGACTCTGGGAAGTTTAGGACAAATCCCAGATGTTGGCACACAGTGATGGTGCGATATAGGGAGAGTTTTACCTCCTGAGGGGAGTCTCTCCTAATTAGCCAGTCGTCTGAGTAATGGAAGACGAGGATTCCCAAAGATAGGCTGCAACTACTGCCATGCATTTTGTGAACACTTACAGTGTGGAGGCTAAACCGAAGGGCAGCACCTGGTATTGGTAGTGGTTTTGCTGAAACCTGAAACGCAGATGCTATCTGTGCTAAGGATGGATCAGTACATGCATGTAGGTCTCCTTTAGGTTTAGAGAACATAGCCAATCATCCCTCTGGAGGTATGGGAGAAGAGTTCCTAGGGAAATCCATTTTGAATTTTTCTCAGGCCAGGAATTTGTTTAGGTCCCTGAGATCCAGGGTGGGCCTGACTCCTCCTCTTTCTTTGGAATGAGAAAATATGGCGAGTAGAGGCTCGTCTCTTCCTGAGGGGGAGGAACTCTTTCTATGGCGCCCTGAGATAACAGGGTGGACAACCCTTCCTTCAAGAGTGTGCTCTGAAGGGGGTTTGTGGGATAGTCCCCTGTGAAGCCGGTGGGGGGTCAATTTTCGAAGTGAAGCAGATTCCCCATTTGGATAATGTTGAGTCCACTGTTCTGAAGTGATGAGGTGCCACCTGTGGACATGGGAACAGAGTCTGCCTGCTATTTTCAGGGACTGGGGACCCTGAAGAAGCAGAGTGGCAATGCTCTCTAGGAAGCAGTCAAAAACTAGGTGTAGATTGTGCCTGCACTACTGGTTGGGGCTTAAGAACCTTGGGTTTCTTGGGTTGGCGAGGGCCCTGCTGGTGTTGCTGAGGCTGGTAAGCAGCAGCAGGTAGATAGGAAAGATAATATCTCTTCTTTTTAGTGTAGAAAGGTTTCTTTGGAAGAGCCATCCTTTTGGAGGAGTCAGCCGCCTTCCAGGAAAGGCGTTTAAGGGTGAGATCATCTGTTTCAATCTCACCAGCTTTTTCTCTCCAATACCTGGAATATTAGCCAACTTGTCCTGGACCCACTGTTCGTATCTGATGCCTGTAACCAGGCTATCCTTTGAGCACCAATGCAGATTGCTGAAGCTCTTCTGGTTGATTCAAAAGATGTCCTGGTCAGAAATTTTGAGGTATTTTGTCTGATAAGCGCTTGGAATGCACGCCGCTTATCTGGAATGGTAGGGGTAAATGTCTTCAGATCCCTGGTGACATCCTTCAGGAACATGCCCATGTTTAGCATGTAGGAGGTAATCCTTAAGGTCAGCATACATGCCTGAAAACATTACCCAAAGGCATAGTGTGTCCTCAAGTGTCTACCTGGAGGCATGGAAGAGTGATTCTTTGAGCTCTTTATTCTGCGCATGGCTGATACTACTACCATTGAGTGGTGGGGAAGGTGAGACTTCTGAAAACCTGGGCACTCTGGAACTCGGTACATGGTATAGAGTCATTTGCTGACTGGCAGAACTGTGAGAGGAGCCTTCCACATGCAGAGCATAAGATTCCTTAAAATATGATGCACCGGTAAAGAAGCTGCCTCTGGGCATAGGAGGATGTTGGAGGATCTTGAGTCCTCTCCCTCTCTTCCTTCTCCAAGGCCGTAGTGACCTGCAGCCCTTCTGTCATGACCTGGATGAATTCTTGGAAAGACATGTCCTCTGGTGGGAACCGATGCCACTGATAAGGAGGGGATGGGTCCGAAGGAATGTCTGGAAAGTCTTGGGAATCCTGAGATTCCTTGTCAAACTCGGAAGAAGTGGAGTCAGTGTCCGACAAGAAGTCAGAGTATTATTGGTCTTGCTTTTGACCCAGATACTTCGTCAATGTCGAGGATCGATGCTGATACCGATGTTCCGAGGTCGGTGCATTGGTAGCTATAGCTGTGTCAGCCAGTTGGGAACCGGTGTTAACGGTTGGTTCCAACTGAGGCATCGGTCTGAAGAGGTCCACCTATGTAGGCTCAAGGATCGGCATCGGGGCCGATTCCTTTGGCTATAGGTAGGGTGCCAAAGCCTGCACTGTTGGAACTGTCGGTACCAAGGCTGTCAGGAGTGTGGCCAAACTCCTCTCGAGAGCCAGAATGCGCTGGTCCAGGGAGATGGCCACTGTCTGGATGGAGTCATCTATGGGGCTTCAAGCCACTGTCCCAGAACACAGAACCAGTAGCTCTCCAGAGGTCGATTCCTCAGGAGTGTCCTGGAGCTCCTCCTGTGCTTTGCAGGGCAGGTCCTCCCTCCGGGGTTTTTTGGCTGGCTGATCTGCATCGGAAGCAGCCTTAGATGAATCTGTGCTGATGGTGGGACTTTCCTCTTGACTCGGTATCGGTCTTTGATGCTGATGCCAATATCTTGGACTTACTCTTATGTTTGGACTTTGACGAGACCTGAGACCCATGCGAGGAGGTCGATGTCCTCGATGTGGAAGTCATGGAAATCCAAGTCCAGGCCGAATAGTGAAGCTTACTTTCTGGCTCTATTTTGTAGGTCTCTCTGTCATTTGTTGGCACAAAGGACAAGACTTTGGTAAATGATCGAGGCCCAAACATTTTAAACACTAGTCATGTTTATCCGTGACTGATATTGTACCGGAACATTTGGTATGTTTTTTAAAACCACAGATGGGTTTTTCCCATGTTTGAGGTTCATTTCAGGAATGAAGAGAAAAATGTAGGCCGAAGGCCTAGGCAGTGAATACCGCAGAAAAAGAAAAGAGATTTTTTTTTTTTTTAAAGTTAAACAGAAAACATATCAGGGCCAGTGTCCGACTGACGGGACTGGCAACGGCTGAAAGGCAGAACACAGTATTAAAAAAAAAAAGAAACTTTTTTGGTGGTGACAGGAATGTACAACCTGCTGGTTCTGAGGAAAACAAAGAACTGAGGAGAGGAGTTGGAAAGGCAGGACGGCAGGCAGATGTGCAGGCGCAGTGAACTGCTCCCAAAGGATTTACTATTGGATGCTGGGGAGCGTTCCCGCATGGGCTCCGTCAGTACTGACATCACCCATATGTGAAGACTGCATTCCTGCTTGTTCCTGTAGATATCTTGTGATAGAACCATGTGATAAAGCCCAGCCGACTGTTTCCTAGCAGAAGCATAATTAAACGTTTTTGCTCTCCAGTGCTATAAGCAAAAGGCATGTAAAATAGTTGTGCACATAAAGTCTGTGCTAAACAAGGAACGTATGCTGGATGCATGTGCAGACAGGTTTGCTTTAGCAGCAGCTATATCATTCATATATTAAAATAATTGTATGGGAGCTTGTGCATTTTTAGTAGAATGCTTTCTCTCGGAAACACTGCATTTTTCTTTCTAGCCCCTTCCTGCCCACCCCTCTACATTCAAGAAGGATTTGAAGACATTTGTTTGCAACTGCATTTGAACCCCCTTAATTTGGGTACTGCTGGATTGCATCTGGCAAAGCATACCCCCACCTCTCTCCTTGGATTCTTTCCCAGCTACATCTTGCTACACTAGCGTTCTCTTCTATTTTTCTTAACTAGAAGTTTATTCTAAACTGCATTGCTTGTGCATGTAAACGCGGTGGTATATCAAATAAAGACAAACATAAACATTATTCTATGCAGAGTAATATTGACATTTATGCATGAGATAGCATTCCAGCATAGGTGTGTAATTTGTTCCAACACACCTCATCCTCAGCCTCTCATATCCTGCTCTAATTTTTACCATTTCCCCCCAGAAAAAAGTTGTGGGTTCTGTTCACTTGAGGTAAAAAGAGAAAACGGGCATAAATTCTTACTAGTGTTGACTGACTGCAAAGCATTGTGCTCAGCCTTTTAATCTTTTGCACGCTTCTCTACATTGGTGCTAAGTAGCGGATTGCTTCATTAATGTGGATTTAAATGTGCTGTGCTGTGTTGTGCTGTGTGCTCAACTTTGTGCACAATTAGCTCATGCAAAAAAATCAGTTTTGTATTGGTAATGCACAACATTTTGTGCTAAACCCGAGCTAACCTGTGCAGTTGGTGCACTTTATTAACCCTTTCCAGGCCGAGCCCAAAACTCTTGGGATCCAAAATTCTGACTAAATATTCCTATCAAATGGTATATAAAGAGTCTAAAAGAGAAATAAGGATAGCAAAATCAAAGGCAGAGGAAAAGATTGCTAAAGATGTTAAAGGTGGCGACAAAACTTTCTTCAGATATATTCGGGAAAGGAAGAAGATCAGAGTTGGAATTGCAGGACTCAGAAGTGCTGGGAAAGGACTCGTGGAAAGTGACACTGAAAAAGCAAAATTGCTAAACAAATACTTCTGCTCTGTTTTAAAGAAGATCCTGGAGATGGACCAGCTGTGACTCCCAAATATAAAAATAGGAATGAAGTAGATACCACACCATTCACAGAAGATGAGGTGTTAGAACAACTTGCTAAACTGAAAGTGGACAAAGCCATGGGACCAGATGGGATACATCCCAGGATACTAAAAGAGCTCAGAGAGGTTCTTGCAGGACCGTTAAAGGATGTCTTTAACAGATCCTTGGAAACAGGAGTGGTTCCTCAGGACTGGAGAATGGCTAATGTTGTACCTCTACACAAAAGTGGTGACAGGGAAGAAGTGTCAAACTACAGGCCTGTAAACCTTACCTCGGTGGCAGGAAAAGTAATGGAGGCGCTCCTGAAAGAGCGAATAGTGAACTTTCTCAAAACCAACAGGTTGCAAGATCCAAGGCAACATGGTTTTACCGAAGGACGGTCTTGCCAAACAAATCTGATTGAGTTCTTTGATTGGGTGACCAAGGAACTAGATCTGGGGCATGCAATGGATGTCATCTATCTGGATTTCAGCAAAGCCTTTGATACTGTTCCCCATAGGAGGCTTGTCAATAAACTCAGTAGCTTGTGGATGGGTCCCAAAATAGTAAACTGGATTAGAAATTGGTTGACTGACAGACAACAGAAGGTGATGGTACATGGAGCTCACTCGGATGAGAGGAAGGTGATTAGCGGGGTGCCTCAGGGTTCGGTCCTGGGCCCGGCACCGTTCAATAGATTTGTGAGTGATATTGCTGAAGGACTGAATGGAAAAGTCTGTCTTTTTGCAGATGACACAAAAATTTGCAACAGAGTGGACTCCCCCGAGGGAGTGGTTAACATGAGGAAAGATCTACAAAAGCTGGAAGACTGGTCTAATGCTTGGCAACTATGATTTAATGTGAAAAAGTGCAGTGTCATGCACTTGGGTAGCAGAAATCCAAGGGAAAAGTACACGATAGGGGGTGAGAGGTTGGTATGCACGGTTCAGGAGAAAGACCTTGGTGTGATTATCTCAGATGATCTCAAGGTGGCAAAACAGTGCGACAAGGCGGTGGCAAAAGCCAGGAGGATGTTGGGCTGCATACAAAGAGGGATTACCAGCAGAAAGGAAGAGGTACTTATGCCACTGTACAAGTCACTGGTGAGGCCTCACTTGGAATACTGTGTTCAGTTTTGGAGACCATATCTTGCAAAAGATGTAAAAAGACACGAAACTGTTCAGAGAAAGGCGACCAAAATGATTTGGAGCCTGCGTCAGAAGCCTTATGAGAAGAGACTTGAAGACCTAAATATGTACACTTTGGAGGAGAGGAGGGACAGGGGAGATATGATTCAGACCTTTAAATACTTAAAGAGAAATGATGAACAAACAAACCTCTTCCAAAGACGGGGAAGCTGTAAAACTAGAGGGCATAACATGAAGCTGCAAGTTGGTAAATTGAAAGGCAATGTCAGGAAATGTTTCTTCACTGAAAGGGTGGTGGATGCTTGGAATGCCCTCCCGATGGAAGTGGTGGGGGCAAACACGGTGATGGAATTCGAAATGGCATGGGACAAACACAGTGGATCCCTTTACAGCAACATGATAAAAACAAAATAAACGGTACCATCTAACTTCTGAACTATCTAGCGTCTCAACAAATAAGGGTGTCCTACATGGAGTGGTGGGTTCACCTAAAAACAAAAACAAGGGGAGGGGTGGCCTGCACAGAGCGACAGGTGCACCTACTCTTGCCATCTTGCTGGGCAGACTAGAGGGACCATGCTGGTCTTTATCTGCCATCACTTACTATGTTACTATGTTACATGATCATAGCAGAAGGAAAATCACTATTAGAACATATTGAATAAGACGGGTACAATTTTCCTGAAATATGCAAAAATTAACCCGGCTGCAGAATGTGGATTACAGTTTTAAAGTAGGCCTTCAAAGGGTTAAATCAGTCCATCTGTGCTTTCATCACTAATATTGCATATGTAAAGCCTTATGCAAAAGGAACTATTTCCTGTTTTGGCATATGGAAAAATATTGAATTTAGGTCTTGTTAATGTAGACCAGGGGTCACCAACCTGCGGCCCGCGGGCCGCATGCGGCCCACGAGGTCCCTTCGTGCGGCCTGCGAGGCTCTACCCCGGTTAACATTACGTGCGGCCCGCCAAGGATTCCCGCCATTGTATCCACGCGCTCGCAGCTCACCGACAACCACCTGCAAGCGTCCCTTCTCCTGTCAGTGTCATCTGTGAAGCCGGACTTTAAGCGTTTGTCTGCTAGCATGAATCACCAGCCATCTCATTAAATTCAATAAAGGTGATCAGCCATTGTTTTCATAACTTTGCGTTTGTTGTTTTTTTTCGCGGGGGCGGGGAGGAGAGGGGTGCGGCCCGCGAGGCTCCCGGTAGTCGGCTGTGCGGCCCGCGGCCCTCTGGAGGTTGGTGACCCCAGATGTAGACAAACATGATTCCAAGAAGATCCACATAGAATTAATGCAGTCTACTTTTTGAAATGTGTGCATCTATGTATATAACAAAAAAGACGGTGAGATTCCTCTTGGGCCCCTCCCCCCTCCCCATCAAGCTGAAAACCTGTTATGGTTAGGAGACACACACACATATGATAATTTCATAAGCCTTCTCTTCAGAGTGTAGGCTGAAAATGGTTAGACCTCTTTTGTTCTATATCACTGTCGAGTCCAGTTCCTCAAACAACTTGGAGAGAAAATAAACAAACAGAAAAATTGAAAGTTATTCTGGGATCATCTCACTTTAGCAGAATAAATGTTTCCTAGAATAAAGGTCTAGGGTCCTCTGACCAAACGTTTTTCCATGTGGGAACAGCCTTTCTGAAATTGGTGATCTTAGATAAGACCATAGTAACTGAAACATCTGTAAAAATATTAGCCTCAGATGTTGCTCTGATATGTCTGGTATATTTACATTTACACATGGTTCTTGATTACACAATCAAATATTGTCTATAATCAGTAATCTCTGCTGCCACCATGTGGCTATGATAATGTTGAACTTAAAATTTTCAACTAATTCCGTGGAATAGCATCAAAATAATTTATATAGTTAAGTTAAGAGAGAATCTCATAGATTTTGATGAAAATTCAACCCCAGCTGCTGCATAACTTTAGGCTGGGGGGTGGAGACAGTCAGACCCAAAAGTTATCCATATAGTGTCAATTTTCAGCACTAAGGGGATAATTTTTAAGAAAAACTTTCTGCATGTGAAACATGTTTTGCACATAGAAAAAAAGTTCTTTAAAATTGAATAGCAAAACACATATGTAGAAGTCCACCTGCAAGACGGCAAGTACTTATATGGGCACAGTGCTTAGGTCTTCCTGGGTGCTTTTGGATGGAGCAGGGATAGAGTTGCGAGGTGTGTACACATTTTATAACATGCGTGTGAGATGTAAATGGAGTGTTCTACTGTGGATAGTTGTAGGAATCTAGTTTAGAAAGGCTTATAAAGTGTACGTTGCCTTTATAAAATACACAATCCACAAAAAGAAAGAAAACAGTTTGAAAATTATTTAATCGACCTCAAATAAAAAGAGCTATACAACTTCCAGCACATAGAGCCTGGAAAAACTCTATTTATTTATTTAACTGTATTTATATCCCGCTTTTCAAGGTTCCCAAGCCAGGTTTGCTCAGTTTTCATCATTGGCCCATTATAAGCTCAAACTTCCAAGAGCTGAATAAGTAAATTTATGACTACGTTTTAAGGTCCAGTAACATTCGGAGTCAAAATGTGCAAAAACAAATACACCTTAAAGACACATAACTGTATCCAATGCAATATTGTATTTCAAACTTATCTGCATCAGGGATCAACAGCAAATGTTTCCAAATCGGCAAGCTCATTCACAGGTCCGTTTTCTTTACGAACAGCCCAACTCTTAGAAGAACACAGCAGGCCCAATCATCTGTTTATTCGAGGACTATTTAAATCATTTTCAAACTGTTTTGTTTCTGGAGAGGGGGGGGGGGGTTGTGGACTGTGTATTAGCCCTACTCAAACAGCATAGCTAAAATACAGCTTAACGATGACAGTATAAGGCATTAGGCTTTCGTCTGTTTTTAAACTACAACCATTGACATGGTTTATTTTTACTATGGCTATTTCTTTTTAAGAAAAAGGTAGTTTTAACATCTTACCTAAAATACTCCAAAATGATGTCTTGTGTAATTAGCCCTTTGATCTGATCAGAAGCAAATATAAAAGAGCTTAGAGGAATTTAGCTCAATGCTTAAAGCTCTAGCGCAGGTTTTCATAGTGCAAGTTTAATGCTGACTTTTTGCACAGCGATGCTATATGCAAATTAACCAGTGCACAAAAAGTGTTAAACTAGGATTGCAAGCCAAACACATGTGCACAGGAGCCTGCGCAAGTTTGGCATGCTGTCCTGGAGAAACTGGATTATCTTAGGTGAAGTTTGACACTTCACCTCAGATACAGGCATCATGGAAAGCCCACAATGCCATAGGCACAATGTCGAGAGGCCAATGCCCCCTCCAGACACCAACACCCCCCGACAGAAGTAAACATTTGTGGCCCAGTAGGCCCCAATCCCCCCCCCTTCCACCCCTTAAAACTCATTAGTGGCCTAGTGGGCCCCAGTCCCGTCACCCCCTGAAACAGAAAGGTCTGGTAGTCCAATGAACCCTAAACCACACCCCCCTAAACCCTCCCCAGTACCTTACAAGTTGTGGGGCGGGAGTTTTGCCCATATACTCCTGCCCCCAAGCCACCATCTTACAAAATGGGGACACCTGGCCCTGAGCAGTGTATTCTGGGATGCACCTGTCAGGCTCGGAATGCATATAAGGCAAAAAATGCTTATATGGCAGAGTGACGCCCCTGGATTGTATCCTGGGTCAGCTGTGCCAGGATGCAACCTGGTGAGGGGGGATCACTGTGCCAAGATGCCAAAGCAGCGTGCTCTGCCACCCCTTCAAGCATGTGGAAGGATTGCAGTGACTCTGCCCCCTTCCCCCCCCCCCACCATCATCTTCTATTCTGCCACCCGATTTTAGAATCTCCATCTAACCCTTGTCCCTACTCTCCTGAATCCCCATGTTCCCAGTGCCTTCCCTCCTGCCTCTATAAATTCATGAATGGAGTGGAACGGGTAAACCTAGATCTTTTGTTTTACTCCATCAAAAAGTAGAAAGATTAGGGGACACGTAATGAAGCTACAGTGTAACCCATTTAAAACTAATAAGAGAAAATATTTTTTCACTCAATACATACTCAAACTCTCAAATTTGTTACCGGAAGATGTAGTAAAAGCTGTTAGTGCAGTTGGACAAGATTCTGGAGGAAAGATCTATAAACCATTATTAAAGGGGACCTGGGATATTCACTGCTTACCCCGGGACGAGCAGTGTGGAAGCTGTGTGCCTTTTTGGGAACCTACAAGGTACAGTACTTGTGACCTGGATTGGCCACTGTTGGAAACAGGATACTGGGCTTGGTTGACCTTGGTTTGGCCCAGTATGGCATATCTTATGTTCTTACACTCCTTCCCCAGCTTTCAGCCATCTACTTCCCTCTCCAGTATACATTATCCCTGCCTTTCCTCATCCTTATTCCAGCATCCATTCTTATACCCCTCCCTTTCAACCTTCCCTCATATATGACCTTGTTTCTACCATCTTCCCCTCACAAACATGCAATATCTGCCCCCCTCCTTTTCACTCTTCCAGCTGCTGCCGTTTTTGCCCACCCTGACACCAGCATCAGCCCCACAGCCTCAGCATCTGCTCTTTTCTAGTCCCCCATCTCTTGACCCAGTTCCCTTCCAGTCCCTTCATTCACCCATTTCCTGTTCTATTCACAGTACTCTCTTCTCCCACTGTCATCCTCCTTCTAGTCCTAGTCCCCCGTATAAGCTCCATTCCAGTCCCAGTAATCGCCCTCCCCCCGCAAGTGTCAGTTCCCTTCCAGTCCCAGTAACCCACAGTTTTAGCTCCTTTCCATTCCCTCACCCCCAGTGTCAGGCCCCTTTCATAGCAACCCAGAACCAGCCAGTCCAGGTCCAGCTACCCCCCCCCCCCCCAGCAAGATATCCAATGCCAGTCTCAGCCAGCCAGCCTCCTCCTCCCAGTCCTCGGCATTAATCCCATGCAGTCAGTCACTTAATCTCCTCTCTACTAAAGCTACTTTGATCTACATTTATTTATTTTATTTATTTAGTAAACATTTGTATACCGCTGCTTCCTACGATCAGTAGCGGTTTACTTTACAGAATCATAATGCATTGTACAGTACATTGAGATTTTTCAGATTTACATTTTGATTAGTCAATGATTTACGTAACACGGGATAATCAGTTGGATGCAATATACATTTGATTGTAGCACACAGATCTGGGTATACATTTGATTACACTAGGTTGGGAGGGTCCCCATATATACAATTTATACAGAGTTAGTTGCCAAAGAGTACAAGCTATACATGAATACATGCTAGTAGACTTTACGCCGCCGTGGGAGGCAGAGGTCATCTGGTTGAGGTAGGGTATTGCAGTTAGATCAAGTTGTAGTGGGTTTGAAACAAATAGGTTTTAAGTTTTCGTCTAAATTCACTCAGGTTTTTTGTGAGTCTCAACTCATGTGGTAGTTGGTTCCAGTGGGTTGGCGCTGTGTATGTGAACGCCCTATTGCTAGTTTCGGCCTTGACAGATCTTATGCTTGTCGGCATACATAGGGTGTTGAGATTCATGGTTCTCCTGCTCCTGTTGCATGGTTGAATAGCGATTAGGTTATTGAGGTAGGATGGTGCGATGTTATGGATGAGTTTAAACGTTGTGATGAGCAGTTTTTAGATGATGCGGGCGGCCACTGGGAGCCAGTGCAGTTCCATTAGTACTGGGGTTATGTGGTCTGTGACTTTCTTTTCCATGATGACTCTTGCAGCCACATTCTGAGCCATTTGCAGGATGCTTAGGGTGTTCTTTGGAAGCCCTTGTAGAATGGCATTGCTGTAGTCCAGGTGGGGAATGATTAGTGCTTGAGCAACAGACCTAAAGTCAGATTTCTCGAGGATATTGCGAAGTGGTTGTAGAATTTTCAGTTTGTAAAAGATGGCTCGGCTAACTGTTCGGAGGTGTTTGTCCATCCTAAGGTTGCAGTCTAGTAGGACTGCATAGGAGCATTTCCCTTCATTCCCATGACTGTGCACTGTTACAGTCCCTATACCGTGGCATTTTTAAAGGCAAAGAGAGACACTTCCTGTCTCACAAGAAACAGAAGGTGTTATGTAACAGAGCATAGCCTTAGCAGTAACAGAAAATACTCTGCAGCTATGAAGAGAGAGGCAAGCTCCCTGCTTGCCTTAAAGGTTGTGTGCCGTGAGCCAGTGTCTCACAAGCGTGCCTGTTAAGCTAGCCCTGCCAGAGATGTATTTACAGACATGTAGTTAGGTTGTCCCCACTCCCTGAGGCCGAAATACAGCACTGGCAGGCTGATGCTTTGGTGAACTTCCCTCCTGTCTTGACTGTAGTGTTCAGACACCTCTCATAACAGCGCCCTACTGCTAAAAGTGAATCCCAACATCTGAAAGGGGCCCGCACTCCCCAGACCACCTGCAATGCGGAGCAGTATCCACCATGGTCCTTATTTGTGCCCTGTCCCCTAGCCCTGCATCGAGGATCATCACCACCCTTTAGACTAGTTTCCTACATACTCGTTCCTTTACAGGTTGCTACATCTGGCTTGGGTGTGGGTCAACACATATAGACATGTGGGTTTTCGATCGGTGTGCATTGCTGTGGATGTAGTATTTGGATGTATGCAAATGACACCTTCAGAGCTTGCACCCTGCCAACATCCACTTCCAATCAATGTTCCCACTAAGCTGTGCTGAGTCCTCTGACAGCATTCCTGCTAATGGGGGGAAGTGCAAAGTGATTGCAAAAGCGATCAGGCTTAGGTTCGCACGGCATAGGCAGGTCTTGAGGTCCTGCCAATGCTGTGCGATCCTAAGCGCAATCGCTTTGCACCTCCCCCAACTGGCAGGAATGCCAGCAGAGGACTCAGCGCAGCTTAGAGGGAACATTGCTTCCAGTGTACACTGTGGAACTGGGCTTGCTGTGGACGTGCAGAATTTATGGCATTGAAGGCCACGCATTTATAACATATCCATGGTGAGTCTGTCCATGGTCCTGACCCTCTCACTATTATAATGCCTGTAGCCATCAGCAGTACTGATGTGATACAGACCATGGCCACGACTCAGAGAGCCATTCTCTGTCACACACTGTGCAACACTACACCAGAAGGTATGACATGGGGTGGATAAACAGCTACAACATGGCGAATGAGTGCATTTTATGTCGTACTGACAGAATGTCATCTGGAGATACACTGGAGGGCATCAGTGCAGACCTTAACAGCCAGACTCTGGGTAAGAGTCCCACACTTAAGGGCATAACATCCAGGGATGATGGGGGTACCACAGCCAAGGTGGAGGAGCAGGTGCCAGAGCTAGGGAACATCAAGGCATTGAGAAACATACAAAAATGATGGTAGAAAAGGACCATATAGCCTATCTAGTCTGCCCTTCCATATCAACTACTATAGTCCCTTTTTTTTCTGTGTTTGTCCCATGCTTTCTTGAATTCAGATACTGTCCTTGTTTCTGCTGCCTCCACTGGGAGACACTTCCACGCATCTACCACTCTTTCCATAAAGAAATATTTCCACGTATTACTCTTGAGTCTATCCCTTTGCACCCTCATCCTATCTCCCTTGATTGCAGAAAGACTCTTCTGTGCATTTATGCCACAGAAGTATTTTAAACGCCTCTATCATATTTCTTCTTTCCCGTCTTTCCTGTAAAGTATGCATATTAAGGTCTTTAAGTCTGTCCCCATATGACTTATGACAAAGCTGTGATCATTTTGGTAGCCACCCTCTGCACCAACTCCATCCTGTTTATATCCTTTTGAAGGTGTGGTGTCCAGAATTGCACACAAGACTCCAAATGAGGTCTCACCAAAGACTTATACAGAGGGACTGTCACGGCATTTTTTCTGTTGGCCATTCCTCTCCTAGTGCACCCAAGCATCCTTCTGGCTTTCGCCATCACCTTTTCTACCTGTTTAGCCACTGTAAGATCATCAGAAACAATCACACCCAGGTCCTGCTCTTCTGTCATGGGCAGAAGTTCTTCACCCCCAATACTGTACCGCTCCCTTGGATTTTTGCAACCCAAATGGATGACCCTGCACTTTTTAGCATTAAATCTCAGCTACCAAATTCTCAACCATTCTTAAAGCTTAGTTAGATCCCTCCTCATGTTATCTACGTACTTCTTCCTGAGTGTCTAACTATTGGAGATTTTGGTATCATCTACAAAGAGGCAAACCTTACCCGACAGCCCTTCCACAATATCACTAACAAAAATGTTAAAGAATCGGCCCAAGGACAGATCCCTGTGGCACACCACTGATAACATCCTTCTCCTCAGAGCGAGCTCCATTTACCTGTACCTTTTGTTGCCTCCCACTCAACCAATTTCTAACCCTGTTGGTCACTTTAGGATCCACCCCTAGCATGTAAAATGTATTTATAAGTCGTCTGCGTGGAATGGTATCAGAGGCTTTACTGAAATCTAAGTACACCACATCTAGGACTCTTCCTCAGTCCCACTCCCTGGTCACCTGGTCAAAGAAATCAATCAGATTTATCTGATAAGACCTGCCTCTGGTGAACCCATGTTGTCTTGGTTCTGCAATCCATTAAACTACAGAAACCTCACTACCCTCCATTTTTAGCAGCATTTCCAATAATTTACTCACCACAGATGTCAGACTAACCGGCCTGTAGTTCTGGTTTTGTGTAAAGGGACCACTCCCAACCAAGGGACCACTTCTGTACTGTGCCTTTCTCTATTCCTCTAGGACCACTCCCATCTCTGAAGAAACATTGAAAAGGTCAGGCAGTATTGCTGCTAGAATTTCCCCAAATTCCTTCAATACTATCAGATGTATCTCATTTAGCCCCATCGCTTTGTCTACTTTTAGTTTAACTAGTTCCTCATGAGCACAGTCTTCTGAAAATCATTCAGATCCTCTTCATTTCTATTCCTATTTCTGAGTGTTTTCTGAGGTCCTGCTCCTGGCCCTTCATCTGTGAACACAGAGCAAAAATATTTTTTTAGCAGTTCTGCTTTATCTTCATAAGCTTCTACATATTCCTCCCCTTCACCCTTGAGTCTGACAATACCACTTTTGCATTTCCTCATCTGAAAAATGTCTTGTCCCCCCATTGTATTGCATTGGCTATTTCTTCTTTTTGTATCTTTGCTTTCCTGACTAATTTCCTAGCTTTTCTAAGTTTTTTTTTCCAAATATCAATGCTTGTCTTCCTCTTTTTGTAATCTCTTGTATTTTATGAAGGCTACCCACTTTTTCTTCACCTTTTCAGCTACTTCTTTTGAGAACCATAGTGGCTTCCTTTTCCTTTTACATGTATTTACCTTTCTAACAAAGACGTTGTTGCCCTTAAAATATTCCCTTTCAGTTTTGTCTATTGCTTTTCTTCATCCCCTGGCTGTTCCCATCCCGTAACGACTCCTTGAAGTATTGTCCCATCTTGGCAAGATTAGTTTTCCTAAAGTCTAAGATCCTCACTTTTTAATAGGCTTTATCAGCCTTAGTCCTAATACTGAACCACACCATCTGGTGATCACTGGATGTGAGGTGATCTCCCACTATAATATCAAACACTTTCCCCATTGGAAAGCACCAGGTCCAGTATGGCCCCTTCACATGTGTGTTCTGTTACCAGGTGCTAGAATAGTTCTCCCTGTGGAGAATCTAGGATCTCCTTCCTTCTGGATGACATTGCAGCAGGGATGTGCCATCAACCTCTGCCATATTGAAATCACCTATCAATATCATGTTGTCTTTCATGGCAATACTGCATGACGTCATCCGACGGCGCCGAGACGGAAGTACTCTCCATAGCTCAGAAGGGCTTTGCCCTTCTGAGCATGGGCCACTTGGCCCCACCCCCCTGCCCGCCCCTAGCTAGCCAGTTCGTCCCTAGCTGAGCCTTTTGCCGCTAGGAGGCGGGCACCCG
Source organism: Ichthyophis bannanicus (assembly GCA_033557465.1). Lineage (NCBI taxonomy): Eukaryota > Metazoa > Chordata > Amphibia > Gymnophiona > Ichthyophiidae > Ichthyophis > Ichthyophis bannanicus. The sequence continues at coordinate 760,682,662 of CM066035.1, forward strand.
GAAGAGGCAGACCCCATCACAGGGGAGGTGGGCGGGTATGTGTGGCTGACTTATCCTGCTGTCCCCGGAGAACTCCAGTTACAGGTAAGTAACTCCGTTTTCTCCTAGGACAAGCAGGATGAGTCAGCCACAAATGGTGCCTCCCAAGCTGCCACGTGCTGTGGTGGATGGGGGAAAATGCCGAGACACTCTCTCAGGCAGAATTGCCTTTGTGGAGCATGATGCGAAAAAGGGCCTGTCGGGCCTCAGTGGTGCTGTACGTCTTTTCCGTAGCAGCGCTACGGGGGAAACATTTGAGAGGTTCTTCCCGTTTGGGTTTGCCTTCACGCTGCACATATGTACAGAGGGCTACAAGGTATACCGGTTAGGTAAGAGAGATGTAAGCATCGAGCAGCCGTAGTGTGGAATCCAACTCTCGAGCAATAATAGCCATCGAGCAACAGTAGTGATGGATTCACCATAGCAAGGTGTGGTTGCAGGGCGCATCTGTGCAGTAACCGAGATGCAGGCCCATTAGCAATGCGGGGTCCCCCACCGAGCATATTCGTAGCGCGGGATTCACCGCTATCGTGGTGCGTGCCATTGGGCAGTGGTGGTAGGATGGGTCACCGCTGTTGCGAAGCACACGGAACTCACTATCGCCATGCAATATGCACATGTGCAGAGGGTGTGATAACAAGGCACGCCTGTGCAGTGACCGATGTAGGTACATCGCAGAGCAGTTCCCATAATGCAGGAGCACAGGCGTCGATACCCCTGGCGGATTGCAATAGTTGGCCATGCGTGTGGTGCAAGAATGGAGTATAGATGTATTGTTGGGGAGAGGGGCATCCCCCCCCCCCCTTGCTTTTTTTTTTTTTTTTTTTTGACACCTGAACCGATAAAAGGATAACAGAGGAACCGGGGGACATGGTCAATTTGGCCACTGTTGGTATAGAATACTGTGTACAGCTGAACACCGTCAAACAGCTGCCTTCAGGGTGCATATCCCATCCCCTGCATGCTTGCGCATCGCTGCTGGCATCTGTTCCGTGGCCCGAATGCTTGGCCGACGCGGTCACAGGGGTAGCGGTGCTGTCAGAAGGCCGTGAGGCGTCTTCACTAATGCTAGTCCCTGGCACGGTATATATGAGGAGACTGTGTTGATGCTGAAGCCAGAGCATGAGTTTCCTGCCTGGCTGAGGTTCCTGTCTGGTCTAGGCCGGAGGAGCTGTAGTTAGTTACGGACAGGGCCTCCTGGGGAAGTGGAAGTCCTGTGAAGATGGGAACAGGGTTAGGTCTGTTGACATTGGTGTGTTATCATGGGCCGTGTGTTATTCTGTTTCTGTGGGGCTCCGTTCCTCCCAGGAAGCGTGGAGGTAGCTCGATTCAGGAGGATTGCACCTTGAATGAGTGTCAAGGGTTTGGCTCAACCGCCCTCTGGGTGGGTGATCGTCCTGCAAGATAGGTTAACGCAGAAGGGATCACAGCAGCCGGGTTTGCCTGACTGTCACAATGAGCAGCCCTGCGGGGACATGATATGAGTTTGGACAACCATCCAGAGGGTCACTGAGGGGTGATAGCGACCAGATGGCGCGTAGCAATGCAACTTCGTTTCAGCAGTACATGGGCAGGCATGGCTCCCGCATTGGCTGAATGAGGAGGATGTTGCGCTCCCGAGGCTGAGGCAGGTTAACTCTTATTTTGGTCCCTGCTGAGACATATAGCTCACCCTGACGGGCCCTCCTTGCACTGCGGGGACTGGGATGTCAGGGTCATGGCTGGGACTTGAACCTGTGACCCTCTGCTTCTGTCTGTGTGCACTGCACCACCGCGGTGCCATTCCAGATAATATGTAATGGCACAGCCCGCCTTGTTCCTTGGGCATTGCGGGGGATTGAACCTTTGATCCCTGCACCATTGGGCAGTGTCGTAACCATTGTTCTGTGGTTCTATTTAGTAGAAGGCTCGTGGAGGAGTCCAGCTGGTGCAACCGAAGTGTCGCTCAGACCAGTGCCAGCCTTCTCAGACCAGTGCCGGCCTTCTGTCGGTAGGCCTAGGGCTGTCTGTACAAGACCATGTGGGTGGAGGGAGTAGGGTAAGAAGAAGACCGAACGGCTTAGTGGTGCAAATGCTGTTGTATGCATTTGCTGATGCATGTGGCAAGTGACTTTCCCACTTAAGGCAAGATGCAGTGATCTTAGCCCTTGAGGCATGTCGCATGACTCATGATCTGAACCACTAGGCTCGTGCTCCCGTTGGGAATGTCATAAGCGTTGTCCCGAGCGATAGTAAGAGGTTGCCCAAGCTCTGTCGATAGGTAATGGCGTGGAATTGCATTGTACCAGGACACACTAGCCGCGTGCACGGTGTCATATTGAAGACCCGTTGGCTTGGCATGACCGACCAAGTGTTTCTCATTGTGGGATAGGTTTCGCTTGGTCCAGGTGGGCATTGTGACTTATTGATTGCCTGCCGGCATAAATATGCGGACTGGATTGGCTGTAGCCTTAGCTGGCTTTGAACCTGTGACCTTTTGTTCTTGCACACACTGTCTGTGTGCACCGCACCACCGTGTTGCCACTGCTATTTCCAGGCCCTCGAGTGGCCGCATTGTCTGAAGGAGGCTGTCGTTCAGTCCAAGGGGGGGGGGGTGAGAGCCTCCGGCGCTGAGAGCCCTAGTGAGATAGGTGAGCCACAGCTGGGGCTTGCCTGAGTGCATTGGCGTGTACGCACTGTACCGCGCTGTTGCCCCTTCTTTGGTCAGTTGAATGCACTGGCGTGTACGCACTGTACCGCGCTGTTGTCACACTGGAAGAGGCCCCCGGCCGAACGTGTCTCGGTGAGTAGATCCATAGTGGTTGGCTCTGTGGCCCGCAGGTGGCACAGTTTGTGCCCTATCACCTCCCTCCTTTGTCGCATAATAGAGAAGGTGCCACAGTCACGGGTCAGAAGGTGTGGGCATCCTTAGCAGCTTCATACTGCTTGTGAAGCGACCCTGCTGGTGATGTGGACTTGATGGACGGTGGCTTGGCCAGTCTTGCCTTTGTCTCACACTCCCTCTTGTCATCCTTGCCTTCTAATAGCACGGAATGGCAGGACACCTGATCCCTTGGCAGTGAGAGACCAGGATGTAGTCTACCCAAGGTTTACCTGTTGGGGACGAAAGGATGTGCCAGTCACTAGGCCGCTCCTCCACTGGTAATGGAGGTATGGCGCAAAGGGTCAAGCATGCAGTTGGGCTGTCATGCTGGATGAAGGGAGGTCCTGGTGGATGTACCAGGGTAAGCCCCTGCGCCGTGCTGGCTCCCACCAGCATGTGCGGCCGGTATCATATTGGCTACTGGTTTTAGCGCAGGGTCCTAAAGAGACAAGAAAAACAAAAACCTCATTGTCGATGAGCCGTGATAGGCATAGGAGGGTCTGTTCCTCGCTGGAGGGGACTTGGACCTATTCATAGTCAGCTGCTCACTCTCTGGGTTTGAGCTGGCCGAGGGACCAGCGTGATTTGAAGGCCCAATGTGAGCCCCAGAGCATGCTGAGTGTCCTGAACCATGAAGGTGATGCCTCAGCCAGGTTTATACCTTGTACCTACATGGGGATTGAACTCACACACCCTATACCATCGGTCGGTGTATAAACTATTGTGCTACAGCTCTTGACTGTAATCCTAGGAGTAGGGGGACTCTGCTTCCTTAAGGTAATCATCAGATGGGAGAAAGTGGCAGACAGCCTTACTCAGTGACCCCACTGAGGAATTGAGTTCATGCCTCAGGTTCAAAAGTCAATGCATTAGCCATCGAGCTACACCTTTTATATTCAGCGGGTAGCCTGGCTAGCTGTTCCCGTTGGTCAATGCAATGCAACGTAACATGTGCCTTTGAGGTAGTGTTGACTCCTTGCAACCCAAGCTCCTGGGTTTTCTTGGCAGTGCCACCGGAGTAGATTGCCGTATCTCTCTTCCGAGGCAATGGAGGATTAAGTGACTTGCTGACGGGCACAAAATAAGGGGGCTGGGTTGGCAGGAGCCCCAGCTGGGATTTGAAACTCTGACCTTCTGGTCCTAAATGCACTGGCTGCGTCCGCTGCACCACACTGTGGCCACTGCAATGTCCGTTCTTCACGTAGGAAGCTGTAAGGCAAACCGGCCAGGGACACCTAAGATAAGTTACCCAGATTTGGGTGTGAATTTTACAGGCACAGCGAGTAGTTGGTGAGAGATAGCCACTGCCAGAATGTGAATGCCAGTGGCAATTTTGTTCACGAGTGAAATAGCACTACCCTTCAGCTTTTGTGCAGGTAATGCCTCAGCCAACCTTCTTCATTAGGTGTGGAGGGGGATGGACCCACGGCCCCTGCTTGTTCAGAACCATTGTGTTACACTCGGGATTTCCTGCGCCGGTACAGAGAACGTCAGCGCCATTCTGACCTCTGCGCCGAAAGCGAGCCGTCAGGAGTGCGGCCCCTCCTCCCCTGTGCCGCGCCGTCCGTCGATGCTCCAGCCAACGGTGCTGTGGCTGTCGATTCCAGACGCTACCCTTCAGTTTCAGAGGGGATTTTCTGCGCCGGTGTAAGAGTGTCAGCGCCATCCTTGCCTCCGCGCCGAGAAGGGTCCGTCAGCAGAGGCTTTCCCATCATGCAAGGAGCCAGCCAGAGGCGCAGAACTGAGTGGGCCGGCCTGAAGAGGCACCAGCCAGTGAAGCTGCGGCGGAGAAGTGGAGCCAGAAGGCTTTGCGCTGGGTCCAATCCGGCAGAGGGGGCGTGAACAGTAGCAGTTGCTAGGATCCGCGCCGACCAATGGCGCTCGGGGGAGGAGCCGTGCCTATGATGCAGGTAGCAATGGCCGCCGCCATGAGAACCTCGTGGCCGGCCGGAGGCAGGATCTGCGGGAAGCAAGACCGGAGGCACTTGAAACGCGATGGCACCCACGTGCGAGGAGGCAAGGGCTGCCGCGAGGGCTTTTTCCACCCGGGTGATGTTCTAGGCCTTGAGAGCGCTGGATATCAAGCTCGCTGCTGGGGTTGGAGGCCCTTAGGCACAACCTGAGCGGCGGCGAAGCCTGCGATCGGGGTGGAGGCCCTTAGGCACACCCGGATCGGCGGCACAGCTGGCGGGGAGTCAAGCTGACAGCGTCTGGTAAGGAGCTTAAACGCAGCCCTGGTAAATTGAGAAAGCTTGGACAGAGTGTTAATGCAAGTTTAATGCAATACAATACTGAGAAGAATAAGAAAAACGCAAACAGGGGAATCAGAGACTGAGTGGAGTGGAGTGGAGTGGAGTGGAGGAGTGGCCTAGTGGTTGGGGCAAGGTACTTCAGGCCGGAAGGTCGGGGGTTCATATCCCACTAGAGGACAGCAACCTTGGGCCGGAAGGACTGGGGTTTCTATTCCCACAGGTGCTCCTTGTGGTCTTGGGCAAGCCACTTAACCCTCCATAGCCCATGTTCCCTGTAAAATAGTTATCTCCAAGTTATAACACCCTGTTCAATGTAACTTCAGTTTGTTCAATGTAAACCGCACTGATGCAGAATAGCGCGGTATATAAGAGAATGTAAATAAATAAATAAATAAAATCTCTGTCCACTTCTTCTCCCTGTGAAGGAGATCTGTATATCACACCACTGCAAATGGATTTCCCATACCTTCTTTCTAGTTTAACTCACAGTGCCATGCTCCTACCGTAGTGGAGGAGGTGGCAGATGTTGAAGAGGATGATCTTCAGCTTCCCACTCCCTCCCCCTTTGATATTCTAGCATCTGGGGAGGGCAGAGAGGCAGATGACACACAGGACATCCCTAGTGCAAGTTGCTGAATTCACCATCTTCTGTGCTATGCTGAACATCTGTTGCAACACAGTGTCCAACACTGGGCACAGAAAACTGAGAAAGTTGAGCTGCTGAGACAGTCACTCACTCTTCAGGAATGCCCCCCATCTATCTCCAGGAGAGACAGCTACAAGCACTGGGAGCCCTCAATGCGTCCACAATGGAGCTGTACAGGACTTGAAGCAATTCATGGGACATAGAGTGCATAATGGTGTCATATATGTGTCCTTAGTGTCCCTTCTGCATAAGCCCTGAAGAAGAGAGTGCCTCTACTGTCCACAACCACCACCAACACCTACACTTCTGGCACATAGGTACCACCATCTGTCTGACTACTGCCCACAGTTTGCTACCCATGCCCTTTATAAGGTGCGAATTCCTTCACTACCCCCCTCCCCTTCAATGAGGTCTCACATTGCTCAGCTGCACTAGATGATGTCTCCAACATCTCAGAGGGCAGTGAGACATCATCCGGCATACCATCAGGCCAGCATGGTCAGAGTCAGGGGTGGAAGGTAAGGTGCTGAGGGAAGAAATAAATCTGTCTTCCTATAAGTACCCTGGGGGTAAAGAAGGCTATTGCCAGAGGGATGGGAAAGGGCAGTGGGCAGGGATGATCATAGAGGTGGGTGGGGGGATGGTGGAGGATGGGTCACTCCACTGTACATATTTTGTGCGTTAGCTATTAAATACCTGCTTGTGTATGAGGTTGTCTGTTGCAGCCACACCTAGTTGATAAAGTTGGCCAGTATCCTGTTGCCTTGGGCCATCTGCATCATGGTCTGGGTTTGTTGTTTCCTGTTCTTCAGGAAGGGGTTGTGAGCGCCACAGTGCCAGATTGTGGTGCAGGCAGCAGGCTATGAATATCTGACGTACCCTGGCAGGACTGTACAAACAGTTCACCCTTCGATGGGTGAAGGCACCAGAAGCGGTCCTTGATCTGCCTAAATGTCCTCTCAGGGATGATGTGCATATGCCTATGAGCTCCATTACACCATTTGTTTGTCTCTGTGCATGGGGTCATGATGGAGGTGAGGAGCCTCCTCAGAAGGTAACCTCCATCGCCTGCTTAGGTAGACAAAGCATGGGCACATATGAGTTTGGGTGTTTCATGTGACAGGTGGGCACTGCAGTAATGGGTTCTGTTTGTCAAGTGCTACACTCCCAGGGAACACAGGAACATCCAGGCATGTGCAAATCTAGGTGATGGAGAGAGTTGGTGTGGTGCTTACCTAGCAGCCATCAACCAGTGATTTCTTCACTGTCAAACATCTTGTAGATTCCAGAGTGAGTGAGGATATATGAGTTGTGGCAGGACAAAACAGGAGTGAGGTGAAGGAAAACTATGGAAACCTGGGAAAGACCTCAATTATCTCCCCCTGTGCATTGCAGACCACCTGCATGTTAAGTGAGTGGAATGCCATCCTGTTGTGGTAGGTAGCCTCCCTCTCTCGTGAGGGTCTGAGGGCCACATATGTGCAATCAATGAGCCCCAGTATCAATGGAAATCTGGCAACCTCATGGAACTGGATCATGGCTTGCAGTCACTGCTGCACGGCCTTTGGGAAGGCTACATATTGTGTAGGCCAAAGGTCTGGAGGGTCAATGTGCGTAGTGTGTCACATATGCAAGCATCGTCTATTAGGTGTGTCCCAGTGAAAAAAGGGTTGAGAACCACTGATTTATAGAGAACATATCAGCAATGTGTGTAACCTGATTGTGTTAGCAAATTTGTGGATATATCATTTTTGCTCTTCTCAATAAAGAGAAAGTTTTAAAAAATATACCACCTTTAGCTCATCACATCAATGTGGTTTACAATGAGCAAAAGTAATAACATAAATAAAGTTGAAAGAAAAATATAAAAGCCAAAACAAACAAACAGGGCAGTGCAGACCAAGCTGGCAACTTGGGGGCCCATTCCCCTACAGGATACCATAAGCTTGTTTGAAAAAGTAGGCCTTAAGGCTTTTTTTGAATGATTGAAGTGAATTATCTTGCTGGATGTAAAGGGGAATAGAATTCCACAGGGCTGGGGACAGAAAGTAGAAGGCCAACTGTTGAGTGTATTCCAGTCGGGCAACATTATAGGCTGGAAGCGCCAGTCAGTTATGATTTTGAGTACGCAGAAGCAAGACCCACATAAAGCAAACAACTAAAGACTGTATAAAGAGAGTTTTCCCTTCTGCATGGTGTTGATAAGGTAAGTGAACTTTAATTGTGTAGTTTTAAATATGACTGAGGGATGTAGAAAGTATTCAGTTTGTGTGGGACACCAGATGGGAAAACTCTTCCACTTCAAACCATAAGACTGTCTAGTGGATTTTCTTCTTGAAGCCTGAAAGATCTAATATATACTATGAGGCAGATTTAGAGCAGCAATGGTTACCTTCTCAACCACTAAGTTGTGAGAAAGAGAGACCCTATATTAAGATGCAACATTGTTTCCTGAGCCTATTTGAACAACTTTGGAGAATCCTCTATTCTGAAAGATCTTCATATGGCTAACTCTTGAAGGAGAGTAAATCAGACTTGACTGATAGGGGCTATCAGAATCGCAAGGTCTTTGCAATAAGCAGAATCGGAGGGCATGCATGCAGAAGAACATTTCCCCCAATCCAGGAGGACGGCATCCAAGGGTAGTATGCCATGAATTCCTATCCTGGTTTATGAAGACCCCAAATTAGAGCTTCTCTAAAGCTCATTCAATAAGTTAATAGCATCAAAATGAAAAGTTTGATTTCTGTATACTGTATTCATGTACTGCGTTCTGCTTTCTTCATTGTAGCTTCATAACAGGTTAGCACAAAGCAGTGTCTAGGGATACTGATGTGCTTCAGTTTGCTTTTTAAGAAAAAAAATCTACTCTGTTAGAGTAAACCAAAAGAATCAATGAGCCCCATCTGTGTTTGTAAATTACAAGAAGACCCTTGAGGCCATGCTGTTTCCTGCCACCAGTGGATACACAATCAATAGCTTTGTGCTTGGACAGAATAGCAAGTCAGAAGTATTTCCCTAAAGATGGAGGAGCTAGCTTTATATTGCTGCTATATTATTGCGAAACGCTTGTTCATGTCATTAAGTAAATATGAAGTGTTTTCTGAAGAACTGTCATTCAATGCAAGACTCCAGTGATCTCCCTACTGACAGGAGCTCTAGCCCCACTGCAGGTGCTGCATGTTCTCAAATAACCCAATTCAAGGTCAGGACAGTTTGCTAATTAAATTCACAGTAGAAGATAGAAATAATTTTTTGTAATGTGGTCCTATTAGGAAAGAAGAGAACGCTTCTGATGAAGTGATTGACAATGAGTTGGTTGATGGTGCTCTGGCAGCTGGAGATGATTACAGAGAATGCACCAAAGCTTCTGTCCTAGCCCTTGATACCCAGAGGAAATCTGATCTGCGCCCATTAAAGAACTTTATTGCAGAACTACATAATTTTTCAGACTGTGAGATAATGTTCAACCCTTTTCCTTAAGGTCCTGGACTTCTCTTTTAGGCATCTAAAGGACCGTTCTGATTAGTGGAGGTTGTGATCAAGAGAGTGAGCTGAAATTGCCCATATCTCCATTATATAGATCAAGGATGGTAGGAGGAGACGGTTATTAAAGGAGCCTGCATATATAAAATCAGTAAAAAAGAGAATTTATAATGAAATTTAAACCAGCCCACCACCTAATGCTGAAACACAACATAATCAACTATTGTCAAGATCCAGTTACTAATTAATGTATGTCGCCTTTTGCATCCAAATGGAAAGGCTGCAGATGAAACTAAACAGCTGCACTGTCATGGAGGAGAGATGTGTGTGGTGTAATGTTATAAAAGGCTAGAGGCAAAATCTTGTTCATTTGCATACATATAGTGCAAAGGTGCAAAGTCATCTTTGGGTGCAGTGTGAAAACACAATTCTCCATTGCTGGAAACTGTTTCCTGCATGCAAATCATATTTGATTTTGGTGCACTTCAAATTTTCTAGGTTTAATTTTTCCCTCAGCAGTTTCCACATGCTCCTTTTGGGCTTCCATTTCAGTAAGAATGTGCCCTATCTAGGGCTATGGCACTGTGGATCATCCCCCCCCCCCCCCCCCCCGAGCTGGAGCCTTCCCTGCGGTTATTTGAAGTTGTGGTCGTGAGCCTAAGGTCCAGGTTAGCGCTCTCAAGATGTCATGCTCAGGTAAATTTCCCCATAAATAAATAAATTGATTATTTATTTTAAATGAGATGAATAGAGAGAAATTTTAAATTATTAAAAATTTTTTAGTTTAAACAAAGTAATCAATTATTGTATTAGTCAAGGTTTCTCCGTTTTACTTAGAATCCAAATACTTTAACAGTTCTGATTTTTTTTTTCTTTACAGATGATCAGCCTCACAATGGATAATTGCTTTGGATCATCCAATGCAGATATTAATTTTCTCTGTTATTAGAAATCACTTTGTAACATTTAGTAATGACTGTTCTCCAACATTAAGGGGTATGTTTACTAAGAAGCGGTATAGTGTAGTTACTCACCTGTAACAGGTGTTCTCCAGGGACAGCAGGAATCAGTCCTCACATATGGGTGACATCAGCGCCGATGGAGCCCTCATGCAGAGCAAATCCCCAGCTTTCAAAGAAAGCCTTTGGGATTGCATCGCGCATGCGCGGTCCCCTTCCCGCCCAAGGGTGCCATCTTGCCCTTTGGTTGGGGGATAAGTTAAACATCATATCCCTCCCACGGCTTAGCTCCGACAAAAAGAAAAAGCATTTGAATGGTACTATTGCAGTGAAATTTTGGTTAGTTTGATAACTAAAAAGACGGCAAAAGGATAAAATTTAATCAAAGGACTGCAACTCTAGGGGAGGAGGGAGGGTCGTGAGGACTGATTCCTGCTGTCCCCGGAGAACACCTGTTACAGGTGAGTAACTACGCTTTCTCCAGGAACAAGCAGGAAGTCAGTCCTCACATATGGGACTCCCTAGCTATAGGTTACCGAGAACCCATAGCTGAAAAATGGCTCCCTCTAGAAGAGCCGCAGCAGCTGCAATAGGAATTCCATCAAGAACGCAACCCCCCCCCCCCCCCCCGGTAGCCTGACACCAAAGGGTCAGAGGGTAGGAGTTGCCTAAACCTCAAATAGGTTATGGCATAGGTTTTCAACCCAGTCCTCAGGGAACCCTAGGCCAGTCAGGTCTTCAGGATTTCCACAATGAATATTGTGATGAGGTGAGGTGAGTGCAGCCCAGCTAGGGAAAACGGAAAAAAAGAAGGATTTTTTTTCATTGCGGGGGATGGGAGCACAAAATCCTAGGCTCCATACTAGAAGCACTGAAAAAAACCTAGAGGGCAGAGCTAAGCGTAAGCCAATCACAGACCACAGGACAACCCTGCAGAGGAGTAGGAGGTCCAAGTGGGAGGAGCTAGGAAGGGAGTTGCCCAGCTCAACAGTTAACAGAGGAAGAACAAACAAAAGAGGGAGGCACAGTTTGAGTTTGAAGAAGGAGGAGGAAGGAGCTGTGAGCAGAAGGTCCAGGAGGAGTGCAGGAGAAAGCACCAGTGGCAGCTGCAGTTCAAGGCCTAGCCCAGGTTCAAGTCCAATTCCCAGGAGGCACAGACAGGAGAGGTCTGGGGCCAAGCTGTGGAAAACCCTTGCAGCCAAGGAGAGCAGCAAATGGAGGAACCATTACAAAGGCAGCCAAGGAAGGTACGCAGAGAATGAGCAGTGCCACCAGAATAGTTCTTGCTCTGACTCAGAGGAGACTTTCAGACACCTGAAGCCTCAGTACAGCAAGAAGTATCTCAGGAGGGAGGTTAAGCAGGAGAGACACACAGGAGACTGGCTTGGAGGAGCCAAGGCCAGGCAGTGTGAGAGACTGTTTAACATTGCAAAGACTCTTAAGGAAAAGTTACCAGAGCACTTTCAAAGAGCACCTAGCTGTAGCTCACTGGAGAGCATGGAAGTAGGCCCTGAAGGAAGTGTTGTTGAGTCAGAAACCTCTGAGATGGAATGTGAGCTGTGCACTAAAATACAATAGTAATGTGTGTTAGAAAACAGTGAAATACAAAAGGAAGCTGTTGTAAGTTAAAGCAGTTTTCAAGAGTTGAAAGAGAAGAGTAACCCTGAAGACAAGAGGTTAGGAATCTCTCTCTTAGGAAGCAAAAACTGCAAAACTTCAGTGAAGGCCCAAACAGCTAGAACTGTTTGTATGGGGCGTGGCAACAGCGAGGTTGGAAGCTGTGAAGAGTTTTACAAATGCTTTTGTGTTTTGAAATGGCAAGCAATTTCAGGGAAGAATAGAAACTGCTGTGAGTTTTGTTTGGACATTTTCATTTGGAGAAATTATCCTGTATTTCTTTTGTCTGGAAAAAGTGCTTAAAGAATTTTTATGTTCATCACTTGCCAACTTTGGAAACCGAATAAAAATTTCCTGTGCGCTTTAAATAACCACTTGGCTTTCCTTATTGACACAACTACAACCCTCGAAGGGATACAGATGGCCAGCCGTCCCTACTAGGCAACCGCCTGGTAGGGGCGCGAGCGTCACAATATGCATAAGATATATTTGCATACAATGAAGGCAGACCATGCAAATCTTTCTCATGCATATTCATTCTGGGAATCCTGAAAACCTGACTGGCCTAGGGTTCCCCGAGGACTGGGTTGAAAACCCCTGGGTTACGGAGTACCGCCTGGCCGAAAACACTGTCCCGTCGGGACTCCCTATCCAAGCAGTAATGGGCTGCAAATGTCTGGCCCGAAGACCAGGTTGTGGCCCGGCAGATGTCTGCCAGCAGAACAGAGCAGAAGTGAGCCACTGATGCAGCCTTAGCCCTGACATGGTGGGCTGTGACTCGACCCTGTAATGGGAGGTCGGCTGCCCTGTACACCCAGGCGATGTAGTCTGCTATCCAGGTGGACAACGTGCGCTTGGAGACAGGTAGACCCAGCTTATTGGGGTCATAAGAGACGAAGAGCTGAGTAGCCCTTCGATGCCCCTGCGTACGCTCCAGGTAGAAGGCCAACGCCCTTTTACAATCCAGGGTATGCAGGACTGCCTCTGCCCGGCTGGCATGCGGCCTGGGAAAGAAGGTTGGAAGAACCACCTCTTGATTGAGGTGGAACAAAGAGACCACTTTCGGAAGGAACTTGGGGTGGGTGCGAAGGACCACCCTGTTCCTATAAAACATGGTCTATCAGAAATGAGAGCTTGCAGCTCACTCGCACGTCTGGCAGATGTGAGTGCCACCAGGAAGAGCACCTTCCAGGAGAGGAAGCGCAGATGGCAAGTGGACATCGGCTCAAACGGAGGGCGAGTAAGCTGCTCCAAGACCACATTCAACTCCCATTCAGTTGCCGGAGGACGAACTGGGGGTTTTAGTAGAAGTAGATCTCTGAGGAATCTGGACACCAAGGGGTGAGCTGAAAGAGGTTGTCCTTCCACTGGAGAGTGGTGTGCTGACAAAGCACTCAGGTGGACCCTGACAGAGTTAGACTTGAGACCTAATTCTGAGAGGTGAAGCAAGTACTGCAAAACCACAGGTACATGGCAAGAGAAAGGGTTTTCTTTCTGCTGGATACACCACACCTCAAACCTATGCCACTTGAAGGCATAGGATTTCCTAGTGGACTGCCTCCTTGAGGCCAGTAACACTTCTTCTACATTCCTAGGTAGGAAGAGAGGGGCCAGTACTACCCTTTCAGCAGCCATGCCATCAGGTTCAGGGACCTGAGGTTGGGGTGCAAGAGAGAGCCCTGCTCCTGAAACAGGAGGTCGGGCTGCGTCCCCAGAGGGAGTGGGGCTTCCACTGCCAGCTGAAGGAGAAGTGGAAACCAAGGCTGCCTCGGCCATCTGGGGGCTACCAGAATGACTGAGGCCTTGTCCCGAAGGATTTTGAACAGAGTTCGGGCCACCAGGGGTGTGGGAGGAAACGCATACAGGAGGCCCCCTGACCAGGAGATCAGAAAAGCACCTGCAGCCACCCTCAGAGGATGTGGCTGTCCGGAGCAAAACTTGGGCAACTGATGATTCTGTGGACTGGCAAAGAGATCTATGGACGGATGTCCCCAGCGGTGGAAAACCTGCAGGGCCGTTTCCGGATTCAGTTGCCATCCTTAAGGTTGGAGAATCCTGCTTAGCTTGTCTGCTAGGAAGTTCTCCTGACCAGGCAGGTAAACTGCTTTGAGAGACATACCCTGCTTGATTGCAAAGGAGCAGAGGTCCAGTGTCACCTGACATAGGATACAAGACCCTGTGCCTCCCTGCTTGTTCACATAAAACATTGCTACCTGATTGTCTGTCTGCACCAAGACAGACTGATATGAGAGAATATGACCGAAGGCTTGAAGAGCGAGGCGAATTGCCCGGAGCACTGGGAGGTTGATATGGTGTGTAGTCTCCTGAGGAGACCACAGCCCCTGAGTGCATGATCCCTGGCAATGGGCTCCCCAGCCCATCAAGGAAGCATCTGTCGTTAGCACTCTTGTGTGCGAGGGAGTCTGAAAAGGCACTCCCTCGAGCAGGTTGGGTGGGTGAAGCCACCACTGTAACGACTTCACCAGTCGTTTGGACACTGTTACCCTGTCTTGGAGGCTGCCGGTGGCTTGTGTCCATTGATCTCTGAGGCACCACTGAGTTGTTCTCATGTGGAGACAGGCATTTGGGGTCACATGTACCGTGGAGGCCATGTGGCCTAGGAGGCGTAGGAAGTGTCTGGCTGAGACCTGAGACTGGTGTCTGACCTGGTGTACCAGCGCCAGCAGTCTCTGTGCCCTGTCTTCCGGCAGGTAAGCCTTCGCCTGAAGGGTGTCTAGTCTTGCTCCTATGAACTCTCTTAAGTTTTGAGTGAGTAGCAAAGTGGACTTTGTGTGGTTTATGACAAAGCCTAGACGTTGCAGCATGTTGATGGTGTGAGAAGTGGCCTGTTGGGCCTCCTGAGGCGACTGGCCCCTGATGAGCCAGTCATCCAGGTAAGGGAAGACAAAAATCCCTTGGTTTCTGAGGAAAGCCGCTACCACGTCCAGGCATTTGGTAAACACTCTGGGAGCAGAGGCTAGGCCAAAGAGGAGTACTGTGTACTGAAAATGGTTTCCTCCCACTACAAATCTCAGATATTGTCTGTGGTCTGGATGTATGAGGATGTGCGTATAGGCATCCTTCAAGTCTAAGGAGCATAGCCAATCTCCCTGGTGGAGGTAAGGCAGCAATATTCCAAGGGAAAGCATCTTGAACTTTTCCCTCATCAGGAACTTGTTTAAGTTTCGCAGGTCGAGGATAGGCCTCAGGCCTCCATTTCTCTTTGGTATCAGAAAATACCTGGAGTAGAAGCCCTTTCCCTGCTGGTGGTGGGGCACCACTTCCACCGCCTGATCCTCTAGAAGACCTGTTAACTCCTGCAAGAAGAGGTCCCTGTGAAGAGGGGGTCTGAGAGGCTCTCCTGGAAAGGAGGAGGGAGGCACATGGCTGAAGTGAAGCAAATAGCCCCTTTGGAGTATTTACAGGACCCAGGTATCCGTGGTGATCGTTGGCCACCTGTGGGCGTACAGGGTCAGCCTTCCTCCTGTGCAAGGCCTCACCACTAGTGGGAGAGTGACTATGCTTTGGGAGTCACAAACCCCCTCCCTGCTGGGTTGGAGCCGGGGCCTGGGGGTCTTCTGCTTACATGGGCCATTGCTCTGTCCCTTGGCCTGCTGCCCTCGTTGGGGAGCCGGGGAGGCCTGGTAAGTGGGGTAGTTGCAGTAAGCAGCACCCTTCCTCAGGAAAAAGGGCTTTTTACCCGAGCCTTTCTTCTTAGAAGGGGCAGAAGTCTTCTTGGAGAGCCTTGTCCGGGTCAAGTACTCGGACTCGATCTCAGCAGCCTTCTCAGTCATGGGTTTGCCAAAGAGGTTGTCACCTTGGCAAGGGACATCGACCAACTTGTCCTGAACCCATGGCTGCAGATCCGACGACATTAGCCAAGCCTGGCGGTGTGCACCGATGCCGGCCATGGCTACTCGGGCTGAAGCCTCGAAGCTATCATAGGCTGCTTGAGACATAAACTTCGAGCACTCCTGAATCCCGGTGGACAAGGCCTTGAAGCGCTGCAAAGCCTTGGAGAGGCCAGCTGAGAACCTGGCAATCTCTTTGCCAGGTCCCTCAAGTACATGCCCATATACAGCTGGTAAGTCTGGACCCGGCCTGACAGCATCGAGCCCTGGAAGCACTTTCTGCTGAGGGCATCCAGGTTCCGGGCCTCCCGGCCAGGAGGCACGGAGAAGTGCGTTTTTTGGCTCTTGAGCCTGTGCATGGCCGATTCCACAACCATGGAATTGTGCAGCAGCTGTGCTTTTTGGTCCAACTGTAAGCAGGAAAGAGCATCAGCAATGGAATTAGTATGTACCGGAATATGGCGAGCCCTCAGCGCAACATTCAAACGCAAACAGGACAATACCACATTTCTCATCAATGATGCTACTTGCACACATCGTGGAGTGTAATAATTGATGACACTCACTACCGCCTCATTATCACACCACCATACCACCCTCCGATTGCTCAACCTGTCGGGCCACAACTCCAGCGCCACTAAGATGGGAAACAGTTCCAAGAAAGTGATATTACTCAACAATCCCGCATCCTGCCAAGCCTGTTGCCAGCTATCCGCACACCAAGCACCTCCAAAATAGATTCCCAGACCCACACCTCCAGCCGCATTCGTGTACAGCTGCAAATCCTCGCTAGACACCGCAGCTTCCATTAACACCGATGTCCCATTAAAGTTTCTCAAAAATTCGTCCCACGCCCGCAAGTCCTCTCTGATAGACTTTTAAATTCGAATGCGGTGATGCGGCCTCACTACCCCCACAGTCGCTGCCGCCAGCCGTCGAATGAATACTCGCCCCATTGGTATAACTCTGCATGCAAAGTTCAACGACCCTATCAATGCCTGCATTTCAGCCAACGTCAACGTAGCGGAGACTAACACATTCGCCACTAAAACCGGCAACATCACCACCTTCTCGCTCAGCAAGTGGACTACCATGACCTCAGAATCCAACTCGACCCTTAAGAAGGTGATCCGAGTCGTCGGTCCCTTCATCTTCCCTTCTGCCAACGACACTCCCAACTCTGCTGCCAAAGTCACAAAACCATCCAACAGCGCCCTACACTGCCCATCCTGCACTGCGCCCATGAACATAAAATCATCCAGGTAGTGCACCACATTGGGGCAACCCACCCTCAGCTCCACCATCCACTGCAAAAAGGTACTAAATTTCTCAAAGTAGGCGCATGAAACCGCACAATCCATGGGCATGCATTTATCAAAATAAAATTCCCCCCCCCCCCCCAAAATTGGAAACCCAACAAACGAAAGGCCGAGGGGGTGCACTGGTAACAAATGAAATGTGGATTCAATATCCACTTTTGCCATCAACGCCCCTCGGCCAGCTATCTTGACTAACTCTACTGCCTTATCAAATGCGTACCGCACCGAACAACACTCACGCAGGATGTGGTCATTAACTGATGCCCCTAACGGGAAGGACAGATTATGTATCAGCCGAAACTTCCCAGGCTCTTTCTTCGGTATTATGCCCAACGGGGACACCACAAAATCCTCAAAAGGGGGCTTCACAAACGGACCTTCTATTCTCCCCAACGTCAACTCGACCGCCAACTTCTCCCACGCTACCGAATCAAAGCGTCGCACCGATGGAGAGTTACTTGCCCTCGTGACTGCTACCACACCTTGAACCAGAATAACAAAACCCAACTGGAACCCCCGTAACAAAACATCCCTATCCCCTGCCCGTGGGTAGTGGCGCAACCAGATGCTTAACACCTCCATCCGGATCGGCGAGGGGGCTAATCCCAACGCCACCCTACTGCTTGGGGGCTGACAAGGGGGGCAATTGGGCACCTTTTTTAAGACATTTCGAAGTCGCATGCGCACCGCCACAGACCGAACAAACATGCCGAAACTTGCAGTCCGGGAACGGGCAGAAGGATCTATTGAACCTCCAACACATGTCCCCAATCCCGATAGCCACCTGCTTTGGCTGTACTGGTGCCCCTCCCCCATGAAAGGAACGGTTCACCCCTGCATTTGCCGCCACCCCTGCCTTACCTCCTCCCCCCCTCCGCCCCCAGCATTCACTCTGCCCGACATCTGCGTGAGACACAAATTAATATCCTGCACACCTCACATCAATAGCTTGTTCCCCTCCATTTTATCACAAAAGTTTTCATCATAATTTAGCCACGACCACCCCTCATGGGTCTGCGATGCTTCCAAAATCGAGTCTGCATATGCGAGCATCATCCTCTGCTGCTCCGGATAGCGCTGACCCCAAACACTCACCAAACGCAAGAAAGCTCGCAGCCAGTTCACCACATTCCTAGAGACCTTTCTCAGCCTCCCGGCTTTCTCATCCTCCTTGTGCTTTTTTCTACTTTCCCTGGAACGCTTCCGACCTTCCAGCAAGCGGAAGATATCGATGTATCTCTGCCTCCATATTTTCAGTCGCAACCTCTTCGGAACCCCCTCCCACAACTCCAATAAAGTTGTAAATGCGGGAGTCCTGCCCCCTGCCTTGCCCTCCGTCCTCGTACCGCCCTTTGCCCCACCCCCTCCCCTTCACCCCTCGTGGACGCTGCTCACGAACTCGAGGAGTAGGAGAAAGACGACGACTCAGAACTACGCCTTCGCCTACAAGCATGCTCACTTTCCCTGTCCGTTCGGCAATTACGCCCTGCCGCCCTGGTAACTCACTTGTCTCCGCAACGGCCGCCGCCCCCATCACCGTCAAGCAAAGCGCCTCCGCCGGAGGATCCACCACCAACTGCTGTGCATCAGCTCCCCGCTCCGTTGAACCACGCTCCAATGAGCCCTCCACCACTACTCGCCGTGTAGCTGAGGATAGCTGGTCCATATTCTCTGCCCTCGCGTGCCCCTGCATCTCGTGCACTGCTCCTGGTGACGTCGTATACAGCACCTGTGGGGAGACAATAAGAAAAAACGGGAGAGGGAACAATACAGACCATGCCGGTTGCCAAGCCCCCGCCCACTCGGCCCTAGAGGGACCTTGCCCTCCCCCGATCCACTGCTCCCAAGCCGCTTGTCCTACGGGTTCATAACCCATCTGAACAGCCGGCCCCCCCCCCCCGGGAAAAAAGCTCCCCTACCCCCTTCACCCCAACCACCATATCTGGGCATGATCCCTGTCCCCCAAGCTCCAGCCCCTCGCCCATGGTCCTCCCTCACAGAATCCATCCCCGCCCCCCCCCCATCCTTCACCACCCCAGGCCCCCTTGCCATATCCACCCGCGCCCCTCGAGCCGTGTCTGTGTCCACCTCCCCAGCCAGGTCTGCCCCATCCATACCACCCTGACTGCCCCCACCCCCTCCCAGAATGGTCCCCCCTACCAATGGTCCCCCCTGTGACCGCTGCTCCCCCTCCCCCACCCTCGAGCTCTGTGACTGACCCCTCTCCCCCTACTCGCAGCTGAGGACTCCTTGCGCCCCCCTGCTGCTCCCCTATGGCTCTCCACAACCTGACCCGCAGATTCACTCCTCAACCCCTCCGGCTGACCTCTGTGCCTACTCCTGCCCCCTGTCATCCTTCGCCCACACACAGCCCACACAGCCCTTTCTTCTTTTCCTTTCTTCTTTATTTCTTTATTTATTTTTTTAATTACCACTGCCTGAACCGCTCCACGAAGACTAGCTCCGACTTGCCTGTTGTTGCTGCCGGTAGCGCCAAGCCGCAGTCACCGCCTTCACTCTCTGCACAGGTCCTCGACCTCTGCCGGTCCCGCAGTCCAACACTCTGCTCCCCCGCAGCCTTGGCCTCACACTGAATCGACCGGCTCCGTGCTCCTCAAGGCCTTCACCGACCTCGAGTCCCTACAAGGCCTGCTCCTCTGGACCTCTGACACAGCCAAGCCAGCCGCCGACCTCCTCACATGTGCTCGGGCCACCGCCACCAGTACCCGAGCACACGCCTGCACATCATTGATTGGCTCCCCCCGCGGGTGGAGCCAATCAATTTAAACAATGCCTCCGGCGTCTCCCTCCCCCCTCGCCCCCCTCCTCCCCCACACCAATGCGAGCAGCGTCCCACACCGGGCCACGCACCCGGTTACTCTCGGGCGCCAGGACCCTGCCCACTTCCTCACTTTTATTGAAAAGATAAAATCATAAAGGCATAAAATAGAATAAAATCTATCGTTGATTGTTGCTACCCATGGTTATTATGTCAGAGCTTAGAATCATTCCAATTAAAAATCAGATACTGCCGTAAAATGTTTTTAACATTTCTATGGAGGATTATTCAAAAAGACACCGGACATTGCCATGAGAAATCTCTTTTATGAAGAAACCGCATACCTAAAAAAAGGAGGGGGGGGAATGAACAACCTTATTGCTCCGCGTCAAAAAATGATGGTGTGATTACTACTGAATAACTCATTAAATCAGGGCTATATTATATCAAGTGTGTTATTGTAAAACTGGGAACTTATTGTAAAAAAAATTGCTCGTGAAAGCAACTATTCAAAATCAAATCCTATACTTCTAATAAAATCAGTGTCACATCTTTAATATAATATTGAAGGGTTCTAGATAATTAAAATCAGAGAACATCAAAAAGTTTCAAAATGTGCCTTTCAGATGATGATATAAAAATCTGTAAAAGATTCTACCGATACTTTTGAATGAAAGACAAATATTTCCCAACAGACCCGTCGAAGTTGATATAGTGTATAATGTTATATCCTTTAGATGCTATACATTTCATCACTATGCTCATTTAAGATTTCATACCATAATGTAATCAGAAACCCACATATATCTATATTTTAAATCAATTGTGCAACGCAAACGGTCAATCATTGGAAAGAGGCACCTTATCGTCTATACCTAAAAAAAAAAAAAAAGACCGCTTTGCCAACAATTAATTATTAAAGACAAAAGTGTTTCCCGACATGGCGGGGAAGACATTTAACGAAAGCTGAAATGACAAAAAAGCTTTATGATAAAAAATAAAACCATATGTAGCATAATGTTTGCGAAGTTATGAAATTGATTGTAGAACACGAACATCCAACAAACGGAGGGAAGAAAGAAGTAAAACCGCCTTACCATCTAGTGCAGCATTCAGTATTCGCTGCTGTAGTAGAGAGCACTCTGCCAGCAACTGCTAGAAGTTATTGATGTTTTCCCGCCATAGCGGGGTAAAAGGTCAAACATACGTAATCACAATGGTAGTAAAAAATATAAGGCATCAATGAATGAGAATGGTTTAAAGACATACTAAAAATCACATCATAAGTATATATATAGTCTGAAAAAACGCTGTGCCAGCAACTTCTAAAAGTTATTGGCATTTTCTCGCCATAGCGGGATAAAAAGTCAAGTATACATAATCGTAGTGGTGATAAAAACGCACAGCCTGAATGAATAAAGATGCTTTAAAACCATACTGGGAATTGCACTATGAACGTGTAGTAAAAAAACAGAACATGAATGAATAAAAGTTCTTTGCAAACATACTGAGAATCACATTGTGGACACAGATATAATATAATGAGTTACCTGAAAAAAAGCAAATGCTTAAGAACCATACTAAGAATCATGTTGTAAATATGGATATGATTCGAAAGATAAGATGACAAAGGGAAAGACAGGAGGGAGGGAGCAGTGGGGGGGAGGGGAAGGGGGAGGGGAGGAGGGAAGGGAGGAGGAGAGGGGAAGAAGGGGGGGTTTGGGGGTATGTGAGGGGGAAGGAAGGGGGAAGGGGTAGGTGGGTGAGGGGAGTGTGAGGGGAAGGGGAGGAAAAAGGGAAGGGGGAGGGACGGAGGGGGGAGGGAAGAGGAGAGGAGAGAGGGGGGGAAGAAAGGGGTGCTTCACAAAAAAACAGAAAGGTCTACTTCTTGATTCAGGCCCAACGGGTGTAGGGTGCAAAGTTCATAAATGAATCGTTGTTCCATGCGTAGAAGAAGCTTGTCCACGCCTCCTCCCCGCCAATGGGGCCAAACTACTTTGAGAACTAAGAAACGGAGATCAGAAAGTGAATGTTGAGTCTCTACCCAATGTTGTACTAAGGGTTTATCCATTACTTTCCTGTGAATGTTGCTTTTATGTTTGATTCTTGTCTTGATAATTCTTTTTGTTTTGCCAATGTAGCACAAACTACAAGGACAGATAATCAGATAGATCACATTTGGGGTTTCACAACTGGGAAAAGTCTTTCAAATATACCTTGTGTGTGGAGCCTGGTTTTGTAAATTCCTTCTTAGTGATAAGTACATTTTCACATGCACTGCACTTACCACACTTAAAGTGACCACATATTCTCGGTGTACGATGGGGTTTACTCAAGGCAGATGGTACTAGAATATCTCGTAGATTAGAATTCCTTTCATAAGCTACAAGGAGCCTTATGTTTTTCAAAGAAGAGCGTGGATCTAGAATGTGCCAAGCTCTTCTTAAAAATGCGGGCAATGTCCCTAGAGTACTCAGAGAAAAAATAAGTGTGCAAAGAACATTGTTAGTTTTTGCAGATGCACGACCTTGTAAAAGACACGCCCTATCTGAAGACCGAGCTTGATGTAGAGGTTTTTGTAACACATCCCAAAGAATAACCACGGTCTTTAAATCTACTGCCCATATCTTTTGCATGGATCTCAAAATCTGTATCTTTGGTACATAGCCTTCGTACCCTTAGAAATTGAATCTTAGGCAAATTCTCCTTCAAGGAGCAATTGTTAAAATCTTTGAAATATAACAAAGAATTCCTGTCCGTGGGTTTCTGATAGATTGTAGTTGTGAAATCATCTACTGTATTCTTAATTAGTATATCCAGATAAGCTATTTGATCCGAACTATATGAAAAATCAAACTGCAAATGTGGATCGCAGGAATTAAGCCAGTTAATAAACTCAAGCAGTTGATGATCCGTACCTTCCCATATAAGAAAAACATCTATGTAACGTTTCCACATAGATACATGTGCTTTATAAGGATGTGTAGTTAAAAAGGTTTCTTCAAACTTAGAGACATAGAGGTTAGCAACATCTGGTGCCACAGAGGATCCCATCGCAACGCCTCTTATCTGTTGGTAATAAAGATCTTGAAAACAAAAATAGTTATTACATAATGCTAAAGTTGCCAATTGTATAAGATAACAGGTGGGAGTGCGTACCGGTCTGGATCTTGTTATGAGATAACTTTCCAAGATATTTAATGCCGCATCCTGAGGGATATTTGTATACAATGATTTAATGTCTAAGGTGACTAGAAGGATCTCATTATGAGTCCCTTGGTACGTATCTAACATTTGAATCACATGTGATGAATCTCTAACGTAAGATGGTATCAATGGAATGAAGGGCCGAAGAAAAACGTCCAAAAATTTTGATATGGGTTCAAACAGAGACCCAATCGCTGATATTATAGGTCTGCCCGGTGGATTCTCCAATGATTTATGTATTTTGGGTTAGACATAAATGGTAGGCATAACTGGATAAGTTACAGTGAGAAATTGACCTTCCTTTGGGTAAGGTATCCAGCCTGCTCTCCTACATAGATAAGCGTATCAACTTTGCTATTTAAAGCGGAAGTGGGATTGTCATGTAATCTTTTATAGTAGTAAATATCCTTTACTTGCCATAAGATTTCTTGAATATAAGTATCTCTGTTTTGTATCACCAGTGCCCCTCCTTTATCCGCTGGTTTTATGATGATTTCAAAATTATTCCTAAGATGGGTCAATGCTTTCTTTTCTTCCTGATTAAGGTTAAAATAGGTATGCAGTTTCTTTTTATTGTACATCTTTTGTACTTCATGAAAAACTACTTGTTGAAAAGTTTCAATTATGGTGTTGTCTGTTGTGGGAGATATCCAGGTGGAAGGTCTTTTAATAATGGAAGGATCACTTGGGCCTTCCTTATGTTTTTCAAAAAAATCCTTAATATGGAGTTTTCTAAAAAACTTAAGAGTTCCACCTAGGTATTGAACCGGTCGTGTCTTGTTGTGGGAACGAAAGATAATCCTTTTTGTAAAATTGAAGTTTCTAAAGGTGTGAGAACATAATTAGATAAATTCAAAATACCTTCTAGTGTTCCTACTGTTGTTGGTAGCTCTGACCTCTCCCCCTGCCTCTGTCCCGTTGATGGAATTCCATCTGGTTGTATGAGGGATCCCTCGATGTTTGTGGGTATTCCTGCTTCTGGTATTCCTTTTTATGTTAGGACCCTCCCCTTTCCATAGATTGTCCATGAAAACCCTGTCATTTTTGTTGGCATTGTTGGTTTGGGGGGCGTTATGATGAAAATAAAGGGGCAGAAGGGTCAGGGGGATCTACATGGTTACTGCAACTTCTCTTCCTGATAGGTTCAGGACTACCTATTGTGAACGGATGATGAGTCCTACTATTATACCTTTCTGATTTATTATCAAACTTACGTTTTCTGGAAACGCTTCTAGAAGGGTTCATATCATTGGTCCAATAGTAAATATTACCTATTTTGTAATCCTTTTCATCCCTCTTGAATTTTCTTAATTTTCTATCCTTAACAATTTTCTTATATTCTAGGACATTCTTATCATAGTCACGCTTCGATTTGTCAAAGCATCTATCTGTGTCCTTTAACATTGACAACTTTGACTCTACATCTCCCTTTTAGAGCCTCAGCCTTCCGGCGTGAGGTATTGATCAAAAGGATCATTAGATCCAAGGAACACTTACTTAGGATCTTCGCCCAATCAGCCATAAACTCAGAATCATCTCAATACATTCCAGGAGCTTTATTAATCCTTAAGCCTCTAGGGATGATTTTATGGCGACAATTCTCTAAAAGAGATGAGGCTTGCATTTCTTCCCTCACTAACTTTTGAGTGAATCGCACCTTCTCTTCCCATTCTTCTTCAGTTCCATTGCACATTTCGTCTTGATTTATAAAATCATAAACATGCAAAAATGGACCACAGTCATACCACACATAGAATGCACAAATCAGTAAACTCCATAGAACATTGTATCTTATATTCCAAAGTACAAATAAAAGAAATGTAACAGAAAAACAGGGATGAGGAGAATAAGCCAAAAAAAGGTTCTTAACAATACCTTTAATGTCTCGTGATATATTTGTGCATTCTATGTGTGGTATGATTGTGGCCCATTTTCTTATTATTGTACATTTGAGTATAAATAAAATGATAATACATAAAAGTATAAAAGCCCGAACTGTATAAAACCAGACAGGGTTTTTATACTTTTATGTATTATCATTTTATTTATGATTATTATTTATTATTGTTTGCAGTTCTCAGCCCCCTGACGAAGGCTGTGCCGAAACGCGTTGGGGCGTTTCTTTTATTTTAATAAAGCACTAGTGACCGCCTACCACCGCTCGCTTTTTGTGTGTTTTCCAAAAAAAGTGAGAACATCTCGTAAATTAAAAGTTTAAATAGTATACTTATTTACCTTTTTTAGCTATATAACGTCTTTATTTCGACAAATTTCCGGTCGCCATTTATTTATTTATTTATTTTTTAAATTTGGCAATCGTTTACATCTGTCTTTTTAAATTTTTAAATAGTATAAAAACTAACTGTATAAAAACAGACCTCTCACTTGGTTTGCAGCTTGTCGTGCTGTGAGGGCTTGTGTGCATCAGTGATGCTGAGAGCTAAACTATCGGTAGTTTAACTACTGGCAGGGTCTTCCCAAGATGGACAGGTCTCAGCAGAGGTGACAGACCAAGACAAACCACCCATCTGGGTAGCAGCAGAATGGGATAGTGTTGACGGCGGAGGATCACAAATCTGTGACAATGGCAACAACACCAAACTGCACGGAGGAAAGGCCCGGCAATCTACTTCTGTATCTTGCCATGAAAACCCAATGGATAGTTACAACAAAATAAATTGTGCTATAGTGCTACAAGATGAAACCCCCAGGTCGGAAGGCACTCAACTAGCTACTGGGGAAGAGCTGACGACTTTTCAGAGTAAAGCCAGCATTTATGATGTGGTTGGATCAAAGCCCTTGGGACATCTGATTGCTGATTTAGCTGCGCATGAAATGAGAGTCAGAAGCTGTAAAGATGTCTTACACATTGGAACATGGAACATACGAAGTATGAACCAAGGGAAGTTGGAGGTGGTCAAAAATAAAATGGAACGTGTACAACTTGATCTGTTGGGTGACAGCGAACTGAAATGTTCTGGCATCGAGCACTTAGCATCAAATGATCACATGGTCTACTATGCTGGAAATGAAAGACAAAGAAGAAATGGTGTTGCATTTATAATAAAGAAGAAACTTGCAAGAACTGTAATGAAATACAATGCAGTCAGCGAACACTTAATCTCTATTCGTCTACGAGGAATGCCTATCAACACAACTATAATTCAAGTATATGCCCCAACAAAAACTGCAGAAGAGAATGAAATTGAAGAGTTCTATGAACAAGTACAAGCTGAAATTGACAGAACATGCAAACAGGATATCCTGATAGTCATGGGTGACTGGAACGCAAAGGTTGGCAACAAAGAAGAAGGCAAAGTAGTTAGAAAATATGGACTTGGCAACAGAAATGAAGCTGGAGAAAGACCTGATAGAATTCTGCAAGACCAATGATCGAGTCATCTCAAACACCTTCTTCCAGCAACACAAGTGGCGACTGTACACATGGACTTCACCCAATGGATTGTTTAAAAATCAAATTGACTACATCTGTGGAAGTCAACGATGGAAAAGCTCTGTAACATCAACAAAGACAAAACCTGGAGCTGACTGTGGTACAGATTATCAACTACTAGTATGCAAACTCAAGTTAAAGTTGAAAAAGAACAAAGCACTCATGAATGCAGCAAAATATGACCTTGAAAATATACCACTGGAATTCAAAGACTGCCTGCAAAATCGATTTGCTGCTTTTAGATACAAATGACAGAGCTCCAGAAGAGTTATGGAATGACATCAAGAAGGTTGTGTTGAAAGAAAGCGAGAAGTCTCTACAAAAGGTGAAAAAGCAAAAACGGCCAAAATGGATGATGGAAGAAACTTTTAAAATTGCCCAGAAACGCAGAGAAGCTAAAGCCAGAGGAGAAAGAAAGACAATCGCAGAACTCAACAGAGATTTCCAACATGCAGCAAGACAGGACAAGGAAAAGTACTACAATGGCGCATGCAAGGAAATAGAAGTAGAAACTATTAGAGGAAGAACAAGATCGGCTTTCCTAAAGCTACGAGAGTTAAAGAAAAAGTTCCAGCCTCAAATTGGAATGTTACAAGATGCTCAAGGTTCTATGTTGAATGATGCTGAGAAGATCAAGAAAAGGTGGAAGGAATATACAGAATTTTTATATGATAAAGATCAAGTGGACCAGCAGCTGTTTCAATCTGTACCTTATGATCGGGAACCATTGGTGATGAAAGAAGAAGTTGAAGCAGCATTGAAAGCCTTATCAAAGAACACAGCACCAGGAATTGATAGCATTCCCATAGAAGTATTACAGCAATCTGATGCAGCTTTTACCGTACTTATAAGGCTCTGCCAAGAAATATGGAAGACAGCATCATGGCCAACTGACTGGAAAAGATCTCTATTTATATCAATACTAAAGAAAGGTGATCCAATTGACTGTGGAAATTATCGCACAATCTCTCTGATCCCACATGCCAGCAATATTCTACTGAAGATTATTCAAAAGAAACTACAGCCATACCTGGAACAAGAACTACCTGAAGTGCAAGCAGGATTCAGGAATGGGTGTGGAACGAGAGACATCATTGCGGATGTGAGATGGGTCCTTGAAAAAACTAAAGAATACCAAAAGGATATCTATTTGTGCTTTATCGACTATAGCAAGGCTTTTGACTGTGTAAACCATGAGAAACTCTGGGCCATATTTAAGAAGCATGGGTATACCAGAACACCTGATTGTGCAAGATAACAATCTGTACATTGATCAAGAAGCAACAGTTTGAATAGAACAAAGAGAAACAGAATGGTTTAAAATAAGCAAAGGTGTAAGGCAAGGCTATATTCTTTCCCCCTACCTGTTTAATTTATATGCAGAACAAATCATCAGAGAAGCAGGATTGTATGAAGACAACAGAGGTGTGAAGATCGGTGGAAGACTCATCAACAACCTTCGCTATGCTGATGATACCACGTTACTGGCTGAAAGTGTAGATCTGAAACATTTGCTTCTCACAATCAAAGAACATAGTCTCAAAATGGGCCTGCACCTTAATGTAAAGGAGACAAAGATCATGACAAGTGGCATAATCAACGTTCATTGTTGAAGGAGAAGAAATTGAAATTGTGAACAACTTTAACCTACTTGGATCAACTATCAATAAAGAAGCAACAAGCAGTCAAGAAATCAGATGATGCATTGCTCTTGGCAGAATGGCTATGAAAGACCTAGATGATTCTCAAGAGCAGAGATGTCTCTCTCCATACAAAGATTCGACTTGTTCAAGCCATGGTATTTTCAATAACCTCATATGGATGTGAAAGCTGGACAGTGAAAAAATAGGAAGAAAATTGATGTCTTTGAATTATGGTGCTGGCGGAGAATACTGTGTATACCATGGGCTGCCCGAAGAACAAACCAGTCGGTACTAGAGGAGATCAAACCTAAGTTTTTTTTCTTTAGAAGCTCAGATGACAAGACTTCGACTTTCATACTTTGGACACATCATGCGAAGAGAGATCCATTAGAGAAAGACATCATGCTTGGCAAGATAGCTCAACGCAAAAGAGGAAGGCCAGCAATGAGATGGATCGATACAATAACAGCAGCTACGGGTACCAGTCTGTCAACAATGAGCCGCCTGACTGAAGACCGAACACAATTTAGGATAGCTATCCAGAGGGTCGCCATGGGTCGACTCCGACTTGACGGCACTTAACAACAACATAAAAGCAGACATATAAATTATGTTAAATAAATAATTCGAATTGGTCTTGTGTCAGAGCGATCTCAAAACCAGAAAATTAAATGTACCCTACGCTCTACCATTTGATTTTCTATGCAATTCATGCTATAGTGCTGGAACCAACAAGGAAGTTTTCAAACTGGCGGGTCTCAGACTTACAATGGCATGAGGTTTTAGGGTTTATTACTGCCCTTAATAGCATGCCTGTGCGCATCAACGACCCTTTTGTACTTCCATTCTTTTAACTCTTCTTTAAGTATCCAGCTATTGGGTGCTCAAAATTGTTTCAAAACATATATTTCTTAAATCACACTATTAAAAAAATGTTGTAGACATTCCATTAGGTCGAAAAAATTTTTTTTTAAAAATATTGAAAACGTGTTAAAGTGCTTTGAAATGTCTACTTAGCTCGCTATGTTGTAGATTTTCATCATCATATGATAATCAATTCTATTAAAGGTAAGGTTGAAAGTCCCGACGCTATTATTTGACGCGCCTCTGCGTTTCTCCAGTCCGGTTCTTCAGGGGACTATCTGAATGTTATTGCTGTTGTGAAAAAAGCACAAAAACACCCATGCATAGTGAAATTAATGTAATCCATTATCTCTTTAGAACTCCACAGATTTTCATCATTTCTACTACTTTAAATCGATTACCTAACTTTAGTGACGCTGCCCACGTAGAATAAACAGACCTCTGGTTCCTCACAGGACTCCTTCTCACGATCTGAAAAAATGCCACGCATGCAGGTTTGGAACTTGATCCTGCCAATTTAAACCCCTTCTGACTCCTCCCCATCTGTGTGTTTCACATCCATTAGAAAATATATATATATCTGTATCCCCACAAACTGCTTCATACAATGATAGTTGTTCTCTCAGTTATTAACTTTTGTTGTCGCATTACGCAAAAGTCATTTAAACACATATTCCCCAAGCTATCGCTAAATTTAATCCCGCCGGGTGAACTGATCCCACGCGATGTATCCAACGCTGCTCTCGAACCAGTAAAGTATGGTCTCTCGTTTACCACTTATTCCGATGTGTATCTGTTCTATACACCAGCAACGTAAATGCTCGAAAATATGGCCTTGCGTCATACAATGGGTTACAAGGGGAGCTTCCATTCTTTTGCACCGGATCCTGCTCTCATGTTCCTTCATTCGGATTTTGAATTTGTGGATGGTCTTTCCTATGTACAGCAAGCCACAAGGGCATTGTATTGCATAAACTACATAGGTAGATTATCAGGTAGCAGGTCAACCTATATGTGACACCCTTGTAACTAAACTGATTCAGTGTTTCAGAAATATTACAAATGGTACATTGACCACATGGATGATGACCCAATGCATCTCCCGTTAGTTCAACCGATTGTATTTTGCGTAAAACTGCTGGACTAACATATTCTTTTAAGTTCTTACTTTAAGAAATATATGTTTTGAAACAATTTTGAGCACCCAATAGCTGGATACTTAAAGAAGAGTTAAAATAATAAATAAAATATAATTATCAAGACAACTACAACACTAATGAAAGATACTTAAAAATCGAATAGTAAAACCATCATTATAAAATATAACTGAAGAAAAGACATGGACTGAAGACATAACATGTATAAGATAATTATAAAAATGCTTACAGTATATGAGGGTCAACAAGCACTATGGAGCACACAGCAACCGATATAACCATGTACATAAAATAAAATCTAAAAAATGTATCACAATGTTAGAGTTAATATAGAAAAACATATGTAAAAGAGCATATAATGACAATAGCGGGAAACAAAGAGCAAAGAGCAAAGAACCAGACTAAAGAACCTTAAAAGCCAAAAAGAACTAAAAGCAATGTAAGCATTAAATTAAGACAACAACAGTGATAAAAAACAATAAATAAATAAATAGAAGGCATAAAATGAAGTAAAATAAAACCATACATTCAAATTACAAAAGTATAACATTAAAATCGCCAATATCAAACTAACTAATTGCATTAGACCAAATAAAGTTATAAAGGCAATGTATGTGAACGTGTATAAGAAAATCACTAAAGACTTCAGGGAACCACAGGTTGTGGAGTTACCAAAAACGACAAGATTATTGTTGTCAAAAACCAGGCACATGATAAAACCAGCAGCAGGTGTTAAGCTGGAAAAAAATGAAAAGCACTACTGAACCGAACCACGTAAAGAAAGGAGACTATTGTAAAGACATTGATTATAACCGGGTACGGCGGACCGGTAGCCCCTCCTCCCTTACCAAACCCCCCCCCCCCCAATTCCCCACTCCAGACATTTCTTAAACAAAATACAACAAACTGTATTGGGAATTAAACTGGTCGCAGCTTTATTAACCAATAACAATAACCAACAACAATTCAACACAGTTAACTTTACCCCCCCCCCCCAGCAGAGCGAGCCCTCACCAGCCATGTGAGTAGCAAAGTGACGCCGCTTCCGCTTCCACCGGGTCCCAGCCCCGGCAACTTGCCTCGCCTCCCTCATTCCAGCTTCGCCATATTATTAGCAAAAGCCTGAGGGACTGTCCGGGTCGGGGGTACCCCTCCCCCGCCCTCCAGCTTGGCTCCGGCTCCGGACCCCGGAAACCTCCGGGATCCCGCCACCCCCCCCCAGCTGCAACACCCCACAACCTCCAAAACCGACTCCGAAACCTTAACTCTGGGCGGGCGGGCGGGCGAGACGTCCGGCTCCTATGGCTCCCCCGAGGGAAAGGCCGTAGGGCGCCGCCGCGCCTACCCAGAACCCCCCTGCTGCCTGCCTGCAACCTTCCCATTGGCTCCCGTGCCCTTCGCTGGGCCGCGGGAGCCAATGGCCCACCGCCGCCGCCAGGGCCCGCCCCCGCGAACCCTCACGGCCGGCGCCCAAGAGAGCGCGCGACCGGCCGCCCCCCCCCGGTTAGTGCCGGCCACGTGCACCGGGGGGGCTCCGCGGCCTTGCTATAACTGGGTACGGTGGACCGGTCGCCCCTCCTCCCTTACCAAACCCCCCCCCCAATTCCCCGCCCCCAGACATTTCTTAAACAAAATACAACACACTGTATTGGGAATTAAACTGGTCGCAGCTTTATTAACCAATAACAATAACCAACAACAATTCAACACAGTTAACTTTACCCCCCTCCCCCCAGCAGAGCGAGCCCTCACCAGCCATGTGAGTAGCAAATTGACGCCGCTTCCGCTTCCACCGGGTCCCAGCCCCGGCAACTTGCCTCGCCTCCCTCATTCCGGCTTCGCCATATTATTAGCAAAAGCCTGAGGGACTGTCCGGGTCGGGGGTACCCCACCCCCGCCCTCCAGCTTGGCTCCGGCTCCGGACCCCGGAAACCTCCGGGATCCCGCCACCGGCTCGGGCCCCCTACTAGCCCGAGCTGACCCCCCCCCCGGCAAAGCTGCGACCAGCACCCTTCCCTCGCAACACATCTTCCAAGGCCTCCTGCCAATCGTTCAAGAGCAAATCTATCCCAACCGGGGATAGGTGTACTCCATCCGTCCTATATAGGCCGGCACAATCTACATCGGACCACGGGTGCAAAATCTGGCACCCCCCCCCCCTGCTCCCCCACCCACCTGCCAATCTGGCGATTAATCTTTGTCAGACCCCACGACCAGCACCGCTGATCCCTGCAAGCAGGCCTGGGATTGATGTCCGACCACAACAAATGCACACCAGGGAACATTGTCAAGATCACGCGCAAGTCCTTGAGGATGGTTCGAATCAGCTGCCGACAAGTCCAGGACACCAGGTCGTTGCCACCCAGGTGTATCAGCAAGGCCTCAGGTGTCCCGAGCATCCTCTCGTGGTGCCGCAGCAAAGGCAGGAGCTGAATCCAGTGCAGCCCACGCTCACCCAGCCATGAAACAGTCACCCCGAGCGCATCCAATCCAATATTCTGCCCCACCGGGTGCACTGCTGCTCGTCGACCGGCCCAGAAGACAAAAGAATGGCCGATCACCCAGCAGCGACACAAAGATGGAAACGCTTCTGCAAAACAAAGAACACGTGGTTAGCCCGCCCCCCACCGCCCCTAAAGGCGCACATATCTGCAGAAGGCACCAGACTTCCATCTACCGATCCGCCGTATGTCCCCGTCAGGTAAACCCACCGCCGCGGCACTAGTCGCCGCCCCAATGCGAAAGGAATGCGGGGCAAACAACCTAGGATCCTCCCCGATATGGCTCAAGGATAGCCGTAGGACCGCCGTAAACTGAAACCACGTGAGCACCGTCCTGTCCTCGTGAAGAAATAAATTACCCCTGCCCGGCGGCCGCTCTTGCAAGTACGCCCGCAGCAGCCCCACCGGACAAGTGGCGGACTCTGCCACCGCTCTCAATCGCACCCACGCGCCCCTCCCTAATTGTTCCGTTTTGGAACGCGCCAAGTAAAGACCGACACCGCCCCCCGCCCACTTCACGTGGTGCACCTGCAGGCCCCCCCCCGCCCGTAGCATGACCCGACTCTGCAATCAATTCCCCAATACGAAAAGCCCCGAAAAATGCCAGCGAAAACACCGCCCGAAAAAGAACACATTCGTATCCGGACGAAACCACTCCTGGCAACGCCGAACACAGCCGCTGGAGCAACTCGTGTGTTATGGGCCGCCGTCCATCCCTTAGCGCAGGAAGGGAGCGCTCCCAGCCCTGCAACAGCCTGCACGTTAAAAATCCCCCGCCAGCTGCCCCCCACCCCACCACCTTCGCAAAGAATGAGTACCCCGCCAAGTGCCTACTCACCGTGGATCGTGACAATCCTGCCGCCTTCGCAACCAACACATACTGACCCACCATGTGATCAGGAGGCGGCCCCCACCACCATCCCCGCTCCTCCAGGAACGCCACCACGCTATCGCAACCCCGCTGGTAGGCCGTTCACATAGCCGCTGACACCGAAGTCTGCAGGAGCTCAATCATGTCCCTAGGCCAATCCGCCATAACTCCGCGGGGACCGCCCTCCCCACCTCTTCGGCCTCCAGTGCCATCTTCCGGAACAGCTCCCACTTAAAACGAGAAAGAGCATCAGCGACTAAGTTAGTGTTACCAGGAATGTGCCTAGCCCGGACCACCACATTCAAACGCAAGCAGGCCAACAAAATCCGACGCATCAGGTCAGCCACCAACTGGCAGCGCAGCGTGTAGTTATTTATCACGCTGACCACCACCTCATTATCGCACCACCACACAACACGCCGATTGCGAATCCGATCCGGCCACAGCGCCAACACCACCAGTAACGGGAACAATTCCAAGAAAGTTATATTAGTCGTCAGGCCCGCCGCTTTCCACGAAGCGGGCCATGCTTCCGCGCACCAGGAGCCTCCGAAGTATACCCCCAGCCCTATCCTGCCAGCCGCATCCGTAAACAAGCATAAATCCCGACTGGAGATCTCCTGTTCCCGGAGCACCGTAACCCCATTGAAATCACGCAAAAACTCCCCCCAGATGGCCAAGTCGGCCCGAATGCTCCGCGACACCCGGAGCCGATGATGCGGCTTAACAACCCCTGCCGTTGCCGTGGCCAGTCGTCTCAGGAAAACTCGGCCCATGGGAATCACTCTGCAAGCAAAGTTCAAAGAACCGATCAATGCCTGCATCTCCCGTAAGGTCATCCTCCGGGAACCTAAGACATTCGCCACCAGGACCCGGAGTCTGGCCACCTTTTGCGATGGCAAACGTGCCACCATCGCAACCGAATCCAGCTCAATACCCAAGAACGTGAGACGCGTCGCCGGGCCTTCCATTTTCCCTGCCGCCAGCGGAACACCCCACTCTCGCGTCATCTGCATGAAACCGTCGAGCAAAGCCTGGCACTGACCGGTCTGTGCGCCCCCGACAACCAGGAAATCGTCCAAGTAGTGGACCACCTGATCGCACCCCACCCGATCCACTAAGGCCCAATGCACAAAGGTGCTAAACCGCTCAAAGTATGCACACGAAATGGAACACCCCATAGGCATGCACCGGTCAAAGTAAAAGCTGCCCTCGAAGCAAAACCCTAGCAAAGGGAAAGCCGATGGATGAACCGGCAACAAACGGAAGGCCGACTCAATATCCGCCTTCGCCATCAAGCATCCCCGCCCGCAACCTCTCACCAACTCCACAGCCGCATCGAAAGATGCATAGCGGACCGCACACACCTCCTTGGGGATCCGATCGTTAACAGAGGCCCCGCTAGGGAAGGACAGGTTATGAATCAACCGATATTTGCCACTCTCTTTCTTCGGAATGACCCCCAATGGGGACACCACGAAGCTTGCGAAGGGTGGCTCCGTGAAGGGGCCCGCCACCCTCTCCAGCCCAATGTCCACGGATAATTTGTTCCGCACGATGTGGGCGAACCGCCTAACAGAGGGCGCATTCCGCCCTGCACGTACCGCGACCGAACCGGAAACTGGAATCCTAAACCCCTCCTGAAAACCCTCCTCCAAAATCACTCTATCCGCCTTCCTGGGGTACCGGCGCAACCCACCCCGCAATGCATCGAGCCATATCGGGGTCGGTGCTACCTCACACCAGCTCCTACTGTTAGGGGGGGCAGGCCGGTGCCGACCGGCCCCCTCCTAATGCATTTGAGGATGGAATGCCCACCATTACAGACGGAACAGGCATGTTGGAATTTGCAATCCGCGAAAGGGCAGGAGGATTTGTTGAAGCGCCAGCACACATCCCCCGCGCCCCCCCTCCGGCGCCTTACTGCCCCGCCGCCGGCTCGCCAGCCCGAAAGGGCCGCAGGGTCCCAGGCACCGCTCCCACCCCGCCCTTCGAACCCCCCGCTGACCCACCGGCCGGCCTAGCTGCCATTTGTGTGAGCCACAGATTAATGTCCTGTGTAGCCCATGTCAGCGTCCGGTTCTCTTCCATCTTATCACGGAACTTCTCGTCATAGTTGAGCCAAGCCCAACCATCATGCGACTGAGACGCTTCCAAGATGGAGTCCGCGTACGCCAACAACATCCCGTATTGCGAAGGATGCACGCGTCCCCACACACTGGCCAGCCACAAGAACGCCCTAGTCCAGTAGGTCACATTACGCGCAACTCACCGTACTCTACCTGTTTTCTCATCCACTTTCCATTTCCGCCGACTGTCCCCCGAACGCTTCCTACCCTCTAACAACCGAAAGATATCTATGTAACGCCGCTCCTGAATTTTGCGCCGCAACCGTCTCGGTACGCCTTCCCAAAGCTCAGAGAAAAACGCTATGGAAGGCGCGGCCTCAGAGGCCCCCGCAGACCCCATCCCGCCCCCATTGCCGTCGCCCTTGCTACCGGCGGATGAAGACGAAGACGACGTGGATGCTGAGGAAGTGGAGGAGCCGGATCCCGACGTTCTACACCGGTGGCAGGAATGCCGCCGCTTTTTCCTCAACCCCCTCCCCCTCTTGCCACCCCTGGGCGCTCCTCCGGATTCACCTGCAGCAGCCACAGTCGAATCCGAAACCGCAGCGACCTCAGGGCGCCCCGTCGCCGCCGGATCCGCATGCTGCGACGCTCGCGACGCCCCACCAGGCGGCTGGGCCTCCTTGACACTCCGTGACGCTTCGGCCCACGCCGGCGGACCCTCCCGGCCTGAGTTCGCGGTGTTCGGCCATCCCGAAGGCACCTGCGGAGAGAAAAAAGGAAAAGGCCCCGTGGGACCCCCCGCAGCCCAGGGCTGCTGCCACACCCCCAACCAATCCACCCTCGAGGAGCCCTGCCCCCCACTTTGCCACCCCGGCTGACCAAGCCTCCCCCGTCCCAGGACCCGACCCCACCCTATGGCCGCCCGAAGGCGCCCGTAACAATCCAGGGCCCACCGCCTCTCTGACCGGCAGGCCTACAGCCGGG
This sequence comes from Ichthyophis bannanicus, assembly GCA_033557465.1. NCBI lineage: Eukaryota > Metazoa > Chordata > Amphibia > Gymnophiona > Ichthyophiidae > Ichthyophis > Ichthyophis bannanicus. The sequence continues at coordinate 760,719,226 of CM066035.1, forward strand.
CTAGAACTGGGCCGCCCCGCTTGACCGCTTTCGCCGGGTGCCTCAATGCCAGGGCCCTCCCCCCGCTGCCCCGCCTCAGTATGGCGCCCTCCCCCGCCCTACTGCCCCCCTAGTTCTTTTCCCACAGCTGGGCGCCCTCCCCCTAGCCCCCCCATGCCCCCCCGCACCACCTGCTGGCCCACCTCGTGGCCTACCCCCCCGCCCCCTATTTCCCCCGCTAGCCTGCGCCTCACCGGAACCAGCGCCAGCCTGCTCCCCCCCGCGGATGCCCGTCCCCACTGCTCGCACCTTGGCCTTGCGCTTATCAGCCCCCCCAACCTTCCTCGGGGTCTGCCTGCCGGCACCTCCCATATCCCCTAGCCAAGGAGGCTGAACTATTGTGAATGCTTACAGCAGTATCTGCACACTGCCCCCCCCCCGCTTGCCTGACTCCAAGCCCCCCCCCCTCCACAGACCCACCTGGCCCCCACTTGCCCCTCTACCCAGAAAAAACCCCGTTGGGGTCCCTAACGGCTGCTCGAGGGCTTGTGGGTATTTTATATATATTTTATTTATTTATTTTTTTGGTTTTAGCGCGCCCTCCACAAGCCACCCGCTAACGTCCTCGCCTGCCCGGGTCCCAGTAAACCTCCCCCCGATGCCTGGACTCCCGCTGCGCACCGCACTTACAAAAGACGTCCGGCTCCTATGGCTCCCGCGAGGGAAAGGCCGTAGGACGCCGCCGCGCCTACCCAGAACACCCCTGCTGCCTGCCTGCAACCTTCCCTTTGGCTCCCGCGCCCTTCGCTGGGCCGCGGGAGCCAATGGCCCGCCGCCAGGGCCCGCCCCCGCGAACCCTCGCGGCCGGCGCCCGAGAGAGCGCGCAACCGGCCGCCCCCCCGGTTAGTGCCGGCCACGTGCACCGGGGGGGCTCTGCGGCCTTGCTAATCCCATAGCAGCAAAGGTGAAAAGACTGGAAGACCATTTTAAGGACGCTGACACATTGAGCAAACTAGTGTGAAAAAAAACAGAAAACATAAAAACAGCATTGAGCTCGTCTTGATACAAAAACTAAAGCTTGTGTGCGTAGCTTATGATTTAAAATCGATGTGTATAAAACTGTACAGTGAATGGACAACATTGCACCACATAAAAAGCATAAAAACAATTACCAATAGGCATGAAATCATAGATGGATGGTGTAAAGTGAAGTAAAATAAAACTATAAACATTAAAATCGCCAGTCTCAAGATAACTAGTTGCATTAAAACAAGCTATATTGCAGAAGCAATGTATGTGAAACGTGTGTGTGAAAAAATCACTGGAAACTCCAGGAAACCGCAAAACAGAGTTACCAAGAACAGAGAGATCAATGTTGTCAAAAAACAGGCACATAGTAAAACCAGCAGCAAGTGTAGAGCTGGAAAAAGTAACGAGAAGCACTATTAAACTGTACCATGTGGAGAAAAAAGGCTATTCTAACAACATTAATTGATCCCATAAAGACAAGGTAATATAAGATTTAAAAATATTATCTTGAAAGCGCTGACTACATTGAGTCAACTAATGTGAAAAACCGGAAGACAAAAAAACAGCATTGAGCTCGTCTGGATACAGAAACTAATGTCTGGCGATTTTAATGTTTATAGTTTTATTTTACTTCGCTTTGCGCCATCCATCTATGACTTCATGCCTATTGGTAATTGTTTTCATGCTTTTTATGTGGTGCAATGTTGTCCATTCACTGTACATTTTTATACACCGATTTTTAAATCATCAGCTTTGCACACACGTTTTAGTTTTTGTATCAAGACGAGCTCAATGCTGTTTTTATGTTTTCTGTTTTTTCACACTAGTTTGCTCAGTATGTCAGCGTCCTTAAAATGGTCTTCCAGTCTTATGTCACCTTTGCTGCTACGGGATTAAGCAATGTTTTTACAATAGTATCCTTTCTTTACGTGGTTCGGTTCAGTAGTGCTTTTCATTTTTTTCCAGCTTAACACCTGCTGCTGGTTTTATCATGTGCCTGGTTTTTGACATTAATCTGGTCGTTTTTGGTAACTCCACAACCTGTGGTTAACCGGGTACGGCGGACCAGTTGTTCTGCCCTTAATTCCCCCCCCCCCCCCAACTTTAATAGTCCTAAACTTGCTCCTTCAAACAAAAACCATTACACCTCTTTTGGAATTGAACTGGTTGCAGCTTTATTAATTTACAACAATAACAAACTACAATTAAACAAGTTAACATCCCCCCCCCCCCCCCCCAGCAGAGCATGCCATCACCAGCCATGTTATTAGCAAGGTGACGCCGCTTCCGCCGGGTACAGGCCCCGACTAAATCGCCTCGCCCTCCCTCATTCGGCTTCGCCATATTATTAGCAAAAACCTGAGGGATTGTCCGGGTCGGGGGTACCCCACCCCCGCCCAAATGCTTGCATCCTGCTCCGGACCCCGGAAACCTCTGGGATCCCGCCACCGGCTTTGGCTACTTTCCGACCTGAGCCGCCCCCCATAAAGTAAGCTGCGACCAGCCCGCCTCCCAGACATAATAACCTCCAAGGCCTCCTGCCAATCGTTGAGCAGCAAGTCCAACCCGATCGGGGATAAATGTACCCCGTCCGGCCTGAACAGGCCAGCGCATTCTACATCAACCCATGGGTGCAAAATTTGGCACCCCCCATGCTCAACGACCCATCTGCCTATTTGGCGATTGATTTTTGTCAGCCCCCTGGACCATCGCCGCTGAACCTTGCAAGCAGGCCTTGGAAGGATATCAGACCAAACCAGAACTAAGCCCGAGAAGATTGCCAACACAGCCCCCAAGTCCTTGTGCACCGCACAAATCAACTGCCGACAAGTCCAGGACATCAAGTCGTTGCCTCCCAAGTGAATCAACAAAATATCAGGCTTCCCTCTCCGACGCTCGTGGTGCCGCAGCAAAGGTAAGAGCTGAATCCACCGCAGTCCGCGCTCACCCAGCCATGAGACGGTCACCTCAGAAACGTTGAGTCCCAGATTCATGCCAATTGGCCGTGTTGCTGCTCGCCGACCAGCCTAGTAAACGAACGAATGGCCAGTCACCCAACAGCGACACCGTCCATGAACTATATCTGTAACATAAAGAGAAGATAAAGTTAGTCTCCCCCACCACACCTATAAGCGCACATAGCTTTGGAACGCCTGAGACCTCCATTGGCCGATTCGCCGGATATCCCGATCCGACAATCCTTCTGCTGCCGCACTGGTAGCCGCCCCGATCCTGAATGAGTGTGGAGCAAACCGAGCAGGGTCCTCCCCTATCTTCTGCAGCAACATCCGCATGACCACCGTAAACTGAAAACGCGTAAGAACCCGCGTATCCTCATGCACAAATAAACTACCCGCACCAGCCGGCCGCACCCCCAAGTACGCTTTTAACAACGTAACAGGGCAAGTAGGAGCCCCAGGCACCTCTCGCAAGACTACCCACACCCCTTTTCCCAACTGATCTGTCTTGAAACGCGCTAAGTGAATGTGAACCCCACCGTCTACAAACTTCACTTGGTGACATTGCAAGCCTCTGACCCCCGAGCGTTGACCCGACTCAGCCACCAACTCACCCACCCGGAAAGCCCCAAAAAAGGCCACAGAAAACACCGCCCGAAACAGCAAGCCTTCATAGCGAGACAAGACCACCTGTGGCAACGCTACACACAATCGACATAAGAGGGCATGCGTTATAGGCTGCCTACTGTCACCAGGCGATGGAACGGACCGCTCCCATCCTTGTAAAAGCCTGGACGTCAAAAAAAACCCTCGCGCCGCCCCCCCACCCCACAGCTTTCATGAAAAAGGAAAATCCCGCCAAATTCCTCCGCACTGTTGATCGCGACAAGCCCGCAACTTTAGCTGCCAACACATACTAACCTAGGAGCCAATCAGATGCGGGGCCCCGCCTCCATCCCTGCTCCGTCAGGAAAGCTGTCACACTGCTGCAGCCCCTCTGGTTGGCCTCCCACGTCGCAGCAGACACAGAATTTTTCAGCAAGTCCATCATATCCACAGGCCAATCTGCCATAAGTGTTCTGGGACAGAGGCCCCGAACTCTTCTGCTTCCGGTGCCAAGGTCTGAAACAGCTCCCACTTAAAACGGGAAAGAGCGTTAGCAATCGTGTTAGTACTCCCTGGAATATGACGAGCCTTAATCACCAAATTCAAACGTAAGCAGGCTAAGACCACTTGGCGCATTAAGTCAGCAACCTGTTTGCATCGCGGGGTATAATTGTTCAGCACGCTGACCACTGCCTCATTGTCGCACCACCACACTATCTGACGATTCCGTAGCCTCTCTGGCCACAGTGACAGCACCACCAAAATCGGGAACAACTCCAGGAAGGTTATGTTACTAGTAAGGCCGACTTCGCGCCAAGACTGTGGCCATCCCGCTACACACCACGAGCCACCAAAGTAAACCCCTAAGCCCACCCCCCCCAGCAGCATCCGTATACAATTGTAACTCTTCACTGGATATGACCTTCTCCCGCAAAACCGTGATACCGTTAAAATCACGCAGAAACTCCTCCCAGACCCCTAAGTCATCACGCATACTACGCGAAACCCTGATCCGATGATGAGGTTTACATACCCCTGCCGTGGCCGACGACAGCCGGCGCAAAAATACTCTGCCCATGGGAATAACCCGACATGCAAAATTAAGGGAACCAATAAGGGCCTGCATCTCCCGCAAAGTCATCTTTGCTGAGGTCATAGCGTTCGCTACTAATACTCGCAGCCTCGCAACCTTGTCTACCGGTAACCTTGCTACCATTAAAACAATCCAACTCCACCCCCAAAAAGGTAAGACGCATCGCTGGCCCCTCTGTCTTCCCTGCCGCCAACGGTACACCCCATTCCTGAGCTAGGTGCATAAAGCCATCCAACATGTCCTGACACTGCCCAGACTGAGCCGTCCCGACAAAAAGGAAATCATCCAAGTAATGCACTACCTGTCCACTACCCGACTGCTGAACAATAGCCCAGTGCATGAAAGTACTGAACCGTTCTAAATAGGCACAGGATATCGCGCAACCCATTGGCATGCACTTGTCGAAATAAAAGTGCTCCTCAAAACGGAATCCCAACAAATGAAAAGCCGACGGGTGCACAGGCAACAGACGGAAGGCAGATTCAATATCTGCCTTAGCCATCAAGCACTCCGGGCCACAATCTCTCACTAACTCCACAGCTTCATCAAAAGATGCATAGCGCACCACACACAATTCCTTAGGAATGTGATCGTTAACAGATGAACCCTCCGGGAATGAAAGATTATGAATTAACCGATATTTGCCTTGTTCTTTCTTCGGGATTATACCCAAGGGGGAGACCACAAAGTCCTCATATGGCTGTTTCTCAAAGGGTTCAATATATTCAAAAACTCTGTAATGCAACGTGAAAGTGTCTGGCGACTTACAATGACAAGAAATTAATGTATATTATTTATGTTTATATTTGGCCAACAGGTCTCAGAATCACCGGGCTAGTATAACGACCATTTAAACTGTGGTCAGTCAAGCCCTACATACATCAATGACCTGAAATATAGCCATAATACACATGATTTTTCCCATTTTTTTGATTCGTTTTTCATAAGTATTGTTTGTTTGTAAAAAATAGTTAACTTAACTGAAAGACAATGGGCTTTTAACTCAAAGTTCCAGCTCCAGGTGTAGTTATTCCCGACGCTATACTGCGCGCTATAGGAATGCGTTTCACCTCAAGTGGTTTCTTCAGGGGAATGTGAAGACACTGAAACAAAGTTTGTCTAATTAGTGCACACTTCCAATGAACTAATACATTTATCTCAATTCCAAATACAGCAAACCAACTAAAAGGTAAGAAAATGAAAAGTAGAGCACCTGATGCTTCCACCGTGACTTCTCTAATGTTATTGCCCAAGATTGTTTTCGTAACTGTGAACAAACGCTGCGCATGCGGGTTAGATTAAATAAAGTTTCTCATCTCACTCAGTTTAAAAAAGTGTCCAATCAGGTGCATAGCTCCCATTCAATACGGGCATTTAACCCTGTCGGTCCTACAGTGTTTAGCTTGTAAACCCGTTGTTGCTCTCTATAAATTAATGCTTGCTCTCTAGATCTTCCGTGACACGATGTTAAAAGTTGATCTATGCAGAAACATTGCAAATCGTGATACGTATGGCGTGCCTCCATACAATGATCCACTATTGGTGCTTCTCGCCGGTTACATTTCAACCTGCTTTTGTGTTCATTCATACGGGTTCGAAACTGCCTTGTAGTTTTACCCACATACAATAGATTGCACGGGCACTTTATACAATAAACCACGTGGGTAGATGAACATGTGGTGAAACTGTAGATCCGATATTGTATGCCTTGATTAACGAATTCGCCTGTTTCATAAGTGATGTCACACACATTGCACCTTCCGCATTTAAAGTGACCTCTTCTTAAAGGATCTGTAGGGAGAAACAAGGGATGTAACACCGCCGGGCTTAGCAATTTTTTTAAATTCTCCTGTCTTCGCCATACACAACGAGTGTTTACATTTTCCAAACTTCCCAAAGTGGATAGTACATTCTGATGTTGTTTTAAACTTTTTTTAAGATGGTAACTGAGGGGAGAGAAAGCAGTAATCAAATTAATGTTTTGTTCTGTTGTAATCGCATTGACAGGCTCTGGGGGATGGATTAATAGATCTCTATTAATAAATAGCGCTCGTTTATATGCTTTGTTAATTACTTCAGAGGGGTAACCCCAATTGGAAAAATTACTTTTCAAAATCTTCGATTGTTCCTTAAACTCCTGAAGAACTGTGCAATTTCGTCTATATCGAACAAATTGAGATATTGGGAGACTGTCTCTGAGTTGCGGAGGATGTGCACTTGTGTAGAGCAAATAGGTGTTTCTATCAGTAACTTTTCGAAACACCGATGTAGTCCAGCCTTCAGCGGTTTTTTTGATGGTTATATCCAGAAAAGTGATTTTCTCTTGGTGATGATTCATGGTAAATTTAATATTATCTATAATATTAAGCCACTTGAAAAAACGTTGAAGTTCCTCTTCCGATCCTTGCCATAAAAGGAAGATATCATCAATGTACCTGCGCCATAGGCGCAAATTCTCACGAAACGGAGAGATTTCCAATTTTTCTTTCTCAAATTTTTTCATAAATAAATTAGCAATGGAGGGGGCACAGGTCGCCCCCATTGCCACTCCTGAGATCTGTTGATAATATTTGTCTTCAAAGACGAAAAAATTATTCTATAACACGAGCGTGGCCACTTCTGCCAGAAAAACCAACTGTTGTTGCAAAAGATCTTGTCTATCTTGAAGTGCTGCCATGGTCACTGAATATGCCTGTGATTGAGGAATAACGGTATATAAAGATACCACATCTAGGGTTACTAAGATTAAATTGGAAACTTTTACCAACTGCGTGTTCTCCTCTAATATTTGCAAAAAATGAGAGGTATCTTTTACATATGAGGAAATGTGGCATATTAGTGGCCGCAAAAAAGAATCCAAATAAACAGATAAAGGTTCAAGTACTGAACCATGAGTAGACACTATCGGTCTACCCGGCGGACATATAGAATTTTTATGGATTTTGGGCACTAAGTAAAGTTTAGCTATACTCGGATCAATTGGATTTAAATATTGTCTTTAGTAGTGATAATTGCATCTTCTACTGCTCTTATAGTAAGATCTTTTATGCGTTGCTGAAGAATGTTGGTAGGATCTGTCTCCAAAAGATGATAGACCTTGTTATCTGTTAGTTGTCGGTATGCTTCAGCGCAATACTGTTCTCGGCTCTAGACAACTATAGCACCGCCTTTATCAGCTCGTCGAATTATGATGTCAGTACGAGAGCGAAGTTGTTTCAAAATTTGTCTCTCTGCATATGTCAGATGATGGCGATAATGCTTATGCGATGCTTCCACTTTTGACATATCTTTTAAAATCAAATCCTTATACAACATTAAAGCAGGGGGGACCAGACCCAGAGGGGACCACTTAGACTTTAAGGGCAAAGGAACCCGATTGTGTTGAGAGGCAACAGCACCAGTATTGACTTGGTCACCAAAATAAACTTTTAAATGTAATTTCCTAATGAATTGCTCCAGATCTACTCGAAATTGAAACGCATCATGTCTTGAGATGGGGACAAATGATAACCCTTTATTCAGTATTTGTTGTTGTTCCTCCGTAAGTTCTTTACCCGAAACATTGATGATTAAAGAATTCATGGTTTGCGTCGGTTGCCTTCCCGTTTTTGGGGTTTTCCTTTGATTTCTTCTTTCTTCTTCTTCTTGCCCCCCGTCCCCGTTTCGCCTAAAAAAGATTTCTGACGTTGAGATTCTTCTGATCCCGTTGAATCTACTTCTTCAGAAGTGGTGTCAAACATAACTTGTTTCTTTTTAGCCCGTTCTTTACCTTTTGCGTTCATCCAAGGGTAGACGTATCCCTTCGTGTAGTCTTGATAATCTCTTCGTAATTTTTTTTCTTTCAATTTTTTGACTTCCTCATGTAAAGAGGAGATTTGTGTAGCAATTATATCCATCTGTTTAGTCAATTGATCCTCAGATTCTTTTTGTTTGAACTGCGTGATCATAGCATCTATTATTAGTTCATTGGAAGTGTGCACTAATTAGACAAACTTTGTTTCAGTGTCTTCGCATTCCCCTGAAGAAACCACTTGAGGTGAAACGCATTCCTATAGCGCGCAGTATAGCGTCGGGAATAACTACACCTGGAGCTGGAACTTTGAGTTAAAAGCCCATTGTCTTTCAGTTAAGTTAACTATTTTTTACAAACAAACAATACTTATGAAAAACGAATCAAAAAAATGGAAAAAATCATGTGTATTATGGCTATATTTCAGGTCATTGATGTATGTAGGGCTTGACTGACCACAGTTTAAATGGTCGTTATACTAGCCCGGTGATTCTGAGACCTGTTGGCCAAATATAAACATAAATAATATACATTAATTTCTTGTCATTGTAAGTCGCCAGACACTTTCACATTGCATTACAGAGTTTTTGAATATATTGAGCTATTGTGACTCTGAAAAAAAGAAGAAAAGACCACAGTTTATTCTTGTTTCTCAAAGGGGCCAGCAACCCGCCCCAACAAAATCTCCCCGGCCAACTTGTCCCTCACTATATTAATAAACTGCCGGACTGAAGGCGAATTCCTTGCCCGAACAGCGGCAACCTCACCAACAATAGGAACCTGAAACCCCCACTGAAATCCCCTTTCCAAGATATTGCTATCCTTCCTCCTGGGATACCGACACAACCACGGATGCAAAGCCAGTACCTTAATAGGCGTAGGGGCCAGACTCAGCAAACTACTATTGTTTTGATGGGGGCGCAAGGGATCCAGCAGGACCCCTTTTAACACATTTAAGAGCGGAATGTCCTCCGCCACAGACAGAGCATGCGTGCCGGAATTTACAGTCCGGAAAGGGGCAGGATGACTTGTTGAAACGCCAACAGACATCGCTGGAGCACCCTCCCCCCGCAGTTCTCTGCACTGTCGGGGACACGCCCCCACGAAAGGGCTTCCCCGCACCCGCTGCACCGATCAATCCCCCTCTAGAACCACTCCCCCCTCCACCTCCCAGTCTGACCGCTATCTGCGTCAACCACAGATTGATATCTTGCGTACCCCAGGACAACATTTTGTTTTCTTCCATCTTGTCCCGAAATTTTTCATCGTAGTTGAGCCAAGCCCAACTGTCGTGGGTCTGAGACGCCTCTAATATGGAGTCCACATACGCCAAAAGCATACCATAATGCTCCGGATGCACGTGTCCCCAAATGCTAGCTAACCTTAAAAAGGCCCACATCCAATTCACTACATTCCTAGCCACTCTCCGTACCCGACCAGCCTTCTCGTCTTCCTTCCTCTTCCGCCTACTGTCCCCTGAACGCTTCCTACCTTCCAACAGACGGAAAATGTCTATATAGCGCCGCTTTTGAATTTTCCGCCGCAAAGTCCTCGGTACGCTCTCCCATAACTCTGAGAACGCTGCTACCGTAGGAATTGCGTCGCCTGTTTCCCGCCCCTTCATCGGCCCCCCTTGTTCACGGCACTGACTTCGCTCCCCCGAAGTCGAACTAGACGACAAATCAGAGGACGACGTGTAAGATGAATCTTATCTCCTACGCCTATGACAAGAATGCCGACGCTTCTGGCTTCTCTTCTTTCGCCCTTTTCCTACAGCACCGGTTCCCACCCTAGCCTCCGCCCACTGATCAAATGTCAACTCACCTGAAGCACTCTCGCCTACTTCCGTAGATACACCGATCTCAGGACGCTCCGAAGCCGTCTGGACATCTGCCTCCATCTCCACAGGCGCCCTGCCAGCCACTTGACTCCCTGCCGTGCTCAATGTCGCGCCTTCTCCTTGCCGCAACGCACACAACCAAGGACTACCCGTATACTGCCACACCGGGGGTACCTGTGGAGAAAAAACAGGGAAAGGAGACGAGACACCCGCCCTAGCCCATGGTGACTGCCAAGCACCCAGCCACTCCGCCCGCGAGGAACCTTGACCCCCGCCCTGCCAATGCTCCCAAGCTGGGGAGGAACCGCCTCCCACATCCAGTTGCCAGTCCAAAGTACCCGACAACCCCCACCTATCTCCTTCCCGAAACACGCCTACGCCTCCATCAAGGTGGGGTGGACCACCACTTGGCCGTCCATCAGCCACCAGCCCCGCCCCGTGTCCCGGCGTCTCTGTTAATTGCTCACCACCTCTGCTGCCCCGACTACCTCGAGGGGCCCTACGCTCCCGCAATGGCTCACCTACCCTAACATCGCCACATACCTCATTCTGAGCCTGTGCGAGCCCAACTGCAGTTCCCCTGCCCCCCCCCCCCCGCCCTCTATTTCCTTTGGCAGGCTCACCTGCTTGCCTACCCCCCCCCCTCCCCCGAGCAGCCCTGGCCTTGTGTGTAGTTCTGCCCTTGGCCCCTCCCCGCACCGACTTCCCACCTGCTGCTGCAACTTGCGGCCTGCTATCCCCTCGCTCCGCACTAGCATCGGACGCCGTCCTTCTCCCCACCCGAGCTGCCCGTTCCGTTCCTCTCCCTCTGCTTGGCCCTTTTCCTTTTTCTGCACTTGTTCCCCCCCTCCTTATTACGGGGCATGGTCTTCTCTTTTTCTTTTTTTTTAAATATGTCTCCTCTATATATTAAATGGCAAACCCCTTAAACCCCCCGAAGCCCCTTGCCTAGCAACACCATGGGCTTATAAAATTTCCAAAAAAAAAAAATTATATTCACACTACTTGACAACGCACGCGGTGCAGAGGGATCCGCGTCCCTGCTCCCTTACAAAACCTGCAGCCTCAGACTCGACAGCCCTGAACCCCGGTAGCAATTCCTTTTGCCTTTTAAATTTATTTTTATTTTTATTTTTTTAATTAAACTCAGCCGAATCAGTGTCGCGCTATAAGCCTATCTCGCACTCACGGACTGAAATGATGCTGCCGTGCACCCACGGGGAAAGCCTATTACCCCCCGCTCGCCTAATTCGCCCCAGGCCCACCGTTAAAATTATATTAATTGGGAAGCTGCTCACACGTCCGACTCCAGCATCCGATAGCAAGAGGCCGGAGACATGCCGCGGTCCCGCACTAGACCCCCTCCCACCACTCCATCCACCCATTGGCTACCGCGCGAGACAGTCAACTCGCTGGAGCCAATGGGGAGGACATACCCCTTGCGCCCCGCCCCCCGAGGTTGAATCGCCAAACTGCCGCGCGGGCATGAACCCTGCCGCCCACCCGGTTAAGGCCGGCCGCGAGCACATGGCTCCGCGGCCTTGCTATTCCTGAAGTCTCTAGTGATTTTCTTATACACGTTCACATACATTGCTTTATAACTTAATTTGTTCTAATGCAATTAGTCAGTTTGATATTGGCGATTTTAATGTTATACTTTTGTAATTTGAATGTTTGGTTTTATTTTACTTCATTTTATGCCTTCTATTTATTTATTGTTTTTTTATCACGGTTGCTATTGTTGTCTTAATTTAAAGCTGACGTTGCTTTTAGTTCTTTTTGGCTTTTAAGGTTCTTTAGTCTGGTTCTTTGGTCTTGCTTGTTGGCCCTCATATGCTGCAAGTTTTTTTATAATTATTGTATAAATGTTATGTCTTCAGTCCATGTCTGTTCTTCTTCAGTTATATTTTATAATGATGGTTTTACTTTTTGATTTTTAAGGATCTTTCATTAGTGTTGTAGTTGTCTTGATATAATTATGTTTTATTTATTTAACATAAATTTATGTCTGTTTTTATACAGTTAGGGTTTTATACTTTTATGTATTGTATTATCATTTTATTTATTATGATTGTTATTTATTATTGTTTGCAATTCTCAGCCCCCTGACGAAGGCTGTGCCGAAACGTGTTGGGGCGTTTCTTTTATTTTAATAAAGCACTAGTGACCACTGCTCACTTTTTGTGTGTTTTCTAAGGTGTTGCGAGAGGTTGCTCCTCTTGTGGTTCTTTGCTTTCTCACTTTTTTTGGGCCACCCTGTATATTTTTCCCTTGTCCCCGAAGAGCTCACAATCTGTTTTTGTACTTGAGGCAACGGAGGGTTAAGTGGCTTGCCCAATGCCACAGGGAGCACCTGTGGGACTAGAAACCCCAGTCCTTCCGGCCCAAGGTTGCAGGTCTGGTCGCTTTGCTTCCCTTGTGGTCTCTTCCTGAAAAAGTTCAGGTATCCTAGGAAATATCTCCTCATTCCAGAATGTAACCAAAGGGTTTCTACTGTGTCTCTAGGGAAGAACCAATGGGGCATCAGATCTCCACCTCCCCCTAGGCTTGGGATTCCGTTCCTAGGCTGTGATGGAAGTTGGCCAGTTTGAATGGTTACCATGGCAACCCCATTAAACTACATAGGAAAATCATATTTTAAAATGAATTATACTCAAAATTAATGTTAAAATCACCTAAAACTCTTTTAAAAATGATCCCCCTCTCTATTTATACTACCTTGTCCAAAACACAAGCTGTTAACAGTTCCTAAACCATCTAAATCCTTTTCTCGTTAGAAAGAAAAAAAAATTCTCACCTCCAACTCCCTACCACTAATATAAATATGCTCCTGGAACTCCCAATTATACCTCCATGGCTCTGAAAAATCACTTTTGTACCTTTATGCTGCGCTACTACATATTTTCCCAAATAAAGTTACTATTCCTTTAAATTTTGGGGTAAAATCCCCCCGTGGCTCTTCTTTAAACCCCTTCTCACTAACCCAGTCCTTGAAAAAAAGTTCAAGAGTCCCAATCCCACTTGGCCGAACTACCTCAAATAACTGGGATGCCGTCACTTTAAAATTAAAAATAAACACATAACCATACTATCCTAAATCCCCTTATGTAAACCCTAACCTCAAATCCCACTTACACTTAAAAAAACACCTTTTTTTTTTCTTTGAGCGCAACCCCTTTAAATATACCGGAACTTCAGTAGAGCAGTGCTTCCGTTCACTTTGCGGTTTTGTCGGGTAAGGAGCTTTTGCCTCCAGCTTCTCCCCAAAGCCCAAATCAGGTCTGGCAATACACTGGTTCAGGTCTCCAGGACATCAGGGATCTCTGCAGGAACCATTATTTTACTTTTAAAATATTTCCTGCACCGCGGAATCCCATGGCACCTTCAACTTTTTTTTTTTTTTTTTTTAGATTTTATTTTACACTTTGCTGGCTGCCTCTCCTGTTCTCCCAGTGCTACAGTTCATCATCGGAGAGCCCTAGGATGCTGTGGGGGGCATATTTTTACTTTTTGAAATGTGGCCTGTCTTGTCCTCTGCCACTTTGCATCATGGCCTACCCCTCATCCTGACCCCAGGCTCCATTTCCTGGGCCATGGGTCTCCTCAGCACCACGGGACACCAGGTAATTATTAATTATTTTTTTTTTACACTATCCCCAGCACCAAAAATCTCAATTCATAGGTATCCAGGATTTTGTGCCACCTTCCCCCGTTCTTATTTTATTACCTTCTTTTCTCTTGGGGATGGAACCCAGTATGCCTGTACCTTAAAACCCACCTCTCATGCATAATTGTCATGATTCTCTCATCTCTCAGATCATGTGCCGAAGTCAGATCCTAAAATCAAACCCAGTTCTCCCACATTTAAGCACTTTTGGCCCAGATCCTGATATTTTAACTTTGATGGCCATGTGCTATGACTGTTATCCTATGGGATGCACATATGTCCCCTCTATCTCCTCCGTGTGTTATTCCAACTAACATTTACTGGGTCTGTAGTATAAGGTGTGTTGCAATGTGTGCTGCAGTGTGCAGATATGTGCAATAAAATTGACTTTCGGACATTAAATTATGTCCCACGCTGGGAAATATTAACATCAAACTACTGAGACACAAAGAAGTTACTCTGATCATGTACCTCTAAGATACAGCTATAATAAATTTCATATTACATAATTACCATGGAATCTCTTGTAGTCTCCCTTTGAGACCTTTTCACATTTAGTTCAGAGGGGAGGGGGGAGTTAACAGCAGAAAATTATTCAGCCCTTGGATGGTTGGTTTCCCTGTCATTTCTTTGGGTCTTAGAAATGAAATTGGCAGACAGAAGTCTGATGGCTGTGATGTGATTGAAAGAAGAAGTCTCTATTACCCCCTCTGTCACCCTCTTCCCTAACACACACGCCTGTTGATGATTATGTTCATGGATTTGATTGGGGAAGAATTTCAGACCTGCCTCCCAACCCGTGAAGGAGACAAGGGAAGATGCATAAGGCTGATGGCTGTAGACTTCTATAGTTCATTCCGCCTTTCAGAAATCCTCATTTTATTTAATGACAGAATTTAGTTTAATCACTCATTCCTCCAGTAGAGCAGGGATTGGGTTACATAGCTCTTCTGTTGCAGTTCAGAAGTTTCATAATTAATAAAACCATGTACAAACAGATCATTTTTTCTGTTGTACATAGCTAGTTCTTAAAGATGTCAGTGGAGCTCCTTTTTGCCTGAAAATCTTGACCAACAAGGCACCTCATTTGACCCATGCAAGATTTGTATTGTCATTGCTGGGCCGTTACCCATTTACCTTTGCTGCTTTAACTGAGTGTCTGTTGCTGGTGAATATAACGGAAAGAAGTAGCAATTTCGGCCATAGATAGTATGGAATATGATTTATTGTTTTAATATCGTGGTCTGTTATCATGGACTCCCAACAGTGCCTAGTATAACCACACAATGCTAGGGGTACCTGCCTTTCTCATGGCTGGTGAAGCCTAAAGAACTGTGTCTTCAGAACCCTACATGGTTCTTCACTGGCCCAAGTGGCTAGAGGAAAGGGGAGGAAAGCAGATGGCAAATACATAATGTGTTATGTTTTTCCTGTATTATCTAAAGTTTATTGTGGATTAAGACAAGGTACTCCACGCTTTAAGGATAACCAATCATTCTCTTGCCTTAGTCTCAAATATTGGGACAGACCGTATGGGCCCAGAGGTCTTTGTCTGCTGTCATTTACTGTCACTCTGCTTCTGTGTATGTTAAATATTATCATTTTGGTAACATCCAGCATAGCCAAAAGAATTCTGAAGACGGTTTTAGTTAAGGGAGATATTGTTCTTGAAAGTCAAATGAAAGATCAATTTTGAAAATACATGTTCATATTCATTGATAAATGGGGAGGAGAATGAGACTTTGAATTTTGAAGCCTTTTGTAAATAAACTTTAAATAAAATGTTCAAGTTGGGACCAAATTCTGCATCATGCCAGGTGTTTGCTGTGTTCTGTCTTCTAACAGAGCCATTTCCTCCTGTTCCTTAGGGCTTGGAGCTTTATCAGAATTAGCATCTAGCTACTGTGCTTTCAGTCTTCAGTCAGTACTACTTAGGGATGGGAATGCAGGTCTCCAGACTTTAGACCCCTTTTCTCTCATCTATCCTAGTTACCATGTACATATGCACTAAGGGGGAATTTTATAAAGACCATTTCAGACCTAGAAAAGTCTGGCATTCTACCTCCAGTCGCACCTTGCCAAGAAAACCCAGGAGATCATCATAAGATGGAAAACTATCCATAGGGTTATCAGGAATCGGCATCAACTCAACAGCACTGAACATCAAAAACGTGCTAGTATATGCATATAAAATCTCTCCTATATTTGTGACCCTGAGGTCCAACTATGCGCCGTGATAAAAATGTATGTACTTGTACACCTTCACGTATAGGCATGTTCAGGGGTTAGTTGTGGAGAGTCGTAATTTACAGGTGGTCTTTACAAAATACACACGTTTGCATGTATTGTATGTGCATACATTTACACTTGTTCCCAAGCTGAGGTAAATGTATTTGGGCTCATGGAAACCGCAGTTTGGCTGCTTTTGTGGGATAATGTTATAAGGTGCGGTATGCGCTGCCATGGCTCTTTCATTTCTCTGGGTACAGGGGCACAACATATTAACATTTGTTAATGCAGGCCTTGACAAATTTTCTTGGAATCTAGAAACCAGCCAATGAACCTACGTCACAGTGCATGCCCCACCCCCTCCCAAAAGGTATATCACAGTTACTTTGTTTTTAGGCTTTAGAGCTTGATTTACTAAGAGAGACTGTGTTCCAGTTTTCTATGGGGAAAAGATTAATAAACCAGGCTCTTAAGGAGCCACTGCACTGTGCCAACAGTAGGCAGTGGCCACACTGCTTTGCCCTCTCTCACCACCCCCACTGGTTCTTTAAGCTACTGGTGTGTGTGTGTGTGTGTGAGAGAGGTGCTGGGGATGGGATGCCTGCAGGTGTGTAGTGGGTGAGGGATGCATCTCTTATACATACACATTGTGCCTTTTACTTCGCATGCATTAATCTCTTCACCCTCTAACCCCTTGCAGTCTTATCCCCCCCCCCCCTCCACTTCAACACCTCTCCTGATGTCCCTCCAACCCCCAACTCTTTATTTCTCTTCCCAGACACTCTCCCCTTCTCCTCCCCCCCCCCCCCCCGCACTCACTCCCCTTCCCTGCATTCCCTCCATCGTTCTTTATTTACTCATACCAACTGCCCCTTTACATTTCTTCAACCAATCTGTGCAGCAAACATCCCCTGCCACTAACATTTTTATTTATTTATTTGTTTTTGCAGGCTTGGGCAGACACCGTTGGTCTTGGCCACTCATCTCCATGTTGCTGCACATGTGCTCTGAGCCACAGGTGCCAGGTCCAATTTTTTTGGCACCTGGAGTTTGTCAAGCCCTGCATTAATGTGCAATAATCTTTACAATACATGCCCCACATATGTCTTTATAAAATGGGTTCAAAATAGGCACCAGTTGGCCTCCCCAACTAGGTGACCTTTTATAAATTTACTCTCCATGTGTCATCATTGAGCCATGGCTTGGATACCATTCCTCACCTCTTCCTCTCTCTACCATTTCCTGTGTAACCTTGGTCAAGTTCCTTATTTTCCATTATGTTTGCATTTAGATTGAAAGCTCCTTATTATAGTGACATCGACATCTGAAATGACTTGTACAGTTCTATATGTACTGAGAGGGGCTAAGTGACAAAGGGGCATGTTTAATAACTTGTGTTAACTACTAGCATGGAGATTGCCGTGAAGCAATGGGTCCTTGTGCTAAACATCCCACGCTAACTGAGTCGCACATGATTGAGCAGGTTGAGGGCAGAATGTGGGTGTTTATGGGGCATTGCAGTTGCACGGGTGCCATCTTAAAGCATGCTGGTTAGCATGGTACAATGCATTAGCAACATGCTAATGGCCTCCGTGCTAGTTCTGCAGCTCAAACACATGCTACCGGTGTGTCCTCTAGTAAATATGCCGCAAATAGAGTTCAGGTAATGCTGAAGTTTTAATGCCTGTAATCTCTGGTTCTCTTTGAAATAAGTCAGAATACAATATGATGTTTACACAGTTTTAATGTGCAACCATAAAAAGATAGTTTCATTAAAATACAAAATAATCCAAACTAGCACAAGAAAATGCGTTTCAGCTAACATAATTTCCATCAACAGAATGTTGCTTATATCAAATCCGTACTGAAGCAGAAGTTGTCAAAGGTTTCCTTATGTGATCCACTTTTGAGGTATAACAAAATTATACCAACTGCAAAATGAATGAACTAAAGAAATTCAAATTTAGACCAAACTGTGGTGACCATCATAGACATAGGGGGAGGAGTGGCCTAGTGGTTAGCACAAGGTACTTCAGGCCGGAGTGCCAGGGGTTCAAGTCCCACCTGGGGACAGCAATCTCAGGCCAGAGGGACTGGGATTTCTAGTCCTATAGGCACTCTTTGTGGTCTTGGGCAAGCCACTTAACCCTCCATTGCCCATGTTCCCTGTAAGTATTAGCATATGTGTGTCATATCCCCTCATGTTAAATGTATCTCCCAATTGACCACTTTGACCCAGTGAAAAGCAGGATATAAATACAGCTAAAATAAATAAATTTAGTACTGTAAATATGGTGATGTAAGTTTGCAATCAGTAGTTATATGCAGCCTCAGATCATTGGATTTTAAAACCCTGTTATCAGTCCACAACATGCAAATAATCGTAATGGCATATCTATACGTCATGCAGGAGAGTTATACTCATTTTATGCTGATAGATAATTGTACTGTACTTCTCACTTTTGTGTGTATTGTACATGGATACTATTGTGCAGTGTGTCCCAGAACACAAGAACTAAGGAAGACAGTCTGATGAAATTATCAGGCAGGGTTATGTTGTTGTGTTAAAACAAAATGAAAACATCAACAATATTTATTATACTGTTTTCTGGTGCTTCCTACCCAAAATTGCACAAAGAAACAATGCAATATCATCTTTTATTTTAGTATTCATAATTTACAAAACTAGTATGCATCATAAAAATAAAATTGCATGTGCTCAAAATAAAATTAATAAAACAAAGTAGATGAAAAAGGAAACTAAATAAATGTAAAATGAAACAAAACTATGCACACCTCTGTTATCAGATGGCATGATTAAAACAAACAGAAGTATTTATTCACACAACATAGTCTGTCTATCAAGCACATTGCCATAGGCATGACAGACTAAAACTTGGCTCAGAAATGATCTGGGAGGTTTCTAAGAGCAATATTAGACATAATTCATAAGGAAGGGCAGCCAATACATGGAAAAGTCGAAGTTAATGCAGAACTTGTGGAGGCAATAACTAACAAATTATATGACAGGATGGAATAAGCACAGAGCCTCCCTTGTTACTAAGTGAAGGGTTGACTAAGGAGAACTGGACTTCATGGCATATAACAGCTAGAAAACAGTTTGTGCAGATCATGGGTCCCACGGTTCTTACCTGCTGACATATTCAGTGTTTCTGTGGCACATATGCAACATTCGGTTCAGGGAAACCCTAAACCATAACTACTACCAGGGTGCATATTTTCCCAACCTGATATAGTGAAAGAAGAAGCAAAGTAATAACTATTATATGATGCCTCGATACTCTATAAAACATAGCGGTTCATAGGCGTGTAAGGAAATCACAGGAAATGTGAAAATGCTTTACTGTATAACTAGTAGCATTCTCAATCTTATTTAAGCATAGTTAAGCAGTGGACAAATGTATCACTATTGGTGGTTCCTATGAGATTAGATAAGCATCTGTCTGGGATGGACTAATGCAGTGTTCAAATGCATATTACAAATGGGCCTATCCAGTCTGCCATTAGTGCAGGTTAGTAAACATGCACAAGCATTCAAAAACAAGAAAGTATTAACAAGCAGTATAATTTTATATTCAAAATAAAACAAATGAGAAACTTTCACAGATCCATCAGAAAACAAATTACAACTTCAAATATAATCATAACAGAATTTTAGTAGAAACTCGCCCCAAAACTAAGAAGCAATAAAATGAAAATTCCTAAAACACACCCCAGACTTTAAAAACTCCCAAATAAGCCATGGGCAAGTAAAACTCCTTGATTCCCAAATACTAAAACAGAAGGAGCCTGATATTCAGCCCACAGTAATCAGCACTTGTAAAGCACCTGGCTGCCAAGGACAAAAATGAAACCGGATAGTCGATACTGGATATCCACCAGCACTTAATATCCAGCTTTGACACTGACTTTCTTTGCTATCCAGTTAGCGATGATTCTTCATGAACAAGCAGGAAGTCAGTCCTCAAGATATAGGTGACATCCGTGCTAATGGAGCCCACGTGGAGCATTTCCCCAGCTTTCAAAGAGAGCCTTTGGGACATGCTACCATGCATGCATGAGTCCCTTCCTGCCCAAGGGTGCCATCTTGCTCAGTCTCCTTTTTTCTGCAGAGCCCAATGGATGTTGGTCCAATTTCCCCAGAAAAAAATCCTTGCTATATCCTCAAAAGATTAGCTGTTCCCGGTTTGCGTACTGGTTCCTTTTCCTGCCTCAAGCCAGCTCCAGGTCTGGCGCCGTTCTCGGCTCCTTTCCTCTTTTTTTGATTGAGGCTTGCCTCGACTGGTGTTTGCCCTTTTTCACCCAAGGGTTGTTGACCCCAGCCGTGTGTTTCCCCACCATGTCCTCTGGTGAGTTCAAAAAATGTGACCGCTGCAGTCAAACCTGCTGCCTACGCTGCCTGGGACCAAACCATGATAGCACCTCCTGCGACCTGTGCTAGGCCATGATGCCTAAAACCAGTAAAAAGAGGCCAGAGTTGCAAGAGAAACTGTTACCCAGGTCTGACTTTGCACCGGCCTCCCCGACGCCGAACTCCAAGCCTAGCACTTCCCGAGAGGGCCAAGCGTCCTTGGAGTCCTGCGGTGGCGGTTCCTCCAAAAAGACTCTGGACCCAAGTGGAAAAAGAAGAAATCCTCTGAATGTTGAGGTTCTACCGGAGAGACCCGGTAAGACTGCCCAGAGGGACTTGACCGACTCAGAGAAACGTCCCACCAAAGTCCTCAGGAAGGATGCCTTGGCCAGCAGAGACCATGCGAGGGTCCTAGAGGCTATAGTTCTCATCAAGGATGCACTCACGAGAGTGCCAGCACCGGGCCCAAGATCTTTGGTGCCTGCGCCGGAAGCTGCGGAGCCTTCTGACTTGGAATCCAGAATGGCAGCCATGGAGCAGGCAATGATGGCAGGTTTGTCCGCATCATCTGCCCTAACAACTGGGCCCCCGACTGCAGGGGCGTCCCTGATAATCGAGCCGAGCTCCGAGTGCCACCAGCCTCTGGTAAGTCCTCGGCCCTGGTCAAGGTCCCAGTCCTGGTACTCAGGCATCAGGTCCTCCCCAGCCAGTTTCCAAAACTCAGACCTCTGGTCCTCCAGATGGCCCTGACCCTTCATAGCAGGCCTCGAGCCAAGGAGTTGCAGGGCCTTGGACTCATCCCCCTCCCCCTCCCCCTCAACTCTGAGTGGGTGACCAATGATGAGGCCTCCCTGGAAACCAGACTGCACAGAGATGGCCCCTCGGTCCTGTCTCCCCCGACACTATTCTCCTCTGGAGGACGTGACCTTCCCTGAATTTGTCAGGGATATGGCCAGAGCCTTCTCAGTGCAGACCAAGGCGGAGGAGGATCTGTGCACTGAAGAACTGGAGATTTTCCAGTTCAAGTCTCCACCCAAGGAAACTCTCATGGTGCCAGTGCAGCCAATCCTTGAGTGGCTACTATTGCAAATGTGGGAAACCCCGGTGTCGATGTTGGTGGTCAGCCGATGCCTCGATGCCATGTACCGCATGAGGAATGGGCCAGGGTTCCATAAGCCCCAACTCCCAAATAACTCCGTAGTTACCAAGCAACCATGCAAAAACTCAAAAGCCAGAAAGACTTACTCTTCTGTCTGCCATTGTAAGGATGGTAGAACCCTCAACGCCCTTGGGTGCAAGTGCTACCAGGGCTCAATGCTGGGGTGTCAAATCCAGGCCTATGAGATATACATAGGCATGTGTTTGAAGGCCCTAACCCAGGAGTTGACTGGGTTCTCAGCCAGGCTGACTGGGAAACCCCTCAATCGGTTCCAAGCTCTGACCCCCCGGGATCAAGGACTGCTCAAAGTTCCTCTCCCGGGCAGCCTACGATGGATACAAGTCAGTGGCTCAAGTAGCATCAGTTGGTATCGGGGCTCGACTTCAGGCCTGGCTATGTTCCTCGATTTTGAGCAGTAGGTCCAGAACAAGCTGCTTGATATCCCCTGCACCGGTGGGAACTTGTTCGGCAAACCCATGGCCAACAAGGCAGCAGAGATAAAAGCCAAAGTGGTGACCCACCAGAGGCTCTTAAAGAAGGACCTCTTCATTTCCTCACAAGAAACCCTGGGGGAAAAGGCCCCTATTCCCTGAGATAAAGGGGCACTTCCAACAGAGTCACCGTTACCAGTTCTTCTTGGGCCAACAAGGTTCTCACCCTAAGAGGCAGGGCCAAGGAGCTCAGAAGCCTCAAACCCCGGCTCCACCCCAACCAGGGGGGAGCTTTTGACTGCCAGGGCAGAGCCTCCCCTTCCTCGGAAAACCCTTGCCAGCCAGCCCACAGGGGGCTACCTGGCACTCTTTGCCCACAAGTGGGCCAAGGTCACCTCAGACCAGTGAGTGCTGCAGGGGGTAAAGGAGAGGGGGTTACCTCCTCCACTTACAACAAGAACCACCCAGGTTCTTTCCAGGAGAGCCAGTGCGACCTCTCCTTCACAAGACCCGTCTGCTCTCAGAACTCACAGGTCTTCTCAGGGACAATGCTGTGGAGCCCATACCCAAGCATTAGTGGGGGAAGGGCTTTTACTCAAGGTACTTCCTTGTCACCAAAAGAACAGGGGGCCTCAGACCCATACTAAACTTGCAAAACTTGCACAAACTTCTGGTGAGGGAGAAGTTTAAGATGCTCTCCCTTGGAACACTGCTGGCCTACCTCCACCAGTGAGATTGGCTGTGCTCTTTGGACCTAATGGATGTGGACAGGCAGTACCTATGGTTTGTGGTGGGAGGAGGGCACTACCAATACAGAGTGCTGCCCTTTGGCCTGGCCTTCTCGCCAAGGGTCTTTACCAAGTACTTGGCGGTGGTAGCCGCTCACTTGTGCTGCAAGGGGCCTTTGTCTTCCCCTATCTGGACGACTGACTAATCAGAGGCAGTATGGCCTCAGAGGTCAGGCAGGCCGAAGAGCATACATCCCTCCTGCTGCAGCACCTGGGGTTCGTCATCAACTACCCGAAGTCCCATCTCTCTGTATCCCAATGTCTGAAGTTCATAGGGGCGCAGTTGGACATGCTACAGGTCAAGGCCGTCCTCCTAAGGGAAAGGGCAGACTGCCTCATACAGCTGGCAGGAGAGGTGAAATGTCGCCAGTCAGTACTGGCTCGCCGCCTCCTCTGCCGCTTGGGCCACATGGCCTCAATGATCCACGTCACACCACTAGCCTGCCTACACATGCAGAAAGCCCAATGGTGCCTCTGGTCACAGTGGACTCAAGTCACGGCAGACTATAGGTCAGAGTTAGTCACCCGCCAACTGGCGGATTCCCTTACCTGGTGGCAAAACCTATACGACCTCCAGGCTTGCATGCCATTCCAGGCATCTGTACCACAGAGGACCCTGACAACAGAGGCCTCACTCCTGGGTTGGGGGGCACATTGCGGGGACCGCCGCATGCAAGACAGCTGGTCCTAGGAGGAGTCATTTTTGCAGATCAATTTCCTCTAACTCAGGGCAATCTTCCTGGCTCTGTGAGCATTCCACCACCACCTGCAGCGCCAAACTGTGCTGATCCAGATGGACAATTAGGTGGCCATGTTTTATATCAAGAAGCAGGGGAGCACGGGCTCAAACTCCCTATGCCAGGAGGTGGTAGCCCTCCTCTCCCTTGCAGCGTGCAGTGGCATGCTCCTGTGAGTGGTATACCTTCCAGGCCAGGACAACTGCTTAGCAGACAGGTTGCACAAAAACAAAAACCCCAGCTATTGGCAATACATAATACTAAATATTACTAAAAATTACCACAGCACCCCTTCCCAAAAATATCCAGTATTAATTCACTTCTTTTTGTCGGATGGGGCCAAGGGAGGTTAGAACAATACCCTAACCACACCAGATGGCAACATCCATTTTATTCAAACATACGCTGCTTAACAGCTTAAAAAACGTAGCTTATTCGTGGTGAAGAACGTGTTCAAAATCACAGCAAAACACAATCCTCTGAGAATAAGGCACGACGTGCACGTTTCAGAAAAGGTTACTGTATCAAGTGCAGTGCTCTTCACTATGTGTTAACTGCCACAAAACGCCGAGCAGTGTATGTTTGAATAAAATGGATGTTGCCATCTGGTGTGGTTAGGGTATTGTTCTAACCTCCCTTGGCCCCATCTGACAAAAAGAAGTGAATCAATATTGGATATTTTTGTGAAGGGGTGCTGTGGTAATTTTTAGTAATATTTAGCAGACAGGTTGAGCAGAGTCCTTCACCCACACGAGTGGTGCTTGAACCCCAGGGTAATGAAGCAACTATTCCACTGCTGGGGCAGGCCCATGATGGACCTTTTTGCCTCCCCATATAACGTGCAGCTACCGTGCTTCTGCTCATGCTAGCCACACCAGGGGAGAATGGTGGCAGATGCCTTCCTGATCCTGTGGTCAGAAGGCCTGCTATATGTGTTCCCACCAACCCCCCTGATCACCAAGACCCTCGTCAAGGTCCAGAGCGAGGGGCATCAGTTATTCTGATTGCACCCACGTGCCCCAGGCATCCCTGGTTCCCTCTGCTGCTGTCCCAGTCGATGGTACTCCCAATCCCACTGGACCAGGCCACGGAACTCCTGTCCCAGGAGAAGGGCTCTCTTCTGCACCCCAACCTGGGGTCGCTAATGCTAACAGCATGGCTGCTGAAAGGGTAATGCTAATCCCCTTCAACCTTCCAAGGGAGATCGAGGAGATCCTATTGGCCTCTCGAAAACCCTCCACCTGCACCTGTTGCACACTGGGCTAAAATCCAACTCACTGAGGGTGCATCTGAGTACCATAGCCACAAACCACCACCCTATCGAGGGAAAACCCCTCTCTAGCCAGCCCCTGATCTCTAGGCTCCTCCTGGCCCTGCTACAATCCAAGCCCCCATTCTGCCCTCCGGCAGTAGAATGGGACCTCAACGTGGTGCTCTCTCAGCTCACTAAACTGCCATTTGAGCCACTTGCCACCTGAGATACCTCTCTTGGAAAGTGGTCTTCCTGGTGGCCCTCGAAGGGTGAGCGAACTCCAGGTCCTGATGACGGATCCACCATATATGAGGTTCTATAACAGGGTGGTGCTCCACACACACCCCAAATTCCTCCCGAAGGTCGTATCTCCCTTCCACCTCATCCAAGAGGTGGTGGTCCTCATCTTCTTTCCGCAGTCTCACACCGGCAGGAAGGAACTAATACTTCATACACTAGATAGCAAGCGGGCCCTGTCCTTCTACTTACAGTGGACTCGGGCCCATCAGAAAGCTCCTCAATATTTTGTGTCTTATGACCCCAGCAGACTGGGTCTCCCCGTGACTAAGCAAACTCTGTCCACTGGGGTGGTGAACTGTATTGCCCTCGCTTATGAGTGAGCCAGCCTCTCCTTGAGCATCGGATCACAGCGCATAGCGGGAGGGTGATGGCTACATTGGTGATCAACATCCGCTCAGTGCCGGTGACGGAGATCTGTAAGGCTGCCAGATGGTCTTCAATTCATACATTTGCAGTTCACTACTGCCTGGAGAGAGAGTCCCGCAGAGACAATGCCTTTGGCCAGGCAGTACTCCATAATATTCTCGGGATGTAGGCAACTCCTGCCATCTGACTCTTCTGTGTTCAGGCTACCAAAGTGATAGTGTTGCTGGATGATAGGGTCATGCAGAGTCTTCCTGTGGAGACTTACCTTCTGTAACTCATGGCTACCCAGTTGGTCACTATTGGTGCTGTCGTGGTTCGGTCCCTGGCAGCCTGGAGCTAAGGAGTCCCATATGTAAGAACTGACTTCCTTGTTCCTGGAGAAAGCAGAGTTACCTGTAACAGCTGTTCTCTGGGAACAGCAGGAATCCGTCCTCCCAACCCTCTCTCCTGCCCTGGGAGTTTCCTGCCTCCCTTTTATTTTTTACTGCTGTCCTAGCTGGATCATCTGACTGAGCAAGATGGTACCCTTGGGCTGGAAGGGGACCATGTAATTGTGGTAGCATGTCCCAAAGGCTTTCTTTAAAAGCTGGGGAAATGTTCTGCATGGGCTCAGTCAGCGTGACATTACCCATATGTGAGGGCTTATTCTTGCTGTTCCTGATGAACACCTGTTACAGGTGTAGAAAAACTGCATAAATTTAGGACAACCATTGACCTGCCCTAACTTTATGCAGTTACCTATCCGGTTGGCAGGCTGAAAATCATCGCTAACCATTTAGGTGCCAGGACTACCCCCAGCACTATCCAGATTGTGCCAAGGCAGTCTTTTGAGATATCGGGCCCAGTAACGTTTATGTGATTAGCAGGTCCTGTTAACCATCTAAACCCTCTTGAATATTGAGCCCAAGGTTTTTGGAATTGAATACTTGGTCAAGCAATTTTAGTTGCTGTCTTAACATCCCATAATCTTTGATAGCCAAAATTATTTTGACATCATATGCCAAATTAATAGAATTGAATGAGAAAATCACTTATTTCTAGTCTTTGTCAGCAATCTCTTTCAGTGAGGGACTTAAGTAGTGCATCATTGGCCAAACTTAAAGAATGAGGTGGGTTGACCATATTAAGTTCCCATACTCAATTCAATTCCAGCACCTCACATCTCATGCCCTTTACTTGAACATTCAATGCCTCTTCCTCAGCTGCCCTCCTCATCATCTCTAAGTATGCCCATCCGTAAATGACTGGCTTCTAATTATGCTTCAACAGCTGATTGTTGAGGTGCCTCTTACAACTATATTCCTATGGCCTTGGATTAGTATAGGAACAGCTGCTATATGTGTGTCTCACATTCTGTACAGTATACAATGGAAACATTTCTTAAAGGAGTCTTTTGCTAAAGGCCAATAATATTTCACACTTCCCCTGACCAATATGGCTGCTCTTTTGTATGTAAATAGCCAGTCACTTTATAAGTGCTAGACCATAGAGACAATTGGCAGGCACAGAGCATACGATGGCAAATGAAGTTGCTCTTAAATCTATCACAAGTAATGGTTTATATGCTGTTTTGGACAGTTGTTTGTCAGCTGGGGAAGTGGTAAATAAATCTTTTAAGTAAATAAGTCAATGTTGTGCTCTAACTTATGAAATGTGTAATTTATCCAGTTTATATCCCAGCTTTCTAAAATTGGCCCCCGGAGGGGTACAAAAAGTAAAATGTATACCAACAAGCCTAATCGTACATAGCAATAAATAACACATAATGACTGTAATACATCATAATGAAAATCACATAACCAAAGAAATAAAAAATATACCTTAAAAACCATCAGGCATAAAACACTAGTAAAGTGTCAATCCACAGTGAAAAATCAAGTCAATGTAAAAAGGGGTTTCTAATGTTTTTTATGGTAAAATGATAGAATATAAATGTCAGGGATGAGTTTGCTCTCCCAGTCAATGAAATTTTGAATTTTGTACAAGTTACTAAATTGAATTTACCTTTTCATTTTCCTTGCCTAACATTTCTTTCATTAGATGGTGAGATCCAGTTACATCTCAAGAACTACAGTAGATCATAAGCCTCAGACCCTGACTTACAATATCTATTGAGAAATTTTATATGCAAAGATCAAAATATACCGCTCTTCACTTCTAGGGAGGAGGCACTGTGGATTAAACTAAGATGAGGGAATGGGGAATCCATTTGACTTGGTGTGATATACATACCTTCACAGGCAGAAGAAGTGGACAGGGATTTAATTAAAGACATTCACAATATTGCCATGAAAGGAGAAGTGCTATTGATAAGTGATTTCTATATGCTGGATGTTGATTGGCACATCCATGCTGCAATGTCATCTAGAAATAAGGAGATCCTGGATTCATTACAGGAAAAACTATTCCAGCAACTGTTCACTGTTCAACAGCCAAAATGCTTCGGACACAAAACCAGCTGTTCTAAACTAATTTAAGGCTGCTGAACACAGAAATCATAATGAAAATAGCTGATTAGGTCTAGTTGCTAAGATATATGCTATTAATTAGTCATTAGGGGCCATTAACTGTGTATTATGCAACATTTGTGTGAGATTGCATAATCTCTACTTGTAACCAATAGAAATATCTGTCCAAAACCAGATGATGCAATCAGTATTTAAATTTGCATCACTTGATAGTATAAATCTTAAGGTGTATTAGTCACAGAAAAATGAAACATTAATTATTTTGCATTATTTTATGCCGATAGGTCAATCACAGCATATTCGGCAATGCATCGTACTTAAGTTAATGCAGATAATTTCTGCTATATTTGTGGTGAAGTGACTTTTACATCACAAAAACGGAATATGACTGTGGCGGTTAAGAAAGCCTACAACTTATATTTTGGCTGCAGAATAGGAGATCAGGATAAGAGCTGGATGCCACACATATGCTGCAATACATGTGCAACAAATCTCAGGCAATGGATGAATGGGAAAGGGCAATCAATGCCTTTTGCAGTTCCAGTGATCTGGAGAGAGCCCACGGATCACGTCAGCAATTGCTACTTCTGCATGGTTCCTCCAATTCAGAAAGGCATATCCAGAAAGAGTAAGTGGACTGTACAGTATCCAAACATTCCATCTGCAATACGCCCAGTGCCTCATGGAGAAGGGTTGCCGATTCTGAAAATGTCAGAATCATTATCATTAGAATCAAGTGAGGAAGAAGAAGAAGTTTGTAGTCATGAACTGTCAACCTCACGTGACCCAGAGTTTCTTCTGGCCACTGCTAATGAGCCACACCTCATAACGTAAGGTGGAATTGAACGACCTTGTCAGGGATTTGGATCTCCCAAAGAATAAAGCTGAGTTTTTGGGTTCCAGACTAAAATCTTCTGGCTGGTGACTGGAATCTTCTGGCTGGTGGCTGGAATCTTCTGGCTGGTGACGTTCGAATTTCTTTTTTCCGGGACCGTCAGAAAGACTTGGTGTCATTCTTTTTCAAAGAAGGTGATCTTCCTGCATGCAACAACGTAAAAGGTTTAATGGCAGCTCTCAATATCAATTACAATGCAGATGATTGGAGGCTCTTCATTGATTCATCCAAAGCAAGTCTTAAAGCTGTATTGCTGGATAATGGCAACTTGCTACCATCAATTCCTATTGGCCATGCAGCTTTTATGAAAGAGACTTATGACAATATGAAACAACTTTTGAAATGTATAAACTATGATCAACATCTATGGTCAATCTGTGGTGACTTCAAAGTGGTCACCCTCTTGCTTGGTATTCAGGGTGGATACACCAAGTACTGCTGCTTCCTGTGTGAATGGGATAGTTGTGCTAGAGATTGTCATGTCATCAAAAGGTACTGGCCACTCCATCAGTCACTGGATCCCGGAAGCAAAAATGTTCTGTTTCCAGCACTTGTAGACAGCAACAAGATTTTGATGCCTTCCTTGCACATCAAGTTGGGATGAAAAACTTTGTCAAGGTGATGGATAAAACTAAACCTGCTTTCAGGTATCTTAGTGGTAAATTTCCTAGACTGAGTGGTACCAAAGTTAAGGAAGGAGTTTTTGTTGGCCCTCAGATTCAAAGAAAAAGGCTGCATGGATAGCATTTGAATCAGTGACACAAAATTTTCTTGGAAACAACAAAACAAATAATTACCAAGAGATTGTTCAAGATCTTCTCAAGGCATACAAAAATCTTGGTTGCAACATGTCCTTAAAGATTCATTTTCTACACTCTCATCTCGATTTTTTTCCCACAAAATTGTGGAGCAGTAAGTGATGAACATGGAGAACGATTTCGCCAAGACACAGCAGCCATGGAAAAGGGGTATCAGGGTAAATGGAGTCCATCAGTGCTTGCAGATTACTGCTGGACAGTGACAAGGGATATTCCATTGCTTCAGTACAAGAAACAGATCAGGAACAGTCATGAAGCCACTGAATGAGAACAAAACTTGCTAGAATGTACTTACAAATGTTCTTAATGAAAGTTAAATTGCAGACATAATTACTCCTCTGTTTCTTCTAAGTACGTTTATGAACTTTATTTTATAAAAACATGCTTGTTATTGTGCAAAGTTTCATTTGTAATAAGATTTTGATTTACATCTAAGGATTTAGGCTCGATTTTCACCATACATAGTGGTAAAATGTACATTCTTTAACATATTATAGAAACAGGAGCTAATTGACCAATTTCACTATCATATTTGAATTCAGTGTATCAAATCCATTAAGAAATAGCACATTTAATTTCTGAAGCAAACAATTTTTGAAAATTTGTAGAACAGTGAAGAGGCCACACTGCACCTGGTGCTTACAAATGGGGAAAGGGTTTCTTATGTTATAGTGGGAGATCATCTCTCATCCAGTGATCACCAGATCGTGTGGTTCAGTATGAGGACTAGGGCTGCTAAAGTCCATTCAAAAGCAAGAATCCTAGACTTTAGGGAAGCTAACTTTTCCCAAGATTGGACAATACTTCAAGGAGTCGTTAGGGCTAGTCCTAGGGTTTCTAGTGTCACGCTATGACCTATTGATTGGTGCCCCCCCCCCATTATTATTATTATTGCTGGCTATACCCTACCCCCTCCATAAGGAGCCCACCCAAAAAAAGCAGCACTGTAAATAATGCAGTGGGCCCTGGAACATCCAAATACCTATTTGTAAAGCTGAACAATTCAGATTACTACAGTACAGATCCCTACATACAAACTCCATGTTAACAGAGCACCTGGCTTTGTCATACACTCTATAATGCCTCTATATCGTTCCATGGTGAGACCGCACCTTGAATATTGTGTGCAATTCTGGTCGCCATATCTTAAGAGGATAGAGCGATTTTAGAAAAGGTACAGAGAAGAGCCACCAAAATGGTAAAGGGGATGGAAGGATACTCCTATGAAGAAAGGCAAAAAAGGTTAGGGCTCTTTAACCTGGAAAAGAGACGGCTGAGGGGAGATATGATAGAATTAATGAACGGAGTGGAATGGGTAAACGTAGATCGATTGTTTACCTTATCAGAATATAGAAAGACTAGGGGACATGCAATGAAGCTACAGGGTAAACTATTTAAGACTAACAAAAGAAAATATTTTTTCACTCAACGTGTAATCAAACTCTGGAATTTGTTATCGGAGGATGTAGTAAAGGCTGTTAGTGTAGCTGGGTTTAAAAAAGGTTTGGACAAGTTCCTGGAGGAAAGGTCCATAAACCATTATTAAGAAGTGACCGAAGATATCAATGCTTGACCCAGTACAAGCATTGTGGAACTTGTGTCTCTGGGGGAAACTGCTAGGTACATATGACCTAGATTGACCACTGTTGGAAACAGAATACTGGGCTTGATGGACCTTGGTCTGACCCAGTATGGCATATCTTATGTTCTTATGTTCACAGACCCTCACCAAGTACAGAATAAGTGACCACAACCTGTACATCAAAATTAAATTGCAGCCCCAAGAAGCCAGATTCTGCATACAATGCAACACTAGAGAAATAGAAAGAGATGCATTTCCCTGTACTGTATAAAATATAAAGATTGAAAAAAATATTTTTTCTCCCTTTATTTGACCATTTTATTTTCTGGTCATGCAGGTCCCAATCTGAGGTTTCTGTTTTCCTCCATCTCCTCTTAGCTTTCTTTCTATAGTCTGTAGCCCATCTGCCATTTCTTGTCTCCTCTTTTGTTTTCTTCACTTTGTTCTATCTTGGATATTGATCTTTTCCCTTCAGTTTTCTTTTTCTTTTTCTCTATCTCCATTCAGACTTCAGTACTCTTTCTTACTATACAATCCTCAATCTCCCTCTTTTTCACTCCATCTGCCTACCACTTTTCAACTCACCTCAGTCTGCCCATTCCCCACTTCTTTTTTTCCTCGTCCACTATTCCCCATTCTCACTCACTCTCTCCACCCCCTACCCACTCCATATGCACATCCCTCTCTCTGTCCTCCCCCTGAAAAACAGTATTGTGCGACATCGCCCTTGGCATCTTCTTTCTTTATCCGAGTCAACAGCAGAAAGATCTCATAGCACCATTCCCAGCTTTATCTTTATTTCTCTGAATCAGCACGCAGCAGTCAGTGCTGCCTGTAGCATTCACTTCCGGTGAATGGCTCCATGAATTGGAAGTGAATGCTATGCGCAGCATTGGTTGATGTTGCTGACTCAGAGAAAGAAGGATGAAGCTGCATGATGCCAGAGCTGCATGCACAATGAGTTGTGTTAGCTCTTGGGCCCACCATCTGCGTCCCAACTTACTCTCCCCATTCCCAGCCAATCTTAGATTCTGTCTTCTTTTTAACTCCCCACACAATTTTAAAATCTCCACCTCAGTCGAGGTCTATGCTCTCCCTATCTCCTTTTCCCCAGTATCACCTCCTATATCCCTTCTGCACACCCATCCAGCTACTACTTTCTCATTAACCCTGCCATTTCTCCTTCTTGCCACAGCATTCATTCTTATCCCCCTCACTCTTAACTGTTCCTGCTGAATGATCTTTTTTCTTCCCTCCTACCCAAAATATCTGTCCCCCTCTCCATCCTCACTCCGCAGCTTCTTTCCCACCTGACCCAGCCCCTTCCAGTCCTCCCCAAGCATCAGCTTCCTTCTAGTTCCAGCCCCTCCCAGCATCATCATCCTTCCAGTCCCCCATCCCTCAGCATTAGTCCATTCCAGTCCTAGTCCCCCTCCAGTCCCAGCATCATCTCCCTTCCAATCCCAGGCTCCCAATCCCCCAGCATCATCCTATTTCCAGTACTAGTCCTTCAGTATCAGTCTTCCTCCAGTTCCAGTCCCTCCTGGCATCAGCTTCCTCCCAGTCACCCCATTCTCCCAGTATCAGCCCTTTTTCAGTCCTGGCCCCCTAGTATCAGCCCCTCTTTGGTTCCAGCTATTCCCTCTTGCACAACACAGGAAATGCCCCCTTTTAACCTCCAGGAATTCAGCAGCAGCAGTATCTGTGATTAATCACAGCTGAGGGAGTAAAGGAAAATGGCACTATTTACTCTTGCAGCTGTGCAGAGGTGAATGGGGGCACCAGGCTTCAGTTCTCACTGGCTCCCCCTGAAGCTGCTCAGGCACATATGGGGCCAGTCCTCTTTGGGTGGGGCATCTAGTGACTGCGGTCTCCAGAAAATAGCACACCCCTGCCATGTTTAGCCCACTTACCAGGTAGCACCGGCCCTGGGAACAGGTGGGGGATGTGGAAAAGCAATGGGCAAAACTGAAAGGGGATATTTTGAGGGCAACAAACAAAGAAATTACAGAAAGAGGAAGACAAGCATCAATATTTGGAAAAACTTAGAGAAGCTAGGAAAGTAGTCAGGATAGAAAAGATACACATGGAAGAAAAAATAGCTAATGCAGTAAAATGGGAGGACAATACATTTTTCAGATATGTTAGTGAGAGCAGAAACTGCAAAAGTGGTATTGTCCGACTCAAGAGTGAAGGGGAGGAATATGTAGAAACTGATGAGGATAGAGCAGAATTGCTTAACAAATATCTTTGCTCTGTGTTCACAGATGAAGGGCCAAGAGTAGGACCTCAGAAAGCATCCACAATAGTGAAGGGGGATCTTGAACGATTTTCAAAAGACTGTGTTCTTGAGGAACTAGCTACACTAAAAGTAGACAAAGCGATGGGGCCAAACGGAATAGATCCAAGAATATTGAACAAACTTGTGGAAGTTCTAGTGGCTCCACTGTCTGATCTTTTCAATACTTCTTTAGAGTTAGCAATGATCCCAGAGGACTGGAGAAAGGCACATGTGGTCCCTTTTACACAAAAGTGTAAGGATGAGATTGAGAACTACAGGTTAGTTAGTCTGACCTCTCTGGTAAGTAAATTAATAGAAATACTGCAAAAATAGAGGATAGTGAGGTTTCTGGAGTCCAATGGATTCCAGCATGGTTTTACTAGAGACAGGTGACTAGACAGTTGGACCAAGAGCGTGCCTTAGATGTGATGCACTTAGATTTCTGTGAAACCTTTAACACCATTCCACAGAGGCAATTTTTAAATAAATTGAGTACCCTATGAATGGACCCTAAAGTGACTGGTTTAGAAATCGGTTGAGTGGGAGGTGACAAATGGAGCTTATTCTGAGAAGGATGTTACCAGTGGTGTGTCACAGGGATCTGTCCTTGGTCCGATTCTTTTTAATATTTTTGTTAGTGATACTGCGGAAGGGCTGTCAGGTAAGATTTGCCTCTTTGCAGTTGATACCAAAATCTGCAATAGAATAAACACTCAGGAAGGAGTAGATAACATGAGGAGAGATCTAGCTAAGTTTGGAGAATGTTTGAGAATTTTGCAACTGAGATGTAATGCTAAAAAATGCAGGGTCATGCATTTGGACTGCCAACATCCAAAGGAGTGGTGAAGCATAGAGGGTGAAGTGCTTCTGTCCACTGAAGAAGAGCAGGGCCTGGGTGTGATTATTTCTGATGATCGTAAGATGGCTAAACAGGTAGAAAAGGCGACAGCGAAAGCCAGAAGCATGCTTGGATGCATAAGGAAAGGAATGGCCAGCAGAAAAAAAGGAGGTGATAGTGCCTCTGTATAAGTCTTTAGTGAAACCTCATTTGGAGTATTGTGTGTAATTCTGGAGATCATGCCTTCAAAAGGATATAAAACAGGATGGAGTCGGAGGAGAGGGTGGCTACCAAGATGATCAGTGGGCTTGTCATAAGGCATATGGGGACAGACTTAAAGATCTCAATATGTATACTTTGGAGGAAAGGCATGAGAGAGGAGACATGATAGAGATGTTTAAATACCTCCATGGCACAAAGGCACAGGAGGAGATCCTCTTTCATTTGAAAGTAAGCTCTGCAATAAGGGGGCATAGCTTGAAGGTGAAAGGGGATAGACGCAGGAGTAATATGCAGAAGTATTTCTTTATGGAAAGAGTGGTAGATGAATGGGATAGTCTCCCAGTGGAGGTAGTAGTGATGAGGACTGTATCTGAATTCAAGAAAGCATGAAACCAACACAGAAGATCTCTAAAGGAAAATAAAAAGGACTAGAGTAGTTGGTATGTAAGGGCAGATGGACAGACCATCTGTTTCTGTATGTACAGTACAACTACATCCACAGTTATTGTTTATTGTTTATTTCACACTTAATATACCGCCCCCCATAACATCGGAGCGGTTTACAAAATAAAAATTACTAATTATAGAAAGAGAAAAAGAAGTTACAATAAATGATAGAAAGAGAAGAAAGTAAGGACAGAACAACAGATAGACCATAAGATAGGAGACAGAGAAATGAAAAGTCAGGGGGGTAAAGCTAGGGAGAACAGATGAGTCTTAAGGAGAGAGCGGAATTTGGGATATGATTCTTCTGTGCGGAGGTTGGTAGGAAGGGAGTTCCAGAGAGAGGGTCCTAAATAGTAGAATGCTGATTTCCTGGTAGATTGCAGATGGGCTTTGGAAGGTGCTGGAAGGTGAAGGCGGTTAATATGAATGGACCGAAGACTGCGTGAGGGTGTATGGTAAGTCAGTAGATCCGAAAGGTAGGCAGGTGTAGAAAGATAAATGGCTCTATGGGTTAAGGTGAGGATCTTAAAAGATATCTGGAAGTCAATAGGCAACCAATGAAGGTGGTGCAGCAGAGGGGTGACATGGTCGCGGGGAGATGCGTGGAGGATCATGCGAGCAGCTGTATTTTGAATTAGTTGGAGACGGCGTTTTTGATATTGGGGGAGTCCGGCAAAAATAGTATTGCAGAAGTCTAATCTAGTTATGATTAAAGAGAGAAGAAGAGTGGTGAAGGCCTGAGTGGATAAGAAGGGGCGGATAGCACGAATTTGTCGGAGATGCAGAAAAGAGCACCGAGAGATGTGAGAAATATGGTCGTGAAAGCTAAGAGTGCTGTCAAGGAATACTCCAAGGTAGCGAAGCTTAGGGACTAAAGTAATGATGGAACCTGCGAGCGATGGGGCAAGAGAAGGAGTAGGAGAGGTGTGCGGGAACCAAATTGCAGCAGTCTTTTTAATATTGAGTACCAGGCAATTAGAAGAGAGCCAGAAAGACAGTCTTCTAAAGGTGAGATATCAGGGTGAGATGACGAAATGTGATGTAGCAGAAAAATATCATCAGCATAGAAGTAACTTGAGATCCCGGATTGCTGGATGAGTAAAGCCAGGGGGGCAAGAAAGCATTGATTGAAAAAGTCCCCTCCAAAGCTGCAGCATCTCATAGTAACATAGTATATGATGGCAGATAAAGACCAGTATGGTCCATCTAGTCTGCCCAGCAAGGTAGCGAGAGTATCTGCGCATGCCACGCCATGCAGGTCACCCCTATTTGTTCAGATATAAGAGATAGTTATGCTTATTTTGATTTTATCCTGTTGCTATAAAGGGATCCACTGTGTCTGTCCCATGCCGTTTTGAATTCTGTCACTGTGTTCGCCCCCACCACTTCCATCGGGAGGGCGTTCCAAGCATCCACCACCCTTTCAGTATTTCCTGACATTGCCTTTCAGTTTACCCCCTTGCAGCTTCATGTTATGGCCTCTAGTTTTACAGCTTCCCTGCCTTTGGAAGAGGTTTGTTTGTCCATTAATACTCTTTTAAATACTTAAAGTCTGAATCATATCTCCCCTGTCCCTCCTCTCCTCCAGTGTATATATTTAGGTCTTCAGGTCTCCTCATTCCACCTGTGCTGTAAATCTGCTCAATGATAACAGTAGGGAGAAAACATTTCATAGCGATAACAGTTTATATTTGGTAATATATGTTCACAAAACTACCTTCAAAATCAAAAATAAAATGTGTGTATACATAGCACATTGTATATAGTAAACATCTATGTTTATATGTAAGTTATATGTGTGTAGTAAAGTCTAATATTTGTAATATCTGGTGTTTGATGCACAATGCTTGTTAGAATGCTTTGCTGGTAGTTCCATGGCTAAAGTCAATGCAGACGTCATGGATGATGATTTTTCTATCCATCCTGTGATCTTGTAAACCAGGTGAAATATCCTTTCCAAAACAGAATTTCATAGTCTCGCTTGGGGCTGGACATGGGTATAAAACTAGTTATGATTTTAATGCAATCAATGCTTAAAAATGCATATTAGAAACTCAAACACAACTGCCAGAGGAAGTAGGACAAGCATTTGTGTTTGCTGTTGCTTGCATAACATAACATAACATTGAGAGTCCTAATGGTTTTGCACTGAAATTCAAAATAAGAAATTTGAATAAAAACAGTTATGCTTACAGAGCAAATAATACAACAGTAAATTATAATCAAAAGAACCAGAAAATGAAAATATAAACCAAAGATATAAAAAAAGATGTAAATGAACTAGATCATAGATTGTTCTGACCTAATATTCCATTTTCTTATGCAACTCTATAAAGTTAGCTGTTGCTTTTCCACATCTGGCCCTAAAGTTAAACCACCCATGTGATTGCCATCATCTGATTCTTTTCTAGCCTCACTCTCCAATCAATGCCTTCTGCCAACAGCTGTGCTGCTCCCTTAAGTCTTTCCTAGCTGCTCACTTCCTGGCACCTGTGGACTCGGAGGAAGGAAGATCCATTCCTTTGTTTCATCAGCTGTAATAGGCTGAAAATGAGCCCAATAATGTGGGCTCCTAAACTTTTCTCCAGCAGGTATCCTTCATTGCTTTCAATCCATGGCCAACATACTGGGATGAACATCACATATATCAAACCACTGTTCTGCCACCTTCTTCTTGGGTAAAAGGCCATTAAAAGGCAGGCTTGGGTTATTCAGCTGGTCTCTAGCATCCACAACCTTCCAAAAGAAGATGCCCTTAAAGAAGAATATGGCCTGGTGGGTATAGGAGTAGTAGACTGCATGCACATTTCTTATTGGGTGGTCTCCAGAGACAACTGCTGGAAAGACATCAACAATTCTCTTGGGATAACCACCCACTCTTTGGTGATTGTTTATGCTAAATGCAGTCACCTGTGGAGATACAGAAAATTGGGATTTTGTCATATGCGTCCTTGCTTCATAGTACCCTAACATTTTTGTGCATAAGTGGAAACTTTGCAAGTTGCAGAGAGCAGAAAGTGGCATGGCAATTACACAAAGATGTTTCAGATGAGGTTCTGAAACCACATAGACCCCCCTCTTGCTGCACCCCCCCCCCCCCGCACCTAGATTAAGGTATTTTATAATCAACATGTCTACTTGCAAACATCACCTGCACTCTACAAAGACTGTGGCTCAGCGATATCTACCAGCAAAGTATAAGTCATTACAACACGTGTACTTTTATGCTGGTTGCTGATTTATAAGAAGCTACTGATACACATATGTGACAAATATGACATAATAAAATAGTGTTAAAATTAGAGAACATTTTACCAGCAGCAGTAAATGAATGTACACATCATATGAGCACAGTTTTAGAGGAAAAATATAGTGGTTGGTATGACAATCGAGCTACATGTTAGAGAATAGTGTTGATCCAGCATTCCTGAGCCAGTTGCTGTATTTGGCAGTAATGTCAGAAATTTGGGGTGTACATGCAAAAAAGTTTTGTTTTGTTTTCTGTGTTGTTTATGGGATTTTTTTGTTTTTATTTGTTGTTTTGGGGGGTTTTTTGGTGGGGGGCAGATACAGTGTTGTCAGTAGTGCATACTATTAAGTACTATTCATGACATGGGATAAGCACAAAATTTGAGATTTTTTTTCCAGGTTAAAAGTGACATGGGAGAATGGTGTTTCCCATGAATGCATATCCCTATCAGAAATTCCAGCATCAGAGACAGAATACAGGATTACACATAGGCTGATATTAAAAGCAAGTTCTACATTTGCCAGTTACCGGTGAACATATAACTTACTTATTGGTGTATTTTAAAAAACAAACATATAGATAATATCAGGCCATTTTAATTACTAGGGAGGAGTGGCCTAGTGGTTGGGGCAAGTTACCTCAGGCCAGAAGGTTGGGGGTTCAAATCCCACTAGAGGACAGCAACCTTGGGCCAGAAGGGCTGGGCTTCTAGTACCACAGGTGCTCCCTGTGGCCTTGGGCAAGTCACTTAACTCTCCATTACCCATGTTCCTTGTAGGTATTAGTGTATGTGTCTCATATCACCTCACATTAAATGCATCCCCCAATTGTGATGTGACCACTTTGATTGAAGGATAAGGTGGTATACAAAACTGTCTAAATAAATAAATTACTAAACAGCCTGTTGCTATCTGTATAAAAAGAATCAAATTGAGGGTTGGTGGACAAACTATCCAGATAGTGGCTTTTCAGATGACAAAAAGATAACTTTTGGCCTGAACAAATATACTGAAACAACCTTCCTAGAGCAAAATTGAAACCATCTCTGCAACTGATGATTGTGACATAAAAGAACTCAAATAAGAAGGTGTATATGAATATCTAGGCATATAGGAAGGAGCAATAATCCACTATAGGGCAAAAAGATCAATAAAGAATACTACAGGAAATCAAAGTTGATACTGAAAAGTGCTTTAACATAGTGGAATAAGATACAACCTATCAATCAGCTTGCAAGTCCAGTACTCTCATACAGCTTTGGAATTTAGACAGGCTTCTCAAATATGTTGAAAAACTGGATGTATGAACACGAAGAATCCTCCATGCACAGTGCATACTGAGACTGCATTCCTAGAACCAATGGAGGAATGGACCTCAGTCAGGCCTATGAAGAGCATCGACACTCCCATCTACACAAAGTTGTTGAAGTATGAAAGTAAAGTCCAGAATCCAATTCCATCATTAAATGTGGGCAAGCATTCTGACGAACAGAAGAAATGAATGAGAATCCACCAACACTCAAAGGAAAGGGGGCAAAAGAATTTGCAAAAATCCCGCCGTCGCCGCAGGGCCAGGTCCCGAGGCCGGCTTTGTAACCGGGTCCCCGGGGCCCGACTACCCTGCATGTGGGGACGGGTTTCCTTGGTGGGGGGGGGGGCTGACAGGGGGAGCAAGAGCGGGCCGCGTCGCAGGCATCGCGCAGCCAGATTGGCTGGGATTGCGGGGGAGGCGGGGCGGCAGGCTGCGAGAGGGGTGCAGGTCCTCATACTCACCCTCTGTCGTCCTGCTCGCCTCCGGAGAAAGGTGCGTGTGTTGCCTGGGGGGGTTTCTCGGCCTACATCAGGGTTCGTGGGGAGCACGTGGGGCTCTCGCCAGCAAGTTAGGCGCACGGTTCCCTCTTTCGTCCTGCTGGTGCCTGCGGGCCGTTGGTGGTGACGTGCGGTTGGCGTCGGGTGTGCGTGCTCCGCGGGCCAGCTGCAGTGCGGCGGCCTGCTTTTTTGGGCTGCTGGGGTGCGTTCTCCTTCCTCCGGGTGTGTGGGTCGGCAGTAATTTTGGCACGGCGTTACTTGCTGGGACCGGGGTTTTACTTAGCACAACGGGGATTGCAGGGGAATTTTGCCGGGTGTCCTGCTGAGGGCCTGAACGGTACCCACTAGTCCGTGGGCGGCCTGGCTGGGGGTTGGTTGGGGGATTGTGCCTGGGGTATTGAGGCTGGTGGGCTGCTTCTTCGCCTGGGCAGCATGGGCAGGGGCGCTACTCTGCGCAGGACTGGTGGCCGCGCTGGTGGTAAACAGAAAGGGGCACGGGCAGCTCAGGGTCGCGGCTCGGTGTCCAATGGGGGGAGGGCTTCCGGTGTGGGGGCTCGGTTAGGGGGGGAGCTGGGTGTGGCGTGCGGAGAGCATGGCAGGGGGAGGGTAAAGCGGGGGAGGGGCCAGGGGGCTTTGCGGGAGGGTGCGCAGGCCAGGGTGCCCGGGGGGGCGGTGGGGGACTCCGGGGTGGGAGGCCCAGGGCAGTTGTCTCCCGGGGCGAGGGGCGGAGCGGGGCTTGACGCCGGAGGGGGTGTGGGTGCCGCGGGTGAGGCGGCGGGGGGTGTACCTGGGGCAGTGGTGCAGGTTGTGGGCACGGCCGGACCGGGGGTTCCCTCTGGGTCTCCCAGTGGGACTTCTCCGGGGCAGTTGATGCATCCGGGGGGCTTCGGATCATGGGGCCCGTGGGCATTTGGTATGGGGCCTTGGAGGGGTCCTTGGGGTGACTGGTTTGCTGCGGGGCATGGGGGGTCCGGCGGCTCCGGGGCTTGTGGCCTAGCGACATGGGACGCGGGTGGTCTTGGCTCCTCCTCTTGGGGCTGGGGTGGTGGGCCGGCCCCTACACTGGGCGCGTCTGGGCATGTTGCTGCTGGTTTTTCTTCTCCTCTTCCCCTGCAGATACACCCGACGTCACAGGCTCGGGCGACTATGGAGAGCACGGTGCCGGGTTCGGGACAGGCCGGCGCTGCGGAGGTGCGGACCGACGTGGCAGCAGCGCCCCGGCCTGGGGATGCTCCTGTGGCTTCCTTCTCTGCAGCTGGTGAGTATGACAGGGGGGATGGGGTGGCGCCAGTCCTTGAGGCGGAGGGTGGCGCGGCTAAGAAGGCGAGATCGAAGCGCAAGCGGGGGAGTCGTCGTCGTCGCGCTTCCTCGTCCTCCTCGTCGTCGTCGTCCTCGTCGGTTTCTTCAAGCGATTCAGGGGCGGCGGGGTCGGGAAGGGCGACGGGGGGGACCCGCGGTGGTGCGCTGTTCTGAACTCTGGGAGGGCGTGCCGCGGAAGCTGCGTCATCGGATTAAGCGGCGCAAGTACATCGATATTTTCCGTTTATTGGATGGCAGAAAGCGTTCTGGTGAAAGCCGTAAGAAGCGCAAGGAAGACGAGAAGTCTGGCAGGGTGCGGCGGGCGTCTCATAACACCTTGAACTGGACTCGCGCCTTTCTGCGTTTGGCTAGTGTCTGGGGTCACTATTTCCCGGATCAAGCTGGGGCCCTGTTGGCGTATGCAGATGCAATTTTAGCGGCGTCCCAGGCTCACGAGGGGTGGGCTTGGTTAAATTACGATGAAGAGTTTTGGGACATGATGGAGGAGAACGGGCAGTTATCGTGGGGGACGAAGGACATCAACCTTTGGTTGACGCAGATGTCCGCTCGCCCGCGGGGCGGGGGTGTCGGGGGGGGAGTGGCAGGTTGGGGTCGTCTCCTTCGGCGGGGGGGGGCGCGGTCCTTTCACGCCTCTGCTCCTGCGCAGGCTCTGCAAAAAGGGGGTGCCGGGGGGGGAGTCTGTTGGCGTTTCAACAAGGCGTCGTGCCCGTTCCCTGACTGTAAATTTCGGCACGTCTGCTCCTTGTGCGGGAGCGGGCACTCGGCCCTTAAGTGCAGTCGCAAAAGCATGGCGGGTGCCCCCGCCGGGGGTAAGTGAAGGGGTTTGCGGTACTATGGCCCCCACGCCGGTCAGGGTGTCAGTTATGCAACCTTGGCTGGTCAGTTACGGGCGAGGGCGACGGGGTGGGGTGGGGCGGCTGCTTTTGCATGGTTTTTCGGAGGGTTTCCGTATCCCGTGCCAGGGCTGCCCGGCAGGGGGGGTTCGCGTAATGCCAGTTCAGTCAAGGCCCATGTCGAGGTGGTGAGGCGGGAGATCGCTGAGGAGTGCGCGTTGGGCAGGGTCGCGGGGCCTTTTTGCAACCCTCCATTTTCGCCGTTCACAATTTCACCTTTGGGGGTGGTTCCCAAGAAGGAGCCGGGTAAGTTCCAGCTGATTCACAACCTCTCCTGCCCCCCGGGCGATTCGGTGAACGATTGCATCCCTCGCGAACGGTGTACCGTGCGTTACGCTTCCTTTGACGCAGCCGTGCTTCTGGTCTGGCGGTTTGGGGTTGGGGCGATGTTGGCGAAAGTTGACATTGAATCTGCTTTCCGGCTGTTACCGGTTCACCCTTCTGCTTTCCCGTTGCTGGGTTTCCGCTTCGAGTCGGCGTTTTACTTCGACAAGTGCATGCCTATGGGCTGTGCCATTTCCTACGCATATTTCGAAGCCTTCAGTACCTTCCTGCATTGGGTGCTGGAACGGAAGACGGGCCTCAGCGGTATAGTCCATTATTTGGACGATTTTCTGTTCGTGGGCTCGGGGGGTGACCGCGCTTGCGTTACCTTGCTCGAGGCTTTCCAGTGCATGGCGGGGGAGTTCGGCATTCCCATAGCGGCCGACAAAACCGTAGGGCCGGTCACCTGCCTCACTTTCCTGGGGATCGAGATTGATACCGTCGCCATGGTCGTTCGCTTGCCGGCTCAGAAGGTTGAGAGGTTGAAGGAGCTGGTGGCGTCCGTTGGGTCCGCGACCAGGACGACCTTGCGAGTCATGCAGTCCTTGGTGGGGCACCTTAATTTCGCTTGCAGGGTTATGCTCATTGGCCGTCCTTTCTCGCGGCGCTTATCGTTGGCCATGGCTGGGGTGCGGCTCCCGCAGCACCGGATTCGCGTGTCGGCCGGCATGCAGGAGGATCTACGGGTGTGGGACTCGTTTTTGGCCACCTTCAATGGGTGCTCGGTGTTGCAATTGCCGGAGATCTCGAACCGCGATTTACATTTATTCACCGATGCGGCTGGTAGTTCCGGCTTCGGTGTGTACTGCCAAGGGGCTTGGTGCGTGGAGCCTTAGCCGGCGGCTTGGGTACAGTCGGGCTTGGTACGCAATGTCGCTTTTCTGGAGCTGTTTCCTATTGTGGTGGCTCTGTGGGTCTGGCCTGATCGCCTGCGGAATCGGCGGGTAGTTTTCTGGTGCGATAATGCGGCGGTTGTCGAGGTGATCAATCGGCATGCGCCTCGCTGTCCCCGGGTCGCCTCTTTGATGAGACTTTTTGTGCTGGCTTGTTTGCGGCTGAATGTGGCTGCCAGAGCGCGGCACGTGCCGAGCTCACAGAACTCCATTGCTGACGCTCTGTCCCGTTTCCAGTGGGAGCAGTTCCGGCGCCTGGCGCCAGAGGCGGAGGAGTTGGCGTCGCTGGTTCTGGAGCATCTTTGGAGCGTTGGGACCCTGACATAATGGCATTGCTGGCGGCATCGGTGGCGCGAGGTACCTGGGCGGGGTATCGGCGCGGTTATGCCCAGGTGAGTGTGTTTTTGGGCGACAGGGGCTGGTTTGGCGGGCGAGTGCCGGACGGGCTTGTAGGACAGTTTGTGTTGTGGGCGAAGGGTGCTGGCTGGGCGCGGTCCGCGGTCGTAGCTGCGTTAGCGGGATTTTCCTTCTTTTGCAAGGCGGCCGGTTGGGGGAACCCCCGGGTGTCCTTCCTGGTCAAGCATTTGCTGGCGGGTTGGGCTCGCGTGCAGCCCCGGCCGCGGGATTGGCGGCTGCCTGTTTCCCTTGACTTACTGTTACGGATTTGCGAGGCGTTACCACGCATCGCGTCCTCAGATTTTGAGTATAGTCTTTTCCGTGCATTGTTCGTGACCGCGTTTTTTGGGGCGTTTCGGGTTAGTGAGCTCGTCCCGCGGTTGGCGCGGCAGGGCGCTTTTGGCGGGCTCGACTTAGAGCATGTGACAGTGGAGGCATCTGCAGTGCATATCTACGTCTCGCGTTCTAAGACTGATCAGGCTGGGAAAGGGGGTTGGGTTATCC
Source organism: Ichthyophis bannanicus (assembly GCA_033557465.1). Classification (NCBI taxonomy): domain Eukaryota; kingdom Metazoa; phylum Chordata; class Amphibia; order Gymnophiona; family Ichthyophiidae; genus Ichthyophis; species Ichthyophis bannanicus. Next base: position 760,763,761 of record CM066035.1, read on the forward strand.
TCACCGCGATTTCCCCGGTCCCGTCGTGCCCGGTGCATGCTCTGCGGCATTATGTGCGGCTTCGGCCGGGGGCCAGGGGCAAATTTTTTCTGCATGCGGATGGCAGGCCAACAACCCAGTTTCAGTTCACGGCGGCGCTGAGGAAGGTTCTGCGGTCTCTAGGCCATGACGAGCGCAGCTACGCGTCTCATTCCTTCCGGATCGGGGCGGCCACGAGTGCGGCTGCGGCGGGTCTCCAACCCCGGGTTATCCAGCGAATTGGTCGTTGGCGTTCGAGTGCTTACGAGGGCTATATTCGCCCATAGGAGTACCCTCCTGGCGGCGGAGAAGGTGCGCGCCATGGTGGAGGGCTGAGGGGTTGGGTGGGGGGGGGGTGCCTAATGTTTTCTTTACTGTTGCAGAGTTGGCTGCTGGTGGCAGGGCGGCTTCTCCCTTTTTCAGATGGTGTGCACCGGGAAGAATGGTGGATCGTTGGACACTCCTTCGTCTATTGGGCGGTACGGCCGTTGGGCATCCACCTCGGTCTGGAATCTGCTGGAGTACAGCTGCACTGGATGGGGCACCGCGGCATGCGATGGTGGCAGCTACTGGCCTGTATACAGGCGAAGATGGTTCAGCGGCAGCGCCCGGTTGGATTGTTGCTACACCTGGGTGGCAATGACTTGGCCAACTGGTCGTGTCGGCAGATCATCAGAGCTGTGCAACGGGACATTGAACTGGTGCGGGAGCTCCTCCCGGGCATGGCCATTATATGGTCAGACATTATCCCTCGTCCTGCGTGATGGTCCCAGCGGCGCTGGTCCCGAGGCCTCACCAAGATTAATAGGCAGATCGGGCGTTGGGTCCAGCAGTCTGGGGGGCATCAGGTGTTGCATCCGTGGGCGGATGTTCGGTGTGCCGGACTATACCGGCTAGATGGGGTGCACCTTGCCCCGGTTGGGCAGGACCTGCTATTGAACGATTGGCAGGAGGCGTTAGAGGGTTGGTGCTGGTCGCAGCTTTCTTTGGTGGGGGCGGCACAAGGTTAGTATTTCCCTTGTGCCGGTGGCGGGGTGAGGAGCGGGCGCTCGTCGACCCGGCGGGGCATTTGAGGCTGTTGCCGCCTGGAGTGGGAGCGGTTCAGCTCCCGGGGTGGGAGAGATGTCCCGGCTGGGGGTCTCTGCCCGGTGAAGACAACGGGAGCCTGCCTCTGCTAATAACATGGCGAGGTGGGCGGCAGGGAAATGGGGGGGGGTGGATGATGCTCCACTTTGCTAGAAATGGCTGGTGGGGTATCATCCGTAAATGGGGGGGCGGGGGGGGTATGTTTGCAATGTTGGGCAATATTGAGTTGGCTCATGTTGGGCCGGAATTTCACTGTTCTTAATAAAGCTGCGACCAAGCATCTGTTTACCATAATCTGGTGTGGACTCGTTTATTGGGGTTGTTAAGTGCGGGGTTGGGCTTCCGGGTACCTCGGTTAATCCCGCCGTCGCCGCAGGGCCGGGTCCCGAGGCCGGCTTTGTAACCGGGTCCCCGGGGCCCGACTACCCTGCACGTGGGGACGGGTTTCCTTGGTGGGGGGGGGCTGACAGGGGGAGCAAGAGCGGGCCGCATCGCAGGCATCGCGCAGCCGGATTGGCTGGGATTGCGGGGGAGGCGGGGCGGCAGGCTGCGAGAGGGGTGCAGGTCCTCGTACTCACCCTCTCTCGTCCTGCTCGCCTCCGGAGAAAGGTGCCCTCCCTCCCTCCCTCGTTTCCCATAATGGGGGTGGTTGTCGCAGCTGGGGGGGGGTATACTTCTTGGTTAGCTGATTGGGGCGGGGTGATGAGCGGGCGCTCGTCGACCCGGCGGGGCATTTGAGGCTGTTGCCGCCTGGAGTGGGAGCGGTTCAGCTCCCGGGGTGGGAGAGACGTCCCGGCTGGGGGTCTCTGCCCGGTGAAGGCAACGGGAGCCTGCCTCTGCTAATAACATGGCGAGGCAGGCGGCAGGGAAATGGGGGGTGGATGATGCTCCACTTTGCTAGAAATGGCTGGTGGGGTATCATCCGGAAATGGGGGGGGCAGGGGGGGGTATGTTTGCAATGTTGGGCAATATTGAGTTGGCTCATGTTGGGCCGGAATTTCACTTAATAAAGCTGCGACCAAGCATCTGTTTACCATAATCTGGTGTGGACTGGTTTATTGGGGTTGTTAAGTGTGGGGTTGGGCTTCCGGGTACCTCGGTTACAAGAGAAATAACTCTCAAGAATTAGATCAGCAAACAAGAAAAAACAAGTGGAAATGCAAAAATACAGCGAGAAATGCAAAATGCTACTCTAGGAACCATACATAGATCAAAACTGGACACATGCATGGTTAACTGAAATTTAAGAATGAGAGATTGATAGTTGCAGCCAAGGACAGTGGACTATGGATGGTTCACAGCAAGCATAGAAAAAAAGTGGTAAAACAGAAACATGCAGATTCTGTAAGAAGGAGCTGGAAACGATTACTCATCTCATAGCTGGCTGCCAAGTTCTTATAGGAGAAAGTTTCTATTCAGAAAACACAAGGTGGCATGTCCCATTCATTGAAAACTTTGTAAACATTACTACATCACTGTACCTGAAAAACACTGGGATCATGTCCCTATGAGAACTGTGGAGAATGAAGAGGCTGTGATTGCCTGGTATTAGTTTAACACGTGACTACTGTATATTTCTGTGCCATTGGTGAAAGGTTTCAGTGGAACCTGATGAAGTAGACTGATTTTGAAACATTTATCTGTTCAATATCTAAATTCCTAGAACAGTTTATACAAGAGCTTCCATCCAGTAAACTGTCCTTTGAATTTAGATAAATGTTTCAAAATCAGTCTATTTCATCTGGTTCCACCAATGGCGCACAAAATAAAGTCACTCCTATAGAAAACCGATTATTTTTTTTCCAGTTCTTTTTTTTCTTTGTTTTCTTAATCTTTCATAGAACATTACTGTACAAGTTATTTACTTGATTAGTATTGTATTAATGCAAAAATTTAAAAAAGTGACGCCTAAAACTAATACCAGGCACATAGACTAATGCCATGGACCTACCATACCTAGGAGATCACATCCATCGAAAGCAGTTTCAACCTCAGAGTCAAAATTCCTCATTTTGCTAGGTTTCTCATCACAAATTCAGGGTAAGCCTATGTAAAACAAACTTAGACTTATTGCAGCATTATAGCCTTGCACAAGCAGTGCACATTTTGCTTTTATGTACCCCTGTCAGGTATAGGCACTTTTAAAAAATCAGTTACATTCTTCTGGGAAAAAGTCACAATAATTGTGTTTCTGAGGAACAGAGGTGCTGCATCATGTACAAAGGACAAAGAGCCTTCCCTGCATTGAAATTAATGTGGGCTGGCTACTATTTTGCTAATGCATCCAAAGGTGTAAATTTGGTGTCTCAGTTTGAAGAAACTAGGAGAAGATTCAATATGTTAAAGCTGGAAGAAAGGGAATAAGCAAAAAATGTATGTTACATGAGCCCATAGGATAGTAGGACACACAGTATGGGAAGTCATTTTAAAAGGAGCTACATAAAGTTATGTACATGTAAATCATCTATTTTCAATGAATTGCGCCTGTTGATAGGCCCTTAAGCGTGTGCTTTGGTCGGTCGCTATTTTGTAAGTACGCACATCAGCTTGATGGTGCATTTTTTTGGTGTGGTCGTTCACAGGTTTGGAGAGTGGGCAGAGTGCAGATCGACATGTGTCAGTTGTAAAATCTGTAAATGGGCATTTATCCCAACCCTAGGGTTGATATGGGTGTTCATATTTGCTTCTAGTCTGTAAAGAAAATTAAGCATCTGATTTTCTTTATAAAATAGGCTTAAGAAGGGCATGTTCTGCATGCCTAAAACTAGGTACCCAGCTATAAAATTACCCTATTAGTACAATATTGCCATTAAATAATATGTTTTCAATTTTTCAGAGCTCTTTGTATTTCATACATTTATTTAAGATTCGTATATGTTTAGTTAGATATTCTTCTTTTAACAGCACTCCTAAAGTAAACACACAGGGCCCGATATTCGAAAGGCATTTACATGGTTTACAGCACTGTAAACCATGCAAATGCCTTAGACGGTAATATTCAAAGGCAACTACACAGTTGGTGGCATTGAATATTCTCGTCTGTGTCCCCTATGCGCCCCGATGCTAGCCAGTTAGCATGGGGGCATGTTGGGGGCATAATTGTCAGCACATTCCTGTTTTATAATTACCACCATAGTGTATGTGTGCACATTGCAAAACCCACACTCCTCTCTGCTCCATATGCAAGACCTTTATGCATTTATAAGGGTATATATAGGTTTGTTCCCAGTTTTTGTATGTGTATGTTGCAGATAATTGTGCTACTCTTTAGGATCCTACCAGTACTTTGTGACTTGTATTGGCCACTGTTGGAAATAGGATTGTGGGCCTGATGGGCTTTTGATCTGACCCAGCATAGGCAGTGGAAAGGGGGTGGGCACAGGGCTATGGCCCCAACAATATTTTGCACAACACAACATCAGCAATAGAGAGCTTGGGGGCAAAGCTGGAGATTGGAGGTGCCAACCCCCCCCCCCCCCCCAAAAAAAAAAAAGGTGTTCCACTGCCCTTGTGATCCTGTATGGCAATTCTTATGTGATCACTTGGGACATTCCCATTCCAGTTGATGAAAGGCTTGATGCAAGGAAAACAGACATAGTAGTAAAGGAGAAAATCCTAAGAACGGTATTGATAATAGAGGTGTCAGTGCTGCGTGATTATTTTATGAATTGTTGGGAGAGGTAGAAGATCCTCAAGTAACAAGAAATGCAGTCAGAGACTAGAAAATGTGGCAGAAAAATACAGAAACATTTCCCAATATATTGGATGCCACAAGCCTGATCAAAAGCAGCTTCCAAGCACACCAAGATAGGATGCAATATGTATAGGCAACCTATGAACTCCAGAAGAAGTTCTGTTTGGCAAGTACTACAGCAAGCACTAGCAGTAAATTTGAGAGATTGAGATTATACTCCATATGTCTTGGCTTGGGAATAAATGAGGTCCATTACTATCATGCTATGCACAAAGATTCCATTTGGAGACTTTGGCCTGGAGAGATACAGACACATACACAAACACATATAGAAAGATATATACGCATAGATGCAGATACAGACACAGATGCAAAAACAGATACACATGCATGCGCATACATACCCTTACACAGATATACAAACACACGCACAGAGGTTGGAAGTTATTCCATGAGCCATGGACTAGCACATGAAGCCCTTCTAGACATGCTACTTGCTGCAAAATGGTGACATGGCAAACCATTTTGAAATCAATCTTTGCTGATTTCAACTTACATAAGCACAGAATGAACGGCCAGTGAGTTTTGGAAATGCTCACAATGCAGCATTATGCAAGATCTCTTCCCCCAACAATGACATAGCAACAGCACTAATAGCTGTGATGCTGTTTTTTGGTACCAGAATAAAAAAAAAAAGCTTGCAAATCTTCTGGGCTAATGGGTTGAGTTTTGGACTGTGATGCAGCAGAAATCTTGTTTCATGAGTTCACAGCTCAGCCTTGAGTTTTTATGTGGTTCTTTTGTCAAGACCCATCTGAAAATGAAGTATTTGTCTTACTCTAGGTCTCCCAGTGAATAAACTACACTTTCCTTAGACTTTCCAAAGTCTATTTTAAATCAGGCAGATTTCATCCTGGTTCATATTAAACAAAATCCATAGATCTCCCTAGGTCTGCTGTGAAAATCCATTGGATTTTTCTTCACAGATATTTGGGCAATCAGACACCCAGAAATCCAATGCAGAGTTTTTGCTACATTTTGCTTAGATCTATGGTCAATTTCCATTGATCTGATGCAGGTTTACCAAACCCAAACCATGTATATGCCCAAGCGTTTTATGCAGATCACATGGAATTGGTTCATAAACCTTTTTTACAGATATCCACGCTTTCCTGCAACAGACCATAAAAAGATGTGCAGGGTCTCACCATGTGATCTTTGAAGAAATAAATATGTTGGTCTCGCCTGTCAAAGAAGACTGTATCAATGGGACCAGAGATGCCATGAAATGATTGTGAAATCTGCTTGGGATAGCTGCAGCCCTGTGAATCATCCAAAAGCACCCGGCCAGTCTCACTGTCATATCTCCAATATTGGGTTCCTAAAGAAAAGGAAAATGTTCCTTAAAGCATGAGGCCATATAGCACAACACTACATAATTCAATGCATAGTGACTGGTTTCTGTGTGGGTGATATGACACTGTACTTATGACAATACATTGGCCATTTTATTGCTACTGTCTTATCTGGAACTGCTTTCAAAGTGGACATGCTGTAGAAATTGGATGATCCTAGAAAAAGCATCTCAACACCTGATTTAGACGTACACAATGTAGGCAAATGCCTACAGTGCCAAATTTTCATAAGCTGCTGCCGCCATAGCATCCAGACTTCTATAGAACAGTTGTGGCCTCACAGTAGTAGTAGTAACTCCAGCAAGAAACATCAGTGTAGGACTTACAAGTCCTTGCATGCAGACTGGCCTGCAGTAGCCTTGTCCCTCGGATGGCTTTCTTTGGTAACATGAAATCCATGTGGAAGGAGGAGGCAGGACCTGTCAGCATATGAGGATTTACAAGCCCTAAACTGAATTTTCTTATCATCCTGCTAGACCAGTCCAGATGGGTGGGTTATGTTTCCCAGCCAGCAGTTAGAGAGAGACTAGAATAGCTTTCAATGATGTCATCACTAGTATATACCTGGGTCCAGGACTGAAAGAAGCCAGTATTGTCTGTCTCCATCAAGAGGCAAAGTGTATAGACTGGTGCAGCAATGCTGATAGGCCTGTCTCCCCTGGCCTGGATTAAGGTCTTATGGTCTGTGGCATTGAGACCTTTGGCCCAACATTCGCCCAGAGCTTAGGTATGCCCATTGTCTCCTCGAGCCAACAGTTGCTCTGTGCCAGCACTATTACCCACAGGATTTTAGCATTGGTGAGCCAGAGAGCGAGAAGGAGGCCCCCCCATAGGACCCCTGAAGTAGGTCGGTAAGTCTGTGTCCCTCTCACTGGCCTATATTTGCATGTTCTTTTTTCTAGTTTTTGCTAGTGTTTTTAATTCAGTACTATTACTTAAATTGGTTCTCTTTTGTGCTGCTTGAATAAAACAGCTTCAAACTTTCTAAACCAAAAATATCCTTGAGGCAGCAAGGTTTACCAGGCCTACGTAGGTGGCTGAGAAGGCCCTTCTCGAGTTTCTTTGGCTAGTCTGTCAAGTGAAAGGGTTCTCTTACTGATCACGGGTTTCTTTTACACCATGGTTTTCTTTTTTTTCTCTGCCATTTTCCTTTGTGTTTTGTTTTGTTTTCTTTTAACCTTGTTTGAGCTCTGCTGCCATTCCCAGTGCACGGAGGTGTGCTGGTTGCAGTTCCCATCAAGGGAGTTCCATGGCTAGCTCCTTTTGCCCCAAGTGTGATGGTGAACCCTCAGGGCACTTTTTTGATCATGTCAAGTCCTCCTATGGGAGGCATGGGGCCCAATGCTGCATTTCCCGTGATTTTCCCACCAGCAGGAATGGCTGCCATCTTTGATGCCTGCATGGTCCCGGCTGAAGGGGAGCATGGTGAGGCAGCTGCAGTGTCAAGCCAGCAGGCTCCTGAAGGTTCTTTGAGGCCCCAAGACCTATTTTCAGATGATTTTGAACAGTAGTCCCTGAAACAGCTTACTGGCTGTTTTCAGTCTTTGGTAGCTACCTGGTACACTCCCTCACAAGGGTCTGAGGCTCTGACCTCCCCCAAGAGAACTTGAGACCCTCCAAGGTCTCCCCATCTGGCAGTAAGGGGATTAAGCAACTCCATTCTCCTTTTACACCTATCCGTTCCTCCTGGAAACCAGCCTTATTCCCTATGGTGGAGGATTGGGGAAAAGATGAGGATGTCTTGTGTCCAATGGGTGAGTCAGAGGTGGAAGGGGAGCTTTCCCTTGTGGAGGGAGAAGATCTGTCAGTGATTCACCTTTTTCACAGGAAGGATCTGGCTATCCTTATTCAGGATGCCATGGTGGCCTTGCTCATTGTAGACCTCCCTCCAGTACAAGTTTCTTAAGCAGACCCTATTCTGGAGGAGTGTCATCAGCCCTCCAGCTTTTTTTTCTTCTTCTTGAGCCCTTACGAAAGCTCATGTCCTCTCAGCGGGAGGCACCGGAGCTGTGGCTGAGGGGCAATAAGGTCTTGGCTCAGTTGTATTTGTCTGCTCCAAGGGGAAATGGAACAGCTTTTTGGGGTCCTGAAGGTGGCTGCCCTGGTCATGGTGGTGACAAAGTATATGATCTTTTCAGTGGAAAGTGGCACTATGCTGAAGGAGAGTCACGATAGATTGGAAACCGTCCTCAACAATGCCTTTACAGGCTTTAGGCAGTACTTTGTGCAGGCGTGTTGGCAAATGTGCTCTTGCACTGGATTCAGCAATTATCGGACAGCTCAGAGATCATTAGATTGGAATCTGGAGCGTCATTTGTGGCAGATGTCCTGTATGAGTTGATTAGGATCTCCCCTAGGTCCTTGGCATTCGCTGTGGTAGTCGGGGTTGGCTGGCTCCAGAATTGGTTTGCTGATACAACCTCCAAGTGGCTACAGCTGAGTAATCTCCCATCTAAAGGCAAGTTACTCTTTGGAGAAGACCTAGAAAAGCCGATGAAGGACTTGGTGAGAAGTTCCTCCACAGAGGCTCCCAGAAAATAGGCCCAGAGGTTCCTGTCACTGCCTATTCTTCTTATGGGTCTAAACTCAAGAAGAGTCTGTCCTTTGGTAAATCCCAGCACCTTCAAGATTTAGCAGGAACCTCCAGGGGGACTGGTAAACCCTCTCAATGAGATCCAGCGGGTCCCTTCCAAGAGACAGGCAGTCAGAGGACAGTTCCAGCTGTTTTGCTTGGAATGGACCCATATTGCATCAGCCCAAAGGATCCTCAAAAAGGGGAACATGCTGGAGTTTGCAGATGGGAGGCCTTTGTGGAGTCTCCTTGCAGCTCCCTGACTAAGTGAATCCTCATGCAGTTACAGGCTATCATACCTGTGCCCTCTGCAGAGCTAGGTCAGGGGTAGCATTCCATTTAGTTTGTGGTACTGAAGAGAGATTGGTCCTTCGATCCCTTCTGGATTTGAAAAGAGTTACTGCCATGTAGGGCCAGCCCAAGGGTTTCTGCTGCCCCAGGCAGGACCCGGCCATGCCGCCCCCGGCACTGCTGCCAAGCTGAGCCACCACCCCCACCACCAATTCAGTGACTTGTTTCTGGCTAAGTCCAACCGCTCCTTCAGTGTTGTTCTGGTGCTTCCTCCTCTACTGCCATCCTCTTTCATTTGGTATAACCTAAGGGTCTGTTCTAGGCCCTCTCCTTTTCTCTCTCTACACCCAGTCCCTTGGTGCCCTGATCTCTTCCCATGGCTTTCAGTATTAATTTTTATGCTGATGACTCTCAAATCTATCTATCTTCTCCTGTCATTTCTCTTGCACTTCAAGCTCGTATCTCTGCTTGTTTATCTGACATCGCTGCCTGGATGTCTCACCGCTGTCTGAAATTGAATTTGGCTAAAACCGAATTTCTTATCTTTCCCCCTAAACCCTCTTCCCACCTTCCTCCATTCTGCATCACTGTTGACAATACTCTTCTTCTTCCTGGCTCCTCAGCCCATAACCTTAGGATCATCTTCGACTCCTCTCTCTCCTTCTCCTCTCATATTTAACAGATTGCTAAAAGCTGCCATTTCTTTCTCTATAACATTAGCAAAATTTGCCCCTTCCTTTCTGAACACACAACTAAAACTCTTGTCTACTCTTTAGTTACCTCCCATCTTGACTACTGCAGCCTCCTCCTTACTGGACTCCCTCAGAATCACCTTTCTCCTCTTCAGTCTATTCAGAACTCAGCTGCGTGGTAATCTTCCACCAGCCACGATACACTCGTATAACTCCTCTCCTGAAATCACTTCACTGGCTTCCCTTCCATTTCAAACTTCTTACCTATAAATGCATTCACTCTACTGCCCCTCATTACCTTTCCTCTTTTCTCTCTCTGTACTCCCCTCCTCATGAACTTCGCTCCTCCTCTGGTTTCCTTCTCTCTATGCCCTTTTCCTCTAATGCCAACTCCAGATTTTGTTTCTTTCACCTTGCTGCTCCTTATGCCTGGAACAAGCTTCCTCTATCTTTACGTCAAGTTTCTTCTCTCTCCCTCTTCAAATCTATGCTAAAGGCCTACCTCTTCGAAGCTGCTTTTGGATCTTAATCTCTTGTTTCCCTTGTTTCTCCTGTCCCTATTGAACCCTTACTTTCCTTGTATTGTATTGTTTGTATTGTCTGTCTTAACTAGATTATAAGCTCTTTAAGCAGGGACTGACTTTTTATATGTTTGTGCAGCGCTGTGTACACCTTGTAACACTTTATAAATGATAAAGAGTAGTAGTAGTGGCAGGGGGTGCTTTGGCACACATGGCCTGCTGCTGCTGCCCCCCCCCCCTCCCCTCTGACAGAAACTTGCATCGGAGGAAGGTCAGAAGCAGCAAGCTATGCTTTTCATGCCATGGGCACCAAAGTAGAGACACAAAGTTGCTATGCTGCCCAGGAGGATCTGCCACCCTAGGCAGCTGCCTAAACCACCTAGTGGATGAACCGGACCTGCTGCCAAGCTCAGAGTGACCCATTTCTGCATGGAGATCTTCAGGTTGGTTGTTGCAGTCATCTGGCAAGGAGAGTTTCTGTCCTCCTTGGACCTTTCCAAGGTGTGCTTCCATATTCCTGTCCAAAATGAAAATCAGCATTTTCTCTGCTTCTGTATCGTGGGCAGCCATTTCCAGTTCCAGGCACTCCCCTTTGGCCTTGCCTTGGCTCCATCCACTTTCTTGAAAGTCATGGCTATCAAGGCAGCCGTCCTGTGATAGCAGGGTATCCGAGTTCACATATACCAGAATGACTGCCTGATTTGGTCCGACTCCTGGGAGAAATCCATGGCTGACATGTCCCAGATGATCCAGTGACTGGAAAAGCTGGGCTGGATAATCAATTACCTGAAGTGCAGCTTAACTCCCTCTTAGGATTGGGAGCATCTGGGTGCCTGCTTTGACACTCGCGTGGGCAGAGTGTTTCTCACCCCAGAGAGATTGGTAAAGCTGCTGATGCAGCTTGGGGGGGGGGGGGTTCTCTCAGGCAGCACCAAGAGCATTAGACTACCTGCAACTCCTAGGATGAATGGCTCTGACCTTAGAGTTGTGCCTTGGGCCAAAGCATATATGCGCCTCCTATAAAGGTATCTTCTGACTCACTGGCCTCCCTGCTCCCAGTTGTTCTATCAGCGCCTTCCTCTTCCCCAGAGGATCAAGGGAGAGTTTGCCTGATGGCTGCAGACTCACCCTCTGTTGGATGGAATGTTTTTGGATGTGGTGGATTGGATGATAGTCACCATAAAAGCCAGCCATTTGGGCTGGGGATCTCATTATCTCGGTCACTTTGCATAGGGGCACACTGGTCTCCCCCAGAAAGTCTCCTGGTCAATCAACAGACTAAAGGCCAGGATAATTCACCTAGCTTTGGAGAGGTTTTGGACCCTCCTGGAAGGTAGGGTGGTCAGAGTGTTCTCAAAGAATGCCACAACAATGGCATTCATCAACAAGCAAGGTGGCACTTCTAGCATTATGGTGGCTGCAGAGATGGCAGAGCTCTGTCATTGGTGGATGAGTTGGCGGCACATATTGCGAGAGTCAACAATGTATAAGCCAACTTCTTGAGCTGGAACACTGTGGATCTTAGCAAGTGGGAGCTAAGCCATCGCATGTTTGGCCTTATCATGTAAAGGCTGAGCCTGCCAGCATTCGATCTTATGGCCACCCAGGAGAATGCCAAGGGAAAGAACTTATTCATCCACAGGAAAGATTCACAGGTGGTGAGCTTGGATGCCCTTCTACAAGCATGGTTCCAGGAGAGGCTCATGTACATCTTTCCCCCATGGCCCATGCTGAGCAAGTTTCTGTTCAGAATTCTGTATCCCTGGGTTTGGTAATTCTGGTGGTGCCCTGCAGGCCATGATACACAGATCTCTTGAGTCTTTTGGTGAAGTCCCCTCTACTGCTACCTCAGAAAAGAGGACTGCTGCTGCATGGTCTCTTGGTCACGGAGGACCCTGTGCCCTTCTGGCTTCCAGTTTTGCTTTTTGAGAAGCGCAAGCTGTCCCAAATTGCATCTAAAGTTACACCTGCTCCAGGCATGAACAGTCATCCTAAAAATGCTTGTTTTGTGAGGGAAATATCTGGAAGGTGTGGAGAATGAGCTACACTAATACCCCCTGTATTTTAAACTATATCAACAAACACTGATAGGAGCTCATGTTTTCACTTTGCTATGCCATTGGTCATCACATTATGCTAGCTTGCCTGAGATGGAGGTGCCTGACCCAGGTGTACCTACTGAAGACATCTGTGTGACCACCTGCATGCACGTCTAAGTTTGGGACATCTACGTTGCTGAAATCAGCCGGGAGATATAGACCTCCCTGGCATTTTTCTGCATGTTCTGTCCTGGATGTCCCCAATTTAACTTGGTCAGGGGCTAGCCAGGCAAGAAAACTAAAAACATGAACATATCAAGCGTCAGAAATAATAAAGGAACAAACAAACCAAGACTATAACTATATTGTAAAACACAAATGTTAAAACAATAAATATATAATGAATAAGACAAAACATAAAGATATAAAAACAGGAGAATTAAAATTAATAATATATGTACACAAATGAAAAATATAAAAAGTATATAAAACAGTGGGGAACGGTAGTGCTCGGGACCTGATGAGAATGTGCATGAATTAAACTGAAATACTAACCTCTGTTGTGATTCATAAACCACGTGTTACTTCACGCTGTATTGTGCAGACATATAGATTAACACGTGGTTTATGAATCACAACAGAGGTTAGTATTTCAGTTTAATTCATGCACATTCTCATCGGGTCCCGAGCACTACCGTTCCCCACTGTTTTATATACTTTTTATATTTTTCATTTGTGTACATATATTATTAATTTTAATTCTCCTGTTTTTATATCTTTATGTTTTGTCTTATTCATTATATATTTATTGTTTTAACATTTGTGTTTTACAATATAGTTATAGTCTTGGTTTGTTTGTTCCTTTATTATTTCTGACGCTTGATATGTTCATGTTTTTAGTTTTCTTGCCTGGCTAGCCCCTGACGAAGGGTACGAAACACGGCTTGTGTCGGGCGGCCGTTGGTTCAATAAAAGACTCTGTCTTTCCTCTCATTCACGCCTGTGACTGTTTCTTTGTGTTCAGCGTGATTTGTGCTTCTTTGGTGTTGCACCCAATTTAACTTGGACATCCTTTCTAAAATAGGCACTTATTTATCTAGCAGGTTTTTTTATACCACTTTATCATTTCAGTCAAAGCAGTTTACATTGTAACTTAAACTTGGTAATGTACATTAAACAGGGACATTGATAACTTGGATTTTTCTGAGGCAATGGAGGGTTAAGTGACTTGCCCAAGGCCATAAGGAGTGCTAGTGGGAAACTAACCCTGGTTTCTTGGCTCCCAAGCTAGTAGTGCTAACCATTAGGCTACTCCTCCACTCACTTCTAGGTTCTAACCATTAGACTACTCCTCCACTATTTACCCTCTTAACCTAGACAACCTGCTATAAAATTGTTCTCAGAGAGGATGAAGGAGGGTCAGCAGACGAGGCATCTACCCACCTTACTGATTCAACAAGAAAGTTGAAGGAAGGAATGCAGAGACTGGACAAAAAGGGTTAACAAACAAGGAGCAGGCTTTTCCTTTCTTCTGTCTCCTGCTCCTCAGAGAAGGAAATGAAGTATTGACAGGCACCATTTCTTTGAGGTCCAGATGGGACTTTTTTTCCTTGCCCTTCCTGGCACTGCTGTTGGTGGGAATTGAGCCAGGCAAAGCAGACGTTCATCCACTAAGCTACAGCTTCTTCCCTTGAGTTGCTACCCTGCAACATCATTACAACCAGCAAGTCCAGTAGTAACAAATCTTTAGAGCTGTCAACAAGGTCCTCTCCTCCACATTTCATTTTATTTCTTTTACGTTTAACTTACTGATGCATTAATTCAGTGCTTGCCTTAGTGCCATTGCAGTCTGACCTGGCTTGGTGATTGTGCCCAAGCAAGTCACAAGATTATTTTTCAGAAGAGTGTGGTACCTAGTCCTATGCCTCTCTACCTGCTGTTTGTCACACATAGAATTGCTGCATTCTCCACCTGCTTGCTTGCCTTAGTGTCATGATGGTTTGATTTGGCTTAGAGACCAGTCTTCTTTATTTCTGCTGAATTCCACCTGCTGCCCCTCCACCTTCCAAGTGTTTGTTTCTGCTTTTCTAACTGTCACATTCTCCCATCTTTAAATTGTGGGACTCTGCTGTCACAGTGTTCTGGTTCATATATGGTTTTCTCTTATCTGTCAATCCGCCTGCCTGGCTGTCAACCTATTATACTTGTCATAGCTGATGCCTTGATTTGTTATCACCTGCCTGAGTTTTGTAGTAGCGATTGGTGCAATCTCAACTCTAAAACAAAGGAACTTTGCTTCTAGTTCCAGTTCAGTAATTCTACTTGGTTGTACACTTGGCATATAAGCTGTAGAAAAGTCTGCATGGACAATGGTAGCAGAGAATGTCACAAAATGTTATCAGAGGTTTAAAAAAAGCCACAGTGTCCTATCCTTCAATTTTTATGGTTGCCAATCAACACTGTTTTTTGCAATATTAACCTAATGAGATGCAAGTGCTGTGAGAGCGTTGACTCCTTGTAGCATTTTTGCATATAAACAGGTAGGGAGTATGGCTGCAGAAGTGGGTGTGAATATATGTTTAGGCATGGTTAGGAGGATAGATGCTGATGTCATGGAGAATGCCTGCACTTCTTTTTTTGTTATGTAATCTTTATTCAACATTTTCCATATTTTAGAGATCAAAACACTTCCCACTGATACCAGATTACTAACTATTACCCATTCCACCTGTCATCCACCCTCTTACTATCCCTCCAGGAAAATAAAGGAACACACATCTTTTTCTGACATTAAACTTTAGGCCTTTTCTCAAATTGCAGGAGCTTCTCCAGCCATATCGCTGTTAGGCGTGCCATCAAATGCACTCTATGCATTCTCAATTGCCAAGAGTGGAGAGTCAGGGCTTGACAAAATTTCCAATATTTCACATCTAGCCCCAATCACACACACATTCTCACCAACTTTCCCTGAGTCCCACTGTACCTCTCCCCTCCACATCCCAAAAGAACCCCCTCTGGACCACACCAACCCCCATTCCACCAGCCTCCTTACCCTCCCTTCTACCACCTTCCAAACTCCTTGTATCTCTGGGCATTACCACCATATATGCAAGTAATCTCCCTCTGCCCCACATCCCCACAACACTTAGGTGATAACCCTGGAACCAACTTATCTGTGACTCAGCTCTCTCTTTCTCTGCACACATCCAAAAGATGGCTAAAACCTGTTGCTTCTTTTTCTATAACATTGGCAAAATTCGTCCTTTCCTTTGTACTCAAACAACTAAGACACTTATCCACTTTTTAGTCACCTTCCGTCTAGACTATTGCAACCTCCTCTTTGCTGATATCCCTCTGAATCATCCCTCTTCCCTTCAGTCTGTTCAAAACTCAGCTGCGTGGCTAATCATCCTCTATATGCTCATATAACCCCTCTTCTCAAGTTGCTTCACTGGCTCCCTATCTGTTTCTGTTTCCAGTTCAAACTTCTCCTACTGACCTATAAGTGCGCTCATTCTGCTGCTCCTCACTGCCTTTCCTCTCATCTCTCCTTACACCCCTCCTTGGGAGCTCCGCTCTTCTGGCAGATCCCCTCTATCTGTGCCCTTCTCTTCATCTGCAACTCCTGACTTCAATCCTTCCACCTTGTTGCTCCTTATGCCTGGAACAAGCTGCTCGAACCTGTGTGTCAAGCTTCATCTCTGGCCCTTTTCAAATCCAGATTGAAAACTCACCTCTTCGAGGCCGCTTTTAGAACCTGATCCGCTTAGTCTCCTATGTGTTTTCTTACCACTCCCCTAGATATATCCTTGTCCTCAGCTGTTGTGCTGTCTGTCTTGACTAGATTATAAGCTCCGATGAGCAGGGACCATCTTTTGCATGTGCCTGTACAGCGCTGTGTACGCCTTGTAGTGCTATACAAATGATAAGCAGTGGTAGTAGTGACTTAGGTGGTATTTAACCCCAGTTATCTGACTCCTTGTAACCATTTTCCACAATCAGGCTAGAGACAGATACCTTCCCCGCAGATCTAGACATTTTTCTCACTGCTTTGCCCCCAACTCTCTTCCCCCATCTCATTCCCATTGTTGCTGGAAATCACTTTTGTACTCTCCTTTCCCATCAACATTGTGTAAAGTTTAGAAAATCACCCTCTTTCTCACTGCAGGGAATCAACATAGGATCTCAAAATCATACAACCCTTTATTCCTTGCCCACACCCACTCTTTCAACCCCCACTAATGTTTCACCTGCAAAAACCCATAAAGATCCCTAGGACTTATCTCAAAACTTTCCTCAGCTCTTCAAAAGTCACACAACTCCCCTCCAGGCAGAATTGCATCAAGGAACGCAACCCCTGTGCCTCCCATCTCTGAAAAAGAGGGTCCATCAACCCTGGAGGGAACTTCAAATTATATCAAAGAGGTTGTAACAAGGACATCTTTCTCCTCAGCTGCTTACAGCTCATGAGCTGCATCCAAATGTTATGCACATGCTTAGCAAATGGATTAACCAGCTGCCTTCCTCTCTTAGCCACCCTTGGCTGATACTGTAACAGTACCTACTTAGAATAATAGCTCTCTATCTGCACCTACTTCCTCTCCTCACCCCTGACCAATCCACTATGTTCTTAAGCTGCACTGCCAAATATTACAAGTAGACATTTGACACTGCTAATTCCGCTTGTTTCTTATTTCTATAAAGAACCCAGTGGACCACTTTAGGAGGCCTCTTCTTCCAAATCGTATATTGGAGTATTTTCCTGTGCATTGCCTCCAAATTCCCTCTCAGCACCACCACCGGGAGAGTCCGGAAAAGATACAGTACCCATGGCAAAATCATCATCTTTACATATACAATGTGACCCATGCATGACAAAGATAGATGTGTCCACTTCTCCACCTCATCAAAAATTGCTTTCTTAATGGTGGGTAGTTAATATCATAACTCTTACTAAGGTCTTGTCCTTTCCAGATTCCTAAGTATTTAATAAATTGTGATGCCCATTTAAAGGGAAAAGAGAGGTGCAGAGCTTCCTCTTCCTCTGCAGTGTGATATTCAGCACTTCAGTTTTATCAAGGTTCACTTTGAAACTTGAAACCTAGCCATACTTCCTCTCTAATATTAAGAAGGGAGTGTTTTGAATCCATCGCTACCTGAAAAATGTCATTCACAAACAGTGAAGTCTTACGATGGGACTCTCCAACATTAATTCCCTGTATAGTTCCCCTTACCCAAACTCTCTATAAAGGCTCCATAGACATTGCAAACAGCAGTGGAGACAAGGGACATCCTTGTCTGGTACTCCTTCCTAGTGAGAAAAATTAAGAATATCCACCATTAACTTTCACCACAGCTCGCAGGCCTCCATACATCTTCTGTAATCAAGTAAAAAATTGCTCACCCACCCCAAACTTCCTCATTTTTTCACACAAAAATTTCCAATGCACATGATCAAAGGCTTTTCCCATGTCAATGGCTGAAATGTCTTCCTCCTTTGCTACCTACACTAAATTCTTTACCCTTTTTATACTGTATGTCATTTGCCTCTCATGTATATGAATCCTATCTGATTAGCATTAATTAACAGAGGTATATACTCCACCAGCCGCAAGGTCAACACTTTAGCCAAAGTTTTAATATTAACATTCAGGAGCAATATTGGCTGATAGGAAAAGCAAACTATCACATCCTTCCCTGGCTTTGGCATAAACTAATATCTGCCATCCACATAAATGATGGCAATTCTACCCCATCCACCAACCCATTAAAGACCAATTAGGGCCACATATCCACTAAACCTTTTATAAATTCAGTTGTCAGCCAATCCAGGCTCAGCGCCTTGTCATTTGATAGCCCCTGTGTTACCCTCTGCACTTTCAAAGTGTTAATCGACCTATACAACTTTTCTTTATAGTTTCCACAGGTAAGACAGGGAGTTCCACTCTTTTCAAATACCAGTGGATATCCTCTTCTTGAACCTGCTCATCACTCCTAAAAAGAAATTGATAAAAGGAACAGAATTCCTCCTACATAGCTAAATTCCGAGTCCCCCCCCCCCCCCTCTAAATTTATTTTTAGTACTGCATTCTGAGACTGGTGGGCCTTCGAACAATCATTTCCCTGGTTTATTCTCCCATTCATAATATTTTTGTTTCAAACACTGCAATTTGTAATTTAACTCCTTCAGTTGCAAAGTTTTCAACTGTGTCCTTGCCTCCTCCAATACTATCCTACTCCTAGGAGTCCCCAATTGAACATGCTACTCCTCTAATTCCTTTACCCACTCATAACCCCTCTTGAGTGCCTTGTTCCTCTGCTTTTTCTTCAAAGCACCCCACATCAATAACTTTCCTCATATGACTGCCTTAAAGCTATCCCATACTATTCCTACATCTACCTCTCCATTAGCATTGCATTCAAACTACTCTGCCATGTCCTTCTCAAACACCATGAATACCTTCTTATCTTTCAACAAACTGTCATTCATTCTCCAGAAATTCTTCCCCCTGCCTCCGCCCATGTAAGGAAATCCACACCAGCCCATGGTCAGACCAGGTGATGAATTCCATCTCAGCTTCATCCACTGCTGCTTGCAAATTCTGATCCAACAAATATAAAATCAATATGCGAATAGGCCCAATGAGCTGGAGAGTAGAAAGAAGACTGTTTCCCACTTGGATGTTGCATTCACCAACAATCAAGCAATTGCCACGTTTTCATTAACTCCCTCAACTTTATCCAATGACCCTTATCCCCCTCCCCCCTAATCTATCCAAATGAGGTTCCAAAATTTAAATTCTTCTCTCTCCACTATCACCTTTCCTTCTATAAAGCATGAGGCTTCCAGCCCCACCCTCTTAAAGATCTCCCTTTGCCCCTGATTAGGGGCATGGAACCCCATCAATGTAACCCATTAATGCTTCCCTTAACTGCCACATATCCCCCCTCAGTATTCTGGATTGCTCCAAGTAAGTCCAAAGCCAACATTTTAAACAGAATAGCCATTCCTCCTGCCCAGGCTCCCCCCCCACCCCCCCCGCCCCTTTTCAACACACAGTAAATTTGCTGATAGCTCCTATCCTTCAGTAGGGCATGTGTCTCTTAGATAAATGCTTTATCCTATCTCAGGCAGTTGAGCTTCTTAAATAAAAGTTGTCTTTTCTTGGGTGAACTGAGCCCTTTTGCATTCACAGAACCTATTACTAAGCTACCAGACTTATTCTTCTCTTACTCTTCTGCCTTTCCCCCATATCCCTCTCTCATCTAGATCCAAAGCTCCTACCCCCTCCTTTACTACCCTCCTCCCCTGCATGACAAAACACTACAAACTTCCCTTCCTCCCTATCCCCTGCCCATCTTCCCATTTCCTCTTTCCCCCAAAATTCCACTGCCCATCTCCCACTTGGCATCCCACCTTTGGGAGGAAAGTATCCATCCTTGATAGAGGCCCCACTCCCTCTCTTATACTGTTCCCGCAGTATATTCCATCCCAGAATATTCCATTCCAACCCAATACCTTTTTCACCCATTCATCATTTACCATGGCTGTCATACCCATCCCCCCCCTGCCAACTGCTTATCCCAATAACCTACTCTCCAGAGTGACTTCAGAGTTCAATCAACTCCCTCCAAGACTCCCATACCACTTCATCACCACCATCTCCACTCAGCAATCTGTCTTCTTTCTCAGTAATTATTATCCATCTGGTCTTCCTGTTTATTGCCATCTGAATGCCACCACAGTCTTCCCTTGACTCACTACCACCACACTGCGGGGTGCCACTGCATATACTGTGCCTGTGGAATTTCCTCCAATCTTGTGACTCCTAGCTCCTTCAAACCCGCCAATGCTTTGTCTCGGGTGCAGGCCTGAAGAGTTGCGCCATCCTTGATAACAGATAGGGTGAAAGGGAATTTCCATCTGTATCTAATGTCCCCTTCCTGGAGATTCCTCATGATATTTCTCATGTCCTTAGTTCTCCACAGCATTGTGGGGATTAAGTCCTCAAAAATCTTAATCTTGTGGGTGTACCTAACCATGTCATCCATATGCCTCACTATAGCAGCCACTTTCTCTTTCACGGTGAAACTGTGGAAGTGCACCACTATGTTTCTGGGGAGGTTTGGTCTAGGAGGACCTAAGGCCCAATACGCCCACTCCAGCAACACTTCTGAGAACACCCCTACCTCCTACATTTCTTGCAACTGCTGGGTCACTATTTTACTTATGACTGTTCCACAGTTCATGTAAGGTGCCTCCTCTGGGATGTTGTGGAACCACAAGTTATGGTGGCTGTGGTTCTCCAAATCCTCCACTTTATCTACAAGCTCTGCATTAGCCTGCTCCAGTGCTACCACTCGCTTCTCCAGATCCACCATGCAGTACACAAAGACATACTCCTGCAGATCTATAGAGGGAGGAGTGGGCTAGTGGTTTGGGCAAGTTACCTCAGGCCAGAAGGTCAAGGGTTCAAATCCCACTAGAGGACAGCAATCTTGGGCCAGAAGGACTGGGGTGTCTAGTCCCACAGGTGCTCCTTGTGGTCTTGGGCAAGCCACCTAACCCTCCATTGCCCATGTTCTCTATAAAATAGTTATCTCCAAGTTATAATGCCTCATTCAATGTAATTTCAGCTTGTTCAATGTAATAATGCAATGTGTGCCTTCAAGTCAGTCCTGACTCCTGGTGACCCAGAGGCTCCTGGGTTTTCTTGGCAGTGTCACCGGAAGTAGATTGCCAGGCCTTTCTTCCAAGGCAATGGAGGGTTAAGTGACTTGCCCAAGGCCACAAGGAATACTAGTGGGAATCGAACCTTGGTTGCTTGATTACCAAGCCAGTGTTCTAACCACTAGGGTACTCCTCCACTCTCAATGTAAACCACCTTGATATCATAAAAGGCAGCATATAGGAAATGTTAAATAAATAAAATAGTGCATTTTTTGGCTGCCATGAATTGCACCTCTCCACCATCTTTTCTTTTCACTGCTGTGAATCGGGGGAGATTTGGTAAGTTAAGATGAAAAACCTCTCAGGGAGATAAGCGGAGCTTGTGCCTCAGACCACTATCCACTCTGGTGATGCCACTTCCTCCAAATGTGCCTGCACTTCTGAATTTGAGACTATACCACCAAACAGAAGCCAATATAATATGGAGACTGCCATAACTTGGCAAGAGATGTTTAGAGATTGTTCACATTTATCCAAGATGTAATCTTCAAGACTAATAGAGAGGGTTGGAATGTTTCACTCTTCCCCTATATACCTCCCATCCCAGGCCTGCCTACCACCCCAGATTATTCTAATTCATGCTACAAAGCCTTTTTATTATTTCCAATCCAATCCAATGTTAGAAAGAAATGTATTCATAAGGGATTGAACATGTCTGTCCATCTGTCATTTGGGGAGCAAAATAGCTCCCTAAAAACATAACATAACAGAGCAGGACCAAATTTGCAATGGGGGTAACACCAGGGAAAAGACAGATTGTGTTCAAAAATGGGACAGCTCAGAACTGGGTTTCCAGAGAAATAAAGCATCTACAAAATCTCCCAAAATATTTCTATGGGAAAGGCAGTTCCAACAGCGGCAGCATAGAGATATTGGTACATTGGAACCCAGCAATTTGAAATTGCTCCTTTTAAATTGCCCATCCCATATCCTCTCCTCTCCTGGTCTCAGACATACACAAAGCCTACATACATGCATGCACACACATACGGAGAAAGAAACATACATACAAATACAGAACAGAATAGGGAGAATAAGTAACATAATAAAATTGGGGAGAAAGAAGATCAGGGCCTATGCTGACATACATAACCACACAGATGTAGAACTGTTGGAAATAATGTATGTGCCATGGTCCATGTGTCCCACTACACAAACATACCCCCTGTTGCCACACTCTATTTCTCCTGGGCTAGATTTTTGTGATTTAAATATGTATTTCATTTTTCTTTTTTGTCACTTTTTCTGTGAAAACTAGTGAATGAACCATATAGTTTCTTAATGGTTGCCATGTACAGTAACACCTAGTAATTGAAGTACTGGTTCCTATTGCACTACCCTCTAGTAATGGAGAAGCACAGCATCCTGGGACAGTAGCATCCTGTGGTGAAACTGTAAAATCTATCTTTTTAAATCAGTTGACAAAGCACCTGATGGTTAAATATATTATCAAACCTTGTCCAACTATTTGGGAACCACTGCATTCAAACCAGCCATCCCCACTGAGAAGCAACATAGATACAAACATACACTCATATACACACAAAGAGGTTGGAAAGAATTTCATGAGCCATGCCCTGCATGCTTTCTCCACTTGTTGATTGTTACATACAGCTGAAGTCATAATGGATGATAAGGCATCATGAGTAAGAAAATACTAATAAATACCTTTGAAGAAATAGACCATATCTCTTGACCATGTCCAGACATGCAAAAATGCGTCAATGCCATTTGAAGGGAGACCATGCCAGCCTGAGGAAATCAGAAGAGGATCCCCATAGCGAGTCCTGTTGTTGTGATTCTCATATATCCAATACCAGTTCTTTCGGAAAAAGTAGGTGTTAAAATGTGCAATCAGTTGTCCTTGCTGGTTTCTTTCTTTTCTAATCCAGTCAAAGACAGTGTCAAAGGGGCCTTCACATACACCTATAAAAGACAGGAACATCTACATATATATTCCCCCTCTTAAAAGAAAACTGATCTAGAGATTTTGCTTTAGTTTAACTAACCAGAGCAAAAGAACAGGTCACATTATTCAACAATGTGTATACTTTTACCTTCATTGAGGGTGGACAGTAAAAGAGGTTTATTATAGTTAGTTTAAGGTTTATGATAAATAAATAGCAAAGCAGCTTACAAAAAGGCAAAACACATCATCACGACAAGAACAGGATGCAATGAGGAAACTAATACTGTGGTAGCCAAGACCTATAGACTAGGCCATAAGCCTGAACCTGAAAAATAACAGGCCTAAGAACCAAGCCTGGATTTCAGTAGTGCTGAGACATAAAATTAAAAGACAGAATTAAATGCTGTTTTAGAATGAAATGCTGCTATTGCAAAGTTTGCACAAAGTGAATACAATGCCTGTATGTTAAATCGTTACTCCAGAATTGTTACTTACACATTTTAGGAGCGAGATATGACCTTGATGAAGGAAAGTAACCAGGTTTGAACCAAGCCATTGTTCAGCTAGCTGGAGAAAGCAGAGCAAAGGGCATAGATCCTGATTGGTCAAATTCAGGGAAATGTCAGACCAATAGAAAGTTTGTAGAAATTAGCATGAGACTAATAGAATGTTTTCATGTATCAAAATGTTTAACTGTATAAAATGAACATGTTTCCGCTATAGCGGGGGCTCTGTCACTTTTTAGACTGCCTTGTGCACAATAAACTGGCTTGAACCTTGATAAAGACTCCTGGTGTAATTGGTTTGGTGGCATTCCGCCACTACATATTCTTGGTGCGTTGGCCTGGAAGGTGTAGTGGTAGAGAGTGATCAAACTGATTTACCACGAAATTCGCCTCAAGGTTTGGCCTGGTTGGGACCGCGTCTGACCGACGTGTGAATTCTCAGGCGCCAATCGGTCCATTGCATCGGAGAGGGTTCTAGCCTCGGCGGGCATTGGGTCCGGCTAGGCCAACACCTTCGAATCCGAGGAGGGGAGTCCAGGCTTCAACCCATGCGCTGGCTTGGGGGATGGGTACTAGATCTGGGTGAGTATAGAGTTTTTGTATTATTAAGTCAGACAGTACTGGAACCTGGAACCATATAGTAATGGGAAAAATGGTAAAAGGACACTGATCACATCCGGAGCGGTCCGAGTACTCTTGCAAGGGCTATTAAGAGCGCAAGAGGAAACCACTGACTCCTTCTGGTAAAAAAATCATGATTAACGGTAATGGTAAAAAAAAAATTTGGTAAGCCTAGATAGTCAGGATTGGGCTTTTGGGAAATGCAATTGTGTTTGTGTGTGAGATGTGTGAGTGATTTCTGTTGTCTGTTAAAACCACGCGTTTCCCTTCTGGTATGATGTAAGATTATTCTGTTAGGTAATTTGTGACAGTTTACCGATTAAGAAATAGTATTAAGAAAAGGAAAAAGAGGCAAACCACTCTGTAGAATCAAGAAGCTGTTTCATTCATTTTAGTTTCTGTTCCTTCAAGCACAGCTAGTGGGGAAGGAGACGGGGCGTGTTTGAAGTGCAGTGTCTTGTTAACCCTGTGAAGGATTAATTTCAGCATTCTATAGCTGAATTAATTTATGCTTATTTCAGGAAAATTGTACCTGTTTTATTCAATGTGTTTAATAGTGATGTTCCTTCTGCTATGGTCATGTATTATATATCATTTAATAAGAATGTTTAGTCAGAATTTTGAATCCCGATAGTTTTGGGCTTAAGCCTAGGAAAGGGTTAAGTTCTTATTAACCCCGTTCGAGTTCCTGGACTTGTGCGGACCAAGTGAGATAGGAATAATGCAGTTGTGGGCTTAGCTTTGTTTTGTGTTTATGTTCAAAATCTTCAGTAAGCACTGTAATAGTTTAAATAGGCAGTAATAGAAAAATTCAGGAAACTGCTTTTGTTTTCCCTTTGTCCTACGAAGTAGAGGTTAAGAGCATGAGTAGCACCAGATCGTGACTTGAAAATGATTTAAATCCTGAGTGAATAAGGAGTTTATCGTGCTTGAATTCTAGTTCCTGATATACTGCGGCAAGCACCTCATAGAAGACATGCTTATTGTTAATAAAAATAAAATGAGGAAAAAAGTGTATATGTATTCCAGATATCCACCTACTTTATTGAAAAAGTATCCGGAATGTCTTTTGAATATCTCCTTCCTAAACTGTAAGATTTAAAGTACTTTCTTTTGCAGAGACGCTGTTCAGCTTAAGTGCGGATTACGGCTGGCAGTTAGCTTCCATGCCAAGTATTATCATTCCAGTCATAAGTAACAGATATGTGGTCGTCATGTTCGGTTCTTTCTATTGGAATTGTTGTTATCACATGTTGCAAAATAATAGTTTTATATTTTAAGGACTTTATCTAAATTGTTCCTGTTTAGAATGAGCACACACACATCTATTATGCTTATTGCAATCAATCTATGCTTATGTTTTCAGCCTACCCTTTGTTTACAGCAATAATATGTTTTTTGTAAATAAGTGACTGGCCGCCCCCTCTGTCTTTTGTTAACTACGTCACCATGGGGGGAGGAAGGGGGGTCAGAGTCCATGCAGATTTCAGTGTTAGTTAGGAAAAAAAAAACCCTGCCCGTTTATTATCTTTATAGGCCAGTTCCCTCAGCTCTGCCATCATCCTGGGCAGAGCCTGGAGCAAGGGGGGGGGGGATACCTCCCTGCAAATGTCACTAGCCACCTCCGCAGCAGGAGAAGAGAATCCCCGGCACAGTTTAAAGTACCGATGACACTACAAGCAGGGATTTATTTGCTAGTTCAGCCTGACTGCCGTATGCCTTCAGATGTACAACTACCAGTAAAAGAGAGGGTCACGCAATCCCATTGCACTAGGTCCAGGGCCAGCTTTTCACTAGCCAGCTGACCAGCTTTGATTCTGCCAAGAAAACAGATCTTCTTGCTGATACTTTAGTTGAATGATGTGGAGGAGGTTTTCCTAATCGAAGGAGCAGAGGAAGTGAAAAGGGGTCGTGAAAATGATGGCCCCCACTGGGTGCGAGTCAGTGCGCCCATTGCAGAGAAGAAGGACGTTAGAGAAGTGAATGCCAGTATCTTGACTCCACCCCAAGAGGGGAGGAGGGAGTACTTGATTTAAAAAAAATAATAAACCGAGCACAGTGTTCCAGCAAAGAGAGGGAAGCAGCCATAGAGTGAGTGGCAGCCAAAGAGGGCTAAAGCATGGATGAAGACTAGGCCAGACCGGACTCCATGTTTCCCTGGGTCCCCAGGAGTCAGTCTGAAAATAGGGGACCAATATATATACTTTATGGGGAATACAGGAGCAGAATACTAAAGCCAGTAGCCCCTTTGTTTTCTTGATGCATCATCATTGTCAGAGCTACTGAGGCTAAGGCCACAAAGCCTCTCCTGCAGAACCACATGTGTGGACTAGGGGGACAGAAAATAACGCACCAGCTCTTGTATATGCCTGAGTGTCCAATTCCACTTCTGGGCCGAGACATGCTTGTTAAGCTCCAGGCACAAATATCTTTTGCTGAAAGGGGAGAAATGCAAATGACTGTGAACCTAAAGCCTGCTGGATTGATGGTGCTGACTGTTCCCCAAGAAGAATAGCGGTTCTATAGTGCATCTCCAATCAAGCCAGCTAGTTCCTGTATACCCACCAACCTCATAGCCCCATCTGAAGTATGGGCAGAAGATAATCCACCTGGCCTAGTGAAGAACATAGCCCCTGTCATTGTCACCCTCAAGCTAGGAGTGGAACCAGTGCATGTGACCAGCCATTGAAGGAATTAACCACCATCTGATGAAACTACTGCAGTATGGACTCCTCAAAGAATGCCAATCACCATGGAATACCCCTCTTCTCTCAGTGAAGAAGCCTGGAACAGGGGATTATCGCCCAGTACAAGATTTGAGAAGAGTAAATGACGCAGTTGAAACAATACACCCAGTAGTACCAAACCCTTATACTCTCTTGGGACTGATCCCCGCTGAGGCTGCTTACTTTACCGTTTAGGACCTGAAAGATGCCTTTTTCTGTGTGTGCCTAGCCCCCACCAGTCAACCTTTGTTTGTTTTTGAATGGCAAGACCCCACAACAGGAAGGTGGGGCCAACTCACCTGGACTAGATTACTTCAAGGATTCAAGAATTCACCTACTCTCTTCAGTACTATTTTAAATCAAGATCTTTCCAGCTACTATGTGAACCCAGCAGAAAGGGTTCTTCTCCAGTATGTGGACAACTTGCTCATAACCACCAACTCAGAAAGTGAATGTCCACAAGCCACCAGTGAACTCTTGCACTCTATTTAATGAGGCTGGATACAAAGTCTCAAGAGCCAAGGCATAATTATGTCAAACAAGTTAAATACCTAGGAATCCAGTTGTCCAGCAGAATTAAACGCCTGGGACCAGAACGCAAAGAAGCTGTATGCAGTATTCCTACTCCAACCACCAGGAGGCAAGTGAGAGCCTTCTGGGGTGCCGCAGAGTACTGTCGTATATGGATCCCTAACTTTGCACTAATTGCAAAACCACTATATCAAGCCATCAAAGAATTGGAACAATCTCCATTAGAATGGGGACCTGAACAAGAAACAGCATTCAAGACTCTGAAGACAGCCCTGATGACATCACCAGCCCTTGGACTACCAGATGTACAGAAGCCATTTCGTCTATATGTTCATGAGTCACAAGGAAATGCCTTGGGAGTGTTGACTCAGCCACTTGGATCTTGGCAGCGACCTGTAGCGTATCTTTCTAAGCAATTGGACATTGTTGCAAAAGGATGGCCACCTTGTCTGAGAGCCATTGCAGCTACAGCACTTCTAGTAACTGAAGCAGACAAGCTCTAGGACAAAATCTCTGTGTAATAGTGCCACATTCTGTTCAAACCCTCATGGACCACAAAGGAAATTACTGGTTCACCAACTCACGAATGCTAAAGTACCAGAGCATGTTGTGTGAAAATCCTCGATTGCAATTGATGGTCAGTCAGGCCTTAAACTCAGCTACACTGTTACCAATTGGAACTGACCCTCCTGATCATGACTGCATAGAAGTCATGGATACTGTATTCTCAAGTCAACCAGACTTGACAGATGTACCTTTTGAAGATCCAGAACAAACTTTCTTCGTGGATGGAAGCAGTCTTGTAGTCAATGGACATCGTTGTGCTGGATATGCAGTAGTAACCCTGAATCTTGTAATTGAATCCTCAGCCCTAGCCTCAGGAACATCAGCACAGAAAGCAGAATTGATAGCACTCACAAGAGCACTAATACTGGGAAAAGGACTCTGTATAAATGTATACACAGATTCTAAGTATGCATTCACAACATTGCATGCTCATGGAGCCTTGTACAGAGAACGGGGATTGATAACTTCAGGAGGAAAATCTATCAAATATGGCCCAGAGATATTGACATTGTTAGATGCTGTATGGGCCCCCGAGCAAGTTGCAGTTATGCACTGTCGAGGACATCAAGCAGGAAAAGGAGAAATTGCACAAGGGAACAGATTTGCAGATGCCTCTGCTCGTAAAGCAGCCATTACCGGACAGACTAACTCAGAATACTACAATTCAAGCATTGGACTATTATTGTGAACAAGAAGGGGGAGTACTCAGAAATGGATGGATAGAACTTCCACCACAGGAGGGAAGTCAACCTCCTGGACAAATAGTGATTCCTGAAGCATTACGTTTAGCCTTTGTTCAAGCATTTCATCAAGCAACACATTATGGAAAAACTGCAATGACAAAAGCTTTGAAACCTCATTTTTATATTTCTTTGTTGGGACCTTTGACAGCTTCAGAAGCTCGTCAATGTAAAACATGTGCCAAGAACAATGCCAAGCAAGGTCCTAATCTACCAATAAGAATTCAATCAACAGGAGTTACTCCCATGAGTAATTTTCAAGTAGACTTTACTGAAATGCCAAAAGCAAATGGATATCGTTACTTGCTTGTTCTAGTGTGTACCTACTCTAGGTGGGTAGAAGCTTTTCCCACCAGGACTGAGAAAGCCAGAGAGGTTACTAAAGTCCTACTTCGTGAAATTGTTCCAAGATTTGGAATACCATTAGTCATAGGGTCAGATAATGGGCCCTCATTTATATCCCAAGTAACTCAACAGTTAGCTAAAGCTCTACAGATACAATGGAAGTTACACACAGCATACAGACCTCAGAGTTCAGGGAAAGTAGAGCGTATGAATAGAACTCTGAAATCTCAATTGTCCAAACTTTGTCAGAAAACACATTTAAAATGGCCACAGGTACTTCCAATAGCTCTTTTAAGGATACGCTTAGCACCTACTAAGTCATTAGGACTTTCTCCCTATGAGATTTTGTATGGGCGACCCTCGCCTATTGTATAGGAATCAAAGGAGATATGAAGCAGATAGTATCTGAAATTACTAGACAAGAACTATTGGTTTTAAGTTCTGTTTTGCAGAGTCTTCATACGTGGATACGAGATCAGCTACCTATCAACTTGACTGAACCGCTGCATCCTCTCAAGCCTGGAGTTTCGGTGTGAATCAAAGAGTGGAGAAAGACACCGTTGGCACCGCATTGGAAAGGACCTTATGTTGTCATCTTGTTAACCCCAACAGCAGTTAAAGTTGCAGAACTCGAACCCTGGATTCATCACAGCAGAGTGAAATCAGCAGCAGCTCCAGAGCCAGACCAGTGGACATCAGAACATGATCCAGAAGTTCCATTACGGCTAACTTTGCGAAGACAAGCAAATTGAAAAATTCAGGAAATTAAAAAAAAAAAGAGACTGTGCTAATATAGAATTCCTGAATCCCAAGAGACTATTTGTTTATTCTGAAGAGATTATCATCAACAGAAAGAGACTGTATTATGGACTATATTATTTGAAAATCTTTGTGCCATTTTCATCAAGGACAGTGCAAACTAAAAGGACTGTGTCTATTGAAATACGTTGGAATCTACAGCTCTACACACCTACCAATGAAATTGGTAAGGTCATGTACAGCGGAAGCTTGAGGATCTACAATCAACGCTACACCTGTTGCATGCTACTGAGAGCAAAACAGGTCAACATACAGTAAAGAAGAAGAAGACTTCGTGGTCAAGAATTATCAACAGTTGCACTGGTTTTTCAAAGACTTGTACTAATTCTTCAGAGACTTTTCATCATGATTCTCTACTGTTTCATCTTGATAGCAGCCTTGAGATGCTTTGAACTGACTTTTGCCTTGCCACCTTGTGCTGCATGCATAACTACTACTCGTACTGGAGAAAAGATTACACAGACTTTGCTTTATCATACCTACTATACTTGTACAGGTATAGTGAGTCAATGCATATATAATGGCACGGAACTGAACATTTGCACAAAAGGAAAGAGCAGAACTTGTTTTCACCCACGACAGAATCCATCCTACTATGTGCTGATAATACGATGGAATGATGAAGATGGAGCTCTCTTAAATGCTACTCAACAACTTGAAGACCCTACAAAACCTGCAGCTCTATACTTTGATGCTTGCGATGCCATAAACAGAAACTATAATCAGAAATGTGTGACTTGGGAGAGAAATTATTATGTTGGTAATTGCAGCACTAGTAGTAATAACATGTTTAATACTTCCATGCATTTTACCCCTCTGCCTACGCAATATATCTGCAATCATTGAGAATATTCTAGAAAGAAAGACAACAGCTAAGCTTCTAGCTATGAGACGGTATCGGCCTATACCACATAACATGGCAACAACTCAAGTATAAGTGA
Source organism: Ichthyophis bannanicus (assembly GCA_033557465.1). Classification (NCBI taxonomy): domain Eukaryota; kingdom Metazoa; phylum Chordata; class Amphibia; order Gymnophiona; family Ichthyophiidae; genus Ichthyophis; species Ichthyophis bannanicus. Next base: position 760,794,525 of record CM066035.1, read on the forward strand.
TTTGTTTCTCACCCATCTTAACATTCTGGGTGAGAATAATCAAAGGGGGGATTGTGGTAGCCAAGACCTATAGACTAGGCCATAAGCCTGAACCTGAAAAATAACAGGCCTAAGAACCAAGCCTGGATTTCAGTAGTGCTGAGACATAAAATTAAAAGACAGAATTAAATGCTGTTTTAGAATGAAATGCTGCTATTGCAAAGTTTGCACAAAGTGAATACAATGCCTGTATGTTAAATCGTTACTCCAGAATTGTTACTTACACATTTTAGGAGCGAGATATGACCTTGATGAAGGAAAGTAACCAGGTTTGAACCAAGCCATTGTTCAGCTAGCTGGAGAAAGCAGAGCAAAGGGCATAGATCCTGATTGGTCAAATTCAGGGAAATGTCAGACCAATAGAAAGTTTGTAGAAATTAGCATGAGACCAATAGAATGTTTTCATGTATCAAAATGTTTAACTGTATAAAATGAACATGTTTCCGCTATAGCGGGGGCTCTGTCACTTTTTAGACTGCCTTGTGCACAATAAACTGGCTTGAACCTTGATAAAGACTCCTGGTGTAATTGGTTTGGTGGCATTCTGCCGCTACAATACAATTGTGCTAATCAGTTCCATATCGTAACCCTCATAGACACAAGAGGTAAAAAGCTCATTTCTGCAGTTTAAATACTGTTTTACTCACAGAACTGTTTTTGATTATTAAGCTTATAAAGGCACATTTTACAAAGGATGTCAAAGTACAATCAGGTATGTCTTAGCCAGAATGTCCCTAAAAACGGCAAGCACATCCAAGTTCAGGAACAATTTCACAAATATGGACGTGCCCGATAGGGACATCTGCAGAGACTGGCAAACTCACGTCATTTACCACCACTATACTCCATAGAACAGAGAAAAGGTTCCCAGTATGGCAAAGAAAACTCTCTCTCCATCTGCCAGGTAGTGACACACCATCCATGCAAATAGGTGAAACATGGGAATCCAGGAACTGTCTATATACAAATACCCATTTATTGGGCACTCCCCAATCAAACAAAAATGTATAAAAGTAAGAAAATAAAAATAATCAGACCTACAGTCCACAAGAAGAGGGTAATGTTAAGGAAAAACAGCTGAAGCTTGTTCACAGTTCCTGGGTTCCCTCTAGGACTCTTGGGCATCTCTCCTCAAGCAGGGCTCCTGGGTTAGATGGGTACTGTACCCTTCTGCACACTGGTCTCCAATTGCAATCTAGGTCAATAACTCGGACTGGGCATCAATCCTTTTCTCCAAACAATTTGCAGTTTGGGACCTGGGATGGGCCTGTAGGGCTGGTAACTGTAATCTTGTGCTGCTATAACTTGCTACCTCATATTTCTAATTATATATCTATAGCTATTTGTCTGTATATTTTTCTACCTTGCTTCCCATAATAAACATGTTATATATATATATATATATATATATATATATATATATACAGACAAGACCTTTTTTGTGGCTCATTGCCAGTACACTCATAGAACTTTGGGCTCAGTATTAGTAGCTAATTTCCCCTGGTCATAACAGAGCATAACTTATTTTTTGTTTCCTACTAATAAGCCCGACGGACCCCTGTCACTTCTCTTTCTCAGTGCAGTTAAATAATCGCAGACAATGATCCGTCTCCCTCTGGTAGGGATACACTCACTTCATAATCTAAGCTTCTCAAATCTTTCTTGAGTAAAGCTAAGCAGGCTGCATCTGGGCCTCAGGTCCTGCCACCTTCTCCACACCGGATCATCTACTTGGCTTTCACTCTTCATAGCTCTCAGGAATCTCCCCCTTAGATCCCTGTTACTACTACTACTACTTTAATCATTTATATAGCGCTACAAGGCATACGCAGCACTGTACAAACATATAAAGAAGACAGTCCCTGCTCGTAGAGCTTACAATCTAATCAAGACAGAACAATACAAGAGACACAAGGGATTCAAATAGGCTTCTCCTCCTCCCTTGGGGGGAAATATTGATTAAGCTAGAATGTAGCTCAAGTCATTTAGCTCGTTGGTGTACCAAAGGAAAGGATACTGTAAAAGAAACAACAAACATACAACGGTACCAATGATAGCATACAATAAATTAATTGAAATTTAATAATTAAATATGAATAAAGTGATAAACACATAAAATCCAATTACATAAGTAGTATAACCCAACATGCCATATTTCAACATAACATCTGCATCAGGGGTAAAGAATAAATACAACAAATATTAGAGAGGGCATTGCGTTACACAAGATTCAAGTTTTGCAGGAAACAGAATACACTGTAGAATCTCTATGGATTTAAATTCCATGTAAAAAGAGAAAGGCGATGGCCGTGGGGGTATACTACCAACTGTCTGGCCAAAATGAACAAATGGATGATGAAATGCTCAAAGAAATCAGGAAAACTAACAAAGGTTACCACACAGTAATATTAATGGGTGATTTCAATTACCCCGATATCGACTGGGTCAGTGTCACAGCAGGACATGCTAGGGAGATAAAGTTTCTAGATGAAATAAATAACTGCTTCTTGAAGCAACTGGTTCATTGAACTGATTAGAGGGGAACCATTTTGGACCTAGTCCTTAGTGGAACACAAGATCTGGTGCAAGAGATAAGGGTGTAGGGGGCCACTTGGCAATAGTGATCATAGCATTCTTGCATCTGATTTAATAAATGGAGAAAGGACAGCAAGGAAATCCACAGTACTACTTTTTAACTTTCAAAAGGGAGACTATGATAACATGAGGAAAATAGTTAAGAAAAAACTAAAAGGAACAGCTGCAACGGTTAAAGATTTACATCAAGCATGGGTGTTGTTTAAAAATATTGTCTTGAAAGCCCAGACCAGCTGTATTCCATGCTACAAGAAAAGTGGAAGGAAGTCCAAAAAACTGCCAGCATGGTTTAAAGGTAAGGTCAGAGAGGCTGTTGTAGCCAAAAAAACATATTTCAGAAAATGGAAAAAGGGGCCAAATGATGAAAACTGGAAACAACATAAGCACTGGCAAGATAGATGCAAGGGATAAGGTAAGCAAAGAGGGAATTTGAAAAAAAGCTTGTCATGGTAGCAAAAACACATAATAAAAACTTTTTCAAGTACATTCTTAGCAAAAACCCTGTGAGATAGTCGGTTGGACAATTAGATGATAGAGGGGTAAAAGAGGCACTAAGAGGGGACAAGGCCATAGCAGAGAGACTAAGGGGCTTGTTTACAAAGCCACGGTAGTGGTTCGAGATCGTTATCGGAGTCGCGGCCCCATTGAAATCAATGGGGCCGCGGCTCCGATAACGATCGCGAACCGCTACCGTGGCTTTGTAAACAAGCCCCTTAATGAATCCTTTGCTTCAGTATTTACTGAAGAAGATGTAGGGAAGTTACCTATGACTGAAATGGAATTTAAGGGTGATGCATCAGAAGAATTGAAAGAAATATCGAAAAACCGTGAAGATGTATGTAAGCTTAGCAAACCACTTGGACCAGATGGTATACATCTGAGGATGTAACTGAAATATGAGAATGCAGACCTACTATTAGTAATCTGTGAACTATCATTAAAATCATCTGTAATACCTGAAGATTGGCGAATGGCCAGTGTAACGCCAATTTTTAAAAAGGCTCCAGAGGTGATCCAGGAAACTACAGACCTGTGAGCCCGACATCAGTACTGGGCAAAATGGTAGAAACTATTATAAAGAACAAAATTACTGAACATGTAGAGATAGTCATGGTTTAATGGGAGAAAGCCACATAGCCAAGGAAGGTCTTGTCTTACTAATCTGTTATGTTTTTTTGAAAATATGAATAAACAGATAGAGAAAGGTGAGATGGTCGATATAGTGTATCTGGATTTTCAGAAAGCATTTGACAAGGTCCCTCACGAGAGACTCTTGACAAAATTAAAAAGTCATGAGATAGGACGTAGTATAATATTGTGGATCAGGAACTGGTTAAAAGATAGAAAGCAGAGGGTATTTATTTATTTATTTATTTAATCCGTTTTATATATCACCTTATCCTTCAATCAAAGTGGTCAACAAGACAACAAAGGGTCTACATCGAGGGAAGGGAAGACAATAAGATAATACATTACAGTAAATTACAGTACATTACAGTATATTACATAAATTACAGCAAATTACATTACATAATAATTCATTGCAATTACATTAAACAAATTTATTATTTATTATTTATTATAAGCTCTTATATACCGCACTATTTGGGATCAGCACGGTTTACAGTACAACAAAAGACCAGAACAACAAGCTGTTTGGTTTTACATTGAACAGGAAGACGAACTTGGATAATACATGGGGAAAATTTAACTGAAACAATTTACAAAGTATTTACATGTACATATAACAGTATTATTCTTAAATAAGGTTGGGCGTTCAAGATGACCTCATTCCACTCCCGCCGCGGCCGAGCCAGCGGCAAACGCCAACCCCCCTTTTCCCCAGCCTCGCCATATTACTAGCAAAGACAGGCAAGGGTCATCCGGGTTGGGGGCACCCGCCCCGCCCCACTTCCAGTTAAAGGCTCCGGACCCCGGAAACCTCCGGGATCCCGCCTCCCCCACCCGCTGCGACAACCCATAACAGATATGCCCCCCCGTACCCAACTCAAGAAAAAAGAGAGGGCGGGAGGGTGGGCAGCAACAGACCTGCTCCTTTCGCTGCCCAGCCCGAACAAGAGAGACGCCACGCACCTCTCACCCCTAACCCCCCCGAACCGGCACCTCTCATTGGCTCGCCGAGCTGTCCCTCCTCGGCGAGCCAATGATTCTGAATGATGCCTCCCCGCCTTCGAAGCGCCGCCAGTGATGCAGAGAGCAGGGTTCCTGCGCCGGGCCTCGCACCTGGTTACCGCCGGCCGCCGGGACCCTGCCCCGCAGCCTCATCATAACCGAGGCAGGTCGGACCCGGCGCTAACCCGCTCAGCTCCCCCCCCCTTTCCCCTTTACCTTAACCTTACACATCCTCCCCACCCCCCTCACCTCATGCATCTCCCAACCTCCCAACCTCCCAATACAACAAGACACAAACACATTTCTCTGGGCTTATATGGTCGCAGCTTTATTAGCAATTAGGCAAATTCCAAACATTTCTTATAACATAAATTCCTTAATAATAACCAACGAGCGGAATGAGCCATCACTCGCCATACCACTAGCAAGAGGACCTCATTCCACTCCCGCCGCGGCCGAGCCAGCGGCAAACGCCAACCCCCCTTTTCCCCGGCCTCGCCATATTACTAGCAAAGACCGGCAAGGGTCATCCGGGTTGGGGGCACCCGCCCCCGCCCCACTTCCAGTTAAAGGCTCCAGACCCCGGAAACCTCCGGGATCCCGCCACCCGGTGTAGGGGAAGCTTGCTCACCTACGCCGCCCCCCCAAGCCCAAGCTGCGACCATTTAGCCTCCCACTGCATGACCCACTCCAAGGCCTCCTGCCAGTCATTGAGCAGCAAATCCATTCCCACCGGGGATAAATGCACCCCATCCCACCGGTATAAGCCCTCACAGGTGACATCAACCCAAGGGTGCAGGACCTGATATCCCCCGTGATCACAGACCCACCGCCCAATCTGACGATTGATTTTTGCTAGCCCACGCAACCATCGCCGCTGCTGCTGGCAAGTAGGCCTCGGAATGATATCCGACCACAACAAAATAACCTCCAGAAACATCCGGATAACTTCAGCCAGGTCCCTCTCAGCTGCTCGGATTAACTGCTTGCAAGTCCAGCCGACCAAATCATTGCCTCCCACATGCAGAAGAATCGCCGCTGGCTCACTCCTCACTCGCTGATGGTGCCGAAGCAAAGGTAATAGCTGTGGCCATCGAAGACCCCGCTCACCCAACCATTCGACGGACACCATATTAGGTTCAAGGCCTAAATTATGCCCCAATGGTCGCTCAGCTGCCTGCAGTCCCACCCAATGCACAAATGAATGCCCAATCATCCAGCATCCAAGCGGGCGCCGCACAGCATCTGGAAAAGAAAACAAAAGTCAAACATCCGAACCAAATTCCCCTACAACCGCACATAACCCCTAAAGGCCTGCGATCTCCATCTGCCAATGCTCTGAATCTCAGCCTCAGATAGTCCAGCCGCCGCTGCACTGGTGGCCGCTCCAATATGAAAGGAATGCGGCGCAAAGAGCTGCGGATCTAAGCCCAGATGACGCAAAACCAGCCGCAAAACAGCTGCCACCTGGAAACGTGTCACCCCACGCGAGTCCACATGCTGGAAAAACAGCCGACCCGTTGCAGGTCGCCCCAACATGTATCCCCGCACGGCCAACACCGGGCATGTGGGCAACAAGACCTCGTGCAACACGACCCACAACCCTTTCCCCAACTGGTCCGTCTTTGACCTTGCCAGCCTAATCCACAGCTGCCCCTCCCGAACTTGCACGTGGCCGCTCAACAAGCCACCGACAGCAGTGGCCCGACTGGAGCTCACTACCAACTCCCCCATCCGTAAGGCTCCAAAGAAAGCCACACAGAAAACTGCCTTGAACAGAATCACCTCGTAAGGTGACAGAGCCACACTCGGCAAAGCCGCGCACAGGCGAACCAGCAAGTCATGTGTCACAGGCAACCTCGAATCCCGAGGGACTGGGCAAGCTGTCTCCCACCCATGTAACAATTTCCGAGACAAGAACCCAAGGACTGAATGACCCCAACCCGCAACTCTAGCGAAAAAGGTGAAGCCGGCCAACCGACTTCGTACCGCCGCCCTGGAGGCTCCTTCTCGCTTCGCTTGCACTATATAATGCCCCAATAAGGAATCTGTAGCCATCCCCGGCTGCCAACCCCGCAACCGCAAATATTCCACCACCGCATCGAATCCTCTCCGATATGCTGACCACGTAGAAGGCGCCACTGAATTTCTCAACAAAAGTATCAACTCCGCTGACCAATCTGCCATAAGTTCTCCGGAACCGCCAACCCTTCGACTGCCGCTTCTGGAGCCAAGGTCCGGAACAACTCCCACTTGAAACGAGAAAGGGCATCAGCAATTCTGTTAGTGCAACCCGGAATATGTCGGGCCTTCACACACACATTCAATCGCAAACAAGTCAGAATGATGTCCCTCATTAACCCAGCCACCTGAGCGCACCGCAGCGTATATCGATTAATGACAGCAACCACAGCCTCATTGTCACACCACCATACAAGTCTACGATTCCGCAACTTGTCCAGCCACAAATGTAGCACGACCAATAACGGAAACAGTTCCAAAAACGTGATATTACTAGTTAAACGTGCTGAGTGCCATGCCGGAGGCCAACTGGCTGCACACCACTCCCCTCTGAAATAAATACCCAGCCCGGAACTACCTGCCGCATCCGTATACAACTGCAAATCAGCACTGGAGATCTCCGCCTCCAGTAGAACCGATATCCCATTAAAACCCTCCAAAAATTCATCCCAGACTCGCAAGTCAGCCTTCATCACCTTGGACATTCTGATGCGATGATGCGGCTTCCTAACCCCAACTGTAGCCGCAGCCAAAGTTCGCAGGAAAACACGGCCCATCGGTATGACCCGGCAGGCGAAATTCAAAGAGCCAATCAAAACCTGCAATTCCCGCAAGGATAACTTATTAAACGCCAACCCGTTAGCTACCAAAACTCGCAATCGCACCACTTTGTCCATCGGGAGGCGTGCCACCATTTCCACAGAATCCAGCTCCACCCCCAAAAAGGTAAGACACTTCGCCGGGCCTTCCATTTTTCCGACAGCCAATGGAAGCCCGCATTCCTTAGCCATATCCAGAAAACCACCCAACAACTGTTGACACTCCGCCGACTGAGCCGCCCCAACAAATAGGAAATCATCCAGATAATGGACCACATTACCGCAGCCGACCCTCTGCACCAAATTCCAATGCAAAAATGAACTGAACGTCTCAAAATACAAACAATATACAGAACACCCCATAGGCATACACTTGTCAACATAGAACATATCATTGAAACAGAAACCTAATAGATAAAAATCTGCCGCATGCACTGGCAGCAGCTGAAAAGCCGCCTCCACGTCTACCTTCACCATCAAGGCTCCTGGGCCACACTTTCGAACCAACTTAACCACTTCATCAAAGGAAGCATAATGAACCGCACACAACTCTCTGGGGATATGATCATTGACTGGATCACCTATCGGAAATGACAGGTTATGGATCAGTCAAAACTTCCCCGGCTCTTTCTTCGGAACCACCCCGAGCGGTGACACCACAAGGTTCACCAAAGGTGGCTCCAGAAAAGGACCCGCAATTCTACCCAAACCAAGCTCAACAGCTAATTTATCACGGACTACCCCCTCCAAACGCCTTACTGAAGGCGAGTTGCGCGCCGGCCTTGACGACAAAGCTCCATGCACCGGTATCCGGAAACCGACCTGGAATCCGCGTGCCAACATATCCCTATCCCGCCCCCGTGGGTACCGCCGCAACCATCCCTCTAAAATCTCCCTTCGAATCGGCGTAGGGGCCATCCTCGAAACATCCAAATTACTTGGTAGTTGATGGAGGGGGACCCGCACCGCCTTTTCTAACACATTTACTGGCTGAATGTCCACCCCCCACAGGAAGAGCAGGTATGGCGGAATTTACAATCTGGAAATGGGCACAAGGACCTGTTGAACCGCCAACAGATGTCCCCCATTCCCCCGACCCCAACCTTCTGCGGGGGAGGACCCCCCACCACCCGAAATGGCCGACCCGCTCCCATACTGCCACCGACCGGCGCTCTCGCCCCCAGACCCCAACTAGCACCCGCACGGACCGACATTTGCGTCAGCCATAAATTAATATCTTGGGTGCCCCATGTCAACCACCTACTCTCCTCCATCTTATCCCTGAACTTCTCATCATAGTTCAACCAGGCGAAGCCTTCATGCGTCTGTGCCGCTTCCAAAATGGAATCCGCATAAGCCAACAACATTCCATAATCATCCGGAGACTGATGGCCCCAGACACTTGCCAATCGCAGAAACGCTCTAACCCAATTTACGACATTACGCGACACTTTCCTTAGCCGTCCCGCCTTCTCATCCTCCTTTCTCTTCTTTCTACTCTCGCCCGAGCGCTTCCTGCCTTCCAGCAGTCGGAATATGTCAATATACCGCCTCTTCAAAATCTTACAGCGTAAATTCCTAGGCACCCCTTCCCACAACTCCGTGAATGAAAACAATGTAGGCTTGCCCAACCCAGAGGAAGAGCCAGTATGTGCCTGTCCCACCACCTGTCCCGTACGCAAGGTTATAGATGACGAAGACGACGATGAAGATACAGAAGAGGAAGATGACTCAGACCTGTGCCGACACCTCCGAACATGCCGTCTCTTCTTCCTGACCTTCCTGCCACCCCCATCCGCCACGCCAAGCTGCTCCTACCCTTCCCCCCCCCCCCCCGCCCACAAGAGACTCACCTGCCATCGCCTCGTCGCCTGCCTGTGCCACCACTCACAGGGCCTCCACTGGCCGCCTCGTCACATCCACCTGTTGTATCCCGCCGCCATCTGCCACTCCGGCCTGGAGCCACTGCGATCCTGCGGGTGCCGCTCCATCCCTTCCATCTCCGACAACCCGCTGCACCGCCGCACTCTCTCCAGCATCCTGCGACATCGATGTAGCCTGCGAAGAAAAAGGAGAAAAAGAAGGGGGGGAACAAGAGGAGAACCGGCCGGCTGCCAAGCCACCAACCATGTGGCCCACGAAGAACTCTGCCCCCCTTCCTGCCAGTGGTCCCAAGATGGCGTAGCACAAGGCCCTGCAAACCCTGCCAAACCGCCTGGCCAGCACATCTGGACCGGAGGTCCATAACAAAAGTTAGAACCCCCGTGCCACGGAGTGTGAGCTTTTTCTACTACTCTTCTCGTTGGATTGGACTGTTTGCTCCTACCCGGTGCGTGCTGAGGTCACGTGGGCACCTGCGGGCTATAAGAGCTGAGCCCCCACCGCGGCACTCGGAGTGTGAGCTTTTTCTACTACTCTTCTCGTTGGATTGGACTGTTTGCTCCTACCCGGTGCGTGCTGAGGTCACGTGGGCACCTGCGGGCTATAAGAGCTGAGCCCCCACCGCGGGACGCGCACCGCGGGCGCGTGCCCGAGGGCACGTGCTCCGAAGGGGCGTGTCCAAAGGGGCAGGTGCTGCCCCTTTGGAGCCCCTTCGGAGCACTCTTGGAGCTTCTCCGGAGTTTATTGGAGCTTTTTGTGGTCTATATAGTTTCTGTCTTTGTATGGGGAAGCGGAAGAAGAAACTCACTCCCCTGATGTTGTCTGGTAAGGCGGTGAAGGTAGTAGGACCCATGGACAGCCATGTTAAGTCCGTGGTTTCCTCCCTTGCCGCCCGATCATCTTTGGAGTCTTCTACTTCCATTAGTTCCTCCTCCGGTGAGTTGTCTCCTGATCCGCGACGGGTTGTGACTCTACCCGACATAGAGCTCTTACCTCGGGATGCGGGTTCTCCTCGGATAGTCGATGAGAACTCTATACCCGAAACTCTCCAGCTGCCGGACTCCTTCTTGAAGGTAAATGATGTGGTTCCTGCTTTGCCTTTACCTTTTGACTTTTCCGCTAATTTGGATGCTCCTATTCCACCAAAAGAAATTTCGCTTCAGGATATTTGGCAAGTTGTCTCTCGGACTGAGATTTCTTTGAACTCTCCTTTATTAAAACTTTCTAAGTTTACGCATGAGACTGTTACTGTTCTGACTGATTGTCAGACTAGATTAGAAAAGTTGGAACGGTCTAAAACTAAAATGGAAGGTTTAATTTCCTCTGTACAGGGAGTTTTGGCGTCTTCAGTCCAGGACTCCCTATTACTACATCATCGAGATGAGGTGTTTGAAAATGCTTTGCGGGTTAAAAATTTACGTTTGTTAAATTTTCCCCGCACGCATTATTTGTCTCCCACCATTTTGTTTTTTAAATATTTAAAAGAAGTCTTGAAAATACCGGACTCTGATGCAATGATTCTGTCTAAAATTTACTATTTGCCTCTTGGGGTTAGGGAACCCCTTAGGATAGATTCTGAGTCAGGTGTTTCGGCTCAGCAAGGAGTTGATCAATTAAATGCACCTAGTTTAGATTTATCTGAATTTTTAGAGACCTCTATTGAGGAGATTTCAACTCGAGCAACTTTACTGGTTACATTTGCATTGGAGAAAGATAAAGATTTAGTTTTGCGTACTTATTCTAAATTTCGTCAGGAAAAGTATTTTGGTTAGGTAATCCAGATGTTTCCCGATGTGTGTCGTACCACTCAGCTGAAACGAAAAGCTTTTCTTTCACTTAGACCTCGGGTCCTGGCTATAGGAGCTACTTTTACGTTAAAGTATCCTTGTAAATGTCTTATAGTATATCATGGTAAATCTTATATTTTTTTAGATTCCCTCCAATTGGAGACCTTTTTGAAGGGGCTGGTGCTGGAGTAAGATTTATTTCTTTTTATTCTTTGGGGCTCTTGTTAAGTTAAAAGGAGTCTTTCTATTTTCCAATCTAATTGAGATATTTCTTGTTTTAATTTCCTTTGTATTTCACACTCCATATTGTGGGCTGGGAGTTCTTATTTGTTGTAAAAATTTAATATGTACTTTGTGAATTGCTTGTATTACCTTGTTGAATACCTTAATAAAGAGGTTTGAAATAAAAAAAAAAAAAAAAAAGAACCCCCGTGCCACGGCGCGGTCCACCCTGCCACCCCAACCCCCCCAACCCACATGACCCCTGCCCCCGCCAATCTTGCACACCAATCCCCTCCCGACTGGCCCCAGGACCCCCTGAGCCGCACCCCCACCAGGAACCCCTTCGCTAACCACCCCCTCACTAACATTATCCGTCCCTAGTGACGGAATCTCTCTCCCCCCCCCCCACCGCTCCACCACGCCAACCCCACCCCCCCTACCCCTCCCCCCCCCCCCCCCCCGCTGAGATTGACCCGCCATCCTCCTCCTGGCCGGGGCCCCCACCTGCCCCCTTACACCTCTGGCCCCCCTACCACAGACTATACCCCTGCCCCGAATACCCTGACTGGCACCTACCCCAGAGCCACTCCCTGCCACCCCCCTAATGCCCCCCCATGCTCCGCAGCAGAAACTGCTACCTGTCCCTCTCTCCTGCCCACTGGAACCCGTCCCCCCCAGCCAACCCCAGTGACCTTGCCCCTCTGCCCCCGTCGCAAAGGCATCCTCAGAAGATCCCCCACAATACAATATATTAAATTAACCTGTTCTGCTGTATCAAAACTGCCTGCCCCCCCCCTCCCTTCAACACAAGGGCCCAAACTGAAGCATACAATTCACCAAAGGAGAACCAATTGCAGCAATCCTACACCAGGCTCCTCTTCACCCCGACCGGGCCCAACAGTCCCCTCACTTGCTTCAGCTCCGGGACCCTCGACTCCGCACCAGCCGCCGCACCTGAACCGGCTCAAATCAGCAGCACTAGAACCGCGACGTCGCTGAGGACTCGACGGAACAGCCCAGCAACAGACCTGCTCCTTTCACTGCCCAGCCCGATCAAGTGAGATGCCACGCGCCTCTCACTCCTAACCCCCCCCCCCCCGAACCGGCACCTCTCATTGGCTCGCCGAGCTGTCCCTCCTCGGCGAGCCAATGATTTTGAATGATGCCTCCCCGCCTTCGAAGCACCGCCAGCGATGCAGAGGGCAGGGTCCCCGCGCTGGGCCTCGCGCCCGGTTACCGCCGGCCTCCAGGACCCTGCCCCGCAGCCTCATCAAGATGATATTCAAATAGCAGATGAAATTTAATGTAGCCAAGTGCAAAGTTATGCCTTAGGGAAGAACAACCCAAACTGTCATCATGGATAACATGTGGAAAATCTCCACCCAGTGTGCTGCAGTGGCACAGAAGGCAAATAGAATGCTAGGAATCATAAGGAAAGGAATGAAGGATAAAATCAAGGATATTATAATGCCTCTCTATTGTCTGCAATTTTGGTCGCCGTATCTTAAAAAGGTCATAGCGGAATTAGAAAAAGTATAGAGAAGAGCCACCAAAATGGTAAAGGGGATGTAAGGATACTCCTATGAGGAGAGGCTTAAAAGTTTAGGGCTCTTCAACCTGGAAAAGAGACAGCTGAGGGGAGAAATGATAGAGATCTATAAATTAATGAATGGAGTGGAACAGGTAAACATAGATCGATTGTTTATGCCATCAAAATATAGAAAGACTAGGAGACATGCAATGAAGCTACAGTGTGACCCATTTAAAACTAATAAGAGAACATGATTTTTCATTCAACGTATAATTAAACTCTGGAATTCATTACCTGAGAATGTAGTAAAAGTTGTTAGTGTAGCTGGGTTTAAAAAAAGTTTGGACAAGTTCCCGGAAGAAAGGTCCATAAACCATTATTAAAGAGGACCCAGGAAATCCACTGCTTGCCCCCAAAGCATTGTGGAACCTTTATGTCTTTATGGGAAATTGTTAGGTACTTGTACTTGGAATGGCCACTGTTGGAAACAGGATACCTGGGCTTGATGGAACTTGGTCTGGCCCAATATGGCATATCTTATGTTCTTAAGGGGAAGGGAATGGCAATGGGGGTGTAATACCATCCACCTAGCCAAAGTGTTCAGACAGATGATGAAATGCTAACAGAAATTAGGGAACTTAGCAAAATTTACAGCACTATAATAATGGGGGATTTCAATTACCCTAGTATTGATTCAGACAATGTTACATCAGGCCATGCTAGGAAGATAAAGTTTCTAGATGGAATAAATGACTGCTTCATCGAACAGCTGGTTCAGGAACCAACATGAGTGGAAGCTATTTTAGACCTAGTGCTTAGTGGAACACAGGATCTAGTGCAAGAGGTAACAGTGTTGGGGTCGCTTGGCAATAGTGGTCATAACATGATCACTTTTGATTTAATAAATAGAAGGAGGATAACAAGGAAATATACAAATCTAGATTGAGGTGGTAAACCAACCAGAATTTTATTGGACATACGTAGAAAATATTAGCCAAGATGGCCTTGTTTCGGCGAAGCTTTCAATAGGGGTTATAGTTTAAAATGACCTACAATTAAAACACACACATGTAAACATTAATAAAACTGATTTTTATAAAACATGAAGGATAAATCATTATAAATTATACAATAAACTATAAGAGATAGCTAAATAATAAACCATCAAAGATAAACCATCAAGAATGAGACCGAGAAATCATAAAAAGCAGAGAGTATTCAATATAAAAATGAGGTGGGAATATATTGTTAAAATAATAAAGGACAAAACAAAACTACTAAAAGGTATAAAAGTGGACACTGAGGGGATAAAACATAAAACTAAACATAAATCAAAATATACGTCATAAAATTGAGCATTTTGAAAGTAAATTGTATAATATGAAAACACCATTACAGCTAAAATCTTATAAAAATAACAGAGGTGCAATAACAATAATACTAAATAAACTAAAACAGGGTAAGCATAAAACTATAAGTAAAACTGGTATGTGATGTAAAATTGAAAGATAAGCATAAATAAAAGAACTAACTAAAATCAGGAGTATAATAAAACCCTGATAAAAAGGAACATTATAGAGATGAACAAGAAAGGAGGGACATATCTTGGGGAAGCCAAATAGCCAATTTTCATATTGAAATTTAAAAATAACAATTATGCGCTAAAAACACAGTTAATAATACTGCAAGGTATATATAACATCCAGTGCGGATAGCCTAATAAAAATAAAGATAAAAAGACAGAAAAGTGAAAATGAAAATAAAAATAAAAACATGAACAGGATATATGTGGAAGGTACTGGGTCTCAAATAGTCAAATAAAATACTGTTCACCTATTCAACCAAGGTATAACAATATCTCACTATGGGGCTTGTTTACAAAACCGTGGTAGCGGTTTCCGATCGTTATCGGAGCCGCATCATATGGATCTGAAAGCTGGACAGTGAAAAAGATAGACAGGAAGAAAATTGATATCTTTGAATTACGGTGCTGGCGGCGAATACTGCGTATACCTTGGAAGATGTAATACAGTTATTTGATAAAATAAAAAGTAGTAAATCATCTGGACCAGTTGGCATATACCCCAGGGTGCTGAAAGAACTGAAATATGAGATTGCAGACCTACTTTTACTAATCTGTGAACTATCATTAAAAATCATCTATAGTACCTGAGGATTGGAGAGTGGCCAATGTAATGCCAATATTTTAAAAAGATTCCGGGGTAATCTGGGAAACTACAGACTAGTGAGCTTGATGTCTGTACCAGGCAAAATGGTGGAAACCATTATAAAGAACAGAATTACTGAACATGTAGAAAATCATGCTTTTATGGCAGAAAGCCAACATGGATTTAACCAAGGAAAGTCTTGTCTCACTAATCTCTTACATTTTTTTGAAGGTGTGACTAGACAGGTATATAAAGGTGAACTGGACGATCTGGAGCCCGATCCCAGATGGGGCATGTCCAGGCCATCTGGACGGCCCCGAACAGAATGGGCCTGTCAGCACCTGATTCTGCACCGTGAGAGAAAGATGTTCGCATGGGTGCAGGATCGGGCACTGAGAGATGGCCTGACGTGCCCCTGCATTGCCATGGGGAT
Source organism: Ichthyophis bannanicus (assembly GCA_033557465.1). Taxonomy (NCBI): domain Eukaryota; kingdom Metazoa; phylum Chordata; class Amphibia; order Gymnophiona; family Ichthyophiidae; genus Ichthyophis; species Ichthyophis bannanicus. Next base: position 760,810,154 of record CM066035.1, read on the forward strand.
GGCCTCCCCATGGCACATCCAGCCCATTGCTGTGGAGACCCCAGTTTCCCCACTGCTCAACCTTGGTGGGGGCAGCCAGAGCCTGAATCGGCTGGCAGGGACTCATCTGGCTTGTCGCTGTTGCTGCTGGGGGCTGGCCAGCTGCTCCAGAGGGGTAGCCAGTGCTTATTCCACCTCTGAGGAATAAGCTGGCCATCCCCCTGGTGCTCCCTGGATGTACAGGTCTGTGACCTGAATTGGCCCTATACATGCGGGGGCTGGTGCCGCCCACGCTCCGCCCACTCTCCACCTCCATGCCACCCCAGTCGCCCGCAGCATGCATAGCAGCTCTGTGCATGCAGGGGGGCCAGAAGGCTGCAGACATTGCAGGTGGCTAGCGGGGCTAGATGTCCCACCAGGACATATGGCCCCGCTATCCACTTTGCAGACTTGGGCCCATAGTGTATCTGGATTTTCAGAAAGCCTTTGACGAAGTCCCTCATGAGAAACTCTTGCAGAAATTAAAAAGTCATGGGATAGGAGGCAGTGTACTATTGTGGATTAAGAACCGGTTAAAAGACAGAAAACAAAGAGTAGTGCTAAACGGCCAATTTTCTCAATGAAGAAAGGTAAATAATGAAGTACCCCACAGATCTGTGCTTGGCCCACTGTTTTTTAATATATTTATAAATGATATGAGAATGGGAATAATAAGAGAGGTGATCAAGTATGCAGATGACACAAAATGATTCAAAGTTCTTTAAACACTAGAGGACTGTGAAAAATTGCTAGAGGGCTTTGAAAACTGGGAGACTGGGCATCCAAATGGCCAATGAGATTTAATGTGGAGAAGTGCGAAGTTATGCATTTAGGGAAGAAGAATCCGAACTACAGTTACACAATGGAAGGTTCCATATTAGGAGCCACCAGTGACTTGCGGTCAAGGCCTTCAAGGAATTCAGTGAAGCCCCAGCCCTGCCCGATGCTGACTTTTTTTTTTTTTTTTTAATTTTCAGCAACAGGCAGCAGCATTTTCCATAGCCTTCTCTTCCCTCACTGCTGTTGCTGCTCCATATCCACAGCGGCAATAAAAAAAGGTCCTGCCTATTCCGTCCCCTCTGATATATGCTTCAGTATTATATCTGTAAATAGACTGTAAATAGTTTCCCCTGTTATCCAAGTTCCTCCCCTTGTTATCTGTAAACTCATGCATGTTATTGTACTGAGACTTTTTGTTCTATGTGAACCGCGCTGATGCCGAATAGTGCGGTATATAAGAGAATGTAAATAAATAAAATAAATAAAATGTCAGAGGGGCGGAAGCGGTGGGGCCTTCAAGGAGTGCCTGCATCGCAGAGACTCCATGTTTATGTTTTGTTTTCGTTTTTATTGCCGCAGTGACTGACGCTCTGTGGATATGCTGCCGCGGAGGTGGTGGGGGAAGAGAAGGCTACAGGGAATGCTGTTGCCTGTGGTTGCAAACAGTGTTTAAAAAAATCATAAGCGAATGGAAGACAAACAAGAGATATGGGGTGGGGGAGAACTAGGGAGACCATGGGGAGCTGCTGGAAAAGGGTGGGGGAAAGTTCCTTAGAAGATGAAGGGAAGATACTGGACATGAGGGAGGGGCCATAGGGAAATGGAGGAGAAATACTAGAAACGGAAAGGGGATCCTGGACATTGGAGGAGGGGGTTACAGGAAAACGGAAAGGAGATACTGGATGAGGGGGACATAGGTTGGTGGAGGTGGTGAAGCTAGGTGCAGGGGGAGACTGGACATGATCTGCATAGAGAGATAGAGAAGATTCTGGATTGGCAGTATAGGGAGATTGAAGAGACGCTGGACATGGGGGGCAGAAGGAGATGGAAGAGAGATTATGGACATGCATGGGGCAAAAGCTGGATGGGAAGGAGATGTTGGACACAGTGGGGTGGGGGGGGAAGAAAGGGGAATAATGGTCCCATGAAGTAGAACAGTGGGAGGGATTGTAAAGCTTTAGGCAGATGGAGTAAAGAGAAGGGGATGGAGTACTAGACAGTCAGAAGGAGGAGTGAAATCTGGCTAGATAGAGAGAAAAAAAAATAAAGGAAAAGATCACTATTCTAGATGGAAGACAGTGAAGAAATCAGGAAGGAAGAGAAGTGGCAAATGCACTGGAGACCCTAGAAAGAGAGCTATGAGAAGACAAAGGAAAGCAGGAACGAGAGACTTGGACCATGAAGATTAGAAAATAAAATGGTCAGCCAACAAAAGGTAAAAAAAAAATAATGTATTTTCAATTAGAATTTCTGTTTGCTATGGGGAGATATTCCAAGACATTTACACAGTTTGCAGACCTGCTGAGAGTATGCCATCACTGAGCGTGTGCCGCCGCTACATGCCCCAGTGCTAAGCATTCAGCATCAGGGTGTGTCAGGCGTGTTCTGTGGCAACATCCTTCACTAACTGGGTGCTATTTATTTATTTAACAGTTTTTTATACCACTTTATCATTTCAATCCAAGCGGTTTACATTGTAACTTAAACTTGGTAAATGTACATTAAACAGGGGACATTGATAACTTGGATTTTTCTGAGCAATGGAGGGTTAAGTGACTTGCCCAAGGCCACAAGGAGTGCTAGTGGGAATTGAACACTGGTCTCTGGGTTCTCAAGCCACAGCTCTAACCACTAGGCTACTGCTCCACTGAGACACTGTCCAGTTAGCGACATGCAGCTAAAGTAAGGCGCAGCAAATATTGGATTACTTCAGCCCCAGAAGCTAACTGAGCTGCAGCTGCATATCGCTGCTGGGCAGTTAGCTTCTGGGTTTTGCAGCAAAGCTAGATATTCAGTGCCGGATACGGACCTGGCATTTATTTATTTAAATTACTTTCATACTACAGCACTCATTGTATCAGCACAATTTACAAAAAAAAAAATTAATCAATTACATAAATTTGCTCAGTCATAAAATAATCACTTCTTAAGCTTCTTTCGGAAAACTAAAACTGATTCAATTTCCTTCGAACCTTTTGGTAGCCTGGACTAGAACTCGGCTGCTTCATTTGGAATGGTCTGCCCAAATCTCTTTTCATTCATAATCCCCCCACTCGAGGGGGGGAATAATGTTCAGAACTAGCAGCTAACCGCCAGCGCTGAATATCAGGCCCTATCTTTATATTTTGCACAGTATAGGGGTAAATGCATCTCTTTCTATTTCTCTGGTATTGACCTGCATGCAGTCTGCTTCTTGGGGTTTTGGTTTAATTTTTGAATTTTGTGTGCAATAATTCTGGTCGCCGTATCTTAAAAAAGATATAGCGTTATTAGAAAAGGTACAGAGAAGAGCCACCAAAATGGTAAAGGGGATAGAAGGATACTCCTATGAAAAAAAGGCTAAAAAGGTTAGGGCTCTGTAACTTGGAAAAGAGACGGCTGAGGTGAGACATGATAGAGGTCTATAAATTAATGAATGGAGTGAAACGGGTAAACGTAGATCGATTGTTTACATCATCAGAATATAAAAAGACTAGGGGACATGCAATGAAGCTACAGGGTAACCTATTTAAGACTAATAAGAGAAAATATTTTTTCACTCAACATATAATCAAACTCTGGAATTTGTTACCGGAGGATGTAGTAAAAGCTATTAGCGTAGCTGGGTTTAAAAAAGGTTTGGACAAGTTCCTGGAGGAAAGGTCCATAAACCATTATTAAAAAGGGACCCAGGATACCAATGCTTGACCTAATACAAGCATTGTGGAACCTGTGTCTTTTGGGGAAACTGCTAGGTACCTATGACCTAGATTGGCCACTGTTGGAAGGATACTGGGCTTGATGGACCTTGGTCTGACCCAGTATGGCATATCTTATGTTCTTATATTTCTACTTTTAGTTTGTGGTGGTCACTTATTCTGAGGGTATATCTATATTCTTATTGTGTGACCAAGGCCAGGTGTTCTCTTAGCATTGAGTTTCTAAACAGGGATCTCTATTGTAATAATAAAAGTCTGATCTTTTTTGTTCATTGAGCTCTATGGAGAAATGTTCTAGTTCTGCTCTGCAACCATTCTTGGGGAGAGAGGCGGAAGTGGTGTCAATATGGGCGGTGGGGAGGGGGCAGCAGGATGAAGGGCTCACCTAGAGTACCTCCAGTTCTTTCACAGTCATAACTGAATCCCCTACATCAAATATCACCCAGGATAAAGATCTAGGCGTCATTGTGGATAATATATTGAAACCCTCTACCCAGTGTGCAGCAGTGACCAAGAAAGCAAATAGAATGCTAGGAATCATAAGGAAAGGAATGGAGAAAAAAATCAAGGAAATTCTAATGCCTCTGTATCATTCCATGGTGCAAAAGGATATAGCAGAACTAGAAAAGATACAGAGAAGAGTCACCAAAATGGTAACATAATAACATAGTAAATGACGGCAGATAAAGACCAGTATGGTCCATCTAGTCTGCCCAGTAAGATGGAAAGAGTAGGTGCACTTGCCGCTCCGTGCAGGCCACCCCTCCCCATGTCTTTGTTTTAGGGGTGAACCCACCGCTCTGTGTAGGATACCCCTGAATGTTGAGAAATTAGTTAAGTTTATTTTTATTTTATCTTGTTGCTGTAAAGGGATCCACTGTGTCTGTCCCATGCCATTTTGAATTCTGTCACTGTATTTGCCCCCAACACTTCCATCGGGAGGGCATTCCAAACATCCACCACCCTTTCAGTGAAAAAGTATTTCCTGACATTGCCTTTCAATTTGCCCCCTTGCATCTTCATGTTATGCCCTCTAGTTTTACAGCTTCCCCATCTTTGGAAGAGGTTTGTTAGTTCATTATTTCTCTTTTAAGTATTTAAAGGTCTGAATCATGTCTCCCCTGTCCCTCCTCTCCTCCAGAGTGTACATATTTAGGTTTTCAAGTCTCTTCTCATAAGGCTTCTGACGCAGGCTCCGAATCATTTTGGTCACCTTCCTCTGAACAGTTTCCAGTCTTTTTATATCCTTTGCAAAATATGGTCTCCAAAAATGAGCACAGTATTCCAAATGAGGCCTCACCAGTGACTTATACAGTGGCATTAGCACCTCTTCCTTTCTGCTGGTAATTCCTCTTTGTATGCAACCCAACATCTTCCTGGCTTTTGCCACTGCCTTGTCGCACTGTTTTGCCACCTTGAGATCCGCAGAAATAATCACACCAAGGTCTTTCTCCTGGTCCGTGCACACCAATTTCTCTCCCCCTATCGCATACATTTCCCTTGGATTTCTGCTTCCCAAGTGCATGACACTGCACTTCTTCACATTAAATCTTAATTGCCAAGAATTAGACCATTCTTCCAGCTTTTGTAGATCTTTCCTCATGTTCTCCACTCCCTCAGGGGAGTCCACTCTGTTGCAAATTTTCCTGTCATCTGCAAAAAGACAGACTTTTCCATGCAGTCCTTCAGCAATATCACTCACAAATACATTGAACAGTGCCGGGCCCAGGACCAAACCCTGGGGTACCCCGCTAATCACCCTCCTTTCATCCGAGTGAGCTCCATTTACCATCACCTTCTGTTGTCTGTCAGTAAACCAATTTCTGATCCAGTTCACCACTTTGGGACCCATCCCCAACTACTGAGTTTATTGATAAGCCTCCTATGAGGAACAGCATCAAAGGCTTTGCTGAAATCCAGGTAGATCATAACCATCGCATGCCCCTGATCTAGTTCTCTGGTCACTCAGTCAAAGAACTCAGTCAGATTTGTTAGGCAAGATCGTCCTTTGGTAAAACCATGTTGCCTCGGATCATGTAACCTGTTGGTTTTGAGAAAGTCCACTATTCGCTCTTTCAGGAGTGACTCCTTTACTTTTCCAGCCACCAAGGTTAAGCTCACCAGCCTGTAGTTTGTCACTTCTTCCCTGTCACCACTTTTGTGAAGAGGTACCACATCCGCCCTCCTCCAGTCCTGAGAAACTTCTCCTGTTTCCAAGGATCTGTTGAAAATATCCTTTAATGGCCCTGCAAGAACCTCTCTGAGCTCTTTCAGTATCCTGGGATTTATCCCATCCGGTCCCATGGCCTTGTCCACTTTCAGTTTTGCAAGTTGTTCTAACACATCATCTTCAGTGAATGGTGTGGTATCTACTTCATTCCCATTTTTATATTTGGGAGTCACAGGTGGTCCTTCTCCAGGATTTTCTTTAGTAAAAACAGAGCAGAAGTATTTGTTTAGCAATTTTGCTTTTTCAATGTCATTTTCCACAAATCCGTTCCCAGCACTTCTGAGTCCTGCAATTCCATCTCTGATTTTCCTCCTCTCCCGAATATACCTGAAGAAAGTTTTGTCACCACACTTCACATCTTTAGCCATCTTTTCCTCTGCCTTTGATTTTGCTTTCCTTATTTCTCTTTTTGTCTCTTTTAGTTTGATCCTGTATTCCTTACTGTGTTCCTCTGTTTGCAAGCTTTTGAATTTTCTGAAAGCTATATTTTTTGCCTTTATTTGAGCAGCCAGTTCTTTACTTTCCTTACATATTTATCTGTTTCCCCTTTTATTGCCACCTTTAGTTTAGCCCATTGCAATTCCACTTCCCTTATCCCCTCCCACCCTGCCAACTCCTCCTTCAGGTACTTGGCCATTTTACTGAAGTCCGAGTCACGGCACGAACTGAAGACTCTATCCCCCTCTTAGGGTCTGCAATCCTTCACTAAACCTGGATTCTTTTAATTATCTGCAACCTCTTAACAGGAAGGAAAAAAACAAGACACAATTGATCAATTAAACACTACAGAGCTCTGTACGAAAGAAAAACATGGAGCCTAAGGACAGGCGTATCCATCAGAGTTTCTTCAAAGATGGCTCTGCAGGGTTCTAGCTTTTATTGTAAAATATCAGCTGACATAGTAAATTTTTAATTAACATCTGGTGATATTCAGGTTACAAAAGTGCATATAGAATTTGCTAACAACTGTGCCACGTCATATAAAAAGAAGAAGTTACAAGCTTATGACTATATTTACCAGACTCAATAGGTGTCGCTGTGTTTCTACTATACAACAGAAGCTAATTAGTTACTCATAATATTTGCTGATTTTCTACTATTTACTCAAGCTTTGTTTGCCGTTGACCTAAGCCCTAGTTCCCTAAAGCAGTCCATCCTGACCCAGCTATTTCTTTAGCCTATCCTATTGCAGAATAAAAGAGGATGTACTATTTGTTCTATCGATTTAGAGAACTAGCTTATGTACACATAAGCTCTATTTGTTAATTCTATGAAGCAACTCTCACAGAAGCAGAAGAACAGCTCAGTTACTTTTAAAGAGAACGCATTTAATTTCACTGAGACTTGACATGAGCATATATATTTCACTTATAGCAAGTCTCTATAGTCCAGTTTCGCTTATAGATCTACTGCTCTCACTTCCAATTCCTATGTCCAGTATAGATCCAGAATCACTATCTGTTCCTGAGTCCATTAAGTCCAGATTCCCGTATACTGGGTGAACCATAGTGGCATAAGTCAGTGCATCTGCAGCTGATTCGTCCAATTCCCTGATAGTATCCAATTTGGTTTTCAAACCTGGCCTAGCTAGCTCTTTTCCACAAGTGTTTTTGAAGTTTAGGACTTTGAGCTTGCTATGATTGAACTGCACCTTGGCTTTTATCTCAAACCACACCGTGTGATGATTGCTGCTGCTCACAGGGGCACCCACCCAGACATTTGACACGCTCTCACTGTTGGTGAGCACTAAATCCATCATTGAACTTTCCCTGGTTGGTTCCATCACCATTTGTTTAAGCATCCACAATTGTTTTGCTTCTTGCCAAATTCATAGAAGGAGTACTCCAATCCACATTTGGTAGATTAAAGTCACCCAATATGATCACTTCCCCTTTTGTGGCTATCTTGACAATAATCAATTCATTATCTATTTCTTCGATTTGAGTCGGAGGTCTGTAGACTACAGCAGTATGGAGGACAGTGCCATCTCCTCTTTCCAACACAATCCAGAGCGCTTCTTCTTTTCCCCATGCCCCCTGCATTGCAGTAGCTTTGATATTGCTTTTTACATACAAGGCTACTCCTCCTCCTCCTTTTCCATTTTCTCTGTCTCTTTTGAATAGATTATAGCCAGCTATGGCTATATCCCAATCATGCGATTCATTAAACCATGTTTCTGTAATGGCCACAATGTCCAAGTCCATTTCTACCATTAGGGCTTCCAGGTCAGGAACTTTGTTGGCTAAGCTTCGAGCATTTGTGCTCATTGCTTTCCAGCATTTAACTGGCTTGCATGAATTTTGCATTGATTTTGTTCTGCCCATTTCTTCCCACTTGTCGTTGATGTGTGGTTTAAAAGTGTGGCTGTTTCTGATGTTATTCTGCATTGGCCGAGAGTGACGTCATGAACTAGTCCTCCTCCATCTGTCACCCCCTTTTTCTAGTTTAAATGCATATCCACATACTGCCTGAAATTTTCACTTAGGATTCTTTTCCCTGTGACAGAGAGATGTAGTCCATCAGCACAGTATAGTTTCTTGTTAGTCCTTCAGTTTCCCCAGTCACCAATAATTCTGAATCCTTTTTGTTCACACCAGGTCTGGAGCCATGTATTAAAGCTGTTTATGCGATGCAGCCTTTCTGCCCCCTTACCATGAACAGGTAGAACTTCTGAGAATGCTACAGTGTTATGGTTTATTGTTATGGTTTAGGCATTTGATATACCACCCTTTACTTACGCATCAGAGCGGTTTACATGTATACACTAACAGGTAATTTTTATTCTCTTGTCCCCGAAGGGCTCACAATCTAAGTGTAATAGTGGGCTTGAGTTTCTCTCCCAGAGTCTGGAAGTCCCTTTGAACTGCAGAGGCACTGTTTCTAGCCATGTCATTTGTACCCAGGTGGATGACAACATCAATTTTGGAGTGCTCACTTTCTACGCTAAGTACATCAACAATTTGGTTTGTATTCCTGCTGGCTGAAGAGCCTGGGAGGCATTTGACTATCTTCTCTCCTTTGAACTGTGTTCCCAAGTTGGTGTCTCTGATGATGGAAACTCCAAGTAGTAGTAGTTTTCTGTTTGGTGAGTATTTCTTCATATTTGGTGCTTTAGCAGGAGATTGGGCATTGACTGACTCATTTAAGGGTCTTTCAGTTTCCATGGATTAAACAAAGCAGAGAAGGCATTATGCAGGGATATCTCTTGATGTATAGGATGTCTCTGAGTTACAGGTCGCAATCTACCCTAGCCCACTGTAATCCATTTGCTCCTGGAATGTTTGATTCTTTGTGGGAGCGGTGGTGGACTTTGTTCTGTTTGTATCCTAGAAGAGGTGTGTTTCATTGCAGCTAATTCTTCCCTTAGTAGAGTCAATTCTTTATGCATGGCAGCTAATTCTTCCCTTAGTAGAGTCAATTCTTTATGCATGGCAGCTGACTTGAGACACATAGGACAAGCTCTTAGGTTCCAAATGATTCATCTCAGAATGAAAGAACCACAGTTATTGCACTGAATATACGACATGCTGATTAAGCAGTCCTAAAAGGAGAAGAAGAAGAAAAGGTGGGCTTAACACCAAATTAAAAAGGATAGATGGCAACGTATGTGACCACTATATAGGCAATGCAGCCCTGGGGTGGGTGGGGTGAGGGGTAGGGTGGGCGGGAACCTAAGTGTCCCTGGCCAGTAGGCCTTACATCAGGGGTGGGGAACCCTGGTCCTGGAGAGCCGCATGAGATATATATGCATTAGAGATATCCTGCCAACCTGACTGGTTTGTGGCCCTCCAGGGCTGGATTTGGAGACCCCTGCCTTACACCTCTGTCATTTAAGATTGTGAGTGGGCAAGGTGCAGATGTCCAAGACATCAAAAAGGTTAGATAGAATGTGTCACATTCCTCCTCACTTCTCACCACCACCAAAATATTGTCTATTAGACAACATTTTGGGGGTGGTGTGAGAATCGAGGAGGAATGTGACACATTCTATATACCCTTTCGATGTCTAGGACATCTGCACCTTGCCCACTCACAATCTTAAATGACAGAGGTGTAAGGCAGGGGTCTCCAAATCCAGCCCTGGAGGGCCACAAACCAGTCAGGTTGGCAGGATATCTCTAATGCATATATATCTCATGCATATTCATTAGGGATATCCCGAAAACCTGACTGGTCTGCGGCTCTCCAGGACCAGGGTTCCCCACCCCTGCCTTACATGAACAGTGGGCACAATCAGATATCCAATTTAAGAGCTACACAAGGAATTCAGGCAGTCAGAATATTCCCAAAAAGTAATATATAACCAACAGTTAAATTCTATATTAGCAACAGGCAAAAAATGATAGAAAGCTGAACGTTTCGCTGTGTGGAGGCTCTGGAAGCTGTGAAGCCTGGAGCTGACCAGGTACTTGTGGCAGGCTGTAAGATAATCTACTGTAATTAGCCCCTCCCTGGGAGTAGGCTTGCAACAGAAAATTCAAACAATGGAAGCAGAAATAGTCAAACAGAAGATTCAAACAATGGAATCAGTAATAGTCAAACTGAATTTTTTCTTTCTTTGTATCTGCCTACTGTGCAAAGGTCCCTGTAACTTTAACTGATACCTTTAATTCTAAAGTAAGTAAGAGACTCAGGTAAAATACCAGGTCCCTGCAATTTAAGTATTTCTATTCCAAGTAGCTTAATATCACTAGTGTCCCTGGCCAGTAGGCCTTACATGAACAGTGGGCAGGCTCAGATATCCGATTTAAGGGCTACACAAGGAATGCAGGCAGTCAGAATATTCCCAAAAAGTAATGTATAACCAACAGTTAAATTCTATATTAGCAACAGGCAAAAAATGTTAGAAAGCTGAAAGCTTAGCTGTGTGGAGGCTCTGGAAGCTGTGAAGGCTGGAGTTGACCAGGTACTTGTGGCAGGCTGCAAGATGGTGAAGGGGATGGAAGGATACCCCTATGAGGAAAGGTTTAAAAGGTTAGGGCTGTTCAACTTGGAAAAAAGATGGCTGAGGGAGATAGGATAGAGGTCTATAAATGGCTGGAGTGGAATGGGTAAATGTAGATCAGTTGTTTACTCCTTCAAAAGGTAGAAAGAATAGGGAATATGCAAAGAAGTTACAATTTAGTCCATTTAAGACTAATAGGAGAAAATATTTTTTTACTCAACATGTAATCAAACTCTGGAATTCATTATCGGAGGATGTAGTAAAAGCTATTAATATAGCTGGGTTTAAAAAAGGTTTGGAGAAGTGCCTGGAGTAAAAATTCACAAACCATTATTAAAAAGGACCAGAAAAATCCACTGCTTACCCCGGGACAAGCATTGTGGAATCTATGTACCTTTTTGGAAACCTGATAGGTACTTGTGACCTGTATTGGCCACTGTTGGAAACAGGATACTGGGCTTGATGGACCCTTGGTCTTTCCCAGTATGTCTTATCTTATTTCTTATGATCCAGTACCCCATGATCAAGACCCCCCACTTCAGAACCATCCTGCCCCCAGACAACATCTCAAAATGGCCTCCTTCCCCCAACCCTTCCACTCCGATGAGGCTCTCATCCCTCCCCCAAAGTCTTATTGGGGGATCCCTAGTGGTCCAAGTGGTTAACGGAGCAGAAGTGGTCTGCCTCTACTCCTGCCCCAGTACCAATTGCTTTTAAAATGGTGCCAATCTCATGGTACTGAACCCTAGCAGTACCACTCTAGTCACAACATGGACCACCAGGAAGCCCGTGGTTAACACCAAGGGGGGAGGAGTCTGGGGGTAGGGGAGGGCCAATGTAAGTGTCTGGGGGGGGGACAAGGGCCTGATCACAGTGGGAGGGTTGAAAGGTTCATGGGGGAAGGAGGCCATTGCGGTGAGGGTGGTTTTGAAGGGGGCACTGATATGGCATGGCTATCGATATTTTATTTGGGACGGGGCCATGCTACCATACTGCAGGTAGCACTACTGCACTTAACTCCACTTCTTGAGGTGGCAATAAATACTGCAGCACTATTTGCAGTCATGACATCTAGTGCATGGCAGTATCCCGTGCACTAGCTGTCATCGGCCAACATGCCCACTCTCCACCCCTATCCTGCCCATGTCCCTCCACATGGCTGTCTGTTTAGTGTATGTGTTGTTAGTGCAGGTCACTGCATGAGGGAGAGCCTCCACTCAGGCCTGCATTAACAGCGCAGCTTAGTAAACATGCCCCAAAGTGCTACATCACGTAGAGTATACAGCATTGTTAAATGTCTATACACTCGACTAATTATGAAGACTGAACCCTTATTGACAGCCAAAGAGGAACAGTAAAATTGTAATATTACATCAAAGAACATTACCTTATCGTGATTGTCCTTGAAATGCAGTATATCAAATTTAAATTAAACTAAACTAAACATTAAAATCACCACAGCACCATAGCCTAAATGACAAGCAAACATCTTTACTGCGATCACTGTAGTCTTTTAAAAGACAGCTCCCATTGGAAACATTGGTTGGCTCACCAACATCACCGGGGGCAGGGTACTAGAAATGATCTAACAAGTACCGTATTCACAATCAAAGCCAATCTAAAATTTGTAATGTGAAAACTTTAAAATGCCTGTCTGTCTCAGGGTAACTATAACTCGCTGTTACCGAAACTATAAGAAATAAATAAAGAGGGAAGCAACGTGAAGGAAACATTGTAAAAGAGCAACTGTAAGACGAGCTGCACCACTGGGCTTCCCCAGCCTAGCCCCCCCATCATTATTCTTGGATGGCACTGATCTGGAGCAGGGACCCAGAATGCTCCTGCTGTATAATCAAAGGCAGGGACGTTTTTGGCATCCCGCTAGATCTCTTTTCTCAGTTTTCTTCTTTGTTGTCTTTATATTTCCAGACCTTGACAAATTTTTATGTATAAACCCCAGTCTGATCTCTGTTTTCCTCCACTTGTTTTGCTTCTGCCATGGCCTTTACTGCAAAATTAGCTCATTAACTACCAGAATCTCTTGCGTACATGACCAGCAAATTTCATTATTTTTTTGACCATGTCTTCTACCAGTATTCTTCTATCTCCCATGATCTAATTTTATTAAATCTAATTCACCATATAATGAAGCACATGTGGTGGTGATTTTCTGCTGCGTCTGGCAGGGTTACTGACTTGGAACCTTTCAGAGCTGAAGAAAATTCACTTTACACAAATTTATTGCAGTTCAAGGCTTAGAAAACTAGGGAAATATATCACATACTTAAAAGTCTAACTGCTGACCTCCTGAGATTTGCAGCCAGGAAGTGCTGGCATCTGACCTTGGAGGTTTAAAAAATGCTTATGGTAGAGGGAGTGTATGACTGGTTGATCTCCTCCTGCTAACCCCTGAAGATAGGAGTTCGCCATCTGTCTAATTCTCTACTATAGTGGTTAGTCTGGAAAGAAAAGGGGGATACTAATAAGGTCTGAGTAGCCTAATGGTTAGAGCATTGGCTTGGTAAGTAAGAGACTAGGGTTAAATTCACACTAGTATACTTTTGTGGTCTTGGGCAAATCACTTAACCCTCCATTTCCTTGGAAGAAGGGCCTGGCAATCTACTTCTGGGTGCACTGTCAAGAAATCCTAAAAGCTTGTGGATTACCAGCAGTTAGCCTTGCCTCAAAGGCACGCATTGCATTTGCAATAAGGTATATATAGTTATATAGTGGACATAGTTTACCTTTTTATTCCCAAGTTCTAAACTCCTGTTATTTGTAAAATGCACTACAGTTTTCTGTATGTATATGTTTTGTTTCATGTAAACCGCGCTGATGACAATAGTGCGGTATATAAGAGATGTTAAATAAATAAAATAAAGGTGGAAAACAGAGAGAAACTCAATCCAGATAAATCAGAATGTCCATGGCTTCCCTGTAGAGATAGAGAATTGACATTACAACCTAGAGGAGTGGGTAGTTAATTAAAGCTTAGCCTTCTAGTAAGGAGTCTAGGGGGGTTATTTGGATATTGAAATTTCATCAGTAATTCAAGCATTTTTGCTTGTTGCAAAGTATTCAAATATTTTTAGGAACAGATGATCTTGTGCAGATAGTCTATGCCCTTATCATCAGTAGATTGGACTACTGTAATTCACTTTATATGAGTCTCCCTAGGAAATTAAGGAGCATTTTTACTAAAAGTTAATGCATGATAATGAAAATTAAAATGCATTGAGTGCTACCATGACCCATAGAAATGAATTTGACAGGTTTTTTTATACCACTTCATCATTTCTGTCAAAGCAGTTTACATTGTAACTTAAACTTGGTAATGTACATTAAATAGGGACATTGTTATCTTTGATTTTTCTAAGCTAATGGAGAGGGTTAAGTGACTTGCACAAGGCCACAAGAAGTGCTAGTGGGAATTGAACACTGGTCTTTTGGCTTCCCAAGCCAGTGCTCTAATCATTAGGCTACACCTCCACTCCATGAGTGGGCCATGGTAGAGCAACATGCATTAACCTTCGTTAATGTGCATTAACCTTTAATAAACATGTCCCTAAGAGTTAACTTCAAGTATCCCACATGGTTTTTCGAGCAGTGCATCTCAATAAACCACAGTATCTGGTCATTGCTTTATCTGTTTATTTACCTCAGGGATTACTCTACGCTCCTTAGTTTCTAGTTGGGTTTGATTAGAGAATACTAGATAGGGAGCTTTTTCATTCTTGTACCACAATTATGGAACCTTTTACTACTATTTATAGACTAAAGAGAAACATGAGAAAATATTACCTCATGGAGAGCGGTGTGGATACATAGAGCAACTTTCCAGTGGCAAAAAAAAACAATAACACTTTTTAAGAACGCTGATATAATTATAAATGATCTTTAGCTGCAAAGAAGTGAAGGGAAAGGGATCATCTGGGGTGTAGAACACTGCAAAGGGAACTAATTTTGGCAGACTAGATGAGGTCCTATTGTGCTTCTCTGATACATTCTATGTTTGCGTTCTCTTTATTCTTTAACAATGCCTACCTTTCCTTGATAAGAGAGGGACAGTATCCTTAGAATTGTGTTTAATCCTAAACTAGTATGTGTCTAATGCATGCTGAGCTTTAACATCTACCCTGAGCAATGCAGCACAGGTGTCACACCAAACTGCAAAGAGGAGACTGAGCACCAAGATGTGTGTTCAGGGAGTTAATGACTAGAACCTCTCACCATAAAGTTGTTGGATGGCTTTCCTGTCTTGGATGTCCAGTTCCACGCTATTTCCCACCATGCTGTAGTTGGGATTCATCACCGAATCAGGTCTGTAAATGTGAGGTAACCCCAGAACATGACCTATTTCATGAACAGCCACCTGGTGAAAATAAATACAGCTTACTGGCTATATACTACTATGCAGTATAGTCTGATTACGACAGTTCATGCCCAGATTTAGGTTTTGGGCAAAAGTAGGACAAAAGAAGAATAAAAAACCCCTAAAGATCAGCTGGCTTACATAACTCTGAATTTGCACATCTTGAAGGTAATTTTATAAGGAACTGTATCAATTTGTATACAATCAACACGTGTAAATCATATATTTTCAATCACTTATATGCATGGGTGAGCCTTTATAAGCCTACTTTAGCTAGGTGCTATTTTATTAATACATGCATCAGGCCAATGGCGTGTACTTTCACTGTGGGCGTGCACTGGGGCGATGTGTAGATTTAAGCCTGTAAATTATAAACTGCCATAATTTATGTGCATTCTTGAGAAATTTAGTGGTGGGAATTTATGCCAGCCATAGGGCTGCTATAAGTACTCATGCCTAGATTTAACATGCATTTTTATTTACTTATGCTCCTATTTTATAAAGAAAAATAGGTGCTTGCTTGTCTTTAGAAAATAGTCTTAAGATAGGTGCATTTTAGGTGTCTAAAAATAAGTGCCCAGTTATAAAATTGTGTCTCAGAGTTTAAGTTGCTGAACTTTAGGAAGGGAAGCAATCCTCATTCTTCTCATCCTGTGCAAACAAAAACTTTGCAAAAAGTGTAGCAGACCTTGTGCAGCAAAAGTACTACATGTAAATACTGGGCAACAGTTGTGCCATGCTTTTATGTTGAAAGCTTCTCTTCCTGTCGAAAGCTTCTCCCTTCCAATGATCCTTAGCTGAAAGATGTGCTTTTTCAAAATTCTGTAAACGATCTCCTTTGCAGACACTTGGAGACTGATTTTATAAGGAGTCACGTAAAGATACGTGCCATTAACAGACCTAAGTCACCTATTTTTAAGGACTGATATGCGTGAATAGGTACTTACGCGTGTATTTTAGGAGATCACTATTCTGTAAGCACGTGTGTTAAGACCGATCATGTGCACTTTCAGTGTGGGTATGCAATGGGGCAGAAACTTGGCAGAGTACAGGCAAAGCACAAATCTTTGTAGGTAGGTTATAAAATATTATAACATGCTCACGGTTGAAAAATCTAGGTGCTGGCATTTATAGCAGCTATAAGTGCCTAATTTGCACTAACGCTCCCTTTTATAAAATAAAGTACATGCATGCTTCACTTCATTAAAAAGGCCTCAAATATGTGCATACTCACACATGTAAACAACACAGGAGTTTATGAAACCACCCTCTTTGAGGGAATTGTATAAGACATGCCTTTATTGCTGCATATTTTAATATATGCATTTCATGCCTATTTTATAAAGTAAGGTACATGCATACTTTATGAAAGAGGACATAAGTGGTCGAGAATGAGCATTAATTGAAGCCACAAGTACTTAAGCCAGCACTATAGCTGATATAAATGCCTGTACCTAGATTTTTCATAGCTTTATGCTCCGCCCACACTCCATTCCTGTGCATATCCACAGTGAAAGTACAAATAATCATACTTTCGGAATACCACCAATGTAAAAGATGTACGCAAATGCCCATTTAAATATTTATATGACTAAATACCTAGATTTATGTGCATAAACACTTATACAAATCTAGGTGTGATATAAAATTAATTTACAGATATTCGCCGCATGACATCCATTCGTCTAACATCCGACCGCATATATGTCCACCATCAGACAGCAGGATATAGCGGGCATAACTGGAAACGATTATAATTGCGAAGCTGGGCATACTTACTCACCAATAAAAAGTTTGCCTCTCTGTTTAAAATTCATGCATCATGACTCCCAAACACAAAACCAGTTCTACTGATAACAGCAGCAAGAGTGAAAGGAAGAGTATTAATTTGGAAGTGAAAGAAAAAGTTATTAAACAGCATGATGGTGGAAAACCAGCGAACGCTATAGCTCATGATATGGGCATGTCACACTCAATGATAACAACTATCCTTAAGAACAAAGAAAAGATTCTCCAAGCGGTTAAAGGATCAGCTCCACTGAAAGCTACAAGGCTAATGAAAATGTGACAGGAAAAAGCAGGACCAGACTACAATATCGAGTTCAGTGCTAGTTCTGGGTGGTTCAAGCTCTTCAAACAATGCTTTTCGCTGCATAATGTGAAAGTGAGTGGTGAGTCTGCAAGTGCTGAAGCTAAGGCAGCAGAAAATGTTGTCCAAATTCTAGATAAGCAAATTGTAGAGGGAGGTTATTTGCCTCAACAAATTTTTAATGTGGATGAAACCGCCTTATTCTGGAAACGAATGCTTGAAAGGACCTTAATCCATAAGGAGGCTAAGTCAATGCCAGGCTTTAGGGCTTATAAAGACAGGGCGACAGTGCTCTTAGGAGGAAATGTTGCTGGCTACAAATTAAAGCCTTTCATTATTTGGCATAGTGAAAATCCAAGAGTTTTCAAGAACATTAATAAAAATACCGTATCTGTTTATTACAGGTCAAAGAGGAAGTCCTGGATGACAGATAGTGCTTTTCCAGGATGCCCTTGATTGCTATGCCAGAGAAATGGAGAAGTACTGCTTGGAACAAGGCATACCTTTCAAGATTATCAACAATACTCCAGGACATCCCCCCCCCCCTTTCATTGGTGACCTCCACAGCAACATCAAAGTTGTGTTCATCCCACCAAACACCACCTCATTAATCCAGCCAATGGACCAGGGGGTCATTGCAGCTTTCAAGGCCTACTAACTGAGGAGAACCTTTGCACAGGCTATTGATGCTACTAATGTAATCGGAAGGAGTGCAACATTTTTTTTTTAGTGCCATCAAGTCTGTGCTGACTCCTAGTGACCCAGCTGCCTCTGGGTTTTCTTGGCAATGTATCACCAGTAGTAGATTACCAGGCCTTTTCTTCCAAGGCAATGGATGGTAAAGTGACTTGCCCAAGGAGTGCCAGTGGGAATCAAACCCTTAATCTTTTGGGTACTAGGCAGTTGCTCTAGACTACTCCTCCACTCAACATATATCACTGCATAAAGAACCTTGCCTGGGCATGGAATGATGTGACCCAACAATGCATGAATGGTGTATGGAAAAATATACTGAAGCGGTATGTGCACGATTATAAAGTTTTTGAAAAGGATGAGGATGTTTCAAGGATTAATAGAAATGTTGTTGACATGGCAAACAGCATGAACCTTGACATAGGTGATGAAGACATTGAAGAACTCCTAAAAGTGGTACCTGAGGAACTGACCAATGAAGAGTTGCTGGAGCTGGAACAAGAGAGAATAGCCAAAGAATAAGCAAGGGAAAAGGAAACTGCAGAAGGAGAAGAAAAACAGTTGCAGAAGGAGTTCACTGTTAAGGGGTTAGCAAACTTCTTTGCAGACCTTAACAGTGTGCTGAAGAGATGGACCCAAAAAGTGAACGTTTTTCATCGAGAGAGGAATGCTCATACAGTGTTTGCAGCATATAAGGAAATATATAAAGAGAAGAAAAAACAAACTAGGCAAACAACACTAGACATATTCCTGAAGGAGCCAACACCTCCCCAAAAAGAGCCTCAACCAGGTCCTCCAGGTCCTGTCATTGTTGGTGACAGTTCATCAATGGAAATTATTCAACCTGAGAATCTTCCAGCGGGACACTATGAGGAAACTGAGGACAGTAATTTGTATGATCCTGCACCTCTTAAACTGTGTGTGATATAGCCTAATAAAGCAGTTTGCATAAACGTTTAAAATGTGTACATAGTATGATGTTCGCACAACGTCTGATACACATAATGTCCTGTTTCGCAGAACGTATCATGGACAATATGTGATGCATAGCTGTATTTATTTAACTGTTTTTATTAACCGCCTTTTCAAGATGTGAAAGTAGTTTACAAGCAACAATATAACAACAATGTACATGGAACAAATCAGTAAAACTAGTAACATATTAAGTGAACTAGTGTATATATGGTAGGCTATAATTTACAGTAAATTAATCAGTCAACATTACTGGGAAAATAGCTAAGTATTTTCAACAGGTATCATTGGCTAAGGGGGTGAAGTTATAGGAGAAGGTTAAAGGGAGGATGGCCAAAATCTGGAATAGCAGTATTCTTAGGGGTTTGTTTACTTAGCTGCGGAAGCAGCTTCCGTGCTATATCAGAGCCAGGGCCCCACTGAATTCAATAGGACCGGGCTCTGATATCACATGGAAGCTGCTACCACAGCTAAGTAAACAAACCCCTTAGTATTCTTTGAGCCTGATTCTGATGTGGACATCCTAACCCTAGCCAGGATCAGAATCGCATCCAGGCCTGTACGTGCAGGCTGGGACCCCAATTCAGTCCAGCCTGCATGTACAGGCCTTGCCCGGCTAGCTCAGTCAGGGCTTTTCAATGGAGCCACGGCACCATGGTGTCTGGTTGCCATGGCACTGCGGCTCATTGAAAAGCTGCGATCCCTGGCCAGCTGAAAATGTGGAATCCCCGCAGCCCGATCCTCAATCTGGCCTCCCAAGGCCAGGGTCGGGCTGCGGGGATCGTCTTCTGTCCCCTTCTGCCCATTCAGAGCCCCAGGCCTGCCATCCTCCTACGAATCAGGGAACTTATTCCATCTCCAAGATGGAATAAGTTCACCGTTGAAGCCTTCAGCCACAGACGTACAGGGCAGACATTGGAATCGGCACTGTATGTCCAGGGCCGAAGACTGCCCACCACCC
Organism: Ichthyophis bannanicus; assembly: GCA_033557465.1. Taxonomy (NCBI): domain Eukaryota; kingdom Metazoa; phylum Chordata; class Amphibia; order Gymnophiona; family Ichthyophiidae; genus Ichthyophis; species Ichthyophis bannanicus. The sequence goes on from CM066035.1 coordinate 760,830,132, forward strand.
ACCTTAACGCCACTGCCGATCTGCCCCTTTCCCGCCCCCATCAGACTTCCCCATACAATGCGTGGGGAAGTTAAGTGGGACTGGGAGGGGGCACGAATAGTAGGAATGGACATCCCGAGACAAGACATTCATCTCCGCTATTTGTGCCTCAGAATGACCCTGTTTGTGTATTTTTTGCCCAAAATTTAGATCTGAATCATCATGTCCAATGACTAGGGATTCACTGTTAGATATAAACCATGGATGACTGTAAGTTGTTCCTCAAACCAAGGCAGAGATGTGCAAGAGAGGTCAATGTTCATGCCTCTTAGTGTAGCTATGGATTTATGAACTTAGATAGAAATTTTGTTAGGTTAAGATTATCATAACAAAAATGAGAACATTACATTATTTTGTGAAAATGCAAACTTCACAGACCAGTCCTTGTGTTATCTTCAAGCATTTTAGAACACACATTGTAAGGAAAGCTCATGAATTGTTCTAGGTGTGTCTATATCACTCTGTATAAGAAAGCAAGTTTCCTCATCTAATAAATCTATTTCAAGAACTTTCTGTGCCACCTTAGTACACTTAAATGTACAAAAATAAAAGATGAATAAATTAAATATAGTAGTCGATACCTGTTATTGAACTAATAGTATATTTCCTGACTTGTTGGAGATTTGCAAGCCCTTCGTCAGGAGGAGGTAGCAGAGGACAAAGACCACGGCCAAACACAAGGAGAAATCCAAAAAGCTTTATTGTAGACCCAACTTAACAAGTCAATACATGTACTATTATATAATAAGTGACTATAAAAAATATGAAAAGTACGTGATTAACTTATCATACTGAAGATAAATGCATGAATAAAAAACCAACACTTGGAACTTTAAAAACCAAATAAAAAAGAAATTGGCTAAAAACAAACATGAATACACTGAAGGAATAAAAACAGTTAAAGAACGGGTGCACGGACTACATCGCATTTCTTGAACAAAACACCATGAAGGTGAACGCATTAAAAAATAAAAACAAAACGATGAAGTAAAAAACAATGGGAAGAATCCGATTTCTTTTTTATTCAGTTTTTAAAGTTTCAAGCGTTGTTTTTTTATTCATGCAGGTCTCTTCAGTACAATAAGTTAAGCGCGATCATTTTCCTAGTTATTCTTTCATGTTTTTTATGCTACTACCGCTTGTTCCTTTTTCAGAGAACTCACCCTTGTGTCTCTAACAAGATACTTTATTACATGTTTGTACACATGTACACATCGGATTGTTTTTCAATCCAACTGGCACCCTTCTGTTTTTTAGTACGGCATTTTTTATTGCAGTGCCTCATATATGAGTATTTTATTTATAGAGTTCTTTTAGGTGATTGTTGCACTGTTTTTGTTTTTAGGATAGTTCCTGTCTGAAACATATCTTTTGATATATATCTATTGTTATTATTTTCTTAAGGAAGGCACTGATAGTGAGTTACATTGGAACCCTTCAGTTTTTTAGTATGGCAATTTTTACCGCAGTGCTTCTTTTTAGAGTACTTTAGGATAGTTCTTGTCTTAAACACTTTTTGTTAAGTTTCACACTGACGACAGTCTTTTCTTATGGATGGGCACTGATAGTGAGTTATATTGGCACCTTTGTTTTTTAGTATGCCATTTTTATCTCAGTGCCTCATTTTTTGGATATTTTAGTCTGTTTGTTTGTTCTTTACCAATGGTTTTAGAATAAATTATTTTCTGTTATGTTTTACATTTTTTACCCATTAACTTATTTACTTTATTTATTTATTTATTTATTTTTATTTACTTATTTCTTCTATACCGCCCCTTCCAGTGATCAAGGGCGGTTTACATGGAACAAATTATGTATACTACTGTATACTTTACATGGAACAGGAAACTTTCTAACTTTTTACATGGAATAGATTAACAAATTATGTGTACTACTGTATACATTACATTGAAACAGAGAAACTTTCTAACTTTTTACAGTAGTGACAGGTGTAAAAACTGTCCAAACTATTTACATAGGTTATTTACAAGTGATTCTATACAGTGGTTTACAAGATAATCGTGCATCATGTGAGTGTGGTGGAATTTATTTCCATTTTACCAAGAATTTTGTGTGTGTGTGAGGGGGCTGTGTGAGGTTATCTAGTTGTGGTTTAGGGGGGTTCTGAGTTGGTGTGTCTGAGGATGTTGTGGAACAGAGCTAGGGGGGTAGGAGATTTGGAAGTGTTCAGAGAATAGATATGTTTTGAGTTCCTTCCGAAATTGGGCAAGGTCCTTTATGGTGCGGAGGTCTAGTGGGAGATCATTCCAGAGCATGGGGGCAGTGAACGAGAAGGCTCTGTCACTTGTGGATTTTTTAGTCTTCTTGAATGATTTTGGTATGTCAAGAGAGTGGACTGCATTTTGTCTGCGAGCTCTCAATTCAGATGGACTGCATTTGGACTGCATTACTTTAGTTTGATATGCCTTTGTACCCATTGTAATTTTGATACTCTTGTACTTTTCATATATTTTTTATGGTCACTTATTGTTTAATAGTACATGTATTCACACGTTTTGATGTTTTAGGCATTTTTGTTTCTGTAAGTGCCATTAATTATGGTTTTGTGAAATAGTTTTTATATATTGTATTTATGGTTCACAAATTATTATTTTCAATTCATATCTCTTATACTTTTTTAATATGTATGAAATATGTTATATTTATTCTGTTCATCTATTTACCATAGATTGGGAAGAGAGGCTTAGTCCACCCTTTAGACGTCTCTTGTTTTCTCCTTTGGTAATGTATTTTACATATATCTTTCAATGTACTATATACTTTTTATGTATTTTATTTTTGTTTGTTTGTATTATGATTATTCATATTTTAATTTTATGTTCATGTCTGTCCTTAGACCCCTGATGAAGGCCTAGGGCCGAAACTTGTTAAGTTGGGTCTACAATAAAGACTTTTTGATTTCTCCTTGTGTTTGGTCGTGGTCTTTGTCCTCCGCTACCTCCTTCTGAACTTGTTTGTGGAAGACATCCTTCTCCTGTCTCTTGGAGCCCTTTGTCAGGTCCAAACAAAAAAAACCAAAATGACCTGTTGGAAAGGATGTAACGCCTCAAAACTAGTCAAGAAGGAAGTAATTCTGTAAGCAATTTCTACTTGTATAACTGGTTGTGTTCCCCAAATCTGTCCCTTATACAACTTCACAGCATATATGAGTCTAAAAGTATGGATATGAGTTAATTTCATGTATAATTGTGTGTTTGAAACGTAAGCATTCCTAGTAGAGTTTTGAATGCATGCAAATACTTGCCATTTTGTGAGTGTGTGTAAGCTAAAAGTACCTGCATCTCTTTACACTGGCCCCTGAGGAAGCATAGCTTATATGTTTGGCTTTAGGCTCCACAAGCATATGCGGGCATGTATTTTCCTGTATAAAATAGATGTAAAATATGTGCAGGCCTCCTGGGAAAAGCAGAGACGTCTACTCATAAAATTATCCTCAAAATGTATTGTTAGTGCAGTCACAAATCTATAATTTAAAAATGGAAGCAAATCTGTTGATCAGAATACAGTCAATTTGCAGATTTTGAGATATCTAATCATGTTCCTCCTGTAATGTATATTTTATTCAGTGCAGAAAATGTGAGGAAAGGATTCTACACTGGTGAAACATGCTAGCTCTTAAAGACAAAAAATCAATTTGCATTAGACTTAAGATCAGATGCTGCTAAAGTAAAGCACTTATCAGAACCAGAACACCGCATCAATGATTTTATTCTGATGAGGAAACTTAAACAATCCAAGAACATAAGACTAATGATGTTAAAATGATCAGGTGCTTTGAAGCTGAGAAGAAAGGACTTAAGAAAGATATGGACTTTCTAACACATTACATGCCATACAATTCCTCTCACTGTCACTTTCTGATTATCCATTTACCTCCCCCCTCCTTTTTCTCTTCAGACTAGTGTTCTCCCCCTGACATTTTTGCCAGCCAGGTGGCATGAAGAAATAACTGGGTGGGGACAGAGGAGTACTGCACAATATTATAACATGTTCTGTTATTTAAAAATGCAACCCTTCTATCTCTGCAGACATGTGAAGTGGCATGTTAGAAAGGACGTCCAAATCAAATCAGGGACATCCAGGGCTGAACATGCAGAAAAAACGCCAGGGACGTCTATGTCTCCGATTTTAGCAATATAGATGTCCCTGACATGGAAGTCCACACCAGTGGCCACAGACGTCCCCCTTAGGAAAGAGTGGGATGGAAATGTCCATCTCCTGCAAGCTAGCATAAGGGGATTTCTAGTGGTGTAGCCCCCACCTTCTCTACACCCTCCAGATGTTTCCCTGACAAAATGAGCAATTTTCAGATGTCTGGAGCAGATATAGCCTTAAGCATGACTGTGAATATCCAAGACGTTTCTGAGATCAGGTGAGGATGTCCAAATTCTTAGGAACGCCTCGGTTACACCTCTTCCATGCCCTCATTCAGACTTGGACATCTTCAGACTGGGGACATCCACAGACCCAGCTTCTAAAATAGCTCTGTGCTTTGGACGTCTCTATGCCCGTTTTCAGACATCCAAAGCATGAGTAAAGCTTTTTAAATAACCCCATTAAAGTAAATAAATAATCCAGGGCAAAAATAAATTGTTCATTATTTTACCAATTCATAAGATAAAGTTAGCCAGTTGAGTTAGTAAAATCAGCCAGGGTCGCGCCTGTTCAAAAGATCCTGTGGAGACCATTGGGCTATCATTGGAACGCTCTTTATGATTCACTCACTTATTCCAATATTGACGTCTTTTGCTTATTCTGACCTGATTCCCACTAGCACTCCTTGTGGCCTTGGGCAAGTCACTTAACCCTCCATTGCCTCGGAAGAAAGGCCTGGCAATCTACTTCCAGTGAACCTGCCAAGAAAACCCAGGAGCTTCTGGGTCACCAGGAGTCAGGACTGACTCAAAGGCACACATTGCATTTTGTTCTGACCTGATTAAGAGAGCATTAGCTTCTGAAAACTAGCCAAGAAATAAGTTAAGTTAGTCCAATAAAAACATGTCACCTTATACATTTTGCTTTGATTAATTAACCTTTATATCTGTGCATTCAAGCGAATTAACATGGTAACTACATTGCTTATCATATGTAACTTGACACCCACTCCCCTTTCACCCTCGGCCCTCATCCAGCCTTTCAAAGAAATACTGCTGCCTTTTAGGGTTCTAACTGCTGCTCCATGCAAGCTACCCCATGCCTTCTTGAAACCAAAGTGCAGTCATCTCACTTCTGTTTTGTTCTGTAACGTCCCATCTGTTAAGGTTACCACAATGCTTCATTTCCATCCTCTTGCAACTAGGGCTTCCCTATGTCATCTGATAAATCAATTTACATTTATTATTTTGTTTACCAGTCTTAAGTGAATCCCATTATTTCAATGCCATTTTAGGGAGACATACAATTGTGGTCACCATTATTGGCACCCTTGCATTTTAGGTACATTGTGTACAATATCTTGAAAAATAACTGGAAATATTCTAACTGTATGTCATCATAATATTTTAATAGCATGTTCAAAGGTATACAACAACAACAAAAAAAGCTGTCTGTGCAACTTGGACGTAGTAATTTCTGAGAAAAGAAAAAAAAAGACCTGGAAAGGATTAATGGCACCCTTCGCTAATATTCTGTTGCACAATCCTTGGCAGTGATGACAGCCTCCAAACGTTTCTTGTTGCCATCTATAAGTTTTGTTTATCGGTCTGCTGGTAGTTTCTCCCACTCTTCAACTGTGATTTGTTCCAGCTCATGAATGTTTTTAGGATTCCTTTTACCAATGGCAGATTTCATCGCTTTCCAAAGGTTCTCAATTAGATCAAGATGAGGACTCATTGCTGGCCAGTTTAAAACAGTCCCTTTGTTCCTTTTTAACCATTCTTTTGTACTTTTGGATGTATGTTTTGGGTCATTGTCCTGTTGGAGAACCTATGACCTTCAATCCAGATCTAGCTTTCTGATGCTAGGTAGCACATCTTGCTCCAAAATATCTTGGTAGTCCTCTGACTTCCTTTAATACGTTCCAAGCCTCCAGTTCCTGAGACAGCAAAACAGCCCCACAATATTATGGAACCTCCACCATATTTAACTGTAGGAAAGCTGTTTGTTTCCTTATAAGCATCATTTTTTCACCTGTAAATGTATCACTTGTCTGCATTGCCAAAGAGCTCAACTTTGGTTTCATCTGTCCACAGATCATTTTCCCAGAAGGATTGTGGTTTCTCAAGGTAAGTTTGGGCAAAGTCCAGGCGTGCCTTTTTATGCCTGTCTTTGAGCAGTGGGATCCTCCTTGGTGGCATATGGTGTGGGTTGAAACCACCACTCTTGATTGCTCCAGGTTAGATCTTTGGATGTTGTACGTGGTATTTTTCCAACACTTAGCACTAACCTTCAAAGACTTATTTGATTAATTTTCCTCTCCCACCATGTCCTGGGAGGTTCTTGACAGTTCCATGAGCAGAAAACTTCTTAATAACATTGCGAACTGTAGACACAGGAATCCCAAGGTCTTTAGAGATGGCCTTATACAGCTTTGAAATTTAATGTTTGGTGATAATGGCTTTTCTGATGGTCTCAGGCAGCTCTCATGTCTTTATCATTGTGAAAATGGAAGAGAGAGTGAATTTGGCCATTTTAAACATTAGAGTTATCATTCATTGGTTGATTCAATTGATGGGAGTACTGACAATTGATCACAGGTGCATCTAATTTTACTGCAGTGGGAATGTGGCTCTTCTGTTCAAACTGAATTGATTTGTTTATAAGGGTGCCAATAATTATGTCCGTATAGTACCAAAACCGCTGTTCATCTCACATTCAATATATCTAAATAAACTAAAGAGATAAACTCTAAGGGGTATGTTTACTAAACCGGGCTAACGGTTAATGCGGGCTATCTGTAACTAGGTCCCATTGAATAATACGGGACCTAGTGGCAGATAGCCCGGGTTAACCGTTAGCCCGGTTTAGTAAACATAACCCTAACTCTCCTAAGTGCCCCAGAGACAAAGAAATTTTTTGTTGGATTATTTGTCTTGAAAGGAAACCTTTCCTCTCTCGCAACAAATATTCCTTTTTATTCTATTTAAAAGAGTGATCATACTCTCATACCATCATCCCGAGGAATAATTATCAAATTACCCTCAGATACTTGAGTAAATAAATAATATACTGAAGAGTACTTAGCTTATAAAAGCCTCTTTCTTTGTTTCAACAAGCATCGGAAGCTGACCACCAAACAAGCTTTTGAACGTTTGGCGTCCAAACCTGGGCATTCCTTCCGCTCCTCATAAACTTTGTCTCACAAAGTCAGCTATTGTTGCAGGGTCACTTCTTCCACACATGCTCTTAATCATACTCTCCAGCAATCTCAAATCTCAACATATCCAAGCCTTAAAGCAGAACCTCATTCAAAGACGTATCCAAAGATGTACACAACGCCGTGTTTCAGACCTTGATTCTCCCGGTCCTTCTTCATGCAAATTAGGTCACTTTACTGCTTCCTATTCTCCCCTTCTTAAAGACCAATCCCGTATCCATAGTAACAAATCTGGGCTCACATTGGCTATCCAAAAAAATCAGTTCAATTCACCAAGTCCCACCAATCAAGGGTTAAATTTAAACCTCCTGGTGTTACTGTGTGTAAACGATATATCCAGGCTTGCTCTTATATTGTAGGCGCTGTAAATGATTCCCTCCCCGAATCTGTTCAGGGACAAAATCAAATATCCACCAAGTCAGTTCCTGAAATGAATGATTAAGCTCCTGGCAATACATCGCCACTGGAGCTGAGAGGACTCTGTTGTTAATTTTGGACCTATGCTCCTGTAATCTCCTCTTCATGGTACATCCGCTATGTTCCGTCCACGCTGGAATGCAAACATCAGAGGTTTCTGAAAACAAGAGTGTAAAGACAGGACCTCCCAGTGCTTTTTCAAAATATCCATAATCTGCACAGACTTCGGCATATACGGTAAGACCCCCACATAAGGTATGGTTGCCTCAGTAATCGAGCTGTTAGCGCCTTTAGCTTCTTCAGACCACCACTCTGGATGATTGTAGCGCGCTCTCCTATATGCTTTCCTAATTACTCCTGGGGGATAACCCCTATCTCTCAATCTCCCCTTCAGATCATTAGCATTTATTTATTTATTTATTTATACATCTCTTCTATACCGCCACTTCCAGCGATCAGTGGCGGTTTACAAGTAAACAAAGTTTAATAATAGCATGCTATTATTTTACATAGAATGGGTTTAGAAACTATTTTACATAAAACAGGTTTTGAATTATTTTACATAGAACGTGTTTTAGTACAAAGAACAGTAAATGGAGAACAAGAGCATGAATGGAGAACAAGAGCATGATGTTTAAACTGATGTTTAAACAAGAGCATGATGTTTAAACTGTTCCAAAGTGGAACAGAGGCGTCTCAAGCAGATGAATTGTCCCACAGGTAGACCCCCTATGAAGGGGTCCAGGATGAAAATTGTGGTAGTGCAGTAAGGTATTCCTCTGTACCAGCTTTTGGTATAATGTGGATTGCAAAATGGATCGCTGTTTGTATATCAAAAGATCTAAAAATTCTATAGATTCCATACTATGTTTTGGCACAAATTGTAGATTCCTATATATTGTGTTAATCCAACCATAAAATTCCTGCAATTGGGCTTCGGTTCCTGTCCAGAGAAAAAAGATGTCATCTAGATACCGAGTCTATTGTAAAATATAAGAAAACCAACCAGATGTATAAATAAACTCCCTCTCAAACTTTGCCATATAAAGAGTCGCTATTGACAGTGTCACCGTGGCCCCCATTGTGATTCCATAAATTTGTAATTAATACCATTCATCAAACAAGAAAAAATTATTTTTCAAAACTATTCTCAAAACGTCCATGGTTACCAAAAACATAGAAGAAACATCCAAAGGTTGTTGATGCAACTTGGAAAGGAAATGAAAAGAGTCCTTTACAAAAGATGGAACTTGTGTAGTTAATGGTCGTAAAAAAATAGCACAAAATTGTGAGAGAGGTTCTAAAAGAGAACCTCTACAAGAAACTATAGGACGACCCAGAGGGTTAGTTAAATTCTTGTGAATTTTTGGGACCATATACAGTATCGGTGTAACTGGGCTCTTTTTACTCAAAAACTCAAATTCACGTTGTATAATCCAATTAGAAGTATAAACTTGAGTGATATATTCTTTAATTTGAAAGCTTAAAGGTGGAGATGGATCACCTGCCATCACTTGATAATATTTTCCATCTGATAAATGGGCTAATACTGATTGAATATAACATGATCTATCCTGTACTACTATTGCTCCCTCCTTATCTGCCCGATGTATACACAAAGCAGACTGCTCCCATGTAGATCGTAGAGCTTTCCACTGAACAGTGGATAAATTAGAAAATGTTGAAGATGACGAATTTTCCAATGTTACTAAGTCCTGTAATACCAGACCTTGAAAAGTGGAAATAGCTGGATCCACGGGTCCCGGTGGAATCCATGATGAACGGACTCTGCACACTGAGTCATCCTGTATAGAAGGCTGTGTCACAGTTGAAAAAAAGTGAGTTACCTGTATTTTACGAAAAAAGTGGTATAAGGCTATATGCATCTGAAAAGCATCATACTTTGAAGACGGAACAAAAGAGAGTCCTAAATCTAAAATCTCAAGTTGTGCCTGAGATAAAGATTGTGAAGATAAATCTATCACTGCTGCTTTACATAAGAATGGGTTAAAGGTCCCCTCCGACCTTCCCCCTGTTGATGATATGGAGGCCGGCGAGATCGAGGGCGGCCCCTCGAAAAAACCTGATCAGAATTCATACCCTCTCTGGATTCGATCCTACCTCCTTGGGCAGTTTCACAATCTTTATCTCAGGCACAACTTGAGATTTTAGATTTAGGACTCTCTTTTGTTCCGTCTTCAAAGTATGATGCTTTTCAGATGCATATAGCCTTATACCGCTTTTTTCATAAAATACAGGTAACTCACTTTTTTTCAACTGTGACACAGCCTTCTATACAGGATGACTCAGTGTGCAGAGTCCGTTCATCATGGATTCCGCTGGGACCAGTGGATCCAGCTATTTCCACTTTTCAAGGTCTGGTATTACAGGACTTAGTAACATAGGAAAATTCATCATCTTCAACATTTTCTAATTTATGTGGGGGTCTTACCGTATATGCCGAAGTCTGTGCAGATTATGGATATTTTGAAAAAGCACTGGGAGGTCCTGTCTTTACACTCTTGTTTTCAGAAACCTCTGATGTTTACATTCCAGCGTGGACGGAACATAGTGGATTTATTAATTCATACTAGATCTGAGACAACAAATGTTTCCGTAAAGGGACATTTTCAATGTGATTTTTGTGATTGCAGTTTAGAAGGTCCAGTCTGGGAGGATCCACATACTGGGATTAAAAGTACTAGTAAATATCGGACTACATGTCTGAGCAGTTTTGTGATTTATGTGATTTCCTGCCCCTGTCATAACAACTATATAGGGCGGACTTCACGTACCATGAAGAGGAGATTACAGGAGCATAGGTCCAGAATTAACAACAGAGTCCTCTCAGCTCCAGTGGCGATGTATTGCCAGGAGCTTAATCATTCATTTCAGGAACTGACTTGGCGGATACTTGATTTTGTCCCTGAACAGATTCGGGGAGGGAATCATTTACAGCGCCTACAATTTAAGGAGCAAGCCTGGATATATCGTTTACATACAGTAACACCAGGAGGTTTAAATTTAACCCTTGATTGGTGGGGCTTGGTGAATTGAACTGATTTTTTTGGATAGCCAATGTGAGCCCAGATTTGTTACCATGGATACGGGGTTGGTCTTTAAGAAGGGGAGAATAAGAAGCAGTGAAGTGACGTAATTTGCACGAAGAAGAACCGGGAGAATCAAGGTCTGAAACACAGTGTTGTGTACAACTTTGGATACATCTTTGAATGAGGTTCTGCTTTAAGGCTTGGATACGTTGAGATTTGAGATTGCTGGAGAGTACGATTAAGAGCATGTGTGGAAGAAGTGACCCTGCAACAATAGCTGACTTTGTGAGACGAAGTTGATGAGGTGCGGAAGGAATGCCCAGTTTTGGATGCCGAATGTTCAAAAGCTTGTTTGGTGGTCAGCTTCCGATGCTAGCTGAAACAAAGAAAGAGGCTTTTTTAAGCTAAGTACTCTTCAGGATATTCTTTATTCACTCAAGTATCTGAGGGTAATTTGATTATTCCTCGGGATGATGGTATGAGAGTATGATCACTCTTTTAAATAGAATAAAAAGGAATATTTGTTGCGAGAGAGGAAAGGTTTCCTTTCAAGACAAATAATCCAACAAAAAATGTCTTTGTCACTGGGGCACTTAGGAGAATAATTATGTCCTGGCAATGTCCCAGTTTTTTGTACTTTTTCCTAATATTTCTTTTTTTTAATTGAGCCTTGTTTTACTTGATTCTTTTATGTGTCACATATGTGTGCATATATAGTCCAAAGCATTTCACTGACCACTTTTTTATGAGATATTGGACATTAAGGGATTAAACTGCAAGGGTGCCAGTAATGTTGACAACTCTATGTTAGGTTCGCTGTTCTGGTTCTACAAATGATTTTAAGCATCAATACCTTGAGTAAACTGACTCCTTGGTAAGTACTGGTTGTGGTGAACTGTTCGTCATCATCAAAGTGGATGTCTCCATGCTGCCATGCGTGGGCTACTTCTTGGCCTTCTCCATCAAAGACCTGGGAACACCCAAAATGGCGACCTGATTATGAACAAGAAATACACTTAATGGTGCAGGAGATGCAAAAAATGAATTCTTCATATGAACAAGACTCTGGATTTCAATAGACTGTTAATAATTGTCTTCCTCTGTCTGAGGTCACGAAAGGTATACTGCACCAAAGTAAAATGAAACTAAACCCACAAAAAAGCAGCGCCTCTGTGAAGAGGCAAAAACAATCCCAGCTACTTAAACCCCCAAAAAGACAACTTTGTCTTGCACGCACCACATCTGTAGCTTGATATGTGTATTGGCTATTAAATTCCCATGAAAGTTTATATCCTAGCAGTATCTAAATCAGTTTTCTTCCTGCTTTGCCAAGTACACCATCTTCATCCTTTCCCCTGTTCCAAGGGTTGCAGAGCAGAGATGGTGTCCATCTGTCCAAGAAAGGTCAACACATCTTCAGTAGTAGACTGGCTAATCTACTGAAGACGGCTTTAAACTAGATTCCTTGGAGATGGGTGAAGACAGCCCTCAGGTAAGTGAAAGCCCCCAGGTAAGTGAAACATTAAATACCTTTGTGAAAATGAGTAAAAGGGGTAACAAATGAAAAGCAGTGTGTATAAATGCCCGTAACATGGGAAATAAGATTCCTGATGTTGAAGCTTTGATGGGAGTGACTGACTTGGATTTAGTGGCGGTTACAGAAACATGGTTCACAGAAAACCATGACTGTGATGTAACTATACCAAGCTATACTTTATTCAGAAAGGACAGGGGAGGAAGAAGGGGAGGAGGAGTGGCACTATATGTAAAAAATAATATTAAAGCTTTGGAATTACAGAGCTTAAAAGGGAAAAAGGAGGCACTGTGGGTTAAACTAGAAAGAGGGAAAGAGAAATCTATTTGCATTGGCATGATATACAGAGCTCCCTCACAAGAGGAAGAAGTGGACAGAGAATTAATTGAAGACAAATGCAGTATTGCTAGGAAAGGGGAAGTGCTATTGATAGGGGATTTCAATATGCCAGTTGTTGATTGGCACATTCCTGCTGCAGTATCATCTAGAAGTAAGGAGATCCTGGATTCTCTACAGGGTTAACTATTCAGGCAATTGGTAACAGACCCCACACGTGAAGGGGCCATATTGGACTTGGTGCTTACCAATGGTGAAAGTGTTTCTGATGCTATAGTGGGAGATCATTTTGCATCCAGTGATCACCAGATGGTGTGGTTCAGTATTAGGACTAGGGCTGTTAGAATCCATTCAAAAGCAAGGGTCTTAGACTTTTGGAAAACTAACTTTGCCAAGATGGGCCAATACCTCAGGGAGTCATTAGCGGGATGGGAACAGCTGGGGGATGTCGAAAAACAGTGGGCAAAACTGAAAGGGGATATTTTAAGGGCAACCAACTTTTTTGTTAAAATGGTAAATAAAAGGAAAAGGAGACCGCTATGGCTTTTGAAAGAAGTAGCTGAAAAGGTGAAGAAAAAGAGGGAGGCCTTCATGAAATACAAGAGAGCACAGAGAGAGCAAGACAGGCAACTATATTTGGAAAACTTAGAGAAGCTGGCAAAGTAGTCAGGAAAGCAAAGATTCAAAAAGAGGAGGAAATAGCCAATGCAATAAAATGGGGGGATAAGACATTTTTCAGATATGTTAGTGAGAAGAGGAAGGGCAAAAGTGGTATTGCCACACTCAAGGGTGAAGGGGAGGAATATGTAGAAACTGATGACGATAAAGCGGAATTGCTTAACAAATATTTCTGTTCTGTGTTCACAGATGAAGAACCAGGAACAGGACCTCAGAAAACACCCACAAACAGGAACAGAAGCGAGGGGCGTCCTAAACAATTTTCAGAAGACTGTGTTCGTGAGAAACTAGCTAAACTTAAAGTAGACAAAGCGATGGGACCGGATGGGATACACCCTAGAATACTGAGGGAACTTGGGGACGTTCTAGCAGCTCACCTGACTGACCTTTTCAATGCCTCGTAGGAGTCGGGAGTGCCACCAAAGGACTGGAGAGAGGCTCATGTGGTGCCTTTACACAAAAGTGGAAGTAAGGATGTGGTTGAAAACTACAGGCCAGTTAGATTAACTTCAGTGGTGAGTAAATTATTGGAAACTCTGCTGAAAGAGAAAATAGTGAAGTTTCTGGATTCCAGCAGATTACAGGATCTGAGGCAGAATGGATTCACCAGAGGCAGGTCTTGTCAGACAAATCTGATTGATTTCTTTGACTGGGTGACCAGGGAATTGGACCGAGGGAGAGCCCTAGATGTGTTGTATTTAGATTTCAGTAAAGCCTTTGACACCGTTCCTCACAGGCAACTTATAAACAAACTGAGCACCCTAGGGATGGAGCCTAAAGTTACTGTTTGGGTTAGAAATTGGTTGAGTGGGAGGCGACAAAGTGTACAGGTAAATGGAGCTCACTCTGAGGAGAAGGATGTTACCAGTGGTGTGCCCCAGGGATCTGTCCTTGGTCTGATTCTTTTTAACATCTTTGTTAGTGATATTGTGGAATGGCTTTCGGGTAAGGTTTGCCTCTTTGCGTATGATACCAAAATCTGCCATAGAGTAGACACCCAGGAAGGTGTAGATAACATGAGGAGGGATCTAGCTAAACTTGAAGAATGATCTAGAATTTGGCAGCTGGGATGTAATGTTAAAAAACGCAAGGTCATCCATTTGGGCTACAGCAATCCAAGAGAGTAATATAGTATAGGGGGTGAAGTACTTTTGTCCATTAAAGAAGAGTGGGACCTAGGCGTGGTTGTATCTGATGATCTTAAAGTGGCTAAACAGGTAGAAAAGGTGACAGGAAAAGCTAGAAGGATGCTTGGGTGCATACGGAGAGGAATGGCTAGCAGAAAAAAGGAGGTGACAGTGCCTCTGTATAAGTCTTTGGTGCGGCCTCATTTGGAGTATTGTGTGCAATTCTGGAGACCGCACCTTCAAAAGGATATAAACAGGATGGAGTCAGTACAGAGGGTGGCTACTAAAATGGTTAGTGGTCTTCATTATAAAGCATATGTGGACAGACTTAAGGATCTTAATATGTACACCTTAAAGGCGGGATAGAGGTGATATGATTGAGACGTTTAAATACCTCCATGGCATAAATGCACAGGGGGAGATCCTCTTTCAGTTGAAAGCAAGTACTGCTATGAGTGGACATGGGATGAGGGTTAAAGGGGATAGATTCAGGAGTTATACGCGGAAATATTTCTTTACGGAAAGAGTGGTGGATCCATGGAATAGTCTCCCAGTGGAGGTGGTAGAGATGAGGACAGTAACTGAATTCAAAAAAGCATGGGACAAACACAGAGGATCTCTAAAGGGAAAAAGGGGACTGTTGTAGTTGCTGATATGGAAGGACAGACCAGATAGGGCCATGTGGTCTTTTTCTGTCATCATATTTCTATGCTTCTATGTTTCCTTGCCATATATGCAGTTACCCAAATATGAGAGATTTCTAACTTGAACTACTATGGCTTGCTCGACACACGGGGATCCCCAAGATTACTTAAACTCCCATGTAGTAAGCTGCACTATTCTATAGCACAGTGGTTTACTTAAAATTTTTCCTATCATAATCTCACATTGCAGTAAGAATTTTTAGCACAGGAAAATCAGAAACAAAATCACTGTGCTTAAAGGGCATGTAAAATGCATGAAAAATGCTGAATGACAAATTGATTCCAGACTTTGAAAACCATGCTA
Organism: Ichthyophis bannanicus; assembly: GCA_033557465.1. Taxonomy (NCBI): domain Eukaryota; kingdom Metazoa; phylum Chordata; class Amphibia; order Gymnophiona; family Ichthyophiidae; genus Ichthyophis; species Ichthyophis bannanicus. Next base: position 760,845,657 of record CM066035.1, read on the forward strand.
AAAATCTAGCACAGAATTTTTTTTACTCTTCTTCTAGTGCTGAATCTCAGGGCTGGAGTAAAGATGCAATACAGTAATAAAAAAGTGTCAGGAGGTATCCATCCCCCTTTAAACACTCCTCTATACCCTCTAAACATTCCCAACACCCCCTTCTCCCAAACATCCTTGACTCCCCCCCCCCCCACCTCCATCCTACAAAAATTCCTTGGTGGCTCAGTGGGCCCTGGACCCTCCCAGCCCTTCCTAGGACTCCCCTCACTCAGATGCTATCTGGTTCAGGGCACCACTAGCCTAGGCTGCCTGGAAACTCAGTACAGGGGGGGCCTGGAATAAAGAGCTTCCAGTTCTGTAGAATCACCCACAGACCAATTATACTTACCAGACTGGGAAGGCATCCAGTGGTGTTCTTCCCTCACCATCACCATCTTGGAAAATGGCAGTGCCTCACTCTTAGTGATACATTGAAACATACCACTTGGGGTCAGTCTGCCAAATGTCATTTCATTTATTATTTATGTATCACCCCTGCTGTATAAATACTGCCCTAAGCAATTTACAACAGATAGAACAATATAAAATTCTTAAATCATAAAAAATAAAATACATTTCCACCCCCACACCAAGAAATTCACCCTCTTATTGGGAATCATTGCCTTATTTAACAGATTGACCCGTAGCAGTGCATCATGATGCTCACAGGAGTTCAAGCACCACCATTTTTCAAGATGGCAGTGGTGATGGAAGGATACTTCTCTGGACCAGAAGGTCCAGTTCACTACTACAGAGGCTCTCTAGTTGAAGGCCTCTCTGTGCCATGTGCCTGTGCCTGTGCCTGGGCCAGGGGTGACCTGTCCCAGAGTTCCCAGGCCAGACATACTTGGGCCAGGTCTACCCCTAACGGGGCTGTCCTGAACCAGCCCCAGAGGGAAGAGCCTGGGGATCCAGGGCCAACCAAGCCATTAGTGCATTTTTGCAGGGTGGGCTTAAGAGACAGGAAGTCTGGCTTTTTTTTTTTTGTTAACTCTCTCCCTTCCTACCAGTATGCGAGCTGATCTCCACTCATAATCTGACAGGAAGAGAGACATTTTAGTCATGTTGTAGCAACTAACTGCATATTACTACAGCAGTATGTGCAGTTTTTAACTTCATTGTAATCTGCATACCATTAGTTTACCACAGCGGGAACAAAAGCTTTTTTTAGCATGTGCATTAGAATGCTGAGCAATGAAACTTAACACAACATTCTAACACAGCGCTTAGTGTATCGCGACCTCATTCTGGACTTACACATCATTCAAAATGCCGCAGCTTGAATGTTACTAAATCTAGAAAATTCCAAAGGATTACGCAATTCTAAAAATTCTGCAATGGCTCCCAGTACTGAACCAATTTCAAAATCCTGGTAGTAGCCTTTGAGGCCTTCATAGGATATTCACTCCTCTCTACATACTTTCTCACTCTACATTTGCTGCCACAGGCCCGCCTAGTCGTGCAACCACACAGACGTGCACCTCACAGGTCTAGGAAAAAACTAACAGATGAATATCCCTACAAGCTGCTTTTGGTCCAGCAACATCTTGCTTTAATATGTAGAAAACTATTACCTTCTTCTGCACTTTTGCCTATTGTCCTCTATTTAGGTCATTCCTCCAATCCACTTCAGATTTTGTACCCCCACATACCGTTTCACTCTCTTTTGCTGCTATCTAATACGCCTAGTTTTCAGAAATTACCTATGCTGCTATGTAATGTGTCTTATTTCAGCGACTACTTCTAGAAGCACAATTTAAAAATATATGTACTTGTGGAGGATAATTTCATAACAGATCTTCTAGTTTGGAAGTCCAACTAAGAACCTTTTTTAGGCTTTTTTATAAAGACATACAGTATAGGTGCTCAGGTGTCTTCATAAAATAGCCTTACATAATCTGTGCAATCACAGCTAAAATGAAACAGTACACATTCACATCTGCTAAGGAGCTGCTGTAAACATACATGGGTGATGTATATGTAAATGTGTATTTTATAAGCCATGCATGTACTTCAGAACTCCACCCAAATATGTCCATATGTGGGTTACCTGGAGTACATGCCTTACTGTTACCACACATAACCCAGTGGGTAATTTTATAAGATGCCCATTATACATGTGAAACAGTTTACGAATGAATGTATAAAAGTTACTCCTAAATGTAAAACCTACATTTTATGTTCAAATTCTAGAAGGCAGTATATCAAATACATGAATAACATGGTTGGAACATTTTGCTATTTTGCTATTTTGCATTAGTTCAAGCTATTTTGCATTAGTTTTGCTATTTTGCATTAGTTCAATAGCATTTTGCTATTTTGCATTAGTTCAAGCTGTTACCCATTACTTTTATTGTTACAAAAATGTTCGATGTAAAACTAAGCTTTTGCTATGTGGAATGTTGTTTTATTGTGAACCGCAACTGAACTCTGGAAGTTGCGGGTTATAAATATATGTTAAATAAATAAATGATGATTTATTTTTTTTTAAGTGCCATCAAGTCACTGTTGACTCATAGTGATCCAGCTACCTCTGGGTTTTCTTGGCAATGTACCACTGGAAGTAGATTGCCAGCCTTTTCTTCCAAGGCAATGGAGGGTAAAGTGGCTTGCCCAAGATCACAAGGAGTGCCAGTGGGAATTGAACCCTTGATCTTCTGGGTAGAAGGCAGTTGCTCTAACCACTAGGCTGCTCCTCCACTGCCTTAAGGCAATGATGATTATCCGGGAACAAGCAAGAAGCAAGTCTTCACGTATGGGTAATGTCACAGATGGAGCCTGTGTGGGAGAGGAGAGAGAGGAGTCAAAGATGACCCCAAGGTTGCAAGTGAGGAAACAGGGAGGAGTAGAGAGTTATCCACAGAGACTGAGAAAGGAGGAAGAGGAGAGGAGGTTTTAGGGGGAAAAATAAGAAGCTCGGTTTTGGTCATGTTCAATTTCAAGCAGCAGCGAGACATCCAAGCAGCAATGTCAGAAAGGCAAGCAGAGACCCAGGTCTGGATTGCCAGAGAGATTTCAGGTGTAGAGAGATAGATCTGGGAGTCATCAGCATAAAGATGGTTCTGAAAGCCATGGGAAGAGATGAGTGCACCAAGGGACCGGGTATAGAGAGAGAAAAGGAATGGACTCAAGATAGATTCTTGGGGTACACCAACTGAGTGTGGGATAGCAGCAGAGGAGGATCCACCAGAACAAACACTGAAAGAGCGATGGGAGAAATAAGAGGAGAACCAGGATAGTACAGAGTCCTTAAAACCAAGTGAGGACAGGCTATCAAGGAGAAGGTTGTGGTCAAAAGTGTCAAAAGCAGCAGAGAGGTCAAGAAGGATGAGGACTGAGTAAAAGCCCTTGGATTTTGCCAGGACCATCACTGGAGACTTTGGCAAGAGCCATTTCAATAGAATGTAAAGGACGAAGGCCAGATTGTAAAGGATCCAGGAGGGCTTGAAAGGAGACAAAGTCAAGGCAACGGTGGTGAACAGCACATTCAAATAGTTTAGAAAATAAAGGGATGAGGGAGATGGGTCAATAGTTAGTAGCACAGATAGGATCTTGAGGAGAGGTGTAACTACAGCATGCTTGAAGGCTGCAGGGACAGTTGCAGTGGAGAGCGATAGGTTGAGAATATGAGAGATGGAAGGGACAACAGTGGAGGAGATGGGGCTTAGCAGACAGGTGGGAATAGGATCAGAGGAGCAGTTAGTGAGTTTGGAGGAGAAAAGAAGGTGTATGGTTTCCTCCTCAGTGATCACAGAAAAGGAAAAGAGGGTAGCCGAGGTAGAGGGGGAAAGTTGGGAGTAAAGAGGGGGGAGGGGAAGTAGCTGACTTTGTGGAGAATTGGAGGGTGATCTTGTAGATTTTGTCATGGAAATAGTCAGCCAGGGTTTGGGCAGAAAGGGAGGGAGGGATTGGAGGCAGAGGCACCTTGAGGAGAGAGCTGAGAGTAGTAAAGAGTCAGCGAGGGTCAGAAGCACATAATAGTCTTGTTTGGTGAGTGCTATGGTTGAATGGAAAGAGACAAGCATGAATTTGAAGTGCAGAAAGTCTGCAGGGGTGCAGGATTTGAGCCAAGCACGCTCAGTTGAATGGGCACAGGAATGTAGATAGTGGGTAGTGGATGAAAGCCAGGGCTGGGATGCAGTACACCTCACAGGACGTGGCATGGGCGGAGAAAGAGCATTGAGCAGAGGAGAGTGCAGAGTTATAGAAAACTACTACCACATCAACAGACTCAGATGACATAGTGGAGGAAAGAGGTGATGAAACAGTGGAGGAGAGAACCAAAGGGTTAATAGCATGAAGATTTTTAAAGAGGTTGGAGGAGACAGAAGGTTGAGGTGGCGGGTGATGAAGAGTGAAGCTTAGCAGGTGATGGTCAGATAAGGGAAGAATTGAGGTACTGAAGTTTGAGGGAAAACAATTAGAGAAAAATACAAGGTCAAGGCAGTGGCCATGCTGATGAGTGGGGGCAATAGAGCAAAGCTTGAGGTCCAATGAGGATGTAAGGAAAAGGAGCTTTAAAGCATAAGGATCAGAGGGCTTATCAACATAAATGTTAAAATTCTCGAGAATAAGAGTGGGGGAAGAGGAATCCAGAAAGAAGGAAAGCCACGAGTCAAAGTCAGTCAGAAAGGTAGAAGTAAACTTGTCAGGAGGTCAATAAATAACAGCTACCCGGAGAGGTAGTGGAGTGAAAAGGTGGATGGAGTGGACTTCAAAGGAGGGAAAGGAGTGAGACTGAGACAGCAGGAGGGGTTGGAATTAGCAGGAAGGAGAAAGTAGAAGCCCAACACCACCACAATGGCCAGTGGGATGAGGCGTGTGGGAGAACTGATAACAATCATGACAGAGAGCAGTGACAGATGCCGTGTCTTCTGGGAGGAGCCAGGTCTCAGTTAAAGCAAGAAGATGGAGAGCATTAGAAATAAAGAGATCATGAGTAAAAGCAAGTTTATTTCAGATGGAGTGTGCGTCCCACAAGGCACATGAGAAAGGGAGTGAGGAAGGGGAAAGGAGAGGGATATGAATAAGACTAGAAGTGTTGCGTGAAGATCACTTCTCAGGGTATGACAAAAATCTAGGGGGGCCAGGGTTGGGGTTGATATCTCCGGATGAAAGAAGGAGAAGGGGTAGAAGAATGTGTGACAGAGAAGAGACAGTATGGCGGAAACGAGGGTGATGTTGTCTTAAAGAGAGAGGAGATGGCTGAATGAGAAGGAGAAAGTTGTGAAGCTCAAGAGCTGATGACAGGGTAGAGGACAGAATGGAGGGGAAGTGAGGATGGTAAAGGGGCGATAAGGAGGGGAGGATTGAAGGTGTTGGTAGTGGAGGGGAGACAATTAGGGAGTATGAAAAATAGGAAGACAAAGTGATGAGGAGCCATAGAAGAGGGATAGAGAAGAGAGGCCAGAAGTGGGAGAGAGCCCACAGGGGATTACATGCACCTGCGAATAAAGAGGTAATGAGCACATGACAGCTATACGAAATGGAGTGCCAGGGGGTGGGTGGGATATAGAAAAGCAGAACAAAAAGTGCAAAAAAGGTGCAATGAGGTAAGAGAGTAGCAATGACAAATAAATCAATACAGAGAGAAAGACAGACAGGACTTACAAAAAGCAAGCAGAATTCACCTTTCAAAGGAGAACTTTTCTTCCCAGAGGAGAGAGAGGCAAACAGAGCTAAACACACATGGAAGACAGTGGCAGTGGGGGGGGGGGGGGAGGAATTAGTCACTGGGGTAGATTAGGGCAGAGACAGGAAAAAGTTTAAACTCTGCAGCAATGGAGACAGAGTTAGGATAGGTATTGAATTAAATGTTAACCTGACCTCCACAGACAGGCCAGATAGTAGAAGGAAAGTTGCAGTTAGTTATAGAGAGGAGCAAGAGAGAGCGGAGAAAAGTTGAACAAAAGAGCAAAAAAAGTGCAATGAGGTAAAAGAGCTCACTAGCAATAACAAATAAATAAATACAGAGAGAGACGGACAGGACTCACAGAAAGCAAACAGATTCACTCACAAAAAGCAAGCAGAATTCACCTTTCCAACAGAGCTTGCAATGGAGGGCTTCTCTTCCCAGAGGAGAGAGAGGACTGCCACCACTGGTGCATTCAGTGTCTCGAACCTGACCACGAGCCCGCTACTTGCATGCTATGCCTACAGATGACTAAAAAAGAGCTGAAGAATTGAAACCATGGGAATCGCTGTATGAGTCCTTTGAGTCACAGGAATTGACATAGATGCCCTTGAAATCCTCCACAAGGCCGGACAAAACCGAGGGGCCACAGTAGACTGAACCAGAGACTATCCTTCGACAAAGGTCACCCCCAGAAGGATTGATCCTCTGCCCCATCAGCGTCGAAGGGCAATGCTGATACTCGGGGTAAGGCCCATGGTCATTGCCATTGGAGCCTCCCCTGGGTGAGACCCTTGAGGGCAAGGGCTGGGAGTGGCCATCAAAGCTGCCCCAGCATGAGGAGTTGCCACCCAAGGTCCCAGAGAGCTGTTAGCCATCTCCCAATGCGATTACCATCATGGAGTCCCCAACATGGAAACCGGCTTCTGAGGCCATTGGTGCTGCCCTGGCTCCTGCTGCTTCAGACACAGTGCTCTTTGCTGAAAGGATGCAGGCCCTCGAGTGCAGTTTGGCTGCATTCCTGGCTGCACAGGCTGTGAGGGACCCGATGCCCTCAGGTTCCTCGATGTCAGCGGCAGTCCCACAGGACAGAAGATTCCACCTGGCAATCAAAACTGTGCTCTGTTACCAGGGGTTCCTCTCCGAGCACCTCCAGATTGGAGAACTGCCATCAGGAACATCTGCAGCCTCGGACTCTGACCTCTTTTCCAGAACACCATTGGCATCGGGAGGAATCCTGTCAGTATTTTGACTTCCTCACCTATTACGATTCCAATGAATAGGAGACTGAGGACAAATCCCTATTGTAGGAGCATCATAGGGATACACCATTGGACCTCTCGCTGCCTTATGAACATTGTAAGCTCTCTCCTGAGGACATTTCCTTCCACAAATTCATCCAGGATATGGTGAAGGCCTTATCCTTCACCCTTGAGGCAGAGGAGGAGCCGAGGGCAGAGGAAATGGAGATCCTCCATTACCCCTCTCCTCCCAAGGAGGCAATCACGGTTCCAGTATACCAGATTCTGGAGAGGTTGCTCTTCCGTATTTGGGAGAATCCCCTCACAGTGGTCCCTGTTAGCCGCCAATTGGACTCTATGTACCATGTCCATAAAATCCCTAGTTCAAGAAACCTCAACTCCCGCACAACTCCATGGTTATGGAGTCCACCATGAGGAGAATAAAGAGCTCCAAAACACGCTCCTCGGTCCCTCCAGGTAGGGAGGCCCAGACCCTGGATGGTGTCAATAGAAAATGTTACCAGGGCTCTATGCTGGTGGGCCGCATCCTCGCTTATCAGCTCTATATGGGGATGTACCATAAGGACCTTATGGGGAGCTTGGCCAATTTCTTGGTCATGCTTCCAGGGGAGCAACTGGACCACTTCTGAGGCCTTGTCTCCAAGGGAAAAGAATGTTCAAACGTATGCGAGCAGGGCAACCTATGATGCTTTTGTCGGTGGCCAAGTTGGCTGCCATTGGCATTGGGGCCTGTCAACTGGCCTGGCCCCAGTCCTCGAACATTGAGCAATGGACATTGGCATTGGGCATTGAGCAATGGGCATTGGCAAGCCCATGGAGGACATAGCTAGGGAACTAGAGAGAGAGCAATTAACAATGAACAGGATCCCTAGGAAGATGGTGGACTCCTCACGGAAGAAGGTCTCAGGGAAGAAGGCTTACTACCACAAGAAGAGGTAGTATGGGGGCTACCAGGGCCCAACAAGGGCAACAGCAGAAAGAACAGAGCCAGCGTCAGCAACACCGCCAGAAGCCCCAGGCTGCACCACAGCCCAGTGGGGGCTTTTGACTCTTTCTTGAGGAGCATGGCCTGACTACTCATTCACAACACAGTTCCGTCACAAATGAGAGGCTGCTTGATCCACTGTGCTCACCGGTGGCCAACCATGACAACTAACACCTGGGCTCTTAAGATTGTTCAGGATGGGTACAGGTTGCATTTCGACCAGCTTCCTCCCCCCCCCCCCCCCCCTGGGGAGAGGTGCAGTCCCTTCTAGCCAATCTAGCCATCGAAATAGTTTCATCCTCACAGGCCAGGAAGGGGTTCTACTCCTGCTACTTCCTCATGCCCAAAAAGACGGGAGGCTTCCAGCCCATTCTGGATATATGGAACCTCAAATTGGTTCCTCATAAGGGAAACTTTCAAGATGGTCTCTCTGGGAATGCTGTTACCTTACCTCCAAAAGGAAGGATTGGCTATGCTCCCTGGATCTAAGGATGCTTATAATATTCCCATCCACCCCCCCTTCAGCATTGGTACCTCCACTTTAGGCTCAGCGGAAAGCCCTACCAGTACAGAGTGCTTCCTTTCAGTCTTACCTCCGCCCCACGGGTATTCACGAAATGTCTGACAGATGTCACAGCCTTCCTCCAGATTCTGGGGGTCTTTGTCTTCCCCTGTCTGGATGACTGGTTGATAAAGGCTGCGACACCAGACAAGACTCAACGGTCCCTGCGGCTCACCAATCAAGTGCTGGAGCATCTCTGCTTTGTGATCAACTATCCAAAGTCTCACCTATGCCCTCCCAGCACTTAGAGATCATTGGGGCCCTGCTCAATACTACCCTAGCTCAGGCCTATCTGCCTGTGGATCAAGCCCACCTGGCTTGTCACGCTCTCCCGTCAACTGCAACAAAATCCAACCACGACGGCTTGCCAGATGCTCCACATCCTCAGCCATATGACTTCCACAGTCCATATCACTCTTCTCACCCAGCTACAGATGAGACAAGCACAGTGGACCCTCTGCATGCAATGACAGCAGGCTACGGGTCATCTATGGGACACTGTGGTGGACTACAGCCACAGAATCTGCTCTCAGGCATTCCCTTCAAGGCCCCTCCTCATCACCGTGTCCTGACCACAGATGCTTCCAAGATGAACTGGGGGGCCCATCTCGATGACCTGTGCACAGGATCTATGGACGGCTCAGGAGACCCTACACCAAATCAACTTCCTGGAACTCCATGCCATTTCAAATACCCTTCAGGCATTTCAAGAGCAGATGGCCAAACAAGTCGTCCTCATTCAGACAGAAAAGCAGATGGCGATGTTCTACATCAACAAACAGGGTGGCACGGGTTCGTACATCCTCTTTTGGGAAATTTGCCCTTTCCCAGGGCATGACTCTTCGGGCAATGTATCTCCCCGACAGTACCATACCTAGCCCTGTGCGAGTGGTGCAGTCATAGGGCACAAAGAAATAGGGACACATTTGGGGCTGCTAGCCTCAGGTTCCCCTCAAGCTGCCTGCTCTTGCCCCACCACCACCACTTTTCCTGTTGCCTTGGCAGTGGCAGGGGCAATGGCAGCAGCAGAACAGACAGCCAATTTAAAACAAAAAACACACAGTAAGTCTTTCCAACTCTGCGCTTGCATGCAGGTCTGATCCCTCCCTCATTTGACATATGCTCACGTCAGAGGAAGGAGGGACCAGACCAGCCAATCAAGTGCAGGATTACAAAAACCCGCATTAGAATGGCTGATCTGGTCTCTCCCTCCTCTGATGTGGGCTTATGTCAGAGGAGGGAGGGATCAGACCTGCATGCAAGCGTGGAGTCGGAAAGACACGCATTGTTTTGTTTTGTTTTGTTTTTAATTGGATGTCTGCTCTGCTGCTGCCATTGCCACCGCTGCCGCTAAGGCAACATGAAAAGCAGCGGCTGTGCAAGGGCAGGCAGCGTGGTGTGGGGGGGGGGGGAGCCAGCTGAATATAAAGGTAAGATGGGGAGATGCTGGGCATGGGGCAAATGACAAACTGTGATGGGGGGGATGTGCTAGATGTGCAAGTCACAGAGGGTGTATTTATGTCTTGGTATGGCCCTGCTCCCCAGGTCCTGCAACCACACAAGTGGGCTGTCAGCACACAGGTAACCAGCTGCATCTTCCAGTTGTGGGGCATGCCGCGCATAGACCTCTCTGCATCACCGACCAACACTCAGGTGCCTCAGTTCTGCTCCAGGATTCCCTGCACCCAGCAGATAGTTTCTGATGCCTTCCTCCTGGACTGGAGCAAGGGTCTGCTCTATGCGTATCCACCAATCCCGCTAGTGGCCAAAACCCTGTTCAAGCTTCAGGAGGACAGGGCTACTATGATTCTCATTGCTCCGCATTGGCCCAGGCAACTATGGTTTCCACTCCTGATGTGCCTCTCTTGGAGGCCGCTCCTCAGACGGGGCAGTGACCCTGATCTGATCTCCCAAGATGGAGAGTCCGTTCTTCACCTCAATGTCCATTCACTGGCTCTCACAGTGTGGATTCTGAGTGCGTAGTTCTTGTGGAGCTTTGCCTCCCTGCAGAAGTGGAGACTACACCTACACCTTCAAGTGGCTAAGGTTTTCCATTTGGTGTGCAGAGCAAGCACTAGACCCTCTCTCCTGCATAGTGGAGGTGCTGCTGACTTATCTTCTCCACCTTTCTAACTCTGGTGTCAAATCCAACTCAGTGAGAGTGCATCTCAGCACGATGGCAACTTACTACCGTGGCATTGATGGTAAGCCCATCTCTGCACATCCTTTCATCGGCCGCTTCATGAGGGGTCTCCTGCTCTCATGGCCCCCACCTGTGGTGTGGGATCTTAACATGATGCTCGAGCAGCTCCTCTCTGCCCTCTTTCAACCACTCGGCTCTTGTTTGCTTAAACACCTCACCTGGAAGGTTGTGTTCTTGATAGCTGTCACCTCTGAGTAGAGTTCATGAACTGCAGGCACTGGTAGCACACCCTCTATATACCAGATTTCACCACAATAGGGTAGTCCTTCAGACTCATCCAAATTTCCTTCCTAACATAGTTTCTGCTTTTCATCTTAACCAATGGGTGGTCCTGCCCGCCTTTTTTCCCAGGCCTCACACCAACAGGGCTGAGGCCTCTCTACACACACTGGATTGTAAAAGGGCTCTCGCTTTCTATCTGGAATGACAAAAGCCCATCGGCATTCCCCTCAGGTATTTGTCTCTTTTGACCTAATCGACTGGATGCTGCAGTTTCCAAGCACACTCTTTCACTGCGGATTGCATCTCCTTTGCTTACGCTCAGGCAGGTCTGAGCCTGGAACATCATGTCACGGCTCATAACGTCTGAGCTATGGCTGCTTCTGTGCAAACTTGTGCTCAATCTCCACGGTAGGGATCCATAGGGCTGCTACATGGTCTTGAGTCCACACCTTCACAGCCCATTACTGTCTGGATGGAGATTCCCAGCATGACAGCAACTTTGGCCAAGCTGAACTCCAGCACCTCTTTGGAAGTTAGATTCAACTCCTCCCAGTGGCCCTTCCATCCATCCAGGCTAACATAGAGTTGTCATGATTTTGATGTCCTCACTGGACACTGACTCTCGGAACCTTACAAAGATTACTTACACTGTTTCTCTCAGTTCATTTTTCTGGTTGACCTGTTAGGCTTTTGACAGGTTTTTTCTGTAGCCTGTAGCTTGGGAGTTCCATATGTGAGGACTTGCTTGCTGCTTGTTCCCGGAGAAAGTGTAATTACTCACCTGTAGCAGGTGATCTCCGGGAACAGCTGGAATAAGTCCTCACTACCCTCCCTCCTCCCCGTGGAGTTCTTTTTTGCTTGATTAAGCTGTGTCATCATACTGAGGTGAGATGGCTTCTTCGGGCAGGAAGACGGGCATGCATGGGTGGTGGACCTCTCAAAAGCTTCCTATGAAAGCTGGAAGTTATTCCCATGTGGGATCCATCGGTGATGTCACCCATATGTCAGGACTTATTCCTGCTGTTCCTGGAGTACACCTGCTACAGGTGAGTAACTATGCTTGCAGGTAACAGACAGGCTAAGCTGCTGATCAGTAATTTCTGAAGTATTGTACTCTGACATTCCTTAAAATTATTTTTTTAAACTTTTACATAGAAACATTTTTTTCAAATCTCTTTACAGTATTGATCAGGGAAATTTGAACATTGCTGAGGAGAATATTGTAACATCACAGTATGTCATGAGGTATCACAATAAATCACTGGTATAAATGTTATCATTGCAAATTAATTTTAAATAAATATTTGAAACTCCCAAAGATATTGACTTATGTTTGTTTTTATTTTATCTGTCTGCAAGAGCTTCAGACTGAATTGGCCCTTTTTTATGTAATCAATGTGCTCTACCTGTGCCAAAGCCAAGCTTGATATCAGCATCTAATACTGAATCTCTGGAGCCCTCTTCAAAGTCTATTGGAGCAACTTCACTCCACAGCCGGAATGCCAGCCTGAGTGTTACCCTCTGTTCTTCCTTCGTCAGGTGGGAACTGTATCCTTCCTGCATCACAAGCCATTTCAGCCTCTTCTTGACAAGGGCCATCCCTAAAACACTCCCAGAAGCCAATTCAGTTTTCCTGGATCTCTTGAATCTGCTGGACAGTAAGTACTTCTTTCTAAGATCGGGAGATGAAGCTAGGTTCAGCCTTCTTGTCTCCTTGGCTTGTCCTCTGTCTCTTTTGGTGACTGTGTCAGTACTGAGTTTTGATATGACACTGTGAAGTCTGGGAAATGGAACAAGTGTGTGGACAATTTGATCAGTAGTACCGCACTTTGGCTTCCGCTTTGTTTCTTGAATAAGCCTATCTGCTTCTTCTGTGGGGGGAAGAGCATTAGTTTCTTGGATTAGCTTTAGAGATTTAATATAATCAGGAGAACTGCTATGTTGGACCAAATTAAGACTTCTTAATGCAATGTCTTTTTGTGCAACATCTGTTAAATCTTGGGGAGTAGGATCATCATTGAAAATAGGATTACGTTGAGATGAAGGATTTACCCGTTTGACAGACTCTGTCCATTCATATTCATGAAGGAATCCCTGAAATTGCAAAACAGATAAAGAATAAATCAATCATGGCATGAGCACGGTGGCAAGAAGCACTTGGCAAATGATTATCAGAGATCAAATATTGGGTTAGGTGACTAATCGTTGACCTGATCAGAACCCTGGTTTTGCTCACGTTCATTTGTTTTCACATATTAGGCCTGACAGTTTCAACAGTAGAAAGGTCACAAAAGCATGGCAAGAACTCATAAACTCTGATATTTGCTATGGGATAAGAATGTTTTGACCACCAGAAATATAGGGAGGGGGGATATTCTAAGGGATTAACACAGTTAACAGATCTGCTAACTGTGTTAATCTCTCTATCCCTCTATCCACTGAATATCCCTGGGTGTTGCCGCTGCATGCTCTGATGCATTAGCATCACGGTGTTTCAGGGGCAGAACACAGCCATAACCTGGTAGCAGCAATATTGATCCACTGTACGATTAGGGCAAAGGCAGCAAAAGTAAGCCACAGCAAGAACTGACCTTACTTTCACTGAAAAGCTAAGTAGGCAGTGGCTGAATATCACCGTTTCCCGGTTTGCTTCCTGCAAATACAAGCAACCCGGATATTCAGTGCGAGGGCCGGATATAGCCCTGGCATTGAATACCCAGGATTAAAGCTCAGTGACGATGGATAGCCATGTTAGAACGGCTAAACACTACCTCTCAATGTTCTCCCATATATTATATCAACAGATTTTAAGACAGTGACCTTCTGACTAGACGTCTAGGGCCCATTTACTAACACTTAGCTCAAGCTATGGGCTGTGTGGCAGATAGCTTGAGTTAAGTATTAGTAAAATGGGTCCTTAGTTTGGTTTCCACTGAATTTTCTACATTTTTTAAAAAATAAATTTGCAAGACATTAGTTAGTGATGAAAATTCATTATTTTGATAACCCTTGCTGGAGGTATAGAGTAGGGCTGAATTTTTCTCTCTCTAAGTCTCAAATCAGCTATACTACCTCTACATTTTCCATATTCTGCTGTCTAAAAAATACAGTTCAAAATATATTAAAATAGGAGTTATTTTCATGATCTACACAATATTCTACATTCAAATTGTTGACAATATAAGTCTTATATTCCAATTAACTCAATACTTCACAGAAGTCCTTTTTGCAGCAATAACAGCCATCAGTTGCTTAGGATAACAATGTGATGTTAGTGCAGTTTTTGTCCGTTCTTCAGGCTCTTTCAGATGGGCTGGGGCTCATCTGTGAACTACAGTCTTGCCACAGATTTTCTGTTGCATCAAGTTTGGACTTTGATTGGGTCACTTAAGAACATCCACTTTCTTATTGCTGATCCACTCTATTGTTGCTTTTGCTTAGTGCTTAGAGTGATTATCCTGCTGAAAAGTAAATCATCTCCCCAGTCTCAAGTCTATCCCAGGTTGAAAAAGATTTTTCTTCAGGATCTGCCTTACATTGCAACATCCATCTTGCCCTCTGTCTTCAGAAGGCTCTCTGTCCCTACTACTTGAAAGCATGCTCACAACCTAATGCTGCTGCCACCACCATGTTTTACTGTAGGGGTGATGTTAGCGGGATGCTGTACTGCAAAGTTGCCAAGTTAACCAGTAGTATGGTATTTCTAGTCCCTGATTTTACTCATTGAAATCAGTGCTGCAGGTCCAATAATGCATCATAATGAGCTTGTCAAATCCAGGACTGGCTTAAAACCTCAGTCCTGAAACCGGGAAAATTGGTGACTCTGGTACTGTGTTTTATGCCACAGTTATTGCTTAGCACCAAGACCAAGAAGTTCCACATTGTCTCATCAGACCGCAGGCATGCAAGGCCCCCTACGTGTTTCTTTTCCAGTGCTATATGGCGCACCATGTGATTTTTCTTCTGCCACCCTCCCATACAGACCAGGTTTGTGACCTAATCATGAAATTGTTGAACAGTCAACATTTTCCCCTGTCTCAACCAGTCACCTCTATAGTTCTTTTAAATTAGTCTTAGGCTTCACAGTACATTCTTTAGCCCTTGCCTTAACCCATGGCTACTGACCTTGGAGGGGTGGTCTGATCGAGGCAGAGTCTTGATGATGCCAAACTATTTTCACTTTACAGTGATGGACCTGTCACCCCAAGAGATATTCAAACACACTGAAATTTCCTTATAGCCTTCCCCAATCAGTACCTTTTGAATATCTTTATCCTAGAGTTCTTTTGGTAGCTTTGTGTTTAGACCTTAGCTTTAGATTCACTGCTTGCAACAGAAACAGCTTGATTCTTCATCCAGGTGTATTTGAATCAGTTTGGTTACTGTGATTAGACACACGTGAGCTCTGTTTAACTTATTATGGGCCTGTTTAAGGCAGTTTTTGGAAATGGAGTTAATTTGGGTTTGCTGTGACAAAGGATGTGAACACATGATATATTGGTTTCTTATTCTTAACTACTTTTGAATAATTCTTTAATTGTTCTTTCACACTGAGTGTATAGAGTATGTTAAGTAGATCAATGAAACAGACTCAAACTTTGATGCATTTTAAATTGTATATTTTGGACAGAAAAATGTGAAAAATCTACAAGGGTGTGAAGACTTTTGGAAGGCACTGTAATTATAAGTAATGCAAACTGAACATTACAATACATTTCCAAAGGCAATTTCTTGAGTGTATCCATACTTTCCTGGGTGACCTGCTCAGGCTGAAAATGATCTTCCTCACAGAAGATAATCATGCATGTGGGTTTTCCCAGCATGCGTACAAGAGCATGCTTGGGGGAGGAGAACAGCATGCACAGATTTTATTTTTGAAACTATGCATACCGTTTTACCTCTGATCGGCTGCCTGCAGGAATAACAGGTTTGAATGTATGAAGGCTTTTGCTGTGTACATATCTTGTAGGCAATTTTGAAAATCAGTTATAAGGTCCACAGGTTTATATGAACCTGCCTGTGGACTTCACAGCAATATGAGCTATTGAAAATTGACCTGCTAAAACACTATGAGTTAGCACTACACAACAGTTCAGAGCTTTGGACAGGCAGTCATGGTCTAATTCCCCGGAAGCCACTACTGACAGTCTGACACGAAGCATGTCTTCCCATGCTCAGATTTGATTACCAGAACATTGTAGTCACATGGCTTAGAGCTGCGTATGCTGATGATGCTACAGGCATAAGAAATATTCTTTTCACTTTGTTGCATTGGGAAGACTTGCAGTTTGTTTGTCTGTGGCATTATAACAGGAAGGACTTTACAGCCCATCCTACCTGTCCAAAGTCTTTAATGGCCACCATGCTCTATTCCAGTGCCACTCAACCTGTTTTATTTTGTGGCACACTTGAATTTGTCCAGGCCTCGTGGCACACAAAATATATTTTGCATGGTCCCACTGCTCAGTCCTTCCCACCAGCAGAAGAAGAGCAGCATTATTTCATCTGTGGCTACCTCGTTATGCCGGATTCATTCTCACATCTGAATATATGAGGCCAGCAGGACCTGGGAGATGGCAGAGTTCCAGGCATTCAGACACCAGAGTGAAGCCAGCAGAGGAGGCGTCGTACAGGTTAGAAGAGAACTAAGGCTATCAGATGTTTTGGTGGGTGAGCCTGGGGCACTTGTTCTCTGTAGTGCTAGTGGTAAGCCATCAGTTCAGGTTGGTGGAGAAGATGAGGAAATCCAGTGGATTCTCTCCATGAAAATCCACCCTCAAACTATACCTAAAAGCACATTCTTTTAGCTTATTACTACAAAATATTCTTGAGTTCAGTATAAAAGCCTCAGGCCTGGTAATTCCTGCCTACAAGAGAATTATTTATGCACCAGAGAAAAATCTGATTGGCTGACACCATTGATCAATGCACCAGAGAAAAATCTGATTGGCTGACAAAATTGATCAATTCCCATTATGTAAATTCAATGTCAGAAATACAATAGGTTCAAGTCAGAGATTCTGCATTGGGATCCAGAGCACCATCTTACTCCAGGGATCTTACAGCTACAAGATCACACATTATAATTGCTAACCTGAAAATATGATGGTTTTCCTGCATCTGGGATGGAAGAGAAAGAAGGGGATGAAGCAGGGAGATTAGGAGTTTTTCTTTCACATGCAATGTCACACTCCTTTCCTGCGGTCACGAAATGACAGGGGGGAAGAAATGGATTAAGAGGCAGAGTAGCTCTTACTTGCTGTATTTGCTGCAAGCGTACCCTGTTCTCTTCTGGCCTTTGTGTTCTGCTTGAGAAGAGATGGCTATTCTCAGGTGGACTTTCCAACTGAAGTGGGGGCAAGTGTCCATGCCTAGCCACATCTCCAGCTGCTACCACCAAGGCACACTAGTTGAGAAGCACTACTCTATTCCATCTTTCATGTGTAGTGTATCCCAAATTTTCAGGACTTCTCCTGTTACTTTCTCCCTCCACTTCCCTCAAGAGTCTCCATCAGTTTCATTAAAGTGCACAGGAGACCATCACACAGTTTTTTCCCACCAAGCTAACTCCTACCATCCTGCAGTGTAAACTTTGTGGGGTTGGCAGCTCCCACAGATCGTGGGGTCCTCTGCGTTTTTAAACTATAAGATGATAATTTTCTCCCCTCTAGGCACAATCTAGTTATCAGTGCTCCATGTTTCCTAGAGGGGTCATTGGCCCTAAATCCACTCACTGGCTGAGATGTGGAGGAGAAATATATTTAAAAGCTAAACAGCACTGTCTTGTCCCAGAAATGTCATTCCTCCTTCCACCCATAGCACGCTCGCTGCCCCAGTGCATTACATCAACCACCACTGCCCATATCACCGACCTCGATAGAGAGGAGACTCCAAAGTGGTTCTGATCAAATTTCTTTCAGAAAGAACCAGCAAAAATCATGAACCCAGACAACCTACAATCTCCCTATGATTGTCTCATAGTTATTGGCAGGGAGTGTAAATAATTTGCTTTGACTTTATATATCAAGAAAATTAAGAAAAAAAGAAGCGGGGGGGGGGCAGACTCCTGTTCTGTTATGAAGAATCATAATCAAGACATAATACAAATGCTCTGCCAATAAAAACAGATATAAAAATTCAGTGCTATAATCACTGCCTCCCTGCTCCTCCAGATGCTTAATAACTAGCATAGCATATGAAGTGTCTGAAGGGTGCATTAGAGACACACACTTTCTGCTTTTTGATGGAGGAGACCTTACCTGGAGTGACCTTGATGAAACCCCTGAAGCAGCCTGATGCAAACTATTTGCAAGGAAATGATGCCTGGCGTGAACCATTTTGTTCCCTCCACCAACAGCCAGCAGTACCAAGAGAGCGAGATACTGCGAGGTGCAGCCTCTACATTCACCATTCCTCATATTTTCTTCGAGCTCTTCTCTCAAAAGGACACTGTCGGCTTTTGGAAGTGTCACACCTTTGCAGAAGCTTTCCCAGCTGGTGCGATGTGCACCATTTGCCAGAGCACCTGGCTTGATCAGCCATTAAATGACAAACACTGCCCACCTCCAGCAGCCACACACATGCACCATTTGGAAGAGTTACCCAGGCTGTCACTCGCCCTATCAGTTTTCATGAAAACTGTGATTTTCTGTAGCAGTGATCAAAGGGGACGATTAGTTCAGAGGAATTTATTACTTTTCCTTCTGGAAAATGATGGTGAATTCAGTACAAATGAAAGGATCTTACTGATGGGCTGAAACAGCAGAGTCTTTATGGATAGTTGAGCTCCAGCTTTAATGAAGGACAAGTTGATGCAATTCTCATATTACCCTAATACATGCCCGGAGGTGTGGTCCTAATTTCTTCTTTCCAGTTAATCAGGAGTATATGTTTGTGCATGCCTTATGATATAACAAGGGCTGGATTGGCCTATCCTAAGTAAACTGAACCAAGGCCACACAAAATTACTCAAACCCTTTTCAGTTTAGCATTTGAGAGTTTTTATTGGAATCTGATGAGAGAAGTGGAAGGGTGGAGACATTTCAGTCTGCCACTAGAAGTCATCAAAGAGCCAGAGAATTTTAGGGAGTAGGACAATAGATATTATAACTTTGTTTTGAGAACCAAAAGAAAAGAAGTTTCACTCCTAAAGAAAGAGGATGGACATACATAGGTAAGAGACATTTGCTTGTCTTCCAGGCTGATCCTGTAGGCATTTTCTGCTGAAATGCTAATTGCTTCCAGCTGTGACACAGTTAACAGCGATTTGCCCATGGGATAACTGCAGGAAAACCACTGGTCCTACTGAAAATAAGCTGCCTATGCTTGAATTTGGGTTGTAGTACTGTACATCTTCCGCACCAACAGTTTGATGACTGAACCACACTTCTCGATGCATGCTCAGATTTCATGACTGAACCACACTTCTCGATGCATGCTCAGTTTGATGACTGAACCACACTTCTCGATGCATGCTCAGATTTCATGACTGAACCACACTTCTCGATGCATGCTCAGATTTCATGACTGAACCACACTTCTCGATGCATGCTCAGTTTGATGACTGAACCACACTTCTCGATGCATGCTCAGATTTCATGACTGAACCACACTTCTCGATGCATGCTCAGATTTCATGACTGAACCACACTTCTCGATGCATGCTCAGATTTCATGACTGAACCACACTTCTCGATGCATGCTCAGTTTGATGACTGAACCACACTTCTCGATGCATGCTCAGTTTGATGACTGAACCACACTTCTCGATGCATGCTCAGATTTCATGACTGAACCACACTTCTCGATGCATGCTCAGATTTCATGACTGAACCACACTTCTCGATGCATGCTCAGATTGATGACTGAACCACACTTCTCGATGCATGCTCAGATTTCATGACTGAACCACACTTCTCGATGCATGCTCAGATTTCATGACTGAACCACACTTCTCGATGCATGCTCAGTTTTCATGACTGAACCACACTTCTCGATGCATGCTCAGATTTCATGACTGAACCACACTTCTCGATGCATGCTCAGTTTGATGACTGAACCACACTTCTCGATGCATGCTCAGATTTCATGACTGAACCACACTTCTCGATGCATGCTCAGATTTGATGACTGAACCACACTTCTCGATGCATGCTCAGATTGATGACTGAACCACACTTCTCGATGCATGCTCAGATTTCATGACTGAACCACACTTCTCGATGCATGCTCAGATTTCATGACTGAACCACACTTCTCGATGCATGCTCAGATTTCATGACTGAACCACACTTCTCGATGCATGCTCAGATTTCATGACTGAACCACACTTCTCGATGCATGCTCAGATTTGATGACTGAACCACACTTCTCGATGCATGCTCAGATTTCATGACTGAACCACACTTCTCGATGCATGCTCAGATTTCATGACTGAACCACACTTCTCGATGCATGCTCAGTTTGATGACTGAACCACACTTCTCGATGCATGCTCAGATTTCATGACTGAACCACACTTCTCGATGCATGCTCAGATTTCATGACTGAACCACACTTCTCGATGCATGCTCAGATTTCATGACTGAACCACACTTCTCGATGCATGCTCAGATTTCATGACTGAACCACACTTCTCGATGCATGCTCAGTTTGATGACTGAACCACACTTCTCGATGCATGCTCAGATTTCATGACTGAACCACACTTCTCGATGCATGCTCAGATTTCATGACTGAACCACACTTCTCGATGCATGCTCAGTTTGATGACTGAACCACACTTCTCGATGCATGCTCAGATTTCATGACTGAACCACACTTCTCGATGCATGCTCAGATTTCATGACTGAACCACACTTCTCGATGCATGCTCAGATTTCATGACTGAACCACACTTCTCGATGCATGCTCAGATTTCATGACTGAACCACACTTCTCGATGCATGCTCAGATTTGATGACTGAACCACACTTCTCGATGCATGCTCAGATTTCATGACTGAACCACACTTCTCGATGCATGCTCAGATTTCATGACTGAACCACACTTCTCGATGCATGCTCAGATTTCATGACTGAACCACACTTCTCGATGCATGCTCAGATTGATGACTGAACCACACTTCTCGATGCATGCTCAGATTTCATGACTGAACCACACTTCTCGATGCATGCTCAGATTTCATGACTGAACCACACTTCTCGATGCATGCTCAGATTTCATGACTGAACCACACTTCTCGATGCATGCTCAGATTTCATGACTGAACCACACTTCTCGATGCATGCTCAGATTTCATGACTGAACCACACTTCTCGATGCATGCTCAGTTTCATGACTGAACCACACTTCTCGATGCATGCTCAGATTTCATGACTGAACCACACTTCTCGATGCATGCTCAGATTTCATGACTGAACCACACTTCTCGATGCATGCTCAGTTTCATGACTGAACCACACTTCTCGATGCATGCTCAGATTTAACTAGCACTCAAGTATTTTTTAGACTACAGTTGAAAATCACCAAAAAGTAGGAGTATGCATCCATCATTGGGTATTTGTTTCATTTTGGTGCCTAAAATATTTTTGTGTGTACAAATCACTTGTGCATTTATATACCTATGAGTTAATGCTTGTACAACTGATTTGCTCTGACAAGAAAGTTGTAGCACACAGAGGAGGCATACATTTAAGATAAATATACAAAATAAAACATGAAAAAAGTACACAAAATTGCAAAAACTTTATTTAAAATAAAGACTAACCAAACTTTGTTTTGGCTGTGCACATTGCTTTGAAAAAGATGTGGTTGGATGAAGACGTAAATAAGTTTCTCCGTGGACAGCAGGATACGTCAGCCACACCTGGTGACATCATCCAACGGTGCCAAGATGGTGCTTTCGCCCTTCTGAGCATGTGCCAACTGGCCCTATCTCCTCTCCTGTCCCTAGCTAGCCAGTACATCACTAGCTGAGCCCTTGTCACTAGGAGGCAGGCACCGGAGTTGGAGGCCATCCCGATGCTAGGGGAACTGGGCAGGATGGTGTGGCTGACTTATCTTGCTATCCACAGTGAACCCCTGTTACAGGTAAGTAACCTTACTTTCTCCTAGGACAAGCAGGATGAGTCAGCCACACCTGGTGCCTCCCCATCTGTGTTGTGTTGTGGTAGATGGGGGAAAGGCCAATGCCCTATACCGGTGGAGCACTGAACTGTGTTCAGGCAAGAGAAGGTCAGATGTGATGAACATTTATTATGCAACAACCTGAGGGCAACAGTGCAATAACAAGAAGAGTGCAGAAATAGAACAATGCAAACAGTGCAACAGTGCAGAACAATAACGGTGCAATAGATAAAGTGGCAAGTACAGCAGATGAACAATGGATAGAATGGACAATGAGGTAGCCAGAAAAAATGGCAGTAACAGTTCAATGTCCATAATACTAGCATGTAGGCAGGCCTAAGAATTCTGAGTCTCTGCTTGGATCTCTACGGTGGCTAGGCTTGCCTATCCGAAAGATGTTTCTGCCCATACCGTAAGGTTGAGGCAGTAATGTCACTGGAATGTGTGTAGAGAAGACCAGGTGGTGGCCTTGCAGATCTCAGCCACTGGTATGGAGCGCAGGTTGGAGCTGGTGTGCATTGACCTTTGGTGTGGCTTGCGCTTCTGCCTGCTCTAGACAGAAGGTGATGCAGATGGAGATCCACAGAGAAAGTGTTCATTTGGTGACCGGACGGCCTGGCTTATTAGGGTCATAGGAGATATAGATTTGGGTCCCCAGCCATAGGGGTGCCATCTGGCATAGATAGGTGCGCTGGGCTCTGACACAGTCAAGCGTGTGTAGACACTGCTCTTCTAGAGAAGCATGGGGCTCCAGATGAAAGCAGGGGAACTCAATGGTTTGGCTAATGTGGAAAGCCAATGCACCCTTCAGAGAGTGACTCAATCCTGGGAGAGCAGTATGTATGATGGGTGCACACCAGGGCCTGCAGCTCGCTGATCCATCTGGCCGATGTGATCACTATTAAGAACAATGTCTTCCGGGAGGTGTACTTTAGTCAGCCAACTGCAGGAGCTAGAAGGGCACCCATGTTCAGTGGTTGAGGATGATGTTGAGGTCCCAGTGGGGCATGGGGCACCAGATTGGTGGGCGCAGGTTAGCCAGCCCCTTCATAAATCATGCAGCTAGCGGTAGGGTCACAATGGAGCTGTCGCTAGTACAGTTGTGGAAGGTCGCGATCGCGGACAGGTGTACCTGGATGGATTGTGTCTTCAGGCCACTGTGGAAGAGTGAAATGAGATATTGAAGGATTTGTGCCATTCAGTCCATAAGACTTTCTTGTCAAGAGACTTCTTACTTCGAGTACTACTTGTTTAACCTCCGCGGGCAGGTTGAAGGACAACAGCATTATCCTTTCAGCTTCCATGCTGTGAGAGCCAGTGTCTGCAGGTTGGGATGGAGGGTCTCCCCACCATCCAGAGTGATGAGATCCGGTATCAGGGGAAGACGCACCGGAGGTTCCAGTGCCAGGCACAGGAGGTAGGGGAACCACACCTGCTGTAGCCAGTAAGGCACAATGAGGATGGCCTGGACTCAGTCCAAGATGACGCACTGTATGTTCATTGAGATGAAGGGAGAGGGGGAAAGGCGTAGACTAGTGACTACTCTCTCCACGACACATCAAAGGCAATCGTGGCGATGCTGCAGTTGGAGGGGTGTTTGGAGCAGAAGAGGGGGCACTTTATGTTCCCTTCTATGGTGAACAGGTTGATCTGTGGCTGTCTTTACTTCTGGAAGACTAAGGCTGCTATCCAGGGGTTGAAAGTCCATTCGTGAGGGTTCAGCTGACAGCTGAGCCTGTCCACCAGATCGTTCAGTGTGCCTGAAAGGCAGGAGGCCCACAGGAAACAGTGTTTGGAAAGGGCAAGGGTTCAAAGTTTGAGGGCCTCCCTGCAGAGGGAGCATGAATCCATCATCCCTTGATTGTTGCTGTAGAACATGGCCACCTGGTGGTTTGTTTGCAGCAGGACAGTCTTGCCAGAGATGTGGGCTTGGAAAGCCCATAGGACATAGCGGAGCACTCTGAGTTCCAGCAGGTTGATGTAGAAGGTGTGCTCCTTTGCTTTCCAGGCCCCTTGGGTGCAGAACTGTAGACAGTGCGCCCCCCCCCCCACCCCACCTGAGAGGTGTCGATGGTGATGATCAACTGGTGGGTGGGCTGCTGGAGTGGCTGGCCACATGCCAGATTCTCTTCGTAACTCCACCAACGTAGGGAGTCCCATGTCCAGGGAAATGGACATGGACAGGGACTGCGAATGTTGGTTCCAGTGGGTATGCAGATGTCATTGTAAGTGGCGCATGTGTAATTTCACCAGGGGTAGAACTTGTGTGGATGCCACCATGTGGCCGAGCAGGCATAGCAAGTTCCATGCAGTTGTCCAGTGGATTGATGAGATGCTCAGAGTTAAGTTGATGATGGCATCTCTCCAATACTGTGGGAGAAAGGCCTTGGATACGGTTGTGTCTATCACTGCCCCAATGAAGTCCAAACATTGGGAGGGACGTAAATGGGACTTCTGGTGGTTCACCAGAAAACACAGGGAGGACAAGAAGTAAATGCTCTTCTGTTCGGCTTTCTTGGCCGAAATACACAGATATCTTACTTGCAAGATGGGCGGCTGTCAACGTAATGCACTTGGTGAAAACGCAGTGCAGGGGAGAGATCAAAGGGGAGGACACTGTACTGGTAGTGGCTCCCCAGAACTTGGAAATGGAGATATTTCCGATGCGCCACATGTATGGGAATATATGTGTACGCATCCTGCAAGTCCAAGGAGGCCAGCCATTCCCCCGGCTGGATGAGGGGCAGGATAGATCCCAGGGAGTGCATCCGTAACTTTGCCTTGATAATGAACTTTTTGAATTTCCAGAGATCGAGGAAGCACCTGGAATAGAAGCCGGTGTTGAGTTCATCGGCCAGCATTGGTTCTATTGTCCTGGATGCCAGAAGATAAAGTAGCTCCACTGTGAATGCAAGGACTAATGGGGATGGTGTGTTGCTGGAAGGTGGGATTCATTGCAGAGGAGGGGTAACGAAATCTGATGCGGTATCCCTCCTTGATAATTTGCAGGACCCATTTGTTCATCGTGACAGACTCTCATGCTCGTAGGAAGGCTGTCAGCTGACCCCCTGTGGGGAGGGTGGCCAAGGTCTTCTTGTCAAAAGGAAGGATTGGCCTTTCCCACACTGGAGTGGGCTGGGATAGCGGTTCCCGCCATAAGGGCTGCCGGGTCAAAAGCATCGAAGGCTGCCCTGACTTGATGTTTTGTGCAGTATTCTAGGTCCGCAAGGCATGTTGTTGCGGTCGTCAGTGCTTCTGGGCTGAGGGCCGAGATGGTGGTTCTAAGGTTCCTCATGATGACATCTTCGTAAAGAGCATGTTGGAGCTAGTGGGCTGATATCCTTGCACACAGCATAGCCCCTTTTCCCAACATCGTCGAGGAGCTTGAGGTCCCTTCCCAGCAGGTTGTTTGCATGGGTACGGGCAGACTTGACTCGTTTCAGGGCCAATTCCACCACGATGGAGTGGTATGGGAGTTGCAACTTGTCGAACCCTGGTGAGGCTTGTACTTGATACTTTGTATTGAGCTTTTGGGAGGAAGCGGGTCAAGTGGCAGGGTTCTGCCACAGTTTTATTAAGTTGTCACACAGCAGCAGGTGAACTAGGAGTAGGGCCATTGTTCAGGGAACCTCCAAGAACTTGAGGGTCCCTTGGGTTTCAGGCCATTGATCCATAATGTCTTTGGTAGAAATGCCCAAGGTGGAGGAGATCTTCCACAGGAACCTGGGGTAAGTTAAGTCCTCTGGGGTTGATGGAGGAGGGTTGGTTGCTGGAGCTGGTATTCTGGCCTCTGTGGTCATGAGAATGTCCCCCAATGTTAGGAACCCTTGGGCGGCTGTTTCCTCATCCCCACTGGGTATATACATGGGACTCAGGGATTGCAGGAGTGAGGGATCCGGAGAGGAGTCACGTGATGCTGAGGGTGGGGGTAGGACAATCGGACAACTGGTAGGGAGGTTGGTGCTGATTGAAGAACTGGGTGTGAGTTCAGGGGGAGGGGGCTTCTGCGATGCTGAAATAGTGGTGGTATATTGAGTGGATGACCCCTGCTGGAGGAAGCGGGAGAATAGGTGTAGAAGCTCAGGAGGTCCTTCCATGGTTGCCCAAGGGCTGACAGGGAGAGATTGGAAGTCCTGTCCTGGCTAAGGCCCCCCCCCCCCCCCGGTTGGCAGGTTATGCCTCATTGGGACCCTGGAGATGAGGGAGGACTACAGGCATACCTGTGTTTCCTGTGGTGCTCTGGGGGACTGTCTGCACTGCTACTGATGCTGTCACTGCTGTTCCAATGCGATGATGTTTGCTGTGATCCCCTCGATGGTTGTGGGCATGGTGAGAGCTCTTGTGCCTGCACCGTTTGTGAGGACCTCGAACAGTGCTTCCCTGAAGCTGTTCTGACTGAACGGGGCTGCAGGAGTGTCTTTTGTGTCTGGCCAGCTGATCGGGGCTGGTAGATCTGCTCCAGCATCAGCATGAATATGTAGGGCTGCGTCTCCTGTTCCCATGGTGCCGGCAAATTGGCGCTGAAGAGGAGGGATGAGGGAGCTCAATGATGTCATGGTGTCGGTGGCCAATCGCCATTGGGGAGGTGAAATCCCAGGCTGTCTGAGCAATGGAATTCATGGAGGTGGCGGCAAGCCCAGGCAACATGGAGGAACTGGCATGGCCAGGAAGAGAAGCATGGCTGGAAGCAGCATGACCGGGAAGAACACCATGGCCGGGAGTGCAGGAGAGCTCTGGAACTGCACAGGAGGCCATGGGAGCAGAAGGGCTGGCAGCGGGCATATCTGTATGAGGCAGGAGAGTCTGGAAAGCCTGGCCAGTGACAGAGGCCTGAGGAGGCACATCCTGGGCTGTTGCAAAGTGTTTTGCCTTTTCATCCATGCAGTTATCAGAGTGTTGAATCTTTTCAGCCATGTGGTTTGCCAAGCTTTGCTCCAGAGAAGAGGAGGCTTGGGAGAGACAGTCCTAGAGAGCATGGCTGCGGGACATTCTTGCTCTGGGTGACATTCGGACACACTGAGAGCAGTCCTTGACCTAATGTTCCTTACTTAAGCAGCATAGGCTGCGGTCATGGAAGTTGGAATTGCTCATCTTTCGGGAGCATGCAGGACATTTCTTGAACCCAAGCTTGGGTATCTTGCAGGTAATTAAATTTTTCTTTTTTGTAGATTTGTAAGCATCTTGTGTTGGATTACAGTTGGAGATTGGAGAGATCCATCTTGCTGGCAAGGCAGAAGAACTGAAACTGGCTAGCTGGGGGCAGGCCAGGGGGTAAGGCCTGTTGGAACATGCTCAGAAGGGCGAAAGCCCTTCTGAGCTATGGAGCATACTGCCGTCTCAGTGCTGTAGGATGACATCACCAGGTGTGGCTGACTCATCCTGCTTGTCCTAGGAGAAGCACAGGATCACTACAAGGATATTAGGTGCCCTAGGTGAACTTTGCACTTTACATTGCACTCCCCCCTATGAGATTTTGATAATTAAGCTCCATAATCATGATCCTCCCTTCCCACAACCATGCAATTAGAGAAGAATAACCCAAACTACAGTTACACAATGCAAGATTTCACTTTAGGAACCACCACCCAGGAAAAGGATTTAGGTGTCATCATGGATAATACATTAACCCTCTGCGCAGGGGGCAGCAGCAGTCAAGAAAGCAAATAGAATGCTAGGAATCGTAAGGAAAGGAATGCAGAATAAAACAAAGGATATTATAATGCCTCTGTATTGTTCCATGGTGTGACCGTACCTTGACTACTGTGTGCAATTATGATTGCTATATCTTAAAAAGGATATAACAGAATTAGAAAAGGTACAGAGAAGAGCCACCCACATGGTAAAGGGGATGGAAGGATACCCTATGAGGAGAGGCTTAAAAGGGCTTTTAAACATGGAAAAAAAGACAGCTGAGGGAGATATGATAGAGGTCTATAAATTAATGAGTGGAATGGAACAGGTAAATGTAGATCAGTTGTTTAAGCCATTTAAATGTAGAAAGACTAGAAGATACACAATGAAGCTACAATGTAACCCATTTGAGACTAATAAAAGAAGATATTTTTTTCACTCAATGCGTAATCAAACTCTGGAATTCGTTACCGGAGGATGTAGTAAAAGCTGTTAGTGTAGCTGGGTTTAAAAAAGGTTTGGACAACTTCTTGGAAGAAAAGTCCATAAAGCACTATAAAAGAGGACCGAGGAAATCCACTGCATACTCTGGGACGCAAGGATGAGGGTTTTGTATTTGTTCGGAACTGGGGAACATTCTGGGGAAAGGGGGGGCTCTTCCGAAGGGATGGGCTTCACCTTAATCAGGATGGGACCAGACTGCTGGCATTAACCTTTAAAAAAGAGACAGAGAAGCTTTTAAACTAGAAAATAGGGGAAAGCCGACAGTCACACAGGAGCGCATGGTTCGGACGAAGGTATCCTTGAAGGATACTACCAAAAGCAGTGAGGTTCCAAAAGGGAGTATAGTAGCCCAAATGCCCTTGAGTAAGGAGCAGACAGAGCATAAAGATTCCAAATTACCCATGTCTACCAATAGCCAGATTAATATTAACAAATCATCAACGAACCCACCCACACCAAAGGGAACATACTGGACATGATCTTTGCCCCTCTGTCATTACAAGATCCAAATGAAAAGCTGGTAACATCACTCACTTCTGTACCATGGTCAGATCACAAGCTTATCAATTTCAGCATACCTATCAACAACAACTCTCTACACAACAATGGAACTTTAAGCAACACCACTTCTCGAAATTTCAGAGCCTTCAACAAAGATCTCATACTGGCTGAAACTCTTCCCCTATACAACAATGCAACCCTCAACCTTGACAATTTAATCTCCTCATGGAATAAGAATCTTAGCGCTATTGCCCAAAAACCTACGAAGAACAACATCGTAAATAATAGAAAACATTCTCCTTGGTTCTCTCCTGAACTATGTATCTCCCGCTCTCATTTACGGAAACTAGAGAAAAGATGGAGGCGTTCCCACTCAGCCGGAGACCTGTCAGCTTACAGAACTCACCTTGCAATTTACAAAGAGGCTATCCTATCAAATATGAAACAATACCATACTGACACCCTCAAAAGATCTCTAAACAAACCTCGTGACCTCTTCGAACTAGTTAAATCATTCTCTAAGGAACCATCTCCAAGCCATCCCGAAGAGATCCACCCACAAGAGTTTGCCAACCATTTACAATCCAAGCTACTTCAAACTGATGAAGTTAACACTGTCATAGCACAAGGCACCACCAGTCCAACTTTACTTTATAAGTTCTCCACACCATCCAAGAAACATGTGGAAGATACTATTGCAGCACTCAACACCACGACTGCACAAACTGACCCTTGCCCTGCATATTGGATTAAAAATTTACGATCAGAACTCAGCCCACTTATCACAAAAATGATGAACCTATCATTCTCAAATGGATCTTTCCCTGCACCACTCAAGCAAACATCCATCAGACCTCTGTTAAAGAACCCTAAACTGGACCCAAGCAAAGTTGAATCCTATAGACCCATAGCCAGTATACCTCTATTAGCCAAAATAATCGAAAAGGAAGCACAAAGGCAACTCCAAGACCATATAGATTTAGCCTCCCCACTAGACCATCGGCAACATGGCTTCAGGGAATACCATGGCGTCGAAACCCTACTTACCTCTCTCTTCAATAAAATCGTCACAGGTATCGACAACATCCATCAAGGTTTCGCCCTCATCTTTATAGACATTGCGGCAGCCTTTGACTCTGTACACCATGGTCTGCTAATAGAACGACTAAAAGAAAAGGGCATAAGTGGCGTCGCCCTCGATTGGTGCAGATCGTACCTTGATGGCAGATGGCAGCATGTAAAATCAGGTTCAAGATCTTCCGAACCCTTCCATCAGCGACAAGGCGTCCCCCAAGGGTCTTCCCTCTCATCTCTATTATTTAATATTTACATGCAACCTATTTTCAACATTATCGAATCATTCAAGGTCGACTGTCTAATTTATGCTGATGACATCCTCCTATTTATGCCATTCTCCACAGAAAAAATGGACCTTTCGCCACTGATTGAATGCTTCAATACAGTCTCCGAATGGCTCCTATCACAAAACCTTAGGATCCAACACAAAACGTCTGAGGTGCTATTTATCACCAGAGACCAGAAATTCTGCCCCCCAACTCATATAAAAGTTAAAGAAGCTGAGCTCCAAACCAAATCAGCAATTCGGTACTTAGGGGTCACCCTCGACCAACGACTAGATATGAAAACCCATATATCCAACATAGTCAGAGCCGTATACTTCAAAATCCGGTCACTCAGACACCTGCAATCCCTTCTAAGCACTGAAGACTTCCGGACAATATACCAAGCACTTATCTTACCACACTTTGACTTTGCCAACGCTATTCTCCAAGGTCTCCCTCAATCATCTCTAAATCCGTTGCAACTTGCCATGAATGCCGCAGCCAGAATCTTAGTAGGAGCAGCAAGATGCGACCATATAACGCCTATCCTAATACAACTTCATTGGCTCCCCGTTCAAGGAAGGCTTACATTCAAATCTTTGTTACTCACCTTCAAATCTATCCATGGCATCACCTCCCCCTCTTTAACCAACATCATCCAGCCAGCTCCTCCCAACAGAACAAGGAGAACCCCATCTACAAATGTGCTAGTAATTCCAAAGGCTTCAACAAAGTACACAACCGCAACATCTAACAGGGCATTTAGTATCTATGCCCCAAAATGTTGGAACGCATTACCACCAGGCATCCGTGCAATTACTGACCTATCACAATTCAGAAAGGCTCTCAAATCCCATTTATTTACTCAATACTACCAGATTAACCCTACCACTACATAAGTGCCTCTCCCTCACCCCCTCAAGTTAATATATCAACTCCATTGTACACATGTTCACACTGAATTCCCAATACTCGGTCTCATTGTACATATGTAAGTAGTTTAGTTTGCATTCCCCGTTTATCCAAGTTATTACTCCTGTTCTATGTAAAGCATAAACATGTTATCCAAGTTGTTTTCTCCTGTTCTATGTGAAGCCAAACAGTTTGTTATGGTCATTTTGTTGTATGTAAACCGCGCTGACAATAGTGCGGTATATAAGAAATTGTAATAAATAAATAATAAATAAATAAATAATAAAATACAGTCTCTAAAATGCTTGTATGCCAATGCTAGAAGTCTAAACAATAAGATGGGAGAGTTAGAATATATAGCATTAAATGAGAGCTTAGATATGATTGCACTCTCAGAGACATGGTGGAAGGAGGATAACCAGTGGGACACTGTGATACCTGGATACAAACTATATCGTAATGATAGAGCTGATCAAATTGGTGGAGGGGTTGCGCTCTATGTTAGAGAGGGCATTGAGTCAGAAAGGATTAAAGTTTTGCAGGGAACAAAATTAGCTGTAGAATCTCTATGGATTGAAATTCCATTTATGAAGGGGAAGGTGATGGCAGTGGGAGTATACTATCGACCGCCTGGCCAGAATGAACAAATGGATGATGAAATGCTCAAAGAAATCAAGGAAGCTAACAAAAGTCACAACAGAGTAGTAATAATGGGTGATTTCAATTACCCCGGTATCGACTGGGTCAGTGTCACAGCAGGACAAGCTAAAGAGATAAAGTTTCTAGATGAAATAAATGACTGCTTCTTGGAGCAGCTGGTTCATGAACCGACCAGAGGGGAAGCCATACTGGACCTAGTCCTTAGTGGAACGCCAGATCTGGTGCAAGAAATAAGGGTGTTGGGACCACTTGGCAATAGTGATCATAGTATGATCATGTTTGATTTAATTAGTGGAGGACAGATAGTAAAGGAATCCACAGTACTACCTTTTAACTTTCAAAAGGGAGACTATGATAGAATGAGGAATATAGTTAGGAAAAAACTAAAAGGAGCGGTTCCAAAGGTTAAAGACTTACAGCAAGCTTGGGTGTTATTTAAAAATACTATCCTCGAAGCCCAGACCAGCTGTATTCCACGCATTAAGAAAAGTGGAAGAAAGTCCAAAAAACTGCCAGCATGGTTTAAAGGTGAGGTCAGAGAGGCTGTTGCTGCCAAAAAAGCAACCTTCAGGAAATGGAAAAAAAGAGCCAAATGATGAAAACTGGAAACAGCACAAACACTGGCAAGTTAAATGCAAAGCATTAATAAGGCAGGCAAAGCGGGAATTTGAGAAGAAACTTGCTACGGAAGCAAAAACACGAAATAAAGACTTTTTCAAGTACATTCGTAGCAAAAGGTCTGTGAGAGAGTCAATTGGACCATTAGATGATAGAGGGGTAAAAGGGGCAGTAAGAGGAGACAAGGCTATAGCAGAGAGACTGAATGAATTCTTTGCTTCGGTCTTTACTGAGGAAGATGTAGGGATGTTACCCAAGACTGAAGTGGTATTTAAAGGTGATACTGCAGAGGAATTGAGAGAAATATCACTACACCGGGAAGATATATTACAACTATTTGATAAACTGAATAGTAGCAAATCACCTGGACCGGATGGTATACATCCCAGAGTGTTGAAAGAACTGAAATATGAGATTGCAGACCTGCTATTGGTAATCTGTGAACTTTCATTAAAATCATCTGTAATACCTGAAGATTGGAGGGTCGCCAACGTAACACCAATTTTTAAAAAGGGTTCCAGGGGTGACCCGGGAAATTACAGACCGGTGAGCCTGACGTCAGTACCAGAGAAAATGGTAGAAACCATCATAAAAAACAAAATTACACAGCATGTAGATAGTCATGGCCTAATGGGAGACAGCCAACATGGCTTTAGACAAGGAAGATCTTGTCTTACTAATCTGATATGTTTTTTTTGAAGGTGTGCATAAACAGGTAGACAAAGGTGAGTCGGTTGATATAGTGTATCTGGACTTTCAGAAAGCTTTTGACAAGGTCCCCCATCAGAGACTTTTGGCGAAACTAAAAAGTCATGGGATAGGAGGCAGTGTACTATTGTGGATCGGGAACTGGTTAAAAGATAGAAAGCAGAGGGTAGGGCTAAATGGCCAATATTCCCAATGGAAAAAGGTGAATAGTGGAGTACCCCAGGGATCTGTACTGGGTCCGCTACTTTTTGACATATTCATAAATGACCTGGAAAAGGGAATAACTAGTGAGGTTATCAAATTTGCAGATGACACAAAACTGTTTAAAGTTGTTAAAACCCAAGAGGATTGTGGAAAACTGCAGGAGGATCTGGATAAATTGGAAGACTGGGCATCCAAATGGCAGATGAAATTTAATGTGGACAAGTGCAAAGTTATGCACCTAGGAAAGAACAACCCACACTATAGTTACACAATGCAAGGCTCCACATTAGAAACCACCACCCAGGAAAAAGATTTAGGAGTCATCGTGGATAACATGTTAAAACCCTCCGCCCAGTGTGCAGCGGCGGCCAAGAAAGCAAATAGAATGCTAGGTATCATAAGGAAAGGGATGGAGAATAAAACAAAGGATATTATAATGCCTCTGTATCGTTCCATGGTACGACCGCACCTTGAATATTGTGTGCAGTTCTGGTCACCGTATCTTAAAAAGGACATAGCGTTATTAGAAAAAGTACAGAGAAGAGCCACCAAATTGGTGAAGGGGATGGAAGGCTACTCCTATGAAGAGAGGCTAAAAAGGTTAGGGCTCTTTAACCTGGAAAAGAGACGGCTGAGGGGAGATATGATAGAGGTCTATAAATTAATGAATGGAGTGGAACGGATAAACGTGGATCAATTGTTTACGCTATCAGAATATAGAAAGACTAGGGGACATGTAATGAAGCTATAGGGTAAACTATTTAAGACAAATAAGAGAAAACATTTTTTCACTCAACGTGTAATCAAACTCTGGAATCTGTTACCGGAGGATGTAGTAAGGGCTGTTAGTATAGCTGGGTTTAAAAAAGGTTTGGACAAGTTCCTGGAGGAAAGGTCCATAAACCACTATTAAAAAGGGACCCAGGATATCAATGCTTGACCCAGTACAAGCATTGTGGAACCTGTGTCTTTTGGGGATATTGCTAGGTACGTATGACCTAGTTTGGCCACTGTTGGAAACAGGATACTGGGCTTGATGGACCTCGGTCTGACCCAGTATGGCATGTCTTATGTTCTTATGTTCTTACGAACAACATGTAATCTGTGTACCTTTTTTGAGAACTTGCCAGATACTTGTGATCTGGATTGGCCAATGTTGGAAACAGGCTACTGGACTTGATGGACCTTGATCTGACCCAGTATGGCATTTTGTATGTTTTTAACACAATTCCAAATGTTACACTTTGCTTTGTATGTGTATTTCCATTCTCCCTGCAGGCAAAATAATGGGTTCGGTACCGAGTGGAATCCCCCACATAGTTTAACTGTGTAGCAGCGATATTGAACCACTACACTGTTGGCGATCTGCTGCTAGAACTAGGCAAGCCAAAAGCTGGCCTAGTTTTAGCCACAGATCACTAATCGCGTAGCGGTCCAAAATTGCCACTACATGGTTAGTAGCAGTCACTACCTCCACTCTGCCCTTGAATGCCCCAACGCCAACCAGATAGCACCGGGGCGCGTAGGGGACTTAGTAGGGGATATTCAGCAGCACTAACCATGTAGGTGCCGTTGAATATCCCTGTTTAAGGTATTTACATACACAGTTTACTTGGCTGTAAACCATGTAAATGCTTTTCAAATATTGGGCCCTATCAGCCCGATTGCATCCCGGACGTAGAACCCTCTGTGCATCCGGTCTAAACTGGATGTACAGAGGGTGTCCCAATTCTGATCCCACAGGGCATGTCTAGCCCCACGGGATCAGAATCACAAACAGGTATATACATGCAGGCCAGGACTGCAATTCAGTCTGGCCTGCACTTACAAGCACTGCCCGACTAACTCAGTCAGGACTCTTAAATGGAGCCGCAGCGCCATGGCGTCCGGTTGCCATGGCACCACGGCTCCATTTATCTTTATCTTTATTTCAAAACTTTATATACTGCCCATTGTCAGGACATTAGAGCGGTTTACAACAGAAAATAAGTCTACGCTAAAGAAAATGAAAAGAACGCCATAAAAATAGGAAAGAAG
This sequence comes from Ichthyophis bannanicus, assembly GCA_033557465.1. Classification (NCBI taxonomy): domain Eukaryota; kingdom Metazoa; phylum Chordata; class Amphibia; order Gymnophiona; family Ichthyophiidae; genus Ichthyophis; species Ichthyophis bannanicus. The sequence goes on from CM066035.1 coordinate 760,880,798, forward strand.
AAGGAGTAGTAAAGCAACAAAAAAAAGAACACAACATGGAGGGGCATCACGAAAGGGTATCATTCGGGGGGAGGTGAAAAGCCTACTGAAATAAATGTGTTTTTAACATGTTCTTAAACTCTGGGTATGAGGGTTCCAAACGGAGTGAAGCTGGGAGGGCATTCCACAGTGAGGGGGCGAGGAAGAAAAAGGCAGCCCGCCAAGTCTGCTCCAAGTGGGCTCTCGAGGGGGGAGGTAGTGTATAGTCTGTTGGCATGCAGTGAACGAAGTTGACGATATGGGGTGTGAAGAGAGATGAGATCAGCCAAGTAAAGAGGACTTGTTGTATGAATTACCCGATGAGTCAGAATCAAGATCTTATATTGATATTGAAAGCGGAGAGGCAACCAGTGAAGGTGAAGAAGGAGAGAAGTAATATGATCTGACCGTCGAGCATGAAAGATAACACGGGCTGCTGTGTTCTGCACTAACTGTAAACGTTGAAGCTGATAGGCTGGTAGGTTAGCAAGAGCTACATTACAGTAGTCTAATCTACTGGTGACCAGAGCCAAAATTAGAGTGACGAGTGCATCAAAAGGGAGGAGAGACCGAACAGCTCTGATCTGACATAGTGCGAAATAGGAGCGACGAGTGAGATTAGATATATGGCTATGGAAAGAGAGCATGGGATCCACGGTCACACCTAAATAGCGAAGCGAGGAGGTGAGAGAGATGGGGCGGAATTTAAGTGAGGAGCAACGGTTGGACACAAGGTACTAAGAGAGATCCACATGGCTGTGGATTTAGCCTGGTTTAAATGAAGGTAATTAGCAGAAAGTCAAGAGGCAATCTGGGCAAGACAGTTATTAAATGGTGAGATGTCAACAGATACTGGGGACGTGTGAAACAGGAGGATAATGTCATCCGCATAATTATAGGTTGAAACTGGATACTGTTGAAAGAGAAGTGGAAGAGGGGAAAGAAAGATATTGAACAATAATGGAGAGAGGACCAAGCCCTGAGGCACCCCACATGGTAAAGGAAGTGGGGAGGAAGACTGGTTATTAGAATGAACGACAAAAGAACGTGCAGTAAGGAAGGACCGAAACCAGCGCAGCACCTTGAACTGTAACCCAGCATCATAAAGGCGAGACAAGAGTGTTTGATGGTCTATTAAATTGAATGCAGAGGATAAATCAAGCGACACTATAAGTGTGATATCTCCCCTGTCATGAGCAACATGCACCTCATTTAGAAGAGCTAGGAGATCCCGGCCGCCAGTTCCTGCAGCTAATTCCCCACAGCCTGACTCCTCATCTGGCCACCTACAGCCAGGGTCGGGCTGCAGGGAGTGTCCTCGGCCCCTCCTGCCCCATCCGTGCCCCGGGCCCGCTGATCCAATACATCCAGGGAAGTTATTCCACCCCAGAAGAGGAATAACTTCCCCGTACAAGTCGCTGGCCTTGGACATACAGGGCCGACATTAGAATCGACGCTGTACGTCCAGGGCCAGAGACCACCCACCACCCACCTTAACTCCGTCCCCGATCCGCCCCCTCCCCGCCCCGTCTAACTTCCCCATACAACAAGCGGGGAAGTTAGACGCTGGCGGGGAGGGCCACAAATAGCGGGGATGGACATCCCATTGGGACGTCCATCCCTGCTATTCATGGTGTCACCAGCACCCCTTTTGGCCCTGTTAGGCGCCCGCCTAGGGCCGTGAGGTGTGGGTTGCCTTATTAAAGAAATAGTCAGTAGCCGTGTAATTAAGGCAAAAGAAATAATTTGGATTTTATTCCCCATCCCACATAGGATTCTTTATGAATAGCAGAAAGGAACACAAAAGAAAACTGTTTCTTCACAGTATAGAAAATAAACTCTTCGCCAGCACAATGTATCACAGAACTCTTGCTTGCCTGGCTAACATAGGGATGTAATTTCATCAGACAGACAAAGCGTGCAATCCATGGAATCCAGTTCTATATCACACTCCTGGTTTTCCCATTGCATCTGCTCATAGTTTGTATTTGGAGGTACATAACAATCTTTATAACTGAAATCCTCACAGCTCTTCCCTTGAATGACACTGGTTATTCTATTTGGTAAGTGCTCTACATCAACAGGGTTCAAGAGTCCTGTGCTAGGAACTATATCTGTCAGGTTCCTTCTCCAATAGGGATTTTCCTCCCAATTACTGGGCTTTGCTCTGCTGGCAATGCCTGGCTTTTTCTCTCTAGCTACAACAGGGTACTTAGCTTTTGTCCCTGGGTAATGAGCTTCTCTCTCTGGGCTTTGGTTGGCTCCTCTCCGAGACTTCCACATCTCTGTAACCGGGTCCAAGCTGAAATCACTTTCTGAAGAGAGTCTGTGTCTGCTGCCTCTTGCTACCGGGACACTTCCTTTACTTCCTGGTCCTAGCAAGGTCTGCTGGTTGAGAGGACTTCCTTCCTCTTGGTTACTCACTCTCCAGTGACCGAGGCCCCCTCTGGCTTGGGAGACTCCTCTGCAGTTACAGCCTGCTCCACCCTTTGGCTTCTGCTCCTGCCTTTGCTGCCTTGGCTCCAGCCCCTCCCTTTGCTCCTCTACTGGGCTTTCCCTGTAGTTTTTATGCTCCTGTTCTCTGCACGTTGTACGTGTCCTTCCACTCAGGTGAGCTTGATTAGCCTTTTGGCTTTCTGCTGCGCCACCTTTGGTGAATGGAAAGTTTTCTCCACTATACTTGGGCTTTTTGAAAGCTGAATATGTTTGCTGCCTATGTGTTTGTGAGGTAAGCTCTTCCTCTTTTCCTATTACCATAGGCTCTGAGCTAGCCATTTCCTCATATAGCATAGGCTCTGTACTAGTTACCTCGTCACAATGGGACAGAATAACCCCATATGTGTTTAACTTCTGAGTTATAAAAATAATTTTCCTTATGCCTAATCAGTGAGAATTAATCTTTTTATCATGTGGAAAACCTCATTTCCTATGCTTACATTTAAGATTGCATCTTTTCTGAAGGACATGGATCCCATAAGCATGTAGTTTATCACAAGTAAAGTGCTGTGTATATCACAATACAATGTGTGCTATCAAGTCAGCCCAGCCCCTGGATTTTCTTGGCAAGATGCAACCAGAAGTGCCAGGCCTTTTTCTGCACAGTGAGTTTACAGCCTCTGCTATTCCAAGGTGGTCTCAGATAAAGGGCAAGTGTTATTTACTAAAGTTTATTGTGTGGCGAGTGGATTAGCTTTTTGAGGCTACAACAATGTGAGATCACAATGTAAGTGGTAGAATTGGTCCTAGCAAGAATAGTTTGCTTTGAACACTGTGATATTTTTCAATGAACCATGAACAAAAACAACTATGTATAAATACTATTGTACTGCATCTAGCAGGGCATCACATATTTCTCAAAAATATACGTAAACAATCTCACAGCTTGCAAAGTGTTTGGGGACAATTCAGTAATCTGGGGATTATTATAATTTGTCTAGAGTTACCAGATGCATCCCAGTGCTTTACAAACACACAGAATTGACAGTCCCTACCCCTTGGAACTTAGTCTAGTCAAGACAAACAAGACATTCGAAGAATAAATAAGAGACTTAAGGTTCAATAGGGAAACTGATTGGAAAAACCTAAACCAGATAGATTCAGGGGCGTGCTAGGCCTGGATCCTAAATCTCCATGGTAGTGCCGTGAATCCTTGTTCCCTCTCCTGCCCTTCTCCATCACCTGTCTCCATGCCACCCATAGATTGCATCCCAGCTGCTTCTCCTGCCATGGGGCAGAACCTCTTTCTTCTTCCTGCAAGTGCCCAGCGGTTCATTGATCAGCAGCTATTTGAACTACATGACACTCCATAGTGTTGTACAGTTCAAACAGCTGCCGATCAGTGAACCATGCAGCGCTAGCAGGAGGAAGAAGAGTAAGATGCTGGCTCCGTAGCTGCTTTTAACAGTTTATATTTCTGGCAGGCTTCCTTGTAGTTTCTTATAGACAAATAGCATCCCCTGGGCTGAGGTGAACCTCTTTAAAATATGAACTCTACCCATCACTTCATTGTTTTGGTGACAGTTCCTCTTCCTCATTGTGCTGTTCTTTTTTTTGGGGGGGGGGGGGTAATTTATTTAAATGTTTAAACATAATACATCCAGGAATAAACATGAATGATCAAAAAAATTGGTACAAAGCATTCATCTTCAAAAAAGGAAAAAAGTTAACCATTCATTAGACCCCAAAATCAAGTAAATTAAAGGAGGCCCCAGGAAACAAACCCCTTAAAGGGAACAAAAATACCCTTTTCATAGAAAACGAAAAGCTGCCAGCAGTAGAGCAAGACTTATACGTCCCTTACTGTCAAGAATTCCAGCTGTTGTCGAGGCTAAAAAACCAAATACATCTTTTCTTTGTAGGAAACATGACATCTCGCAGGAAACGTCTACACAAATATCTCACCTAGGGAAAGAACCTGGACTTATATCCCAGGAATTCTTTTCTCCTAAGCTGGGTATCCCAAGTTAAATTGGGGAAAATACAGACATGAGAGCCCAAAAACATCTCACTGAAATTTCTGAAATATGCTCTAAGAATTAATGACTTCTCAGATTTTAGAGCCAGAGTTAACAAGAGAGTAGAGCAAGCCATAATCACCTCCAGGGAGTTCTCAAGGAAGCATCAGTAGCAGGGCAGCTCATCCCTTCATAGCAGATTTAAACAGCCACAGGAGCATTTTTCTTTGTTCCCGCAACTGTGCTGCCTTCCAAGTCATTGGCACTTGTAGCATTTCTAAAGGCAGTATTGAGCATTTCCTCGAAACAGGAAGGCAGCACAGCCACGGGAGCAAAGAAAAAAAAATGCTCCCATAGCTGTTTAAATCTGTTGGAAGGATGTGACCAACTTGGGAGTTGGACTGGTTGGGACTGGGACTGCAATTGAAGAAGGGGGGCCTGGAAGAGGGCTGATACTGGCACTGAAAAGGGGCTGGAGGGTGCTGGGGTTGGGAAGGGGGAAGATGCTGATCATGGTGAGAGAAGCCATGGAAGTGGATTGGCAAGGTGATAAGTGAGAAGACACTGGAAATAAAGCTGGGAAGGTGGCAAAAGGGGGCAGTAGAAGGCAAGAAAGGGATTGGAGAGAATAACTGACAGGGAAGATGCTGGGACTGATGAGGAAGTGAGTGAGGGTGGATGATGACAGGGAAGGGAGTGATTACACAGGGTGGAAGTGGAGGAGGAGGGAGATGGAAGAAAGATTTAAGGGGATGAGATGCTGAGGAAAGGATGGGAGCTGACACTGAGGGAAGGGGCTGGGAATATAAGGGCTGACATTGGAAGGTACTGGGAGGGAAGAACTAGTGTTGACACTGGGGCTTACTGGGAGTGAAAGGAGGCTGATACTTGGGGGGGCTACAAGAAATGGGCTGATGCAGAGGTAAACTGGAAAGTGGCTGGGGCTGATACTTGCAGATTCTGGGGTCAGGGTGGCGAAAAGAGGAAGAAACTGGGAGAGCAAAGAGAGGGTAGATATTGTGTGTTTGGAGTGGGGCTGGGGAGAGGGGGTACAAGAATGGATGCTGGGATAAGGAGGAGGGAAGATAGGGTTAATGTTTAGTGGAGAAGGAAGAAGATGTGTGGTAAAGAAGATTAGGAGAAAAGAGGGCAGGTACTGGGGACATGAGGATGCGGGACAGCAGGGACTCGGATTAGATGGAGAGTCTAAAATTGGGTGGGAGAACAGAAGAAGACAGATCCTATGATTGGCTGGGAGTGTATGTGGGGGCTGATGGATTGTGTAAGGTGGGAGAGTGTGATTTGAGTACTGCTGGTGAGAGAGTGGGTACTAAGAAATTTACCAGAGATTAGGAAGATGGTGGGGACTAGGTTTTGGGTATGAATTAGGCTGTGAGACAGAGAACAGAAATGTGGGGAGGGGAGAGTATTAGAAGGATCTGAAGGGGTTAGGGAGGGGTTGAGAGGCAATTGAAAAGGACCTACAGCTATGCAGTGGGTGAGAGGCAAAGGAGAGGGACAGGTCTTTGAAGGTGAGAGAGGGTAGAAATGGGGGAGGTGTGAGAGTAAATGGAAGCCTAGATAGGAGTAAGATGTAAGAAAAAGATTGGAGGCGGAGAGGGGAGGAGCTGGGGCTGCAGCAGGATCCAGGAAGGAACATTAAGCTTAAAAAAAGGAAAGTCTGTTCCACTGGACAGGTGCACGGCAGCACTGGGGAACTGGATGACTGTCCGGATCAGGGTCCAGAGTTGCTGCTACCTGCACATTGCGCTCCATAGCATCGAGACGGCAGCTGAGCAGGCATCATGAACTCCTCTGACAGAGAGACATCAGACCTGAGGGAAGGGGATAAAGGGGAAAGGGGAGATTTTTGATTGAGGGGGAAAGGGGAAGAAGGCGAAAGGGGGCAATGCTGGACAGATTGGAGAAGGGGGAAAGGGACAATGCTGGACTGAGGGTAGAAGCTTGAATGAGGGGGAGAGAGGGAGAAGGGGAAAGGGGAAGATGCTGATCATGGTGAGAGAAGCCATGGAAGTGGATTGGCAAGGTGATAAGCGAGAAGACGCTGGAAATAAAGCTGGGAAGGTGGCAAAAGGGGGCAGTAGAAGGCAAGAAAGGGATTGGAGAGAATAACTGACAGGGAAGATGCTGGGACTGATGAGGAAGTGAGTGAGGGTGGATGATGACAGGGAAGGGAGTGATAACACAGGGTGGAAGTGGAGGAGGAGGGGGATGGAAGAAAGATTTAAGGGGATGAGATGCTGAGGAAAGGATGGGAAAGGCAGGACTAGGAAGAAGGGGAGATGGGCTGGGAAGGAGATTAGTGAAGGAGATGGAAAGTTCATAGGTGAGAGGTATAACAAAAGGGAGGGTACAGTTTGAGTGAATAGGCTGAAAAGAAAAAATGAAAGGAAAAGATCACTGTGTCAGCTGTAAGGGAGGAATGGAAAAACTGGAAGAGAGAGAAATGGCAAATGAGTAACACTGGAAAAATTAGGAAAAACAAAGGAAGAAAAAAAGAGACTGGGACTGAAAAAATAAAATCTTCAGCCAACAAAGGTAGAAAAAATATTTTCTTTTTAATTAAATGGAAATGTGTATCTCTGATGACCGTATTTTGCTCAGTACACGAGGAAATGCATCTGTTTCTGTTTGTTCAGTGTTGCAGTGCATGCAGATTCTGACTTCTGGGGGTTTTCAGTTAAACTTGTGTTTGCATATTTCTATTTCTAGTTTGTGGCCCCTTGCTCTGTATTTGGTGAAGGGCTATCTGTGTTTTACGTGTGTAACTGAGGTGTGATGTTCTGCTAGTGTTGCTTTCTGTACAGGGATCTGTAGCTGTTCTGCTGTTTGCTTTTCCCCTTGGGCCCAATATAATATTTGTAGTGCTGCCTTTTCATAGGTAAGGTTGGCGCTGTGGGAGTCTGGACAGTACAGCTTGGCTATGGACTCTGAATGAGCAGAGTTTTGTAGTACATCATAATGTACCTGGCAATTGGCAATGGAGGTAAGTTGTATAGAAATCTTGTAGTCTTCCTGTAACCTCACTACATGTGTAAATGGTGTTCAAGAATGTATTATTGGAACAAAAGAGAAGCTCATGAAGGGCTCCATTGGAATCTAGCGCGGTGGAGGGCGGGATGGGGGGGCAGCAGTAATGATTTGCACAGTGCAGCAAAAAAGGTAGTACCGTATTTTGTTTATATAACCCGTGGGGTATACACGTTTTTACATTCGGCTGAGGGGAGGGTGCGGGTTAAACAAGGATGCAGATTGTACTCATATTTCTTCAAAGGATACGTTATAAAAAAAGTAGTAGAAAATGTTTGATGTCAGTACTAACAGCATGGATTTTGTATTTCCATATCTCAAACACTAAAGAGTTTGCATTTCCTTAACAGGCACACTGAAAGCTAATAATAAAATTCACAACCGAGTTTAAACTTTTCTGTAAATGGTTTGATTAAAGTACTTTTTATTTAAAAACAAATCATCAGTAGGCCTATATGCAGTACTGATAAATGATTCAAACATTGTCTTGTTCATTCTCGGAAGCCTTCAAAGTCCGTATCAACATCTGAGATGGTGAAATGTTCAGCAGCGAATGCTTCCACTTTGTCATGAAATTCATAGCCCACCAGCCTCTCCTAGTATGCCTGCTTTTATGAATCGCTTTATGATGGAATTGGGTTTCACAATTTCCCATGCAGTTTCGACCCATCTGCAGACTCTTGCATACGTAGCTCGCCTCTGTTTCCCTGAAGGCGTGAACGTATGCGTGCCCTCGCTCATCCACTTATCCCACTCAGTTTTCTAACAAGACATTTTAATGCATGGTTCACAGCTATGTCTAAAGGCTGCAGCTTGCATGTGAGTCTGCCATGGATAACTGCTATGTGGGCTCCAGCGACATTTAACAATTTCTTAATTGAGTCCTGCTTGTGGGTTGCCATAGAATCATAAATTTATAAAGATTTCATAGCAAAAGATCCACCTGATCGAGCGCGGAAACATTTTCCAACCCAGTCTTTCATGATATCCTCATTAAGAACATAAGATATGCCATACTGGGTCAAACCAAGGTCCCTCAAGCCCAGTATTCTGTTTCCAACAGTGGCCAATCTAGGTCACAAGTACTTAGCAATTCCCCAAAAGACACAGGTTCCACAATGCTAGTATTGGGGTAAGCAGTGGATATCTCAGGTGCCCTTTAATAATGGTTTATGGACCTTTCCTCCAGGAATATGTCCAAACCTTGTTTAAACCCGACTACACTAACAGCTTTTACTACAATTTCCGGTAACGAATTCCAGAGTTTGATTACACATTGAGTGAAAAAATATTTTCTCGTATTAGTCTTAAATAGGTTACACTGTAGCTTCATTGCATGTCTCCTAGTCTTTCTGTATTTTGAGGAACACAGAAATGAATATAGGATCAAACTCAGACAAAAAGAGAAATAAGCATAGCAAATCAAAGGCAGAGGAAAAGATGGCTAAAGATGTTAAGTGTGGCAACAAAACTTTCTTCAGGTATATTTGGGAAAGGAAGAAGATCAGAGGTGGAATTGCAGGACTCAGAAGTGCTGCGAATGGACTCGTGGAAAGTGACATTGAAAAAGCGAAATTGCTAAACAAATACTTCTGCTCTGGTTTTACTAAAGAAAGTCCTGGAGAAGGACCTCCTGTGACTCCCAAATATAAAAATGGGAATGGAGTAGATACCACACCATTCACAGAAGATGATGTGTTAGAACTACTTGCGAAACTGAAAGTGGACAAGGCCATGGGACCAGATGGGATACATCCCAGGATACTGAAAGAGCCAGAGAGGTTCTTGCAGGGCCATTAAAGGATGTTTTCAACAGATCCTTGGAAATAGGAGAAGTTCCTCAGGACTGGAGAATGGCTGATGTCGTACCTCTACACAAAATTGGTGACAGGGAAGTTGTGTCAAACTACAGGCCTGTGAACCTTACATCGGTGGCGGAAAAAGTAATGGAGGCGCTCCTGAAAGAGCGAATAGTGAACTTTCTCAAAACCAACAGGTTGCAAGACCCGAGGCAACATGGTTTTACCGCAGGACGATCTTGCCAAACAAATCTGATTGAGTTCTTTGACTGGGTGACCAGGGAACTAGATCAGGGAAATGCAATGGATGTCATCTACCTGGATTTCAGCAAAGCCTTTGATACTGTTTCTCATAGGAGGCTTATCAATAAACTCAATAGCTTGGGGACGGATCTCAAGATGGTAAATTGGATCAGAAATTGGTTGACTGACAGACGACAGAAGGTGATGGTAAATGGAGCTCACTCGGATGAAGGGAAGGTGATTAGCGGGGTGCCCCAGGGGTCGGTCCTGGGCCCAGCACTGTTCAATGTATTTGTGAGTGATATTGCTGAAGGACTGAATGGAAAAGTCTGTCTTTTTGCAGATGACACAAAAATATGCAACAGAGCGGACTCCCCCGAGGGAGTGGTTAACATCAGGAAAGATCTACAAAAGCTGGAAGAATGGTCTAATGCTTGGCAATTAAGATTTAATGCAAAGAAGTGCAGAGTCATGCACTTGGGTAGCAGAAATCCAAGGGAAATGTATGTGATAGGGGGCGAGAGGCTGGTGTGCACGGATCAGGAGAAAGACCTTGGTGTGATTATTTCTGAAGATCTCAAGGTGGCAAAACAATGCGATAAGGTGGTGACAAAAGCCAGGAGGATGTTGGGCTGCATACAAAGAGGAATTACCAGCAGAACGAAAGAGGTACTTATGCCACTGTACAAGTCACTGGTGAGACCTCACTTGGAATACTGTGTTCGGTTTTGGAGACCATATCTTGCAAAGGATGTAAAAAGATTGGAAACTGTTCAGAGGAAGACGACCAAAATGATTTGGAGCCTGCATCAGAAGCCTTATGAGAAGAGACTTGAAGACCTAAACATGTACACTTTGGAGGAGAGGAGGGACAGAGGAGATATGATTCAGACCTTTAAATACTTAAAGGGAAATAATGAACAAACAAACCTCTTCCAAAGACGGGGAAGCTGTAAAACTAGAGGGCATAACAGGAAGCTACAAGGTAGTAAACTGAAAGGGAATGTCATGAAATACTTTTTCACAGAAAGGGTGGTAGATGCTTGGAACGCCCTCCCGATGGAAGTGGTGGGGGCAAACACGGTGACGGAATTCAAAATGGCATGGGACAAACACAGTGGATCCCTTTACAGCTACAGGATAAAATCAAAATAAACTGAACCATCTAATTTCTCAACAAATATGGGTGTCCTACATGGAGTGGTGGGTTCACCCCTAAACAAAGACATGGAGAGGGGTGGCCTGCATGCAGCGGCAGGTGCACCTACTCTTGCCATCATACTGGGCAGACTAGATGGACCATACTGGTCTTTATCTGCCGTCATTTACTATGTTATTATGTAAACAATTGATCTACATTTACCTGTTCCACTCCATTCATTAATTTATAGACCTCTATCATATCCTCTCTCAGCTGTCTATTTTCCAGGTTGAAGAGCCCTAACCTTTTTAGCCTCTCTTCATAGGAGTATCCTTCCATCCCCTTTACCATTTTGGTGGCTCTTCTCTGAACCTTTTCTAATATTGCTATATCCTTTTTAAGATACAGCGACCAGAACTGCACACAATATTCAAGGTGCAATTGCACCATGGAACAATACAGAGGCATTATAATATCCTTTGTTTTAGTCTCCGTTCATCCAACTCTTTTTGTTGCACATGACAATAAAGGACTTCAGAAAGTTTTCACGTGGCATAGTTGAGCACTTGAAGATTACGAGGGCTTAAGCTTCCTGCCATTTGCAGTATATACTAACACAACAGTGAAACTGGTTCTTTCATGACCAGTTGTTGTAACTGATACCATCTTTGAGCCATGCTCATCAAATGTTCTTGTGTTCGGAATATCAAAACTCATTGGATTTCATCCATGTTAATTATATCTCCCGGTTGGAGGTTATTTTTCATGCATTCTTCATTAACAAACTTTATGAACTTAACAATGTTCTCCTCCCAGTCACCTCGCAGCTTTTGACCCAATGTAGTTCTTGCTCCTATATGTAAGTCATTCCCGTGCATAAATATATACCCAGTTCACATCTCCAGAAAAATCCGGGATATTCATCTCAGGGGCTAATTCTCTAGCCTTATTTTTTATGTTGACAATAGAAACAACCCTATTGCTTTTCCATAGCTCATTTACCCACTGCTTCAGATTTGCCTCAAGATTTGGCCATTTGGCTGGCTTACCACGCTGTGCACACTTCCCAGGATTCATTTTCTTCAACGCATTTTCATCTTTGCGCCACTCACAAATCGACTTCTCAGTCAAATGGAAAGGGTTCAAGAGAATCCAGGATAACATGTAATGCCCATCTCCAACGTACTCTTCCACAGACACACATACAAAACACCCTCCTATCTTCCCTAAACTCAGCTATACAGATAACCCCCACATCTCACCCATTTCACAGCCCCCCATCCATGAGGACAAGCAAGTTATGGTCATAAAGTGCTTTTGGAGTTGCCATGAAAATTTTAACAAAGAATGCTTTGGTTTATGCTGCATATTCTTCTATTTGTGTAATCTAAAGAATTTTGAAAATGTTACAATGGTTATAATTTCTTAAAAGAAAATTTTGAGCATCATGACAAACAGTGCCAATCTTTTGGCAAATGTAACTTCTAGTATAAATAATATTTTTTTACTTCTACTACTACTACTACTATTATTATTAATCATTTATATAGTGCTACAAGGCGTATGCGGCACTATACAAAAGTGACTGACAGCTATAAAATGATTGTAGGCACTTTGCTTAGCAGGAGGAACAAATACCAAATCCAGCAAAGTGTTTCACTATGGATACATCCACATAGTGCAATATGAGACCTTAATCTAAAACTATATCTGCCACTCTCTTTCCCCCAAATCCTCTGTGAATTATGGGTGCAGTGCTTACAGCAGGGAAGGAATTTTGGACTTAGGGGTATATTTACTAAACAGCGGTAGCAGCTTCTGTGCGATATCGGAGTTGCGGCACCATCGAAATCCCTTAGTTCATGCTGTTTTTTAATAGTAGTTCAAAGAGAATTACATTCAGGTGCTGGAGGTATTTCCCTGTCCTTGGAAAGCTTACAATCAAAGTTTGTGTTTGAGGCAACAAGGGTTAAATGACTTTCACAGTATCTAGGGCTGGCTTGTTCACTAGGCAGACTAGGCAGCTGCCGAGGGTGGCAGGCCCTGGTGGGTGCCCCTCCCCAAATCCATCTCTCTCATCTTGCGGTGGTGGCAGCAGTGGCCTCCCGACTCCATTTTGAAAGCAACAGCAGCTCAAAATGGAGTCAGGCAGCCGCTGCCGCCAATGCAAGATGAGAAGATAGATTTGGGGGGCGGCACTGGCAGTAGCGGAAGGGGAAGGGCGGTAGTGGGAGGAGGGGGCAGTGGCAACAGGGGTTTCTGCCTGGGGCAGCAGAAACCCTTGAGACATCCCTGCCAATATCATAAGGAACAATAGTGGCAAGGGTGGCTTCCATGGTGCTTGGCCCACTGCTCTAACCACTTTAACCGTTTGTATTTCTGGCAGGCTTCCTATTTGTTTGGAGTAGCTCTAGTGGTTAGAGAAGCAGGCTAGAATTAGCAAAGCTAGGGTTCAAATCTGGCTGATGCTCTTTGTGGCAAGCCACTTAACTTTCCACCGCATCAGGCCCTCTATGGTAGGGAAATTCTTGGCTTGAACTACTACCAGAGTTTAATTTCTGGGAGAATGGCCTAGACCAGCTTCAGGTGAGGGGATGAGCCTCGAGAAGAAGACAGTCATGCTAGCCCCTAATCCAGTTTCTCGTCTTGCTGCCCCTGGCCCAACCACCACCTCTTTCGGCGCCACAGTTCTAGTTTGTTTACAAATTAAGCCCCGACTATGACTGAATAGGCCTGAGATAAATAAAGAAATACAAAAAAAACCCAGACTTTATGCTAGCAAACAAACATGCAGCCCTGCGTGTCTTTTTAGATATTTTGCAATAGGTTCCATATTTGGCAAAATAGTTTGTAAAAATACTGGGGCAATTGTGCATGTCCTAACTTGGATGCCTCAGTTCCCCTCGCCATGACTCCTGCTAGGGATTAAGGTTGCCATTTTGCACCCAGAGTCACATGGAGCAGGTGTTGCCAGGAGCCCTTGGTAAGAGCTGGGGGGGGGGGGGTGTTAAGGTGTTGGTGGTATGGGGTCAATTCTATGTGTTGATGTTAAGGAGGCTGGAGGGTGCAACATGTTGATTTCAGATGAAGTGTCAGAGGGATGCAATGTGTTGATATCAGATATGTCGGGGAGTTGGGGGCCTCCCATGCTGGTTGGGCGAGGGTATCTGGGGAAAAGTGGGTGCTCCGTCAGCCTTTGCCCCTACCTCTTCCAGAGTTGACACGTTACCCAGTTCCGGAGAGAGATTTTTAAGCTGGTCCTGGATTTCTGACCTGCAGTACTGATTCCAATGGGTAAAATCAGGGACTACAAATACCATATTACACCACAATGCAAATTTAAAACCTGAACTGGCAAAAAATCTCACTCCTGGAACTGGGTAACTTGGCATCGCTGCTCTTCAAGCTGGTACTTGCATATGTTGGGTCTGGCCAAGGAATGCACAACGGCCTACGACACCAAATACCCAGGTCAAAAGAAGCCTGCCCTGCTTACTTCAGAGCCATATGGCCTTCCTCTACCCCTATTCTGGCTCTCTAATCATCTCTGACACCCTTACTCCTTCTCTTTGGGATCTGATATTGGTCTGGCCTATGGCTTCCAAAACCTTAAATCCATCTCTGCCTTGTGGCAGGTGTAAAGGCCGATGCCCGAAATTTTTGGCCACCATGTACTCTCCTTGTAACATAAGGAATTCATGTCTAAATTTTCAGCCACCCAAATCACGTTCTATCCATGTCCAGATGACACCTCCTTGAAATTTAAACATGGTGTAGATCTCCATGTGTAAATAGCAGCTTTCTAAATCGCTATTTGCATGTGTAGCCGATCTACATCTATAGATGCCACTGTTTACATGCAGAGATGTTTCTAAAATAAGGGCCTTTACAGCATTTATCAGAGCTGCCAAGTTCTCCATTTCCAGGAGAGAGAATTTTTTGCCAGTTCTGGTTTTAAATTTGCAATGCAATGCAGTATGGTATTTCTAGTCCCTGATTTTACCCAGTGAAATCAGTGCTGCAGGTCCTATAATGCATCATGATGAGCCTGTCAGAAATCCAAGACTGGCTTAAAATCTCACTCCTGAAACCCGGTCATTTGGCAACTCTGCATTATATATGTCCATGATGGAGATTATGAAAACAGCAACCATCACCACGAATCTCTGCAGGCTTCACAGATACAGGTTGAATCACAGACAAGGAATAAAGCCAAAGAGAGCCAGCGAAAAGTACAAGAAACCGAGAAAGTTTCAGTAGGTGGCAGCAAGAACGCCAAGAGGAGGAGTTAAAGAGCCAACAACGACAAAAAAAATGAAGTTTGCTTGTGCAGCTTTTGAGCACACGTCCTGCTCGAGGCCCAGCAGCTGGTAGGGTGGAATCAGCCCAGATCTGTAATGCTGAGACCTCCGAGGACGAAACTTTCCAGGCTCCCCAGAGTCAGACTCTCCAACTGCTCGTCTCCAGCCCTTGCTGAGCGATTGGCGATGAGGAAAAAGTAACAATCGGAGCAGGAGGAGGGAATAAAGAAGGCGGTGGATTGTCACTTCTGGAATCTGCGGGAAGGACAGGAAACGAGAAAGAAGTAGCGTGAGTCCAGCTGTTGCAGCGCGATGCCGGGGCGCCGGCAGCTGCGCGGAGGGGCGCAAGAAGAGGGCAGGGACTTCTGAAAAAGCCGCGCAGGAGGCTGCCAAGCGTAGACATGGCCCGCTGGATCCCCACCAAGAAGGAAAAGTACGGGGTCGGTGAGTACTGCTTCCCCGCCCCCTCCAGAGAAGATACCTTCCGTTCCCTGCAAGGATTTACGCGCTTTCTTGCATTAATTTACACGGATTTTTTACCCCTATTAAATCTCGGTTTGATTTGCAAGTGGAAGTTAATTTTGGACGAAACTGACGGCTAGAATAGAAGGTTCTTTGGCAAATAATATTAGGCAGGGAGTAGTTGGTTATTTTTTCTCCTGAGGCTAGGGTTGATGATGTTTTCTGCAGATGGTTTTAAACGCTTTTTTTTAAAGTAATAAAATAGCTGGGTCTCCGGGAGCTGTCTGTAGAGGGAGATCGGGACTTGCTGTTGATAAGTGGGGGATGGAAATGCAGGAATGGCTCTAGGGAGGGGACGATGTCGAAGAGAGTCGTGTTGTGTATAAACAGGGCATTTGTTTTTTGTAGATCACTTTGATCGTCCCTTTGCCGAATCTATTTTAACTGCTTTGATTTGCCTTGTGAGCTTTGCTGGAGATCGGTAATTACAGGACCGCATGCACAGTAACCCCAAAGCCTGTCAAAGTGACACGGAGGCAGCAGGGTGAAAAAAACTTGTTTATAAGGGGATACCTTTTTTCATTAGACTAACTTAATAGTAGTCTTGGAGTAGAAGAAGGTTTTCACCTTCCAAAGTTAGCCCAAGAATGTATTAAGTTAGTCCAATGAAAAGATATCCCCTTGTTTTCCTTGTTGGTGTCTAACTACCATTAAAGTGAACTAACGCGGCAATCGCACTATTTTATCCATGTTGTTTATGGGACTGCTGCTTCTGGTGATGACATCTAATCACACATTGGGGAGTCACAACGACAGATGAATGACTTCAAGGTCTGGATCGGTTTATAAGGAGTTCACAGGGTTGAACTGAGATCCTGATACTTCTAGAGCTGCGTATATACTAAGTGCAATACAGCTTAGCCTGCAACATATTTGTCTAATTGGTACCTGTTTGCGAATGGCCAGCGAGCACCCTGCATGCTTGCTTTGTGTATTCGTTTCGTACTTATTCGTATCCAAACTTTGACAATTGTTGACGCAAAAACAAAGGGGCGCGCAGGGCCAGTTAGGACACTGTTCGGAGCACTTCCCTGGTTAAGACGTGCTCACGAATGAAGTGGCTCACACTGCGTGCAGCTTGTTTCCGAGAATGCACGCTTGACGCACATTCTGTGTACCAATTAGCTAGAGTTCTGTTGCAGATAACATTACATATTTGGATTGCCCAGTTTATACGCACCCTAGGATATTTCCCTTATGTGGTGCATGCTTGGTCAGTAAATTTAGTCAAACTAAGACTTCTGCCGTCCCCTTGACCTTTCCTCCAGACTTACTGCAGAGCCAACCTGGCTACAGACATCCAAGCTGTGCTTTCTCCCATCACACTGCCTCAGCAGTAAACCTTAGGGAACTGGGTTCTTTCCCTCTCTGCATGTGAACACAGCTCGAATTTCCTTTGTTAGTTAGACAGGTGTATAGTGTATTCGGGGATGAACCAGACAAGGTGTTAGCTGCCTCATTTTGCTTGATGTCAGGTCACCTGCAAATTATTGTAAACGTGATTCTATACTGGCACCAAATGCATCTCACCCAAAATCTCTCATAAATTACGCTGAATGCCCCATTCCTCTGCCCTTAATCTTCTGGCTGCTGGGTGATAATCATATGAGTTGTGATATGTAAAAGTTGAGGAACTGGAAGTCGGCATGCAGAACCAGGAGCTCTCCAGCACAATGAGGCACCTGCTGTGAACCAGCCCAGTAGTTCCTTAGCAATAAGGAAGACTTGAGCAACAGCCTGTCACCATGGACCTGGACACAGGTCATGCTTAGACTGTTAATCTAATAAGGTGATAGGTTTTCCCTTGTGTAGTTTAGGCATTTGTGTTCTCTCTAACAGGGCTTCTTTTTCACTTTGTTGGGATCCTGAAAGCTGTTAATTTTTAGGGCAGGGCAGGAATGACCTGTGTGCACTTTAGAATGTGCAGTCACTGTAGTTCTGATTTCTTTAATAATTTTGAAAGCAAGGCTGCAATTCCCAGCATGCAGTGAGGTAAACACAAGACGGGATTAGTCTGTCCTGAAACATGGACACACCACAAGTGGAAAGTTAAGTCACATTGTAGCTGCAGCCAAGCAGCAAAATAAACCTTTCTGGGAGCGAATAATAGCTATCAACAGACCTGGTGGCCAGTAAAAATGGAACCACAATTTAATTGACTTACTGGTTGGTCCAAATGAATACAATATCCCTCTTGGGTATACAACTTTAATATCTAATGAACTGTATCACCCTTCAGAGGAGAAGAAAAGTTTTTAGTAAAAATTGTAAGTTTCCCTTCATTTGCTGGCCTTACCTTCTTCACATAACCTCGTGTTGCAAGCTGGGCCTGGATATTTCCCTGACAGTATTGATCCAATCCTGGGTTTAATCAATTGCATGCAGGGGGTTTGTAGTTCTGATTTTTCAACTGGATTCCTTAGTTAAAAAATCAAGACTTTAAGTCCCTGCATGCACCATGGTAAAACCAGGACTGGATCAGTCCTGTTGGATGATTTTGGAGCCAGGTAGCAAGCCCCAGAAGAACCATTCTGAAAGCACAGGAGATTACTAAGACGTTAGTGCCATCTGGGGATGAGCAAGAAGATCCTCACTTCTGCTTATCTGCCGGAGATATATGTAAGTATACTGTGTACACGCACCTGTGGTAAATGTTTCAGGCTGGATGCTTTGGGGGCAACAGTATACAGAAATTACACAGTTTCATCCCCCCCCCCCCCAAAAAAAAAGACAGGCTGAGGTCATCCTGCATTTTCCCTCACTGTGTGCTGGGCTTAGGAAACTTGGAACTATATCACCCTGAATACAGTCTCAGAACAGATCTAATTCAGTCTGGCCCTGTTCTGGAGCACAGGATCATTCTAGGCCAGTTAGAGTAAAGTGCAGGTGCATTGCACTCAAGCGGCTGCTCACCTGCCTCCTGTTCTCAGTGCCCGGGTACCTTTTCTTCCTTCTGCACTGCGGGCCTTTGGATTGGCTGCATCTGTTCATTCAGGATTAGTGAAGCTATAATTCTAGAGGCATGATAATACACTGAGCACTCGTCAGACAGAGGCTTCTCTGCTAATAATACTGCAGTTCATTTCAGACAGGCTCCAGGTATAAGTGTTACTAGCTTCCTGGCACATACACAGGGCCAGTCTTTAGCTTTGAATATTTTCTCATAATATTTTTCACTCCCTTCAGACAGAACAGGGTGTCTTATTGCAGCATTACTGTAGGGGCTGGATTGGAAATCTCCGATTACACAGCCAAAAGGCCTCAAAAAAGGAATACCTGCTGTTCCTGTGCCTGTATATAAGGTGGGCTGATATGTAGAATGAAGTTTTCCACATGATAAAAAGATTTATTCTCACTGATCAGGCATAAGGGAAATTGTTATATAATTCTCAAACTGGGCATACAATTCCTTTTCCTTCTTAACAGATTTCTGAGATTAATATAGAGATTTAGAGTATGACAGCAAATAAAAACCTCCAAATTTACCAAATCTGCTTGTTTTTCTTGTTTCACCCCCTCCTTCTCACATTTAATTGGGGCAGTCATTACATCTCTATGCTTTTAATCATAGCCAGAAACCATTAATTCATTTTTTAAAGTTGTGCCTTCTGAGATCATTCTTTGATCCATTTTTCTTAATTAGCAGAGAACAAAGAGGGTGTCGGGTGAGTTCAAGAACAGAGCACCCCAGCTAAATAGTTCTGCGTGTATCTGATGCCACCTAGAATTAGGATGTGGCTGTGGAGATGGGCTGTTAGGGGAAAAAACAGGGATATGTACAGAAAGCTATGGTAGCAAGCGACATTCTGTCTAAAACCAAAATACTCCAGTGGGGTGGTGCAGTGCTGGAGAGGGCCAGTGGTCAAGCAGTGATGTGATGAAGGCTATTGATGGTGAAGAAGCTTAATACTGGTTGCTAGTTGCTGCTGTTGGTTAGGTGCATTTTGCAGTGGTTCTCAATCCAGGCCTCTGGGACCCCCAGGCCAGTCAGGTTTTCAGGATATCCACAATGAACATGCAGATCTATCTCATGCATATTCATTGTGGATATCCTGAAAACCTGACTGGCCTGGGGGTTCCAGAGGACTGGGTTGAGAACCACTGTGCTAGAGGGTGCTGGTGGTGGAGAGAAGCATTATGGGCTATCTTACACTCCAGTTCAGTCTAGTCCAGAGGTTCTCAACCCAGTCCTAGGAACACACCTAGCCAGTCAGGTTTTCAGGATTAGCACAATGACTATGAGAGAGATTTACATGCATGTATGTGGATCTTCCTCGTGTATTCATTGTGGTTATCCTGAAAACCTGACTGTCTTGGAGGCTGGGTTAAGTCTAGTCATATGCTCTGTGGAATTTTCTCTGTTAGTAGGTGAGCTGTGTCTGAGGCAAAGAGATGGGCTGTCTAGCATCAGGACCCAACCCCTGGTGGCAGAAGAAGAGAGGAGCTGCTCCTCCTGTTCTTTCCTGAAATTGAATTTGTAGTACTTCTTTTATAATGTTCATAAAAAATCTGACTCTGTTCTGAGCTTGCTTTTGTCTGTACACATATGCATTGTTTGATTGTAAATCACTCTGATACCCTGCAAAGAAACATGAACATATGGGAGCCTCACCTCCTCCCCCAAAGTAGGGGGGGGGGCACTGCTGAGCTCATTTGTGGGTCTGGCTGGTGTGATGGCAAGCTCCGTGGGAGTCCTACAGCCGTGCTGCTACTGATCAAGGGGAGGTGCCTGCTTGCACAAGCTACTAAAAGTGCAATATCGCAGCACCTCCCCCTACAGCAGCAGCGTGGCCAGAGGACTCCTGTGCAGCTTGGCGGGAACATTGATCTGCACTGTGCTGTCTCTTCCCTTTGGATCTTGTGGGTTCCCACTCTTGTCCTCCAGGCTAAACCGAATTAGACAGGACTGGACTGACTTCCTATAGCTCCCTGAGTTTCATAGCAATGGGCCCAGTAATGGTGGCAGCAGTAGCTGGTGTAGGGTTTCAGTGAACCAACATGCCTTGAGAGGCTCCCTCCCCTTATTCTGACTTTTTAGTATGTCCCTATATGCTAACTGCCTACTGTACTCGGGGAGTCATGAAATTCATGGGATGGGGTGTTTTGTTGAAGGTGGGGGCCATAGTCCCCTCACTCCCTATTCTAGCTTCAAAGGCTCAGCTATCAGCAAAACAATCCACCGAAGAGAGCAGGTGGGATTGATTACCCATTGGCCATGTGGTCAATCAGCTCGGTCAGCATTTTAACTGCAGGTTTCATCAATATTATAGAGGCTATAAACTGCAAAAGGAAACAAATACCAAACTCTATATTCTGCAGTTGGACAATGGAGGATGGGAGAAATCTGCTGTCATGGTTCCCCCTAGGGAATATGTAATCTGAGAAAAATGCCTGACCCATCCTCGACTGCTGACTTGTCTAATGTCATTCCCAGAGAGAAAACGTGAGCTTTACAGTTTCTTTTTACTGCAGTCTGAAGGGCAGAAAATGCAGTTTTTTAACATGTTAAAAATGTTACTGAGTTGTGTTGTCGTGCTCCCATTGATTTCTGCCTCACTATGGGGACCCTTTCAGTAGATACAACTCAGTCTCCAATGAGCCCCTATACAAAGCTCCCTAAAGTCTGTGAGTGACACACGGTACAAACAACGAGCTGTAATTGAATTCTTGGTGGAGGAGAAAGAAAGTCCCGCCTCAGCCACCAGTCCAGATCGGTGCATCACGAGTCGGCAATTGTCCTTACAGCTTTCCGTCAGTAGAGCTAGTGCAATGGCAATTATTGACTCTTTGGGATATTCAAAGGTGTGTGCAAGATGGGTTCCGCGAAGTCTCACAACCGAACACAAATGCCAAAGGAAAGACATCTGCTCTGATTTGTTGGAGTGTTTTGAGGGCGAGGTCTTTATCCCAAAGAGTCAATAATTGCCATTGCACTACCTCTACTGACGGAAAGCTGTACAGACAATTCCCGACTCGTGATGCGCCGATCCACACGAATAATGTCATCAGCACGCTGCAACTTGTCTGGACTGGTGGCTGAGGCAGGACGCCCAGACCACGGCCGATCTTCCAGTTCCATTTTACCACTTCCTGAAGCTTTTACTCTCTTCACCCATCGTCCAACGGTGCTCCTATCTACCGCAGAACTTCCATACACAGCACACAACCGTTTGTAAATGTTTCTCACACTTTCTTTCTCCTCCACCAAGAATTCAATTACAGCTCGTTGTTTGTACCGTGTGTCACTCACAGATGCCATTTGAAGGATCACTACAGTCTCGCTATTTGTCGGACGACTGTAAAATTACACACATGTCCTTTGAAGTTCCAAGTTACTACCCTTTCAATTTCACACCTCTGTCTTCATTCTGGACTCAGAAAAAACATGTGGGGCATTACTTTCTGAGCAACCCTCGTACAATTGACACACTTGCCAATCCTTCCTGTAAAGAAGGGGGTTCTGACATCGAATCCTTGCGACACACCTAGCCAATTAAGTTTTTGGGATAACTACAATGTATTTGCAGGAGAGAGATTTGCATGCCCTGCCTTCTTTGCATTCAAATCTCTCTCATGCCTATTCATTGTAGTTACTGTCTAGCAGGCTGATGCAGAAAGCCGATGCTGAAGTTGTGCTCTCTCAACTTTTTACACCTATTTGCAGTGCATCGATAGCATGCGACTTCAGCCTGGGCATGCAGAACGGGGTGAGCATGCAAATTAGCCATGCATTAAACTGTGCACAAAATGGCAGCATTAAACTGGGAGAACAAGTCAAACACATGCACACAAGAAGTTGGTGCAAGTTTGGCATGTTCTCCCAGAGAAACCGGCACCGCGTGGCTAATTTGCATAGGACCCCCAATGGTATTTTTATGGCATTGGGGGCTTCCTCTGATGCCTGGATCATCTGAGGAGAAATGTCAAACTCCCCTCAGATGATCCAGGCATCGGGGAAAGCCCCCGATGCCATCAAAATACTGTTAGGGGCTGGTGTCTCTGACAGAAAATAACTCCCTGGTGGCCCAGAGGCCACGATTCCTCCCTCCCGCCTCCCTCATGATACTTTCAGAAACAAGCAGGGGTGTGGCACACGCATTTCCACTCTTGCCCCACCATCTTGAAAAATGTCAGTGCCTGGCCCACGTGATGCATTCTGGATGCACTGGGTGTCAGACTGCCATATAAAGCATGTTCTGCCTTATATGGAAGTCTGACCTCACCTGGAGCATCCCAGGATGCACTGCGCAGGAGCTGCTGTTTTTGAAGATGGCAGGGCAATAGCAGGAGCGCAAGGTCCTTGCTCCTGCTCATTTTGAAGGTACCGGGAGAAGGGTGGGGGTTCGGGGCCGCTGGGCCACCCACGATGTGCTTTCTGTTGGGGGGCAGTGACTCCAGACGGTATTTTGATGGCATCAGGGGCTTTCCTCAGTATGCGGATCATCTGAGGGAAAGATGATCCATGCATCAGGGAAAGTACCTGATGCCATCAAAATATTGTCAGAGGCATGTGCTAGATGTTTAAGCCACCTCAGTCCCAGGTGTAGAGTTATTGGCACTAAGGCTGGTTGCAAAATACTTTACGCATTTTTCCATCGGGCGCTGCCAATATTTGCATACCAGTTATTATGTGCTGCGCATTTGCCTATAATTTAAATACATTTGGTGTTAGTTGTGCGGTAGTTTTTCCGTTGCTGTTTATGCACGCGGCTGTCTCTTTTCTGCATTGGCCGTCAGCATTAAGTGTGCTTAAAAGTGGCAGTATCTGTGCTTAAAGGCTGTGTTAGTTTTCTGCATTGGCTGTAGGTTTGTCCTGAGGACTGGGTTGAAAATCCCAGCAATAACACCCCACCTCCACTTTTACCACTTCTAAACCCCTGTATCCCATCATAAATAGCAGAACAAAGCTGCTGTATCAGTACGCAATACTGTGCCTATGACACTTACTGAAAACGAATAAAATCTAGTTTGGAGGAATTTTTTGACTTCCTTTTTCATTTGGTTTTGTTGAAACTTTTGTGAGGCAGGAATATAGTATTGGGTACCAAGCCACTGATAAAGTTCTGCTGGGTTCAGTCAACAAGCTGTTTGTCACCTGCTGCTGTCTGCACCCCCCCCCCCCCCCCCCCCCGGGTCAGAAGGCTGGAAAGAAAAAAACACTATCCACAAGATATTTTTAGTATATTTGAACACATTTCTATCTAAAATTGTACATTTTTCTACTGGAAATTGTTTTAAGTCTCAACTTAGGATAAATGGAGCCCTCAAAGTATATAATTTGTTTGAGATGTGCTTATATATTCTTTAGAAAAAAGTTATCATTGTGAGATAAATTTGCAAATACAATGCATTGTGTTCCTTCAAGGCAATGCTAACTCCTGGTGACCCAGCAGGTCCTGGGTTTTCTTGGCAATGTCACCTGAAGTAGGCTGCCAGGCCTTTCTTCTGAGGCAATGGAGGGTTAAGTGACTTGCCCAAGGTCACCTGGAGTGCCAGTGGGAATCAAACCCTGGTCTTCTGGTTACCAGACCAGTAGCTTTAACCACTAGGCTACTTCTCCATTGCGAGAGAAATTTAATGATAGATAAAGATACACATTATGGGAGACTGATACACTTGCTAACCTTTGTGAGTATTCTTAATTAATACCTCTCGACAGCCCCATCGGATGCTGTCTGCCAGCTAGCTGGTTTAGAGGGGCTGCTAATCTCTGCTTAATGTGGGGTGATTCAGGAGAAGAATCTCTATGGTCTGAAACATTCATTCATAGTTTGACTGGAAATGATAACTCCTTCAGCACGCTGCTCCTTTCCTACTAGAAGTAGGCTTGCGATTTTATGCCAGAGATCCTCTCTGCAGGGCCAACTTTCTTAGAATACATGAAAAGAGAAAGGAAGGTTTTGTTCAGATGGCAAGAGCTTTCCTGGACTGCACAAGTGTGATTTGTTTTTGTCTTTTGGCTACTACTTGTAATTTGTGTGCTTTGTGATTTCTGTGTTAACAAAGTTCACACCCTGCTCTTTTCAGCTGTTTATCATACACGCCACTCCCTGCCTGTGCCGGGTGCCCAGGGCCTTTAGCTGCCCTATTGCAGGAAGTAGGTTTACGTCAGTAATAAAGTGCAGCACAGGTCAAGTGCGAGTCCCACCCCTGCATCATTTTCCTTAAGGCACCTGGGCAGCTTGGCTACTGCATAGATTTGAGAGTCTGGGACCGTCGCAGGCAGCTGCATCAAATGCTATGAAATCCAGCATGGAATATATCCAACATAAAAGGCCAGTTTTTGCACTTCTAAGCAATGTTGTTAAAGAAAAAAAGATATGCTCGTTATTTGCAGAACAGCAGTGTGCATGCTGATGGAAATGCAGCGCTTGTCAGCTAGTTGTTAAGGACCTAGTACGTATGGGGGAACCGATGGAGTGATTTAAACAGTCACAGAGGTTCATTTCAATGAATGTGAAAAATAAATTGGACCCTTTTAAGCTGAAAAGTAAGCCAGCAGCTGGATAGCCCAAAGCCCTCGAGGGGTGTCCTCCTTCACGCCTTGCTACTGATTCATCTCCAGAGTTTTTGTTTCAAAGAATGACAATGCCACTGTGCCCTGAGGTAGAAAGTGAAGATTTTGTATAATGGAAAAAATCCCTTGGTGTTCCAGATGAAAGTAGACTCAAACATTCTGTCCTGCATTACTGCCTGAGTTTTAAACCTAAGAGCAGGTCTCTAGTGTTGTTTGGGTTGTAATTGTACGAATCCTATACCAGCCAGATTCTTAACATAACAGCATAGGAGATGATGTTAAATACAGATCAGCTGCCTCATCCAGTCTGTCAGCTTATTCCTCTGCACAGTGCTAAAAGCATATTGCAGCTGCCAGATGTCGGGTCAGCATTTGCAGGCTGTCCTTCCTTATCCAAGCTTTTGTTATCTTCCTCTTTGATTCTCTGACATCCTGGATAAATGAGCATATTTGATCCAACACCCAGGCTCAGGCTGAAATTTAGGCATAGCCAACATGGGCAGCTGCCTCCAGTGCCAACTTTTCATCAGCGCTGGATTGTTGTCCGTCGCCCCCGACCCCGACCCCCCCCTCCCCGCTAGACCTCCATCCAGGGCTTGTTGCCACAGTGTCACTTGTTCTGGGGAATGGCCTGGCCCTGACTCCATTACAGCAGAGCTGAAAATAAAATTAAGTGCAGGGCTTGCGAAGTTCTTGTATGCTGACAGGCCCTGCAGCACCTTGCTCTTGTGTGCTGACAAGTAGTCCTTTGTAGGAAGGGGCAGGGTCTCTCAGGGCACAAGAGTTAACAAGTAAGGTTGTTATTCAGGACAGTGGCGCAGGGACTAGTAGGTGAGGGACAAGGTGATTTATTTCTTAGGGGGCCTCCCACTCTTTCCCATTGCCTAGTGACACACAAAATTTAAAGCTGGCCCTGTCCAGGCCTCATGCCTCCCTGACCTCCTAGTGTCTTACTCACAAGCTTTCTGATAATCTTGCAAACGCTTGCCTATCTCTTGTGCCCTGTTTTGGTCGTCTTCTGGTTTCTGGGAGAGTTTTGTCCTTGTTATGGCTCTCTGCCATTCTTTACAGAAGATGCTGCAGGTACTTTGGCGAAAGAGGAACTTGCGTTATGCATACTTGTGCTAACAGTACATCTTGACCCCTGCCAGCTTCTTCCAGTAATCCCTTCCTGCCTTTCTTCTAGCACCCCCTAGTGACTCTCCCTCATTTTCATTCTTTTCAACCCAACAGAAGTTGGAAAGAACAAGGCCAGCCCAATAGTTTCTGTCACCCTAGACAGGAAGTTGTGTCAGAGGGTGGCAGGAGTGGCAGGCCATGAACGTGCTTGTGTGGGCACTATAAAGCTCGACGCAGCGGAGGCATCGCCGTGCCACCCCCTCCTCCCCCCAGGTGAGAAGATGGATGCCTGGAGGGAGAACTGGGCAGTGATGAACTGCTGCTTCACTGGGAGAAGGGAGGGCTGATGTCACCCAACAGAGCCTGCCACCCTAGGCAACAGCCTGGTTTGCCTAGTGGACAGGCCGGCCCTGGGAAAGAATTTTATAAAAGAAATCTAGAATGTCTGCCTGTCTGGGGGAAAAATAACTCTCTGAAAATTTAATGGAACAAGATGAAACTTGGCATGTGAAAAAAATGGAAAAAAATGCATCAAATTTAAAAAAATGGGACAAATCGGACTAGGAGGTCCAGGGAAATAGGCCTCACCCCCTGAAAAAATGGTCCAATGCTTTTCTATGGGAGAAGAAATTCCAGCTTCTATAGCAAAGAAACGTGCATACAGTGAAACAGAGGGAGTTCCTCCTTTTTATATTGCATCTTCCTGTTATCTATTGTCCTAATCCTTCAAATTATCCCACTTCTTAAAACTGTCCCTTGACAACTGTCACATCCCCAAAATATACTCCCTTGAAATGACCCTACCATATCACCAAATGCCCCCACCCTGAAAACAGACTTCCACATAACTGCTTCACCACCCTGCAAACTACCTCACCCACATAACTGCCCCTCTATTGCAAACAGCCCCACCCCAAAAACAACCTCCCACAACTGCCTCACTACCCTGTAAGTTGCTTCACCCCCAAAACTATACTCCCACAACAGCACCACCAGACAGCAGTGTCCTACCCCAATAGACATCCTCCCACAACTGCTCCACCCCCACATCAACTGCCCCACCCCCAAAATATCCATCACACCTGCCCTACCCCCTGCAAACTGCCCCACCAAAACAAATTGCTTGCAACTCCCCTGCTATCCCACAGACTGCTCCACCCCCCCCCCCCCCAAAAAAAAAATAACTCCCTACAACTGCTTGACCACCTCAGAAACTTCCCTGGCCCCCCAAAACTACCCCCTACCAGATCTGTCCCCCACACTGCAAAGTGCCTCATATCCAACCCCATGCACTCCCCAACCCTAAAAAATACCCCCTCACAACTGCCTTACCACCCTGCAGACTGCTCTACCCATAAAAATATCACCCTATAAATGTCCTACCACTGCAAACTGCCCTGCCCTTAAAAACTACCCCCCACAAATGGCCCACCACCTCGCCAAATGCCCCCCGCATTTGCCACACTGCTCTCTAGTTGCTGTATTAGCCCACTTGGATATGTGCAAACAAAGGTCAACCAACAAGGTGCAGATGATACCTTTTTATTGGACTAAATTTATTTTTGCCAAGCTTTCGAGAGCTACACTCTTTTCATCGGTTCTATGAAGGGACAATGTCTTCATATGTCATTACATATCAAAAGCAAAATGTGGGATACAGGTCCTATCTGATCTTAGGCAGTCTGCATCTGTCATTAAACTATAATGAAAGACATAGGTGGGGAGACAGTAACCGTTTGCATTTTGCTGTTTTATGTCCATTTTTTTTTAAGTGCTGTCAAGTAAGTGCTGACTTTTGGTGACCCAGCAGCCACTGGGTTTTCTTGGCAAGGTATGATCAGAAGTAGATTCCGGGCCTTTTCTTCCGAGGTAATGGAGGGTAAAGTGACTTGTCCAAGGTCACAAGAAGTGCCAATTGGAATCAAACCATGATTTTGTGGGATACTAGGCTGTTGCTCTAACCACTAGGCTACTCCTATTCAGTCGATTTTTGTCAGTGTTGAAACTGCAATCTCCAGGAACAAGCAGGAATGTAGTCTTCACATATGGGTGTCATCGGTACCAACGGAGCCTGCGCGGGAACGCTTCCCAGCGTCCAGTAAGAAGGCTTTTGGGAGCATCCCACAGCGCCTGCGTGCTGCCTTCCCACCTTTCCCAAATGTCCCTCTCCAGTTCTTTGTTTTCCGCGGAGCCGACAGGTCGCACATCCTGTCACCGCAGAAAAAAATCCCTTCTATTCTTCTTAAAAAAAAAAAAACACTTTCTTCTGGAGTCTTTCCAGTAATTTTGTCTTCAGGTGCCACGTGCCATTGTGGGCACTAGGCCCAACTTTTTCCTTCAAAATGGAAAAACCCGCTTCAGGTTTTAAAAAGCATTCTAAGTGTGGCGGTACCATCTCCATCACCGACACCCATGAGTGGTGTCTCAAATGTTTAGGTCCTGACCACTCTATTTCTGAGTGTGTTGCCTGTGGGATGATGTCGAAAAGGGGCCGGCAAAACTGAGCTGCTAAACTTAGCACCCATTTTCCCTCCGATGCCGCTTCTGTGGCATCAACGTCTTCCAGGGCTTCGTCTTCCTCCCATGGATCTCAGGTAACTAAATATAAATCTAGCCGGTCCTCAAAGGGTAGATCTCCTTCTAGACATCGAGATGCCTCTGGCGTTGCCCTTGAGGGACTTTCACCGGCAAAATTGCCTTGGCGGGAGGCTTCGGCTTCCAAAGCACTAACGGGGCTCCAGAATGTTCTCGAGGCTTCAACCTAGGCAGATTTACCGGTGCCATGCTCTGGGGTGCCGGCCGTTTCATCCGGTACCGATACCCAAGCATCGGCAGCGTCAATAGACCAGAGATTCTTGGCTATTGAACGCAGTCTGGCAGCTCTTCTCATGGCCTCAATGCCCCTGAAACCGCTTCAGACAATTCAACCGGTACCGGTACCGACTGCATCGACATCGGCAGGTATTCTACCGGGACCGAGTAATGTGTGTCTATCCAGCATCGACAAGTCGGTACCGTACCACTCCGATGCCGACTTCGATTGGTACCAGTACCGTGCCTTGCACGATCACCCGGATCGGAGATACTTTGAATCCTCGGATGAGTCTGAAGACTCTGAAAGCTCTGCCGATACCAGAGTACTTCTTCCTGAGAATTCCTCTTCTCCTCAGCGTAGGATGTCTCACCAGAGGATATGTCCTTTCAGGATTTTATCTGAGATGTGGCCCGAGGTCTTTCTATCACAGTGGCTCCTGAAAAAGAGCCTAGGGCAAAGGAATTAGAAATCCTGCAGTACCCTAAAGCTACCAAGGAGGCAGCTACCTTACCTATTCATGAGATCTTGCATGATCTCATGTGGTTAGAGGTGTCTCCCACATCCTTAACATCTCCTCACTCTCGAAGACTCGACACCATGTATCGAGTTCCTCCTTGTCCTGGATTTCAGAAGACTCAATTACCACACCATTCCATGGTGGTGGAATCAGCTATGAGAAGGATAAAGAGTGCAAAAAGGCATGCATCTAATCCTCCAGGACGTGAGTGTAGGACTCTTGACGCCTTTGGATGTCGAACCTTCCAGGCTTCCATGCCTTCTGCTAGGATCAGTTCCTATATCTTATATATGGGAATGTTCCTTAAGGAGGTCACAGGAGATTTAGAGCTTATGAGCCCTCTCCTTCCTGATGATAAGAGGCAAGATTACCTCACCCTTGTCAAACATGCCCAGGATGTTTCCAAGCTTGTGAATCGTGCAGCCTTTGACTGCTTTGAGTGCATAAGCAGAACCTCTGCCATTGCCATACGTGCACGTAGGATTGCCTGGCTCCAGGTATCTGACTTGGAAATTTGGGTACAGGATAAACTAGGGAATATTCCTTGCACAGGAGAGAATCTCTTTGGCAAGAATTGGCAGGAAAAAGCTAATGAGATAGATGCTGACAATATCACTTTGGATAGATTGTATAAATCAGG
The DNA here is from genome assembly GCA_033557465.1 of Ichthyophis bannanicus. Lineage (NCBI taxonomy): Eukaryota > Metazoa > Chordata > Amphibia > Gymnophiona > Ichthyophiidae > Ichthyophis > Ichthyophis bannanicus. The sequence continues at coordinate 760,910,935 of CM066035.1, forward strand.
GATCTCACACTCACTCAAATTGCTTTGAGGGCCAAATGAGGACTTGTAAAGTAACCCGCGGGCCGCATAAGATGCGGGGCCTCATTTGCATAAGGGGCTTCTTTTGCATATATATTTGCATAATGTTACCATACAAAGCGCAGACGTTAATGATGCACATTTCCCAGAGCTGACATATTCCAGTTAATAAATTCAAAATAAAGAGAGATTTTTCTACCTTTTTGTGCATTTTTTTCAGTTGCAATTGTTCCAGCCACTTTCTTCTGGTTTCTTCGTGTCTTCTGCTAACTCTCCATCATCTGCTGTCCATTTGTCCTTTCTTCTCTCTTCTAGTTTTTTTCCATTCTCTCTCTACATCTGCTTTAACATACTAATCTTTCTCCTTTTGCTCTTTCCTTATTCCTATTTTATCCACTCAAATTTTACCCCTCCATCCTCAATCCCCACTTACTCTCCCAATACCCGGCCAATTGTAGATTTTTCTTTCCTCCCACACAAAATATTTTTCCCATCTCCATTTCACTCTCCCAGCCCCATGTCATTCTAATCCTCCCCCAACATCAGCTTCCTTCTAGTTCCAGCCCCACCTAGCATCCACTCCCTTCTAGCCCCCGCATCAGCCCATTTCCAGTCCTATCCTAGCCCCTGCATCAGCCCATTTCCAGTCCTAGCTCCCCCCCACTAAGCTCATTTCCATTCCTAGCTCCCTCCCCTCACAGCCCATTTCCATTCCAAGCCCCCCTCCCCATCAGCTATTTGCAGTTCAAGCCCCCCCTTCCACTCAGCCCATTTCCATTCCAAAACCCCGTCCCCATCAGCTATTTGCAGTTCAAGCCCCCCCTTCTACTCAGCCCATTTCCAGTCCAAGCAACCCCCCCAGTCCATTACCAGTCCTAAGCCCCCCAACAGCCCACTTCCAGTCCTAACCCTCCCATCACCCCATTTTCAATCTTAGCCCCCCCCATAGCCCATTCCCAGTCCTAACCCCCCCCATCAGCCCAGGTAAATTTTAAAAAAAAACCCTAGCTTCTGTTGCTGCCACTGACGCCGTGGCAGCGGCAGAATCAACTGTCAATTTAAAAAAAAAAAACCTGGCTTCTGCTGCTGCCGCCGTGGCAGCGGCAGAATCAGCTGTCCCGCGGCCCCTTCCCATCTGCCCGGTAGAGCCCTCAGCTCAGCTCTATCAGCGGCAGCTTTCAGGGCCGCCCGCGAAGAGTGTATTTCCCTTTTGCGCGGCTCTGTTAAGCCTGCCAAGGCTGGTTCAGGCTTAACAGAGCCGCGTGAGAGGGAAATACTCTCTTCACGGCTTGAAAAGCCCGCCACTGATGGAGCTGACTGAGGGCTCTGCTGGGCAGACGGGAAGGAGCCGTGGGACAGCTGATTCTGCCGCTGCCACGGCAGCAGAAGCCAGGGCTTTTTTAAAATTGACAGTTGATTCTGCTGCTGCCACAGCGGCAGCAGCAGAAGCCAGGGTTTTTTTTTTTGTTTGTTTGTTTCCTCTTCGTTGCGGACCACGTGTTTGAGACCCCTGGTCTAAATCTACAGCTGATCCTGCGAGGAAAAAATCCTATAAGAAACCATTCTTCACTAAGAAGAAGAAGTTTAATCCCTCCTATACCCAGCAGGGGCATCGTTTAGGTCAGTCTGCCCAAAAGGGACAGCAGCAACAACCTAGACAAAGAAAGACAAAAGCAGCTAAGCCTCAACTGGCTCAGCAGACTCAGCCTCCACAGGGGCTTTGACTCCTATCTAGAGAACCTTGCCTTCCTGGCCCTGAACGGCCCAGAACCCTCCACCATCCCAGGAAGGTTATGTCATTTTGCCCCCAGATGGGGTCAGATAACAGCAGAAAATTGGACTCTGTCTATTGTAAGAGAGGGGTACAAGCTTCATTTCCTCAGCATGCCCCCTCCTACAATGGTAAGACAGTTCAATTCTCAGACCTCTCTCAACGACCAGTTAGGTCAAGAGGTCACTCTGCTCCTTGCTCAAGGGGCAATAGAAGAGGTACCCATTCCCCAACGGGGTACAGGGTTTTACTCCCCCTAATTTCCTTATTCCAAAGAAAACAGGAGGACACAGACCCATTTTAGACCTCAGAGAATTGAACAAATTCCTGTTCAAAGAGAAGTTCAACATGATTTCTCTAGGAACTCTGCTGCCATACCTTCAGAGTCAGGATTGGCTTTGTTCTGTAGATCTCAAGGATGCATACACCCATGTTCTCATCCATCCAACTCACCAAAAGTTCCTTCGCTTTCTGTTTCAAGGGAAGCACTACCAATACAGGGTTCTTCCCTTTGGCCTGGCCTCTGCACCAAGGATGTTCACAAAATACATGGCTGTGGTGGCAGCATTTCTCCGCACCCTGGGAATATTCGTCTTCGCTTACTTAGATGACTGGCTCATTCGAGCTCCTTCAGAGCCAGAGGCCAGGGTTGCTCTCTCTTGCACAATGCTCATCCTTCAGTATTTGGGACTTGTCATAAACTTCCCAAAATCCAACCTTGCTCCCACTCAGTCCCTAGAGTTTATAGGAGCTCTGCTGGATACCAGACAGACAAGGGCCTACCTTCCACAGCCCCGCTGCCTTCGCATTGTGCAATTAGCTTCCCAAGCAGTGCTAAAACCTCACCTCACTGCTCGGGAAATGTTACAGTTGTTAGGCCACATGGCATCCACCATGCATGTGGTTCCTTATGCTCGCCTCCATATGAGGGCAGCCCAGTGGACTTTATCCACTCAGTTGACTTAGGCGTCAGGTTGCCTGTCAGACAAAATAGCAAACTCAGATCGCCTTATTTTGTCCCTCCAATGGTGGCAATAACCCCAAAACCTTTTGGTGGGGTCTCCTTTTCAGCAACCCCCACCCCAGGCCACTCTAACAACAGATGCTTCACAGGTGGGTTGGGGAGCCCACCTGCAAGGCCTTTCTACCCAGGGTACCTGGACTCCACAGGAGGCCTATTTACACATCAATCTCCTAGAACTCAGAGCAATTTTCCTTGCTCTTTGAGTATTCCACACCCAGCTCAGCTACAAGACAGTCCTAGTTCAAACGGACAATCAAGTAGCCATGTTCTACGTGAACAAGCAGGGCGGAACAGGCTCTCTGTTGCTTTGCAACGAAGCTTTGCGACTATGGGCCCTCGCCAGAGAGCATCAGATTCATCTCTTTGCGGAGTATCTTCCAGGCATTCAAACCTCTTGGGCAGACAGACTCAGTCGAGTTCTGCTTCCACACGAATGGTCTCTCCATGCAGACCAGGTGGCCAGAATTTTTTCAAATTTGGGGAATCCCGGACATAGACCTCTTTGCAAGTCCGCTGAATGCCAAACTTCCCCGGTTCTGTTGCAGAATTCTGGCTCAGGGTTGTCAGGCCAGGGATGCTTTCCTCCTCCATTGGGGTCAGGACTTCCTGTATGCCTTTTCACCCATTCCCCTAATTCCCAAAACCCTGTTCAAGCTTCAGAGAGACAGAGGTCATATGATTCTCATAGCTCCATATTGGCCACGGCAAATGTAGTACCCTCTGCTCCTACATCTCTCTCAAGCTCCGCCTCTAGAGTTAGGATCTGCTCCAAATCTCCTTTCTCAAGAGGACGGGATGCTATGGCATCCCAATCCCCAGTCTATGCATCTCAGGGCCTGGTTGCTGAAAGCCTAGAACTTCACGGTCTTAACCTTTCCCAGCAGGTAAAGGATATCCTTTATGCTTCCAGGAAGCCTTCCACAAGACGCTCTTATGCATTTAAGTGGAAAAGGTTTACCATATGGTGCTCGCAGAAGGGTCTTAACCCTCTGGCGATACCTCTGGAATCATTACTGGAGTATCTCCTTCATTTATCAAATGCAGGGCTTAAGACCAATTCAGTGAGAGTTCATTTGAGTGCTATTGCAGCTTCTTTCAAGCCTTTAAATGGACAACCTATTTCCTCTCATAGCGAGATTTATGAGAGGCCTTCTTTGAACTAAGCCTCCCATTAAGCCACCACCGGTGGCACGGGACTTAAATCTGGTTCTTGGGCAGCTCATGAAACCGCCTTTTGAACCATTAGCCACTACCTCTTTGAAAGTCCTTTCCCAGAAGGTCATCTTTCTTATTGCAATCACATCAGCACATCGCGTCGGTGAATTGCAAGCGTTGGTGGCTGATCCTCCTTATACAAGGTTCCATCATGATAAGGTAGTCCTTAGGACTCATCCACACTTTATGCCAAAGGTGGTGTCACCTTTTCATTTAAACCAAGCGGTATACCTTCCTGTATTCTTCCCAAGGCCTCACGCCTCAAATGCAGAAAGGAATCTTCATACTTTGGAATGCAAAAGGGCTTTGGCCTTTTACTTGCAAGGACACAGCAATATAGAAAGTCCTATCAACTCTTTGTTGCTTTTGATCCTAGTCATTTGGAACTTCCAGTCTCCAAAAGAACACTGTCCAGCTGGATTGCACAGTGTATAACTTTTGCCTATGAGAGTAAAAGCCTTCCTCTTGAAGGCCATGTCACAGCTCACAATGTGAGAGCCGTGGCAGCCTCTATGGCTCATCTTCACTCTGTGTCTATCGACAACATCTGTCGAGCAGCTACGTGGGCTTTGGTTCATATCTTCACAGCCCATTACTGCTTAGACACAGACTCCCCTCAGGATGCCTTGTTTGGTCAGGCTGTTTTTCACCACCTGTTCCATACTTAATCAACTCCTACCCACCATCCTGGTAGGATGGGGATCTCTGGCATCTCTTTGTCTCGGCTTTAAACTCAACTGGAGAGGGACAGTTGGGAAAGGCAGGAAGGCAGCACGGAGGTGCTGTGGGATGCTCCCAAAAGCTTTCCTATTGGACGCTGGGGAGCGTTCCCGTGCAGGCTCCATCGGTACCGACGATACCCATAGGCGAAGACTAAATTCCTGCTGTTCCCGGAGATCACCTGTTACAGGTGAGTAACTATGCTTTTTTGCAGGGCCGTGTAACAGTTTCTTCCATTTGGGATTCTGTTTGCACTTAACTCCTTGCAAGATTTTGTTTCAGTTTGGGTGGTTGGTAGAAGGTTAGAATTGGAGGGATGAGAAGGATTTCTTGTAGTAAGTCATCCTCCAGAAATAGGGGTTGGCGATCTTTGATAATGTTTCTTAGGTTCTCTAGTTCTGGGTTGTAAGTTACCACAAGTGGTACACATTCCACATTTTTTCTTTCCTTGTGTTGAAGTAGGTCCTCCCTGGGTGTTTGAGTGAGGATGCAATTTTCTTGGAGATAAATTTAGAGCGTCATCCCTTTGTTTGAAAAATTCTGTTAGAGCTTTAAGGTGTATCTCCAGGAACAAGCAGGAGTATGGGTATTGTCAGCACTGATGGAGCCCGTGTAGGAATGCCCCCCAGCATCCAATAGGAAAGCCTTTGGGAGCACTCCACTGCGCCTGTGCATCTGCCTTCCCAGCTCCTCTCCTCAGTTCTTCGTTTTCCGCAGAGCCAACAGGATGCCCTTTCTTGTCACCACCGAAAAAGTCCAAGTGTTCCGGCACAATGTCAGTCACTGATTCCCATGATTTGTATCTAAAATGTTTGGGCCCAGAGCATAGATCAGACAATTGTTCTTTATGCAAACAAATAACCAAGTGAGGCCTAAAGAACAGGCCAAGCAGTATGACTCACTGTTTGCCCTGGACTCTATTTTAGTGCTCTTTGCATCATTGAGGATGTCGGCCTCCTCAGCTGATTTCCCAGGTCTCCAAAAAGTCTAAACATAAATTAAAGACTAAGTCCTCAGCATCGAAATCCAATACTGAGCATCGAGGTAAGTCCCATAATCCATGAGATGCACCGAAAGGGGCATCTAATGCTGACCAGCCCTCCAAAGCCACACAGGGGCTCCAGGACGCTCCCAAGGCATTAACCTCCGGAGAGCTACTGGTACCATGCTCTGGAACAATGGCACACAGCCGCATACTCAAATCCACCCAGGTATTAGTATCCTCTATTGATCAGCGTTTCTTAGCTATCAAGAGGACCTTGGCAGCACTGTTCCCTCTAAGCTGTGCGCATGTGCGCGCGCACACATCTCGCTGAGCGAGCGCACATACTTTACAACAGAGCGCACAAAAATTACGGTTCTGATTCTAATAGAAAATAACACAGACGTCTTAACATTTAAAAGTTGTTGTGTATTTACGGTTTTCACAAGTTCTACAATATTTTCTAGTGCAATCAATGTGGTGTATATACTGTATTCTGATGTGTAGTTAAATTTTAAAGTATTTAACTCCGAGTGTCGTTATGTGGCACACAAAAATTTAACCTTCCTTCAAAAGCTGCACAGCTGATATTTTATGCGCACACAGCCTACAGAAAATTAGAGGGAACATTGCTTGGCAGCACTCCTGGTAACTGCGGTACCAAAGGTATCAATAGCCCCTGCGAGTCTGGCACTGCCTTCCAGCTTGGCACTGGTACCTCTGGGTCTGATACCAGCCCTTGAACTGGTACCAGTGGGACCCCTCCCTCTGATTCCTCCACTAGAACCGGTAAGCATCGTTGGTACCCAACCAGTTCCTGGTTCGAGTACCACACGGACTAAACATCGGCAATGAGCATTGACATTGGCTTGAGACCATCGATACTTTGATTTTCTTTCTGAATCGGAGTCTTCTTCTTCTGACTCTGAAGAGACATCGGAAGATTCCGGGGCCACCCAGGATATCCTCTCTGATCCCTCTCCTCCTTATGGGAGACATTGATCCCCGCCAGAGAACATGTCCTTTCAGGACTTCATTCAGGACATGGCAGCAGGTCACAGTAACATTGGAAATGGAACCAAGGGCTGAGGAATTGGAAATTCTCTAATACCCCTCGAAGCCCAAGGAGGCGGCAACGTTACTGGTGCATCGGATCCTGCAGGATCTAATGCTATGTATGTGGGAGATCCACTAACAGTTCTGCCTATTAGTAAACACCTTGATACCATATGTCAAGTTCTACCATGCATGTGGTTTCAAAAGCCTCAACTACCACACCTATGGTAGTGGAATCAGCGTTGCAATGCATCAAGAGTTCTAAAACTCATTCATTGGTGCCGCCTGGCAAAGATGCCAGGGATCTCGATGCCTTTGGACGTCGCTGCTTCCAGGCATGTATGCTTGCTTCTAGGATTACATCCTACACATATACATGGGCATGTACCTCAAGGACCTCAAGGGATCTAAGAAATTTTGCTTCTATTCTCCCAGATGACAAATGTGATGCATACCTGACTATGGTCACACAGGCTGAGAACACTTCAAGTTTGAAGCCTTTGATACTTTGAGTCTACCAGCAGAGCTGTGTAGTTTGCATAGGGGTTCATAGGATGGCCTGGCTTCAGGCATTGGACCTCGAGCAGTGGGCTCAAGGTAATGAGCAGCAAAGGTGTGAAGCACCTCTCAAGAAAGACTTCAGACCCCTCTAAGAGGAAGGCTGCTACAAAGAAGTCATTCTACACCAAAAAAGAAATGATATTTTTCTTATCAACCCTCTGCTGGTTTTCAACTTCAGCAACAGCAGCAAAAGCCACAGGGTCCCCGTCAGCCTAAGAAGGCCAAGACTCCCAAACTCCAACCAGCTGCTGTGCCACAGGCAGCACCTGGTTTTTGACTCCTTCCTAGAGAGCATAGCTACTCTGCCACTGCAGGGTCCCCAGCCCCTTCACATAGCAGGCAGACTTTGTGCTTACGCCAACAGGTGGCATCTCATCACATCAGAAAAATGGACTCTCAGCATCATCCAAAGTGGCTATCTGCTTCCCTTTCAAATTTTACCCCCAACCACCTCCACAAGAGATTATCCTGCAAACCCTTTGCAGGCCAATCTCCTGTCCTCCGAGGTGGCCACTCTGTTAGCTCAGAGAGCTGTTGAAAGAGTCCCTTCCACCCAAGAAAGCAAAGGTTTCTACTCGCCTTACTTTCTTATCCCATTCAAGATCTGAGGGATCTCAACAAATTTCTCGTTTGAGAAAAGTTCAAGATGATTTCCCTTGGCATCCTTCTGCCATAACTTCAGAGGAATGATTGGATATTTTCTCTAGACCTCAAAGATGCTTGCACGCATTTGCTGATTAAACAAAATTCAAAATATTTTCTGTCACAGAAATGAAAATGGCTGATTCTAGTACTGTTTTTGGTTACGAACTCGGATATTACTTAGAAATTCTCCATCATGTAACGTGTTTGAGTGACATGTAGTTTAAATTTAGACTATGTTGCTCATATTTACATTAGATTATATAGATGTATAGTGTAACGTAATGTCTCCTAAAAGGTAGTTGTATATGATTTTCTGCTGTATTGCGCCTCAAGAACATCCCTCTTAAGGGTCCAACAATAGTCTGCAAGCATACTGGAGCTCCACTTGCCCTGGTATCTATTTTCCATTACCGAAATGTCCTGATGAAACCTTTCCCCATGTTCATCGCTGACTGCTCCTAGATTTGCAGGAAAAAAATCTAGGTGTGAATGCAAGAAGTGCATTTTCAAAAACATGTTACATCCCAGTTTCTGGTAAGATTTCAGTAGAGTATCCACTGATTCTGCGTAGTTGTCTGCCTTGTTGTTTCCCAAGAAGTCACGGGAAACAGTCTTAAAGGGCTCCCATGCAGCTCTTTCAGTTTCATTCAACTGACCGTCAAAGTTTTCATCTTTCATCATTTTTGTAATATCAGGTCCTACAAAGATCCCTTCTTTGATCTTCACCTCACTGATTCGTGGAAATATCTTTCTTAGATATGCAAATCCAAGTCCACTTCTATCCATGGCTTTTACAAAGTTCTTCGTAAGACCCAACTTTTTTTTTTCTATTTATAGAATTACAATAATAATCAAGCAACCGCTTGTACAGAAAACAACTACTTGCATAGTAAATATAATACAAAAACATACAATGGGAAAAATACTTATTACAAGAGTTTAGGTAGCCCACAATAATGGGGGAAGTGCCTTGGAAAAAACACAAGGAAAGTGAAGCCTTGATCCACTAACAGGAAAAGAAATATCTAGAATGGCATCAGGGGCGCGGGACAGAGAAAAAACCTAAATATGACGATCATTATGATGACAAAGCAATCTGGGCACTAATGAATGATGAAAGATCTTCAGGCTGAAAAAACACATATTTCTTATCCTGAAAGAAAACCATACATTTACAAGGAAATCTTAGAATAAAGGAAGCCCCAAGCTGAACCAACCCAGATCTTAACAACAAAAAGGCTTTACGCCTTTTCTGAGTCTCCCTGGAGACGTCAGGGAACATCCCAACCCTCTTCCCCATGAACAACATAGAACGCAGACCCAACTTTATATGGAGTGCAGGTAGATATACTTTATTCAGCTCCACAAGTGGGTCATGTGCAACATTTTTCTGGCCTGGGACTAGTGATGTTCTCTTTGGCCACTGTTTCCGGATGTAATGATTTTTCCTGTCCCTGCTGTTCCACTCACACAGAAAGCAACAATACTTTGTCCAACCAAGCTGTTTTCCAAGCAAGAGGGCAATTACTTTTAAATCGCCACAAATATTCCACGTGTTCTTCATGCTTGATATTTGTTAGCAGAAGATGCATACTGCTGTAAGTTTCTTTCATATTGGCAGCATGAGCTACTGGAACTGATAGTAAAATATTTCCGTTGTGGATAAGCACAGCTTTTAGGCTATATTTAGAAGAATCAATAAATAGTCGCCAGTCCCAATCCGGACAAAGTGTTTCCATCAGGGATTTAACTTCACAACAAAAAGCAATTCCATCTTCAAAGGCAAAGTAATCCACAAACCCGGTATGCCTATTTCTAAAAGTGCACACTTTGGTTTCTTTCTGAAGAAGATTCCAGCCTTTCAATCGTGACCCTAACAGTTCTGCTTGTCGCTTTGAAAGATTCAAATCTTCGACGAGATCATTAAATCGCCTTGGTCCAGTAAATGTGGTTCTGAGAGGAACCGGATGCCTCAAAGCTTGGATCCTGCATTACAGCATCGCCATCATCGTCAACATCATCAGCATTCATTGGTTCTTCTTCTTCATCCTCATTCACTGTAAGATTTTCTGAAGGTTTTGGCACCGGCAATTCTTGACATTGAGGCTCAGGCCTCATGGCAGATGGTAAATTTGGGTAATTTACAGTGTGTTTTGATTTTGAAGTAATGCCTGCAATCTGTCAAGTGATTTCTTGGTTCCCTCCAGATCATTGGAACAGCAAAATTCATGCGTCGAACACCCTTTACCCAACCTGTTAGGAGTCTGAAACAGGTAATACAGCAGATGTGAGGCATACAATTTTTGTCCTGGTCACTGACTTGACATCCAAAGTACAGCTTATAACATGTCTTAACAAGTGGAGTAAAACGTCTTCTCTGCTTCTTAAAAGTAACCTCACCACAAATGTAGCAAAATGAATCTGGACGATTAACACGCTTTTGAGGCATTGTTAAACAACTACAAGCGATAACCGTAATATTTATTAACCAACTGCTGTTTATGAAATAGATTAACGCAAACTCACATCCATTCAGAGTCTGTGTTTTTTCAGGCAATACAAACCACAATCACTGACGGCGACAGAAAGCATACCAATGCATGACTCAGCGTTTTCTGCTTGTGTCAGCCGAACCAGTAGAGCAAGGGGCCCGGTTAATTAATTATATTATAACTACATGACTCAGCATTTTTGGTTGTGGCTGACAACATACAATAATAATTATGATGGAATTTTTCGTATTCAACCTTTGTTTAATGAAACAAAACTGTAACGGCTAATTTACAGTAATGTACACACTTTATTAGATGATATCTCCTGAAGTATGGGCAATAGAAAAATTCTGATAACATATTTGTAAACAATGGGAAAAATTACATATGAAACAGGTCAGAGCGGGTTTGTGACAAAAATTGTGTTGACCAGTGTTACACCCTCACCACAGACAATATCTGCACTTCTGGGTTTAGCAAATCCATTACCAGTATTAGGTGCTTCCCTTCGGGCTAGCTTCCGCACCCAGAGTATTCACAAAATGGCAGTTGTCGCAGCATACCTGCGTACTTTGGGGATCTCTGCCTTCCCCTACTTAGATGATTGGCTGATATGGGGAGAATCCCCAGAAGTTCTAAAAGAGTCACTTTTTCGCACCATCATGGTGTTCCAAAGTCTAGGCTTCCAAAATCTCACCTGCTTCCCTCACAGCAACTCTACTTCATCGGAGCACTTATTGGTACTCATCAGGGTCAAGCTTTCCTTCCTCAGGATCACTCTGCTCATCTTTATCTTTATCTTTATTAAAACATTTGATAAACCGCTGCGGCCAAAGCATAGAGCGGTGTACAATAAAAGGTCCACACTGCAAATCATAGAAAAGAACGCCATAAAATAATAGGAAAGCAAAGCACACAACACACAGCAGTAAAACCAGGTAACTAAAATAAGAATAAATAAAACTAAAAACAAAACAAGGAAAGACAGGACACTAACAGACAAACAACACAAAACAAGAAACCAACTACAAATTCAGGGGGGGTACTGGCGGGAAGGTCAAAAGCCAGCATGAACAGATGGGTTTTGAGTAATGACTTGAATTGAGGATAAGAAGGTTCTAACCTGAGGGAAGGTGGTAAAGAATTCCAGAGAAACGGACCAAGAAAGAAAAAGGTGGAATGTCGAGTTTGCTCCAGACGGGCCTGTGACGGGGAAGGTAATGATAAACGATTGGCATGAATAGACCGGAGTTGACGGAAGAGTGTGTGAAGGGAAATCAGACCCGCAAGATACAAAGGATGGCCAGTATGGATAGTACGGTGAATCAAAATCAGAAACTTATATTGATAGCGAAAACGAAGAGGCAACCAGTGCAGGCGAAGAAAGAGGGGAGTGACATGATCGAAAGGTCGGGAAAAAGTGATAAGGTGAGCTGCGGTGTTTTGGATGGATTGCAACCGTTGAAGCTGATATTTAGGAAGGTTAGCCAGAAAAACATTACCGTAGTCAAGTCTACTAATCACCAGAGCCAGAACAAGAGTAACCAAAGAGTCAGGGGAAAAGAGAGAACGAGTAGCCCTAATCTGCCGAAGAGTCACAAAGGACCGTCGGGTGAGAGAAGAGATGTGATCATGAAAAGAAAGTGCTGAATCAAGAGTAACCCCCAGATAGCGGAAAGAAGAAACAAGGGGAATAGGAACTGAATCAATCATGGGAGAGACAGAAGGACAAGAACCACTAAGAGATACCCACATAGCTGTGGATTTTGAGGGATTTAAGTGAAGAAAGTTCTGAGAAAGCCAGGATGCGATGTGAGAAAGACAATCATTTAGTGGGGCAGTATCCAAAGTGAGGGGAGAGACATGACAGAGGAGAATAATGTCGTCCGCATAAATGTAAGGAGATACCGGAAACTGCTGAATCGCAAGAGGCAAAGGAGCAAGGTCATCGAGCTGACCTTCACCATACAAGGTCAAAGTGTCGTGACAGCTCGAGACATGCTATGTCTTCTGGGACACATGGCCTGCACAGACCATGTCATCCTATATGCCCGTCTAAACATGAGGAGGCCCAATGGACACTCTCGTCCCAATGGAGTCAGGCAACTGGACATCTCTGACAAGATTTGTATCACTCCTCCTCTTGTCAACTCCTTTCAGTGGTAGTGCTCCCCCCCCCCCAACATTCTGTCGGAGGGTCACCTTTTCAGATGCCTCCACTCCACTCCAATGCACCCTAATGACGGATGTTTCCAAACTCTGGTAGGGAGCACATCTGAACAATCTCACCACACAGGGGAAGTGAACAGAATGAGAATGCCAAATGCAGATCAATCTCCTTGAGCTATGTGCTCTCACAAATGCCCTTCAGGGTTTTCAACCCCACCTATCGGGCAAACATGTCTTAGTACAGACAGACAACCAAGTAGCGATATTCTACGTGAACATGCAGGGAGGAACTGGCTCCTTTCCCCTCTGCCAAGAGGCCCTTCGACTCTGGTTTTTTGTCTTTGCACACCTCATCCATCTCCGTGCAGCGTATCTCCCAGGTGAGCTCAATGTCCTGGCAGACAGACTCAGCCATATCCTCTGTCCACATGAGTGGACTCTAAAAAAAAGAGACAGAATCCTGGATTTCTACATGTGGAGGACTCCCAGAATAGATCTGTTCGCCACTCAGGAAAATGCGTGACTACCGCTCTTTTGCTCCAGACTTCCCTCCCGACAGTTTGGCAGCGGATGCCTTTCTTCTGCATTGGGGCTCGGGTCTGCTTTATGCATTTCCATGGACTGACTCGATATCCAAAATTGTTCAAACTGCAGGCCAACAAGGACTTCATGATTCTAATAGCCCCTTACTGGCCTCATAAGCCATGGTTTTCTCTGCTGCTTCGTCTAGTTTGGGTCATGCTTCGGTCCTCCTCTCTCAGGATCAGAGGCTACTCCACCATCCTAATCCACAAGCCCTCTGTCTCACGGCATGGCTGCTAAAATCAAAATCTGGATCTCCCTCAACTGATCAAGGACATCTTGCTTGCATCATGCAAGCCATCTACCAGGCATTCTTATGCCTTCAAATGGTGACGGTTCACCATTTGGTACACACCAAAGCAGATTGATCATATGGATCCAGTGGAACGTCTTCTGTAATATCTTTTCCACTTGTCCTCCACAGGGCTTAAGACTAATTCTGTTAGGCTGCAGTGGCACTGAGGTGAACTCTGTCACAGGCCACTGGATAGGCATCCCATTTCCTAGCAACCCTTGGTGCAATGATTCATTTGGGGTCTTCTGCTTTCCAAGCCACCAATCAAACAACCACCAGTGGCTTGGGACCTCAACGTGGTTCTAGCACAGATTCTAAAAGCCCCTTGGCTACCATGTCTCCAAAATTCCTGTCTTGGAAGGTCATCTTCCTCATTGCCTCATTCGTTGCATCAGTGAACAAAAAGCTTTAATAGCGGATCCTTCCTACACTCTGTTCCACCATGACAAGGTGGTCTCTGTACCCATCTGCATTTTCTTCCAAAAGTGGTCTCACCTTTTCATATCAAACAGTCTGTCATGCTACCAGTCTTCTTTCCCCGACTGCATGCCTCTAGAGCTGAGGCAGCATTGCATACTTTGGATTGCAAGCATGGACAGGACCAAGGATTTTAGGAAATCTTCTCAATTATTTATTTCCTTTGACCCAAGCCACTTGGGTCTTCTGGTGTCAAAATGCACCCTATCCAATTGTATTGCGGACTGCATTTCTTTTGCCTATGCTCAGGAGGGACTCCCTCTCGAGGGTTATGTCACCGCTCACAATGTGAGGTCTATGGTAGCCTCAGTCGCCAACCTCCCATTCTGCCTCCTTACAGGAGATCTGCCAGGCAGCTACCTGGTCTTCTGTTCACACCTTTGCTGCTCATTACTGCCTTGGCAGAAACTCCTGCCGGGATGCTGTCTTTGACCAGGCTGTTCTTCAGCATCTCTTTGGGACTTAATCACAACTCCTACCAATTGTACCTCTCTGGCACCCGACTCCTTGCTCCATGCTCTTGCCTACTGCACTTGAATCCGCTGAGACCACTTTGTGTCTATGCCCTCTTGGCTCCATTCTTTAGCCTCAAGAATGTCTTTTTCAATCTGGTGCCCGGGAGTGAGTCCCATATATGAAGACTGCATTCCTGCTTGTTCCTGGAGATAGCGTAGTTAATAGCCTGTAATAGATGATCTCTGGGAACAGCAGGAATCAGTCTTCACAACCCACCCTCCTCCCTAGGAGTTGTTGGGTATATTTTTTTCCTCCACCTCTCAGCTACAAACTCAACTGAGGAGAGGAATTGGGAAGAGGCGGGAAGAGGCGGGAAGGCAGATACACAGTGGAGTGCTCCCAAAAGCTTTCCTATTGGGCGCTGGGGAGTGTTCCTGGGCGGGCTCCATCGGTGCCGATCATACCCATATGTGAAGATTGATTCTTGCTGTTTCCAGAGATCACCTGCTATAGGTGAGTAACTACGCTTTATTCCTCTCTTGGAAGTCAGAGCCAATGCGGTGGTATCTTGTAGTAATATGTGGAGGATGGAAGCTGGAGTTGTGGAGGTAGGTGCATCTGTCAGTTGGTTTCCTGTATATTGATGTTTGTAAGTGACAAATTTACAATGAATCCTGTTTTATAAAGTGAAATATGCACGTACTAGTCATGGCAGTTACTCCTGCTCTAGAGCAAATATAAATGCCCACGCCTAGTTTCTTCAGAAACGTGCACAAGTGATAATATTTTATAACTTAATGCATGTAAAATTATGCCCTGCATATGCTGTATCCAAGTTCCATCCCTGTGCACACGCAAAGTGAAAGTATGCGTGATAGGACTTACATGAACGCTCACAGAATGGCAACTGCCTAAAGTGTGCACGGAAGAGCCCATTCACTTCTGTAAGTCCATTCAAATAGGCACATGTGTGTAACTAGCACCTCTTACATAATCAGTCCCTAAAGGTACAACCCGTAGAGTACAGAGCAGAGGAAAGACCCTGGAATTCAATATTCCTGCATTGTATTTAGGAATCTGCATTGTTATTGTGATAGCAATAGTGTAGGAACTTGGTGGCAAGTTCTATATTATGGAACACTTTCCCTCATTTTTTTTCCTATCATGTTAGCGCAGGGGTTGGTCCAAAGTTTATCTGATGCCAACCTGTTGGTGCATCAGCAGGATTCATCACTTCTGTTTCTTTTTGTTATGGCAAATCTTCATTTGGTCAGGCAGGGTGTTCTGTGCCATTTATAATACTTTGCTTAGTCAATCTGATTTCCCAGTATTCTTTTTTCATCTGAGTAAAGCTTTTTGCATGGCTAGAAATTTATTTTCTGGATCACGGCCAAGGTAAACATTGCTTGAAACCCTTCTGTCAGCCCTTGCAGAGAAACACCTCGGCCAGAGTGTGCCGAAGTCCTCTGATATAGTGAATAATCCCCTGGCCACCACAAGCTACTTTAACCCTATTAGTACCAAGCTGACAACTGTTTCCAGTTCGTCCCTCCTGTCCAGTTCAGACACATGGGTTATGCTCATCCACCAGCAGGGGGAGACTGAGAACAGCAAGCTCAAAACGTTTCCCTTAAGTAGCCTGTGCTTCTCTGCAAAGCCAGTATTTCTCAGTCTCCAGCTGGAGGATGAGCATAGCCTGTACTGGCTGTTTGTTGTTTTTTCTTAGTTAAGTGCTGGGCTGTGACTTTGGAGTGCAGAACTTGGTGGCAGGGCCGGCCTGTCCATTGAGCAAGAATGTTTTTTGCACAGGGCCCCGCGTTTCAGGGGGCCCCGCGCAAAAAACATTCTACATTAGCCCACGTAGATTTTAAAAAGAAAACGGCTGCTGCTGCTGCCGCCGCCGCCGTGGCAGCGGCAGAATCAAACGTCCACGCCGCGGGGCCCCGACGGCACGGCAGAACCTCCCTCGAGCATCAGCTCCCGAATCCCTCCCAAAGCGCGGGCTTTCAGAGCCACGAGAGCTTCTCTGACCTCTCGCGGCTCTGTTAATCCCGCCGGGGCTGATGGGAAATCCCATCAGCTCTGGCGAGATTAACAGAGCCGCGAGAAGAAAGGGAAACTCTCGCGGCTCTGAAAGCCCGCGCTTTGGGAGGGATTCGGGAGCTGATGCTTGAGGGAGGTTCTGCCGGGCAGTCGGGGCCCCACGGCGTGGATGTTTAATTCTGCCGCTGCCACGGTGGCAGCAGCCGTTTTTTTTTTTTAATCTATCTGTGCTGGTGGGGGGAGGGGGTTAGGACTACTAATGAGCTATGGGGGGGACTAAGACTGGAAGTGGGCTGATGGGGGAGGTGGTTAGGACTGGTAATGGGCTATGGGGGGGTTAGGACTACTAATGAGCTATGGGGGGGACTAAGACTGGAAGTGGGCTGATGGGGGGAGGGGGTTAGGACTGGTAATGGGCTATGGGGGGTTAGGACTACTAATGGGCTATGGGGGGGGACTAAGACTGGAAGTGGGCTGATGGGGGGGTTAGGATGTAATGGGCTATGGGGGGGCTAAGACTGGAAATGGGCTGATGGGGGGTAGGACTGGTAATGGGCTATAGGGGGGGCTAGGACTGGAAATGTGCTGATGGGGGGTTAGGACTGGTAATGGGCTATGGGGGGGCTAGGACTGGAAATGGGCTAATGGGGGGGGTTAGGACTGGAATGGGCTGTGGGGAGGCTAAGACTGGAAAAGGGCTGATGGGGGTTAGGACTGGTAATGGGCTATGGGGGGGCTAAGACAAAATGGGGTGATGGGGGGCTTAGGACTGGTAATGGGCTATGGGGGGGCTAGGACTGGTAATGGGCTGGGGGGTTGCTAGGACTGGAAATGGGCTGAGTGGAAGGGGGGCTTGAACTGCAAATAGCTGATGGGGACGGAGGCTTGGAATGGAAATGAGCTGTGAGGGGAGGGAGCTAGGACTGGAAATGGGCTGAGTGAGGGGGGCTAGGACAGGAAATGGGCTGATGGAGGGCTAGCATAGGACTGGAAATGGGCTGTTGGGGGGCTTGGATTGAAATGGACTCATGGAGGGGTTAGAACTGGAAGTAGGCTCATGGGGGGTTTGGATTGGAAATGGGTTGAATGGAGGGGAGCTAGGATTTGACATGGGCTGATGGTGGGGCTAGGAAAGGAGTAGAAATGGGCTGATGGGGGGCTGGGATTGGAAATGAGCTGATGGAGGGACTCGGATGGGGGAGCTAGGACTGGAAATGGGCTGATGGTGGAGCTAGGATAGGACTAGAAATGGGCTTATGGGGGGCTAGGACTGGAAATGGGCTGATGCGTGGACTAGAAGGGAGCGGATGCTGGGTGGGGCTGGAACTAGAAGGGAGGTGATGTTGGGGGAGGATTAGAATGGGATAGATCTTGGAGAGTGGAAAAATATTTTGTGTGGGAGGGAAGACAAATCTACAATTGGCCGGATATTGGGAGAGTAATTGGGGATTGAGGATGGAGGGGTAAAATTTGAGTGGATGAAATAGGAATGAGGAAAGAGCAAAAGGAGAAAGATTAGTATGTTAAAGCAGATGTAGAGAGAGAATGGAAAAAAAACTAGAAGAGTGAAGAAAGGACAAATGGACAACAGATGATGGAGAGTTAGCAGAAGACACGAAGAAACCAGAAGAAAGTGGCTGGAGCAATTGCAACTGAAAAAAAATGCACAAAAGGTAGAAAAATATCTCTTTATTGAATTTATTAACTGAAATATGCCAGCTCTGGGAAACGTGCATCATTAACGTCTGCGCTTTGTTTAGTACAAGAGGAAATTAATTTATAGTTTTATTTCTACAGTGTCGTTGGGCTTTTGGGGTTCCCAGTTTAATTATTGTCTTCCTGTTTCTAAATTGTGATTCCTTGTTTGGTGATGGTCTATGTTCTGCATGTGTAACTGAGCTGAGGTATTCTGTTTATGTAATTCCTATTTGACATTGCCACTTGTTCTCTTTCCCCAGTAGGTCATGTATTGTTATTCTCTGAAATGTATTGGTTTAATATTTTCAGTGTAGCCTTTTGATAAGTAGGGTCTTGTGCTTTGTGAGTCCTGGTAGTGCTGTTATGATACGGCAGGTTTGCTATGGGTTCTAAATGGACAGTGTTTTGTAGTAGTTCCTAATGTGCCTGGCAGTGGGCACTGGATTATAGTAATGTAGAAATCTTTTAGTCTTTCTTTATCCATACACTCATTAAGAGGCATGTTTACTAAAAGTTAGTGTAAGGTAACATTATGCAAATATTTATGCAAATGAGGTCCCTTATGCAAATGAGCCCCCGCACCGAGTCTCCGCACTTGGCCCCGCACCCCCCTTGGGCCGCTCCTGCTTGGTGGCACTGGGTCCCTCCCCCAACCTCTCCTCTAGCTGCTCCTTGGTTCCCTCTGGGACAGCTGCTCCTCCCTTCTCCTCCCCAACTCTTGGGAGGAGGCCAGGGGTTGAGCTCTCTGCTCCTGTTTGAATCCATTTAAAAGAAAAAAAGAGGATTGAGAGAGGCAGCACAGTGGGACCTCCAGGAGCCAGTGAATTAGGGCAATGGACGTTCCCATGTGGCGTGCACCTGGCTGATCTGGAGAGAGGCTGTTGTGCAGCATATGGCAGCTGTAGGAACTTGCTCTGCTGCATCTGTGTTAAGGAAAGCATGGCTACCTCGGAAAGCTTAGTCAGCAGCCCGGCTGCATCAGAGGTAGCCACACGGGGGCTTTTTGGCCACAGGTACCCTTCGGGGGAGTCTGGGGCACCCACGGTTTTGGTGAGAACAGCCACCATCTTGTCTTCTACTTCTTCTGCCTAACTGATACTCTGCAGAAGAGTTTCACAAAAGAGGGTGAATCCTCTGTCAAAAGAGGAGGAGAACCTCTTGTCAAAGAGCCAAAGGGGAGGATGCATTCTGGATGAACAAGGGGCTCCCCCAGTCCCCGATCTCAGAGAATCCAATGGAGGAACTGTTGGACCTTTGGGGGAACCAGGACATCAGGAGTTAGAAGAGGGGGAGATCCCTCAAGGTGAAGACCCCCAACACAGTTTGGGTGTTTTAGCAGGATGAATTAGCAGCCTTAATTAGTAATTCACTGGCAGTGTTGAATATTATGCCGGCTCTTGCAGAGGAGCCCCCAGAGGACTCAAGATTTCCGAGGCCATATTTCCTGTACATAGGATTATCAAGAAGATGTTTGAGGAAGAATGGACCTGAACTTAAGAGGTGGAAAAGCATTGGGTCATTTGTATCCCATTCTGCAAGAGCAGAAGGAGCTTCTAAAGATGTCAAAGGTAGATGCACTGGCCTTGGCGGTGACTAAGATAACAAATATTCCGTTGGAAGAAGAAGTGGCGCTGAAGGATTTGTATGATCGTGAATTGGAGGCTCTTTTGAATCAGACCTTCGACACGTGCACACATACATTACAAGCTTCCATCTGGGTGGCGTATGCAGGGCTGGCCTGTCTGCTAGGCAGCTGCCTAGGGCTGCTGGCCCAGGTGGGCAGTGGCCAGTGGTGGCAGCAGCACACACATGGGTGGCCACGCTGCCCCCCCCAGCTGCCTTTAATTTCATGTGGGGGGTGAGGAGGGCAGCATTCCAAAAGCGGCAGCAAAAAGCCACCACTTTTGGAAATGCTGCTGCTGCTGCTGCTGCTGCTGCCTTCCCCTCCCCAAGATGGTGGCAGCTGGGGGGGGAGCGGCAAGGCCGGGGTTTCTGCCCAGGGCGGTAGAAACCCTTGTACCGACTCTGGGCTTACGTCACTAGGGCTTCCATTAGGTGGCTACATGGATTGCCAGTGACTAATGAGGAGTCTTCGGCGGGAGGTTTGGAAATGGCTAAGTTGGAGACTGCCTCAGCTTACCTGACAAATGCCTTTTGTGATTTAGTATGGGCATCATCAAAGTCCATGGTTTCAATTATTGCAGCTAGACGTTTCTTGTGATTGCAAAACTGGTCGGCGGACATTTCTTCGTAAACCAGATTCAGTAAGCTTCCCTTTAAGGGAAAGTTGCTCTTTGGGGAAGCACTAGTTAAGAATCTAGGGGAAACGAAGGGAGCGAGACTGCCATAAGACCATCCCAGTAAACTCTGCTCTCAGCCAGGCCCCTCTCCTGGCTTAGCCATTCTAACCACAGCAGACCAAAAGGCAAACCCCAACTCCTTGATCCTTCCTCAGTCTGAGAGTGCTAGCCTCCTGTGCACCGCAAACCTTCCCAGCAAGTGTTCTGCAAACATGTAGGAATCTAGCTGCCAAGTGCATCTGTCAGCAAAACAATCAGTCGCCTGATTGGCCATATTTGGAGATGCCAAATTACCCAGTTCCAGGAGTGAGAATTTTTGCCAGGCCTGGTTTTAAACTGGCATTGCAATGCAATGTGTTATTTCTAGTCCCTAATTTTACCCATTGAAATCGGTGCTGCAGGTCCCACAGTGCGTCATAATGAGCTTGTCAGAAATCCAGGACTGGCTTAAAATCTCACTACTGGAACCGGGTAACTTGGCAACTCTGCATATTTTTGGGGGTCCTGAGCTCCTCCAGGCCCCCCTGTGGCTGTCTCTGGTCAGTGCTACCGAGGAATTTGTTTCTTCTCTTATCCTGAGCATACAGGACCCACAACCTTTTTTTTCTGGCTTTTCTTAAGGGGAGTGGTGGAAAGAACCGCAGTAGCTGAAAAGGAGATGTGCTGGAACAATGCTACTGTGTGTGCATTGTTGGAATATTATTTGGCACATGTGCAGAATAATATTGATGTCTATGTGCCAGATAGTATTTCAGCACACGCGCATGAGTGCCGACCAAATTTTTTTTGTTTTGTTTTTTTTGTGAGCAAGATATAGCTGCTGCTAGCACAGACCTGTGTGTGCATGATTTGCAGTCCTTGTTTAATGCAGACTTTTTGTACATCATTTATTGTCATGTTATTTGGTTACAGCATTGGAGAGCAAATTTTTGCGTTAGGAAGCAGTGCGCAGAACTTTAGTGCATGGTTCAAATGCAAAGTTTCTGCATTAGCCTGATAGCGTAGCTTTGCTGTTTGAAAAAAAGAAAAAGCAAACAGCAAAATTCTTGCTAGAGAAAAAGGGCTGTTTTCAGTAGTATTGCAAAAGATAATACAGTCCCCTTTCTTAGTGCTGTTCTTGCTTAGCTCTCTACACTGGAGGCCAGCAGGAAGTCTAAATTCATGTCAGAGATAGCATGCTGCTTGTGATTCACTGGGCTTTGATGGCAAAGGTTACCAGATTGTAAATTCCTGTTGGAGTAGGTGTGGTATGTAGTGGCTACAGCAAGGAGGCATTTAATTCCCCCTGCAACTTGTAGCTTCAAAATAGTTCCCTTGGCCCTTTTCTGTGCAGCACTGAGCAGACCTTTTGTTAGGATGAGTCCAAATAACATTAGTTTTTGCTCCCCTTTAGAACATGTTATGTGAACTCTATTAAAACATTCATATTTAAGATTCCAGGAAAGTGTACATCTATAAGAAATGCAATATCTTTAGCAAAAGAAAGTGATACTTTTTAAAAAAAAATAAACCTGAAAGAGGAATGAGTGGAGCCAGGGAACAAGCAGGTTAACAATTTCAAGGATCTAATTGGTACTACTGCTTTTGAACACAGATACTGTAGCTTGCTTGTCAACTTCTGGAGTGTAGCAATCTTCCACTCTTTCCACCTTCCAATAGATAACGATTTTCAAGGCTTCATTGATTGGTCTCTTCTAGTGCAGAGACACCTTTCTCTAGTGCCTCCTTCCATTTCACCAAGTTAAAACTGAAATGATTAGATCTAGACCAACATTAGGGTATCCTTCCTTTGTTAGTGTAATGCAAACAGAGAGAGAGAGAGGGGTGAATTGAAAAAAATATCCTAGTTATCCAAGCTTAGTATCAAAAATTGAACATGTGGGGGATGTATCCAGATCACCACTCCTTTCTAACCATGGATTGTGATCCTCCGATGGGCCCTTCTCTGCTGTGTAAACTCAATACCTAGTGTCAGATGTTAAGGTTCAGAAAGGTAATGCACCAAAATACTGATGTCAGAGCTTTGTTAGTGCAGTTTCGAGACTGGATAGAGCAATTGGTTCTTCATAGCCCTTGTCTGCTCTGTCTCCGAGTCTACCTGCATGGTGCTGGGGAGGTTGCTATCCATCTACATTCTCCTCCCAGTTTCCTCCTTTGTGACTCCATATCCACCGTGAGCCACATGGGCTTCTGTTATTGATACACCAAGCTTCATCCAGCTGCTTGCCAGCAAGTATGAACCATACCACCACCTCAGGTTTACATTTCTCTTTCCATTTCCTATGGTTCCCTATACTTTCTTTTCTTGATAGTAATGCTTCCCATTCTTATTCACAACTTCAAACCACTGCAGACTCCAAAACCACACTGACCTTTCTCTATACTCTTCATCTCATCAGCCATTTTGTCTTCTACCCTATCTTCTGCTATTGCCATTTGGAGTTTTCTTCTTCTCTTCCAGGCACTTCTGTTCTCACTGAGAACATCTCATCCTCATCACTATTGTCACACCTCTCCGTCTCTGTATTCTCATAATTTTCCTTCTCTTGTTAGCTGTGGACATCAGTCCCAATTCTGGCCTTCCATCTGTCCACATCAAATTATAATCCTCCAGTTTTATTCCTAGCCCTCTACTTCCACCACCTTCTCTCCTTTTCTCATGCTCCCTGTGGAATGTCCACTGTATTTCCCATAAGCCTGATTATATTCCTGACCTCTTTATCTCTCATATGCTCCTTCAGTTGTTGCCCTCTGTCATTGGGGTTACCTTTTCTCCCATTTGCCTTATTAATTTCGCCAGAGTGGCGAAACGTCTCCTCCACCTGTGTCTTTCTCCTCTGACCATCACTGGATAGCTTTCAGACAATCACCCTCTTTCACAATCTCATCCAATCACCTCCAACACATTTAAGAAACTCCAGGCAATTGAGCATTGCACTCTCTCCGCCACTGTCTCATCTTTCCTCTCATCCACTATATTATCAGAGTTGGTCATTGAGGCAGTTTCTTCCTATAGTTGTGGTCAACATTATTGCAACATCCTTGCATTTTAGGTATGTTGTATACAATTGCTTGGGAAATAATTGGAAATATTCCAGTTGTATGTCATCATAATATTTCAATAGTATGTTCAAAGGTATGCAACAAAAAAAGATGTTTGTGTAACGCAGACATAGTAATTTCTGAGAAAAAAAAATATGACCTGGACAGGATTAATGGCACTCTTCACTTATATTGGGTTGCACAACCCTTGGCAGGGATGACAGCCTCTAAACATTTCTTGTAGCCATCTATAAATTTTCGTACATCTTTCTGCTGGTAGTTTCTCCCACTCTTCAACTACAATTTGTTCCAGCTCATGAATGTTTCCAGGATTCCTTTTAGCAGTGGCAGATTTCAGCTCTTTCCAAAGGTTCTCAATTAGACTGAGATCAGGACTCATTGCTGGCCAGTTTAAAACAGTCCATCTTTTTCCTTTTTAACCATTCTTTTGTACTTTTGGATCATTGTCCTGCTGGAAGGACCCATGGCCTTTGATGCAGACCAAGCTTTCTGACACTGGGTAGCACATTTCACTCCAAAATATCTTGGTAGTCCTCTGATTTCATGATTCCTTTAATACGTTCCATGCCTCCAGTTCCTGAGGTAGTAAAACAGCCCCACAACATTATGGAACCTCCACCATTTTTAACTGTAGGAAGGGTGTTTTTGTCCTTACATTTACATTGGTCTGCATTGCCACAGAGCTCAAGTTTGGTTTCATCTGTCCACAGAACATTTTCCCAGAAAGACTGTGCTTTTTCAAGGTGGGTTTGGGCAAAGATCAGGCATGTCTTTTTATGTCTGTCTTTGAGCAGTAAGGTCCTCCTTGGCCTTCGCCCATGAAGTCATTCTTTGTTTAGTTAGTAGTATATGGTGCAGGTTGAAACCACCACTCCAGATTGCTCAAGGTCAGCCTTAAGCTCTTTGGATGTTGTACATGGTGTTTTTCCAACAGTTGGCACTAACCTTCAAAAGCTTCTTGGATTAATTTTCCTCTTCTTACCACATCCTGTGAGGTTCTTGACCGTTACGTGAGCAGAAAACATCTTAATAACATTGCAAACTGTAAACACATGAATCCCAAGGTCTTTGGAGATGGCTTCGTACCCCTTTGAAGTTTGTTTGGTGATAATGGCTTTGTTGACTGTCTCAGGCAGCTCTCTGTTCTTCACCATTGTGAAAATGGAACAGAAAGTGAATGTGGCCATTTTAAACATAAGTGCCATCATTCGTTGGCTGATTCAAGTCATGTGAGTATTGACAATTGATCACAGATGAATCTAATTTTACTGCAGTGGAAATGTGGTTCTTCTGTTCAGACTGATTTGAATTGTTTTATAAGGGTGCCAATAATCATGTCCTGACAATGTCAGTTTTTTTAGTATTTCATACTACGGTATTTCCTTTTTATAATTGATCTTGTTTAATTTGAGTCTTTTGTGTGTCAAATATGTGTGCATATATAGTCTAAAGCCATTTCACTGGCCACTCTTTTTGGGGAGATATTGGACATTAAGGGGTTGAGCTGCAAGGGTGCCAATAATGTTGACCACAACTGTACTGTTCTCTGCTTTGGACACTCTTGCTCTTCCCCTTCCCCATCCTATAAGATTTACCAAACCACAGTCATAATTCTCTCCCTATTTTCCTGTGCTCATGAAAAAATGCAGTGTCCATTTGCCAAGCTGCCTTGCTTCCAACCTCGACCACCTCTGCCATACTCAACTTCCATCTCAAACAGCTTCCACTTCAGCCTTGCTTCATTGTCTCTCCAGACTATGGCCGATTACTTCCATTAAAAATTTCATAAGGTTAATCTTGAATTCTCTTCCAGTTTACCTCCATCTCTCCTTCTCGTACTTCATTCCTGCACCCTTCCTTCAACCTCTGCCACCCTTTCTTATTTTTCTAAAATCACAGAGGATACTGAACTTCATCTTTCCTCCTCCAAGCTCTCTACCTGTTCTCTGATCCCATTTCCACTCAGCTACTCTTTACTATCACCCCTGCTGTTCATTCCATCTGTCATATCGTCAGTCTGTTATTTGCTTCTCCAACTGTTTCTGTCGTCTTCAAATCTGCTGTGATTATGCCGCTCAAAATACCCTTGATTGGATGGACCCTACTTGCTCTGCTAACTATAGTCACATCTCTCTTTTCCATTTTTTCATCCAGATTACTTGACTGTGTTGACTTTCTTTCATCTCAAGCCATTCTTTATCCACTCCAATCTGACTTTCACTGTCTACATTCTACAGAAAAGGCGCATTTCCAAAGTCTTCATGGACTTGTTCCTGACCAGATCTAAAGGCTTTTACTTGATCCTCATCTTTGTTGATGTATCTACTTCTTGTGACACTGTTGATCACCAACTACTCCGCACTTGGATTTCAGGGTACCATTCTGTTTTAATTTCCTTCTTATCTCTCCTATCACACTTTAATTATGCTGTGGTAGATTCTCCTCCACCTCTATCCCACTATTAATCGAGAGCTCTTGGGTGCTCTTTTCTTCCTCTTGTTGCCCTTGCAGTGCCATTTTTATGCTGATGATGTCCAGGCTTACCTCTCTGCACCATAAATTTTACCAGGAGTCCAGTCCCAAATCTTAGCCTGCTTCTCTGACATTACTGCCTGAATATCCCACTAACATCTGAAATGTAACATGGCCAAGACGGAGCTTTGCATTCTCTAAACCCATTTCCCTTCTTCCTCATTTTTCTGTTTCTTTGGATAAAACTGTTATCCTCCTGGTCCTCTCAGCTTGTAATTTTGGGGTTACCTTTGACACTTCTCTCTCTTTCTCTAGACCTATTTAACACACTGCTAAAATCTGTTTTCTCGTTTTTTTTCCTATAACATCACATTACTTTCTATTTGAACACACTACAAAAAAATGTATCCACACAACTGCAATCTTCCACTGAATCATTAGTCTCTTCAAAATTCAGCTTCATACCTAATGATTTCTTTGTCTGGGTGAGCAGGGAGTTGGACCGAGGAAGAGCCCTAGATATGGTGTATTTAGATTTCAGTAAAGCCTTTGACACTGTTCCTCATAGGCAACTTATAAACATACTGAACACCCTAGGAATGGACCCTAAAGTTACTGCTTGGGTTAGAAATTGGTTGGGTGGGAGGCGACACAGAGTACAGGTAACAGAAATGAAGCTGGAGAAAGACTGATAGAATTCTGTAAGACCAACGATCTGTTCATCTCAAACACCTTCTTCCAGCAACACAAGCGGCGACTGTACACATGGACTTCACCCAATGGATTGTATAAAAATCAAATTGACTATATATGTGGATGTCAACGATGGAAAAGCTCTGTAACATCAACAAAGACAAAACCTGGAGCTGACTGTGGTACAGATCATCAACTACTAGTATGCAAACTCAAGTTAAAGTTTGAAAAAGAGCAAACCACTCATGAATGCAGCAAAATATGACCTTGAGAATATACCACTGGAATTTAAAGACTGCCTGCAAAATCGATTTGCTGCTTTAGATACAAATGACAGAGCTCCAGAAGAGTTATGGAATGACATCAAGAAGGTTGTGTTGGAAGAAAGTGAGAAGTCTCTACAAAATTTGAAAAAGCAAAAACGACCAAAATGGATGATGGAAGAAACTTTGAAAATTGCCCAGAAACGCAGAGAAGCTAAAGCCAGAGGAGAAAGAAAGACAATCGCAGAACTCAACAGAGATTTCCAACGTGCAGCAAGACAGGACAAGGAAAAGTACTACAATGATGCATGCAAGGAAATAGAAGCAGAAACTAACAAGATCGGCTTTCCTAAAGCTACGAGAGTTAAAGAAAAAGTTCCAGCCTCAAACTGGAATGTTACAAGATGCTCAAGGTTCTATGTTGAATGATGCTGAGAAGATCAAGAAAAGGTGGAAGGAATATACAGAGTTTTTATATGATAAAGATCAAGTGGACCAACAGCCATTTCAACCTGTACCTTATGATCGGGAACCATTGGTGATGAAAGAAGAAGTTGAAGCAGCATTGAAAGCCTTATCAAAGAACAAAGCACCAAGCATTGATAGCATTCCCATAGAAGTATTACAGCAATCTGATGCAGCTGTTACCGTACTTACAAGGCTCTGCCAAGAAATATGGAAGACAACATCATGGCCAACTGACTGGAAAAGATCTGTGTTTATACCAATACTAAAGAAAGGTGATCCAACTGACTGTGGAAATTATCACACAATCGCTCTGATCCCACATGCCAACAAGATTCTACTGAAGATTATTCAAAAGAGACTACAACCATACCTGGAACAAGAACTACCTGAAGTGCAAGCAGGGCTCAGAAAAGGGTGAGGAACGAGGGACATCATTGCGGATGTGAGATGGATCCTTGAAAAGACTAAAGAATACCAAAAGGATATCTATTTGTACTTTATCGACTATAGCAAGGCTTTTGACTGTGCAAACCATGAGAAACTCTGGGCCACATTAAGAAGCATGGGTATAGCAGAACACCTGATTGTACAAGAGAACGATCTGTACATTGATCAAGAAGCAACAGTTTTAACGGAACAAAGAGAAACAGAATGGTTTAAAATAAGCAAAGGTGTAAGACAAGGAAGGCTGCATACTTTCCCCCTACCTGTTTAATTTATATGCAGAACAAATCATCAGAGAAGCAGGATTGTATGAAGACAACAGAGGTGTGAAGATCGGTGGAAGACTTATCAACAACCTTCGCTATGCTGATGATACCACATTACTGGCTGAAAGTGAAGATGATCTGAAACATTTGCTTCTCACAATCAAAGAACATAGTCTCAAAATGGGCCTGCACCTTAATGTAAAGAAGACAAAGATCATGACAACTGGCATAATCAATAGGTTCTTCGTTGAAGGAGAAGAAATTGAAATCGTGAACAACTTTAATCTACTTGGATCAACTATCAATAAAGAAGCAACAAGCAGTCAAGAAATCAGACGCATTGCTCTTGGCAGAATGGCTATGAAAGACCTAGATAAGATTCTCAAGAGCAAAGATGTCTCTCTCCATACAAAGATTTGACTTGTTCAAGCCATGGTATATTCAATAACATCATATGGATGTGAAAGCTGGACAGTGAAAAAGATAGACAAGAAGAAAATTGATGCCTTTGAATTATGGTGCTGGCAGCGAATACTGTGTATACCATGGACTGCCTGAAGAACAAACCAGTCGGTACTAGAGGAGATCAAACCTAAGTTTTCTGTAGAAGCTCAGATGACAAGACTTTGACTTTCATACTTTGGACACATCATGCGAAGAGAGAGATCATTAGAGAAAGACATCATGCTTGGCAAGATAGAAGGTCAACGCAAAAGAGGAAGGCCAGCAATGAGATGGATCGATACAATAACAGCATCTACGGGTACCAGCCAGTCAACATTGAGCCACCTGACTGAAGACCGAACACAATTTAGGATAGCTATCCAGAGGGTCGCCATGAGTCGATTCCGACTCGACGGCACTTAACAACAACAACAACAACAACAAATGGAGCTTACTCCGAGGAGAAGGATGTTACCAGTGGTGTGCCCCAGGGATCTGTCCTTGGTCTGATTCTTTTTAACATCTTTGTTAGTGATATAGCGGAAGGGCTGTCGGGTAAGGTTTTCCTCTTTGCGGATGATACCAAAATCTACAATAGAGTAGACACCCAGGAAGGTGTAGATAACATGAGGAGGGATCTAGCTAAGCTTGAAGAATGGTCTAGAATTTGGCAGCTGGGATTTAATGTTAAAAAATGTAAGGTCTTGCATTTGGGCTGCAGCAATCCAAGGGAGCAATATAGTATAGGGGGTGATGTACTTTTGTCCACTAAAGAAGCGCGGGACCTAGGTGTGGTTGTGCCTGATGATCTTAAAGTAGCTAAACAGGTAGAAAAGGCGACGGCAAAAGCTAGAAGGATGCTTGGGTGCATACGGAGAGGAATGGCTAGCAGAAAAAAGGAGGTGATAATGCCTCTGTATAAGTCTTTGGTGCGACCTCATTTGGAGTATAGTGTGCAATTCTGGAGACCGCACCTTCAAAAGGATGTGAACAGGATGGAGTCGGTGCAGAGGGTGGCTACTAAAATGGTTAGTGGTCTTCATTATAAAGCATATGAGGACAGACTGAAGGATCTTAATATGTACACCTTAGAGGAAAGGCGGGATAGAGGTGATATGATTGAGATGTTTAAATACCTCCGTGGCATAAATGTTCAGGGAGAGAGCCTCTTTCAATTGAAAGCAAGTTCTGCTGCGAGGGGACATGGGATGAGGGTGAAGGGAGATAGATTCAGGAGTGATATGCGGAAATATTTCTTTACGGAAAAAGTGGTGGATCCGTGGAATAGTCTCCCAGTGGAGGTGGTAGAGATGAGGACAGTAACTGAATTCAAAAAAGCATGGGACCAACACAGAGGATCTCTAAAGGAAAAAAGGGGACTGCTGTAGTTGTTGATATGGAAGGACAGACTAGATAGGCCATGTGGTCTTTTTCTGTCATCATATTTCTATGTTTCTATATTTCAAAAATGTTGCTATCCTCGCATAACTGTTCCTCTCAAGTCACTTCATCGACTCCCTCTTCGTTTTCTCATGCAGTTCGAAATTTTCGTATTCAGCTACAAGTGCATTCATTCTGCAGCTACTCATTAGCTCTCCTCTCTTCTCTCCTTAAACTCCTCCTTGAGAACTCCCTTTCTTGGGTAAGTCATGCTTATCTGTGCTCTTCTCTTCTGCTGCCAATTCCAGATTACGTTCCTTCCACCATGCTGCACCGTATGCCTGGAATAAACTTCCTGAGTTGGTGCATCGTACTTCTTCTCTGGCCCTATTCAAATTCAAGAGAACAGCACACCGTTTTTCAGCAAGGTTGGTGCAAGGATATTGGATGCTCAGGGAAAACTGTCAGCCTTATCCCCTCTCCCTTTGAAATATTGATAATTAAATCCAGCAAGCAAGATTATTCCAATAACACCAATCCCACAACAATCCTGTAAAATGCGTAATTGGACATCATACTTTTCATTAATAAGCTATGCTTTTTATGTATGTGTGTGCCTGCTCTCCCTGTAAGTAAAAGAATGTACTGAAGGCTTTTTGAACTGTATGACTTTCAGGCTCTAATATTTTGTGTTGATTGCTGTTGCTCTTTCCTGCCCTTCATAAGAACATAAGAAATGTCATACTGAGTCAGACTAAGGGTCCATCAAACCCAGTATCCTGTTTCCAGCAGTGGCCAGTCCAGATCACAAGTACCTGTAAGGTTCCCAAAGGTACACAGATTCCATGCTACTTGTCCCATGGGTAAGCTGTGGATTTCCCCAGTCTTCTTTGATAATGGTTTATGGACATTTCCTCCATGAACTTGTCCAAACTTATTTTAAATCCAGCTACACTAACAGCTTTTACTACATCCTCTGTGAATGAATTCCAGAGTTTGATTACGCATTGTGTGAAAAAATATTTTCTCTGATTAGTCTTAAATGTGCTACATTGTAGCTTGATTGCGTGTCTCCTACTCTTTCTACTTTTTGAAGGAGTAAACAACCGATCTACATTTCCCTCTGTCATATCTCCCCTCAGCCCATTAGGCTTTTCCTCATAGGGATAGCCTTCCATCCCCTTTACCATTTTTGTTATTCTTCTCTATACCTCTTATAATTCTGCTAGATCCTTCTCAGATATGGCGAACAGAATTGCATATAATATTCAAGGTGCGGTCGAACAATGGAATGATACAGAGACATTATAATATCCTCTCGCACTGAGGAAGTTTCTCCAGGGCCATGTGCCCATGAGGGAAGGGTTAGGACAGCCGTTATAGTTGGTGATTCGATCATTAGGCATGTAGATAGCTGGGTGGCTGGTGGACGTGAGGATGGCCTGGTAACATGCCTGCCTGGTGCGAAGGTAGCGGACCTCACGTGCCACCTAGATAAGGTCTTAGATAGTGCTGGGGAGGAGTCTGCTGTCTTGGTACATGTCGGTACCAATGACATAGGAAAATGTGGTAGGGAGGTTCTGGAGGCTAAATTTAGGCTTTTAGGTAGGAAGTTGAAATCCAGAACTTCCAGGGTAGCGTTCTCCGAAATGCTTCCCGTTCCACGTGCAGGACGCAAAAGGCAGGCAGAGCTCCGGAGTCTCAATGCGTGGATGAGACAATGGTGCAGAGATGAGGGGTTTGGATTTGTTAGGAACTGGGGTACATTCTGGGGAAAGGAGGGGCTCTTCCGAAGGGATGGGCTTCACCTTAACCGGGATGGAACCAAGCTGCTGGCATTAACCTTTATAAAGGAGATAGAGCAGCTTTTAAACTAGATAATAGGGGAAAGCCGACAGTCACCCAAGAGCAGATGGTTCGGAAGAATGTATCCTTGAAGGATACTACCAAAAGCAGACAGGTTCCAAAAAAGAGTAAAGTAGCCCAAATGCCCTCGAGTATGGAGCAGACAGAACTTAAAGATCCCAAATTACCCATATCTACCAATAGCCAAATTAATATGAATAAAATACAGTCTCTAAAATGCTTGTATGCAAATGCTAGAAGTCTAAAAAATAAGATGGGAGAGTTGGAATATATAGCACTAAATGAGAGGTTAGATGTGATTGGAATATCAGAGACATGGTGGAAGGAGGACAACCAGTGGGACACTGATACCTGGGTACAAACTATATCGTAATGATAGAGCTGATCAAATTGGTGGAGGGGTTGCGCTCTATGTTAGAGAGGGCATTGAGTCAGAAAGGATTAAAGTTTTGCAGGAAACAAAATTTACTGTAGAATCTCTATGGATTGAAATTCCATGTAAAAAGGGGAAGGCGATGGCAGTGGGGGTGTACTATCGACCGCCTGGCCAGAATGAACAAATGGATGATGAAATGCTGAAAGAAATCAAGGAAGCTAACAAAAGTTAAAGCGCGGCAATAATAATGGGCGATTTTAATTACCCCGGTATCGACTGGGTCAATGTCACAGCAGTACATGCTAGGGAGATAAAGTTCCTAGATGAAATAAATGACTGCTTCTTGGAGCAGCTGGTTCATGAACCGACCAGAGGGGAAGCCATATTAGACCTAGTCCTTAGTGGAACACCAGATCTAGTGCAAGAGATAAGGGTGTTAGGGCCACTTGGCAATAGTGATCATAGCATGATCGCCTTTGATTTAGTTAGTGGAGGAGGGATAGTAAGGAAATCCACAGTACTACCTTTTAACTTTTGAAAGGGAGACTATCATAAAATGAGGAAAATAGTTAAGAAAAAACTAAAAGGAGCAGTTGCAAAGGTTAAAGACTTACATCAAGCTTGGGTGTTGTTGAAAAATACTATCTTGGAAGCCCAGACCAGCTGTATTCCACGCTTTAAGAAAAGTGGAAGGAAGTCCAAAAAACTGCCAGCATGGTTTAAAGGTGAGGTCAGAGAGGCTGTTGTTGCCAAGAAAGCATCTTTCAGGAAATGGAAAAAAGAGCCAAACGATGAAACCTGGAAACAGCACAAGCACTGGCAGGTCAAATGCAAGGCATTGATAAAGAAGGCAAAGAGAGAGAATTTGAGAAGAAGCTTGCTGCGGAAGCAAAAACGCGAAATAAAGATTTTTTCAAGTACGTTCGTAGCAAAAAACCTGTGAGAGAGTCAGTTGGACCATTAGATGATAGAGGAGTTAAAGGGGCACTAAGAGGCGACAAGGCGATAGCGGAGAGACTGAATGAATTCTTTGCTTCGGTCTTTACTGAGGAAGATGTAGGGATGTTACCCATGACTCAAGTGGTATTTAAAGGTGCGGAAGAATTGAAGGAAATATCGATACATCGGGAATATGTATTACAACTATTAGATAAACTGAAGAGTAGCAAATCACCTGGGCCTGATGGTATACATCCAAGGGTGTTGAAAGAACTGAAATATGAGATTGCAGACCTGCTATTAGTTCACAGATTACTATCATTAAAATCATCTCTAATACCTGAAGATTGGCGGATCACCAATGTAACACCAATTTTTAAAAGGGTTCGAGGGGTGATCCGGGAAACTACAGACCGGTGAGCCTGACATCAGTACCGGGAAAAATGGTAGAAACCATCATAAAGAATAAAATTGCTCAGCATGTAGATGGTCATGGCCTAATGGGAGACAGCCAACATGGCTTTAGACAACGAAGATCTTGTCTTACTAATCTGTTATGTTTTTTTGAAGGAGTGAATAAACAGGTGGACAAAGGTGAGTTGGTTGATATAGCATATCTGGACTTTCAGAAAGACTTTGACAAGGTCCCTCATCAGAGACCTTTGGCAAAACTAAAGAGTCATGGGATAGGAGGCAGTGTACTACTGTGGATCAGGAACTGGTTAAAAGATAGAAAGCAGAGGGTTGGGCTAAATGGCCAATTTTCCCAATGGAGAAAGGTGAATAGTGGTGTACCCCAGGGATCTGTACTGGGTCCGCTGCTTTTTGACATATTCATAAATGACCTGGAAAGTGGAATAACGAGTGAGGTTATCAAATTTGCAGATGACACAAAACTATTTAAAGTTGTTAAAACCCAAGAGGATTCTGGAAAATTGCAAGAGGATCTTGATAAATTGTAAGACTGGGCATCAAAATGGCAGATGAAATTTAATGTGGACAAGTGCAAAGTTATGCACCTAGGGAAGAACAACCCAAACTATGGTTACACAATGCAAGGTTCCACATTAGGAACCACCACCCAGGAAAAAGATTTAGGCGTCATTGTGGATAACATGTTAAAAACCCTCGGCCCAGTGTGCAGCGGCAGCCAAGAGAGCAAATAGAATGCTAGGTATCATAAGGAAAGGAATGGAAAATAAAACAAAAGATATTATAATGCCTCTATACCGTTTCATGGTGAGACCGCACCTTGAATATTGTGTGCAATTCTGGTCGCCGTATCTTAAAAAGGATATAGCGTTATTAGAAAAGGTTCAGAGAAGAGCCACCAAAATGGTAAAGGGGATGGAAGGATACTCCTATGAAGAAAGGCTAAAAAGATTAGGGCTCTTTAACCTGGAAAAGAGACGGCTGAGGGGAGATATGATAGAAGTCTATAAATTAATGAACGGAGTGGAACGGGTAAATGTAGATCGACTGTTTACGTTATCAGAATATAGAAAGACTAGGGGACATGCAATGAAGCTACAGGGTAAACTATTTAAGACTAATAAAAGAAAATATTTTTTCACTCAACGTGTAATCAAACTCTGGAATTTGTTACCGGAGGATGTAGTAAAGGCTGTTAGTGTAGCTGGGTTTAAAAAAGGTTTGGACAAGTTCCTGGAGGAAAGGTCCATAAACCATTATTTAGAAGGGACCCAGGATATCAATGCTTGACCTAGTACAAGCATTGCAGAACCTGTGTCTTTTGGGGAAACTGCTAGGTACGTATGACCTAGATTGGCCACTGTTGGAAACAGGATACTGGGCTTGATGGACCTTGGTCTGACCCAGTATGGCATATCTTATGTTCTTATGTTCTTATCCTTGGTTTTGTTCTCCCTTCCTGTCTTTATGATTCCTAGAATTCTATTTGCTTTCTTGGCTGCCACTGCATTGGGAGAAGATTCAACATATCCATGACGATGCCCAGATCCCTTTCCTGGGTGGTGGTTCCTAATGTAGAACCTTGCATCGTGTAACCGTAGTTTGAGTTCTTCTTCCCTAATGGCATAGCTTTGCACTTGTCCACATTAACTTTCATCTGCCATTTGGATGCCTAGTCTCCAAATTTATCCAGGTCTTCTTGCAATTTTTTAAAATCCTCTTGTATTTTAACAACTTTGATTAATTTTGTGTCATCTGCAAATTTGATCACCTCTTTCGTTATTCCCAATCTCCAGGAACAAGCAGGAATGTAGTCTTCACATATGGGTATCGTCGGTACCGATGGAGCACGCGCGGGAACGCTCCCCAGCGTCCATTAGGAACGCTTTTGGGAGCATCCCATAGTGCATGCTTGCTGCCTTCCCGTCTCTGTACCTCTCTCACTTCAGTTCTTCATTTTCCGCGGAGCCGACAGGACGTGTACCCTGTCACCGCAGAAAATCTCCTTTTATTCTTTGTTTTTTGTGGTCGCGTCTGCCTTCATTCGACACCTACCGGTACCACCAGTTCTTCTTCTTTTAAAAAAAAAAAAAACCTTGTATTTTCTTCAGGGGTCTTTCCCCTGTTTCTGGTGCTAGGCGCCATTTTGGGCACTAGGCCCACTTTTCTTCAGGTATGGAGAAACCAGCTAGTGGTTTCAAAAAATGCTCAAAGTGTGGCGGTACCATTTCCGTCACCGACACCCATGATTGGTGTCTAAAATGTTTAGGTCCTGAACATTGTCCAACAGAGTGTCTCTCCTGCACAAGGATGACCAAAAGGGGCCTGCAGAATAGAGCTGCAAAACTCGGTACCCTTTTTGCCGCAGATACGATGTCACTTGCATCAACGTCTTCCAGGGCTTCATCTTCCTCCCATGGATCTCAGGTAACTAAACTTAAGTCTTCTAAGACTGGCCGGTCCTCGAAGGGTAAATCTCTTTCAAAGTATCGAGATGCCACTGGCGTTGCCCTCGAGGATAGTTCACCGGCAAAACAGCCCCGGCGGGAGTTTTTGGGCTCCAAAGCATTAACGGGGCTCCAGGATGTTCCAGAGGCTTCCACCTCTGCAGAACTACTGGTGCCATGTTCTGGGGTCATAGCCGCTTCCACTGGTACCGACGCCCAGGCATTGGCAAGAGTGATGGACAAGAGAATCCTCGCTATTGAAAGCAGTCTAGCATCCCTCTTAGCAGCTTTGGTACCGCTAAGACCGCTACAGACGGTTCAACAGGTATTGGTACCGACATCGTTACCGGTACCGACAGTACCTGCTTCGACAGGACTGCTTCCCCCCATGCCGAGCCTTGAGTCTATCTCGGGTATCGGAATTAGGAACCGAGACATTTCGGTACCAACTTCGAGCGGTACCGATACCATGCGTTATGGGAGCACCCGGTACAGAGTGCCTTTGAGTCTTCTGATTCTGATGACTCTTGACGATTCTACCGGTACCAGAGTGAACCTACTGGAGGATTCAACTCCTTCTCCTCAACACAGGATGTCTCCTTCAGAAGATATGTCCTTCCAGGATTTCATACGTGATTTAGCAAAGGGTCTTGCAATCACTGTGATTCCAGAAAAGGAACCTAGGGCAGAAGAATTAAGAATTCTACAATACCCTATGGCTCCCAAGGAGGCAGCTATGCTTCCCATTCATAAGATCTTACATGATCTGATGTTGAGAATGTGGGAAACTCCTTTAACGATATTTTCACATTCCTGACGCCTTGACACTATGTACCGAGTGTCAAGTTGTCCTGGTTTTCAAAAACCTCAGTTACCATACCATTCAACGGTAGTGGAATCGGCCATGCGAAGAATCAAGAGTGCTAAAACACATTCTTCTAATCCTC
The DNA here is from genome assembly GCA_033557465.1 of Ichthyophis bannanicus. NCBI lineage: Eukaryota > Metazoa > Chordata > Amphibia > Gymnophiona > Ichthyophiidae > Ichthyophis > Ichthyophis bannanicus. The sequence goes on from CM066035.1 coordinate 760,947,939, forward strand.
CAGGCCGGGAATCCAGGACACTCGATGCCTTTGGGCATCGATGCTTTCAATCCTCCATGCTATCAGCCTGGATCAGTTCCTACATTCTTTATATGGGAATGTTCCTGGGAGAAGTCACAAAAGACCTAGAGCTCATTAGCCCTTGTGTCTCTGAGGAAAAAAGAGCAGACTACCTTATTCTGGTCAAACATGCCCAGAATGTCTCTAAATTTATGAACCGTGCTACCTTTGATTGCTTTGAATGTATTAGCAGAACCTCTGCTATTTCCATAGGAGCATGTCGTATTGCCTGGCTTCAAGCATAAGACTTAGAACAGTGGGTGCCAGAAAAGCTGGGAAATATTCCTTGTACAAGAGAAAATCTCTTTATCAAGGACTGGTAGGACAAGGCTAATCAGCTTGAATCTGAAAATACTACCTTGAACAGACTATCAAAGTCTACAGCCAACCCAGCAAAGAAGAAAACATTCAAAAAATCCTTTTTGAGTAAGAAAAAGAAACCTTACCCATCTTACAACCATCAAAGCCACTGTCTGCTTCATGTTCCCCAGAAGGGGCAGTAACAGAACAGACAGCAAAGAAAGCCGCAAGCTCAAAGAGCTCAACTGGCCCAACAGACCCAGCCCCCTCAGGGTCTTTGACTTCTACCTAGAGAATTTAGTCATTCTGCCCCTGAGAAGTCCAGAACCCTTAACCATTCCAGGAAGACTATGCCATTTTGCCAAAAGATGGCAACAAATAACATCAGAAAACTGGACTCTGTACGACTGGGGTACAAGCTTCATTTTCTCAACTTTCCCCGACCTACAATAATAGAGTTCAATTCTCAGGCCCCTGCCACCAACCTTTTGTGGCAGGAAGTCACATCACTTCTTGCTCAAGGAGCAATCGAAGAAGTGCCCATACCCCAACAGGGGGCGAGGTTTTACTCCCCCTATTTTCTTAGTCCAAAGAAGACAGGGGGACACAGGCCTATACTAGACCTCAGAGAATTAAACAAATATTTATTCCGAGAAAAGTTCAAAATGATCTCCCTCGGGAGTCGGGACACTTGTACCATACCTTCAAAGTCAGGACTGGCTATGTTCTCTAGATCTAAGAGATGCGTACACGCATATTCTCATCCACTCAGATCACAGGAAGTTCCTTCAATTCATGGTCCAAGGAAAACACTTCCAGTACAGAGTTCTTCCTTTCGGACTGGCCCTCTGCTCCAAGAGTCGTCACAAAATGCATGGCAGTGGCATGGCAGTCCTCATGGCATTTATGAGGACTATGGGAATATTCGTCTTCCCTTACTTAGACGATTGGCTCATTCGAGCATCGACAGCTCCAGAGGCCAGCTTCGCTCTTTCTCGAGCAATGAGAATTCTTCAATACTTGGGACTGATCATAAACCTCCCAAAATCTCATCTCACTCCCTCTCAATCTCTCGAATTCATAGGAGCTCATCTAGACACACGGCAGTCAAAGGCTTTGCTGCCACAGCCACGCTGTCTACGAATAATACAACTGGCATCTCAAGCATCTATGAAAGCGTTCCTTACTGCTCTAGAGATGCTTCAACTTCTGGGACACATGGCATCCACTGTGGTTCCCTATGCTCACCTCCACATGCGAGCAAGCCAGTGGACCCTATCCTCTCAATGATCACAGGTCTCTGGTCAATTAATGGACAAGATCAGAAACACCACACATCTGATTTCGTCCCTGCAGTGGTGGCAATCTCTAGAAAACCTCCTCATAGGCTCTCCTTTCCAGCAGCCTCTATATCAAGCCACCCTAACAACAGATGCGTCCAAGATGGGTTGGGGGGCCCACTTGCATGATCTCCCCACTCAAGGGTTTTGGACCTCACAGGAAGTTTCCCTTCACATAAACCTCCTAGAGTTGAGAGCCATTTCAGTGCTATTCAAGTCTTTCAAACCCATCTCAGCAACAAAACAGTTCTGGTCCAAACCGACAATCAGGTAGCTATGTTCTGTGTGAACAAGCAAGGCGGAACAGGCTCTCTGTCGCTATGCAACGAAGCTTTGCGACTATGGGGCCTCGCCAGAGAGTTGCAAATTCACCTGTTTGCGGTATACCTTCCGGGCATTCAAAACTTATGGGCAGACAGACTCAGTCGAATACTGCTGCCACACGAGTGGTCCATCCACTTATACCAGCTTGCTCGAGTATTTCAAATCTGGGGAACACCAGATGTAGACCTCTTTGCAAGTCCACAGAATGCCAAACTTCCCCAATTCTGTTCCAGAATCCCGGCTCACAGCTGTCACGCAAGAGATGCTTTCCTACTCCACTGGGGTCAGGACTTCCTCTATGCCTTCCCTCCCATTCCCCTCATTCCCAAAACTTTATTCAAACTTCAGAGAGACAGAGGTCGTTATGATACTCATAGCTCCACGTTGACCAAGACAAACGTGGTATCTTCTGCGTCGCTCTCAAACCACTCCTCTGGAGTTAGGGAATGCTCCAGATCTTCAATCTCAGGAGGACGGATTCTTACTGCATCCCAATCCCCAGTCCCTACATCTCAGGGCCTGGTTACTGAAAGCCTAGAATTCCAGGATATTAACCTTTCTCAACAAGTAAAGGATATCCTTCTGGCTTCCAGAAAACCTTCCACAAGACGTTCCTATGTTTTTAAGTGGAAAAGGTTCTCTGTCTGGTGTTCACAAAAGGGACTTAACCCCCTTTTGATACCTGTAGAGTCGATACCTGTAGAGTCGCTACTAGAGTATCTCCTCCAGTTATCAACTTCTGGTCTGAAGACCAATTCAGTGAGAGTCCATCTTGGTGCTATTGCTGCTTTTCATATACCTTTCGATGGACAACCTATTTCCTCTCATCCACTTGTATCAAGATTTATGAGAGGCCTACTCTTAACAAAACCTCCCATTAAACCACCACTGGTGACATGGGATCTGAATCTTGTTCTTGGTCAGCTTATGAAGCCGCCCTTTTGAACCTTTAGCCACTTCAGACCTAAAGTTTCTTTCATGGAAAGTTATTTTCCTAATTGCCATCACTTCTGCAAGACGCATTAGTGAACTACAGGCATTAGTAGCTGACCCTCCTTATGCAAGGTTTCACCATGATAAAGTAGTCCTCAGGACTCATCCTCACTTTATGCCAAAGGTGGTTTCGCCTTTCCTTTTAAACCGGTCGGTTTATCGTCCTATATTCTTCCCTAGGCCTCATGCCTCTAATGCGGAAAGGAATCTTCACACATTGGATTGTAAAAGAGCCTTAGCCTTTTATCTCCAAAGAACTAAGCCACATAGAAAATCTTCTCAGCTTTTTGTGGCTTTTGACTCTAGTCATTTGGGACTTCCAGTTTCCCAAAGAACTCTCAAATTGGATTGCAGATTGCATATTCTATATATATATCAGAGTAAGGGACTTTCTCTTGAGGGCCATGTCACTGCTCACAATGTGAGAGCAATGGCAGCCTCAACGGCTAACCTTCGTTCTGTGTCTATGGATGACATCTGCAAAGCAGTCACTTGGGCTTCAGTACACACCTTCACAGCCCACTACTGTTTAGACAAGGACTCCCGTAGGGATGCCTTGTTTGGCCAGGCTGTTCTCTAGCATCTCTTCCATACGTAATACAACTTCTACCCACCATCCACGGTTTGGATGCCAGAGGTCCATGGGAGGAAGCATGACCCATCTCAACTGGGTTCGCAGCTTGCTAGGGTCACCCCTTGGCATCTTTCAACTGGGGAGTCCCCATATGTGAAGACTACATTCCTGCTTGTTCCTGGAGATAGCATAGTTACTCACCTGTAACAGGTGATCTCCGGGAACAGTAGGAATTTAGTTTTCACAACCCACCCACCTCCCCTAGGAGTTGTCTCTATCTATCTCTTTCTCTACTACTCTCCTTTGGTCTCAGCTATAAACTCAACTGAAGTGAGAGAGGTACAGAGGCGGGAAGGCAGCATGCATGCGCTATGGGATGCTCCCAAAAGCATTCCTATTGGACGTTGGGGAGCGTTCCCGTGCGGGTTCCGTTGGTACCAACGATACCCATATGTGAAGACTAAATTCCTGCTGTTCCCAGAGATCACCTGTTACAGATGAGTAACTACACTATCTCCAGGAACAAGCAGGAATGTAGTCTTCACATATGGGGACTCCCCAGCTGAAAGATGCTAAGGGGCTTTTCCAGATCATTTATAAATATGTTAAAAATCATCAGGCCCAGCACAGATCTCTGGCGTACTCTACTATTTACCTTTCTCCATTGAGAAAAATGGCCAGTTAGCTCTACTCTCTAATTTCTTTTAACCATTTTGTGATCCATAGTAGTACATTGCCCCTTGTCCCATGACTTTTTAATTTCCCCAGGAGCCTCTCATGAGGGACTTTGTCAAAGGCTTTCTGAAAATCCAGATAATCCTTTATCTACCTGTTTGTTCACATTTCAAAAACGTATAAGAGATTAATAAGACAAGACTTTTCTAGACTAAATCCATGTTGGCTTTCTCCCATTAAACCATGACTATCTACTGTATATGTTCAGTAATTTAGTTTTTTATAGTAGTTTCTACCATTTTGCCTGGTAGTGATGTCAGGCTCACCGGTCTGTAGTTTTCCAGATCGCCCCTAGAACCCTTTTTAAAAATTGGCATTACATTGGCCACTCTCCAGTCTTTGAGTACTACAAATGATTTTAATGATAGGTCACAGATTACTGATAGTAGTTCTGCAGTCTCATATTTCAGTTCTTTCAGCACCCTGGGATGTTTGTCATCCAGTCTAAGTGATTTGCTACTCTTTTGTTTATCAGTTAGCTGTATTACATCTTCCCAGTTTTTCAGAAGCTGCCACCCTAGGCTGCCACCCAATTTTGCTTAATAATTGAATGACTCTTATCCAGGCAGCTTTTAAATCTTAGCCCCTCTTTCTGTTTATATTCATGTTGTTGTTTAACCAATTCTCATAATAGGAGATTTAGGGAATTTCATTTATTTGTCCTGTTTATCTCTCTTGAATAGATTGTAAGCTCCAAGGAAAAGGGACTTACACAGCGTTGCAGAAATATGCTTGTCTAGGTTCTTTTTGTTTTGTTTTGTTTTTTTGAGTGATTGTCAACTCGGTGCTGACTCCTGGCGACCCAGCAGCCCTTGGTTTTCTTGGCAAGATATGAACGGAAGTAGATTGACACATCTTTTCTTTCGATGCAGTGGAGGGTAAAGTGACTTCTCCAAGCTTTATAAGGAGTGACAGTGGGAATCAAACCTTGGTCTCTTGAGTACTAGGCTGTTGCTCTAATAAATAGTAGCAGTGATATTAATAGTTGGCCATATGGAATGTAGATTTGGTTTAAAAAAAAAAAAGAAACCCTGACAGTGCTAAGCTCTGCAGACATGGATGGGCAACCAGCCTGCTTTCAGTCTCTCAGGAATGAACAGAAATGAGCATGCAGGAAGGGAGAAATGAATAAAACAGAGTTACAGTCTAGGCTTTCTTCAGACGCACTAAAATTGCCCACCAGCAGCCAGAGCAAAATACGCCCCATGTGTGTGTATGTGTTTTAGACAGGGAGTGGTAGAATGTGTTCATGGTGGATGATAAAGAAAAGATAAGTAGGAGTAAGATCAGTGGAGGGATTTATTGAGCCAAGAAACAGTTTAGTTGAACATTTATTTTTTACAAAAAAATCTTTAGCAATAATTTACTGCCGTGAAGTAATACTGAAGTGTCTGAGCTTTACATGATATTTTTACGGTAAAGAAACACTTTGTCTTGGACTTTTACAACTTTTAGGCAGCACAGAAGCCAAAGCATGTATATTTTGGGTTTTTCTTTTCTTTTTCTTTTATGATGTTACTTTAAGAGCTTTTCCTTTTAATTTATGGCTTATGTGCAGAGTCTGTTTTGCATCTTGCCTTTGAAGACTAGGACTCAGCTCCAGCAACTTGGCCTTTGTAACTCTGAATACAACAATAAGCCACAAGTTCCATGTACAGTGATCCTTTGTTCTTTGCTTGGTGACTGTGTCTATGTTCTAACATGGAGTCTGACCGTTGAGCCTCCTTGTACTTGTGCAGGGCTCATATGTCTCCCGGCTGTATAACTCTCTTTGCATCCCGACCCTGGCCATGGGAGGCCAGATCGGGGGTGGCTGGGGATCGCAGGGAAAGGCGAAAGTGGTCAGTGGCCGGGGATTGCGGCTCCTGAATGGAGCTGCGGTGCGATGGCAACTGGACACCATGGCACTGCGGCTCCATGCAGGCCGATGGGAATCGGGTCCCGGCCAGCACGTACAGGCCTAGACGCGATTCTGATCCCGGGGGGCCTAGACGTGCCCTGTGGGATCAGAATCGGGTCTATCTCTGCATCTGGTTCCATCTGGACGCACAGAGGCCGGGACGCGCAGAATGGAATGTGCCTCAATGTGTTTATCACTGTTTCAAATGTGTTTATATGTCTTAAGTCATTTATATTATATTTACATCTACTGTTACAGTTTTAAGTATTAATTACAAAATAATTTAAATAATTTTTCCATTCCTGCTCATTATTTTGCCACGTCAATTCATCAGCCAATTTGTCAGTTAGTCAGGCAGTCGGTAAAATCAGTCGGGGGACACGCCTATTCAAAAGACCCTGGGGAGGACACTGCATTAGGCCAGACTAGGCGATCACCAAGGGCAGCAGCTTCTGAGGAGCAGCAGCAGTCAAATCAAAACAAAAGATCTTGATAGCCACAACAGTCTGTCATCAGCAGGGAGAGTGGGCACAAACATGCATGCAAAGCAAAGTTTAATATTTAAACGTATGTTGCCAGTTGTGCTTAAGGCTGGAGGTTAACCTAGGCTAGCCAGTATCCTTGCACTGGCCCTGTCTGTGGAGTGATTTCTTTTTGCTTATGCTTTCACCCATGCACTTCAATCCTGTCTCTTTCGCTCCCTTTATCCTTCTCTTCTGCATCTTGGAAATTTCTGTCAGCAGACTATGAGCAGCCCAGTCTCACTTTTAGTGGTCGTTCCCTCTCTGTCTTTCCTATGGCTCAGATCCTCCTTCTCCTTCCCTCTGCTAGTAAAGTGAAAACATCCCCAGAAGTAAGAGTAAAAAGCAACAGAGCTGGAAATAGCAACACCCTCCATGAACCTCTGACTTCTGAACCTACTAAAAATGCATCTGCACAACTGCCTCTCTGATCGCCACAATCGTGGCTCATCTCTGACTCCCACCCATCATAGTCTGGACACCATCTCTACCGAGGGAGATGCTTCCCACTACAAGGCTGGGGGGCGTGTTTGACTCCCTGCTCTAGGGCTGCAGGGCTGGGAGTGTTTGAAGGTGCTTTCAGCTCCTGAAACTGTAGGACTGGCAGGAGGGTGCATACCATTCAAAGGCGGCTGTAGGACCTCAAAGGAGATGCAGCCAGGTGAGAGACAGAAGGGGAGGGTGCTGAGAAAGGATAGTATGAAAAGTCACAAAGGAGGGAAGGAGATGGAGAGGATGGGGGCAAGGGAGGGAATGAGTGACAGAGAAAGGAAGAGAAAAAAGGACAGGCGAATAAGGGTGGTATGAATGGGAGAAAATGCACCACACACGCGCGCACACACATACACCCACGCACACCCCACCCTACACCACCCACTTACCACTTCTTTGGAGAGCAAATGCTGGTAAGAGAGGGGGGAAGCAAGAAATAGGGTATTTCATATCGTCCTGCTAGACTAGTCCAGACTAGTGGGTTGTGTTCCCCTACCAGCAGATTGGTGGAGACAAAGAACCAATGAAAAGCCCAGATTTCAGTGACATCACTCCCATGTCTCTATTCGCCTCAGCCATCAAAGTTCCCTTCAGAATTTCTTTGTCTCCAGCAGGTGGTGGATGGATTTTCTCCTCTCTCAAGAAAATTTGAGGATTGAGAGGAAAAGATTGAAACCCTCCACCCAATATGTAGCGGTGGCCAAGAAAGCTAATAGAATGCTAGGAATCATAAGGAAAGGAATGGAGAATAAAACCAAGGATATTATAATGCCTCAGCATCATTCCATGTTTCGACAGCACCTTGAATATTGTGTGCAATTCTGGTCGTTGTATCTTAAAAAGGATATAGCAGAATTAGAAAAGGTACAGAGAAGAGCCACCAAAATGGTAAAGGGGATGGAAAGATACTCCTGTGACGAAAGGCTTAAAAGGTTAAGGCTCTTCAACTTGGAAAAGAGACAGCTAAGGAGAGATATGATAGAAGTCTATAAATTAATGAATGGAGTGGAACGGGTTAACATAGATCGGTTGTTTATGCCATCAAAAAGTAGAAAGACTAGAGGACACGCAAAGAAGCTACAATGTAACCCATTTAAGACTAATAAGAGAAAATATCTTTTCACTCAATGGGTAATCAAACTCTGGAATTCGTTACCAGAGGGTGTAGTAAAAGCTGTTAGTGTAGATGGGTTTAAAAAAGGTTTGGACAAGTGCCTGGAGGAAAGGTCCATAAACCATTATTAAAGTGGACCCAGGAAATCCACTGCTTACCCCAGGATGAGCATTGTGGAAGCTGTGGACTCTGGGTACCTGCCAGGCACTTGTGACCTGGATTGGAAACACGATACTGTGCTTGATGGACCTTGGTCTGACCCAGTATATCATGTTATGTTCTTATGTAGATTGATTAACACTCGTGAACAACCATCTTGAGCGTGACTCACGAGCATGATGTGGGAGACTCCACTAGACTGCGGTCTTTTTGGTAGCCATAGGAGGAGGGAAAATTGGTTCGGCTTCACACTCTTTATCAGTAGAAGGATCTGGAAGAGTCCAGAAACCTCACACAACCTCAGTGCCCCCTCCCTCCTCCTCTGTTCTCCCTTTCTCTCTCCTGAAGATTGCAAAAGGCTTTCAGACTGGTCTGCCTGCCAGCCGCCTTAAATGCAGTGCTGCAAAAGCCATTGAAACAGTATCATGGGAATAGAGCTGAATGCGGCATAGACCCTCTACTTGGAGCTCTCAGTGGGTGAGTACCAAGGCTTGACCTTGTGATTGTCCTTATTGGGGGCTCCTAATTCTGTCTGTGTGGGATTCAATTCAGGGTAGACTGATGATGACTGTTGATGTAGTGTGGGGGTTTCCCTCCATTTTTCGCAGATGTTTTCTCCTGTTGTGTGCCTGGTGGCCACACTGTCTGTACATGTGTTCTGCCCAAGCATCTCTTACGCATGTTTCTATCCTAGCGCCTGTAATAACACATTTTAGTAAAAGTGCAGTCAACGCGCCCGCATTGAAAGTGCAGTTAACATAGAAACATGATGGCAAGAAAAGATAACATGGCCCATCTAGTCTGCCCTTCCATATCAACTGCAATAGTCCCCTTTTTTTCCTTTAGAGATCCTCTGTGTTTCTCCCATGCTTTTTTGAATTCAGATACTGTCGTCATCTCTACCACTTCCACTGGGAGACTATTCCTGGATCCACCACTCTTTCCATAAAGAAATATTTCTGCATATTACTCCTGAGTCTATCCCCTTTCGCCCTCATCCTATGTCCCCTCATAGCAGAGCTTGCTTTCAATCAAAAGAGGCTCTTCGCCTGTGCATTTATGCCACGGAGGTTTTTAAACATCTCAATCATATCTTCTCTATCCCGCCTTTTCTCTAAATTATACATATTACGATCCTTAAGTCTGTCCTCATATGCTTTATAAGGAAGACCACTAACTATTTTAGTAGCCACCCTCTGCACCGACTCCAATCTGTTTATATCCTTTTGAAGGTGTGGTCTCCAGAATTACACACAATACTCCAAATGAAGATTCACCAAAGATTTATACAGAAGCACGATCGCCTCCTTTTTTTTGCTCGTCATTCCTCTCCCTATGCACCCAAGCATCCTTCTAGCTTCTGCCTTCTGCCGTCTCCTTTTCTACTGTTTAGCTACTTTTTTTTTTATTTAACATTTTTATTGAACTTTTGTCAAATATACTACAAACTGCTTCTTGAATCAACCTTGTACAGAGCTATAAGACCACCATTCTGTCAATATCTAGGCTGATTTCCCCCTACATCTAATACAACATCACTCTAGTAACTAATCAACCACTCCCCCCTTCCCCCCTTTCCCCCCTTTTCCCCCTTTTCCCCCCATGTATCCCCCTCCTATAATCTTTTTATTCTCTACCTCCTCTCGTTTGCCACATTTTTATCCAGATATATGTGTTTCCGCCACTTACTCCCCTTCCAGACCTTTGTTCACTCACGGCTTTTTATGGTCACTACCTCCTTCTCTCCTCTTTCCATGTCTCCAACCACCTCCATACACCCTGCCATTCTTCCATACCCTTATCCCCCCCTCCCATGTCTCAATTCTTTCAATCGATGCATCAAACACAGATTCTCCATTCTTCTGATAAACCCTGCGCTTTGAGGCCTTCCCCCCCCCAACCAGTGTTGCGCTATCTCATTTTGTGCTGCTACTATGCAGTGATGTACTACTCCTCTCTCCCTTACCCCAGTATTCTCCCCCAGTTGATGCAAGAGGCATGCCTCTGGTGTTTTCTGTATTGCGTATCCTGTCATTGCATAATAGTACCTCTTCCCAGAAGCTTTGAATCTGCCCACACGTCCACCACATATGTATCATGTCCCCTTTCTCCGAACAGCCTCTCCAGCACCAGTCCGATGTCCCCCTCCCCGCTTGTTTTTGGCGTGTCGGTGTCCAATACCACCTATACAGTACTTTATAAGCATTTTCTTTTATATGGGTGGCTATGGATATCCCCGCTATGGTCTGTATGACTTTGTCCCACCTCTCCTCTGGCCATTGTTGACCCAAATCTGTCTCCCATTTCAGCATAAACCCTAGCTTACCCTCCCCTCCTTCCATTAGGCCTTTATAAATCTTAGACAGGGTACCTTTACGACCCAGGTTACCTGAGCAAAGGGCCTCAAACCACCCTCTATTGCTCCACAAGTCCCGCCATACCTTCGGCTGCTTCACAAAGTGACCAACCTGGGTGTAACTGTAATAATCATTACTGGCTAATCCATACAGGTCTTAATTCCCTCAAAGTCACGTAGCCCATCTTCTGTCACTATCTGTCCTCTCTCCGCCCAGCCCCTGAGTATCCTTAACATTGGAGTGGAGGAGTGGCCTAGTGGTTGGGACAAAGTACTTCAGGCCGGAAGGTCGGGGGTTCAAATCCCACTAGAGGACAGCAACCTTGGGCCGGAAGGACTGGGGTTTCTAGTCCCACAGGTGCTCCTTGTGGTCTTGGGCAAGCCACTTAACCCTCCATTGCCCATGTTCCCTGTAAAATAGTTATCTCCAAGTTATAATGCCCTGTTCAATGTAATGTTCCATGTAAACTGCACTGATGTTGAATAGCGCGGTATATAAGAAAAATAAATAAATAAATAAATAACCCTGGCCCCATACCCTTCTCAAAACACACCTCCAGCGTCATCCCCTGTATATATTTTTTGTCCTGTACTAATACTTTCCTGGTTCTCCGCCAGATGCGCAGAATATGTCCTACGAAGGATTTGCCACCTTGTTGGCTGGCGCTATATCCCCCCTCCATACCCACCTTTCCAACCTCCCTCCCCTCACCGATTCTTCTTCCATCTGAACCCAATGTTTTTGGTTTTCTCTGTGCCAATCGTACAGTGTTTTTAATTGTGCCACTAAGTAATATTTGCTAAAGTTGGGTACCCCAAGCCTCCCCTCTTCCCTAGCTTTCTGCAGAGTGGACATTGCCACTCTAGGACCCTTATTTTGCTAAATAAATCGAGATATGCTTCATTGTAGCTGCTTTAACTTTTGCTGGGGTAGGTCTGTCGGCAATGTTTGAAACAAAAACAAAAAACGGGGCAGTATCATCATCTTCACTGTTGCCATGCGACCAAACCAAGACAGATATCCCTGCACCCACCCCGCTAATGATATTTCTGCTTGTCTAAACAGTTTTTTATAATTTAACTCATACAAATCCTCTAACCGGTTGCTTATTTGGATCCCTAGGTATCTAATTGCCCCCTTTGCCCACCTAAAGGGATATTGCGTTCTTAATCGCTCCTGCGCCTCCGCTAATACTGTGTGATGTAGAGACCCCTACAGAGCCCATGGAAACAGAGAGAAAGGAAGATTCCACCTTTAAAACTGACAGGCAGCTAGAAACATGGCCCACTGTTTACAAAGAAAAGGTAAACAGAGAAAGTCAGGAGCTGAACTGACACGCCCAAGCTCTGACGCAACAGCAAGCTTAGAGCTTGATCAATCACACCTGTTCAGGTTGAGGGCAGAGCCAAGCCCAGGGGAACAGAATTATAAAACCTCGTCATTAGCTCCCGGGAGCAGTTGCAGATTAGGATTTGGATTGGGAACTGGAGGAGAAGGAGAAGCAGGCTCGAGTACAGGCTGGAGTGGTAATTGCAGTTCGGACGGCAGTTGGAGCCGTGGCAGCAGAGAAAGAGGAGTCCTGGACAGCAAGGACAGGAGGAAGGAGAGAACTCCTGTAAGACGTGCTGGGAGAGGCTCAGAAGCTCCAGAGAGTTGGATACCAGGTAAAGAAATTACCTACAGGTCTGGGAGAAAAGCCAGCAGACTAGGAGGAGGGAAGGCATGCCCTGTGACCAGGAATTGGCTGGAACGGAGAGAGCAGGGAACCCTTCAGTCAGAAGGAAGCCTTCACAGTTTGCACAGGTGGGAGCCCAGCACAAAAGCATTTCCTTATAAACTGCCAAGAATTAGAGGAGAGCCAAAGAAGAAACTCCAGGGCAACAGGTATTTTAAACCCTTACTGTTTTGAGGTGTGTAAAGGGAAAACACCTGAGCTTATAGAGGGAAGTTATCTGAAATCCCACAGTAACAGTTTGCAGATAAACGCTGTTAGTCCTGAAGCAGAAGATATGCAGATAGACTCTAATGTTGATGACGTAGCAGATATGCAGATGGATTGCACGCTTTGTTTGGCTGACAACACTGAGTCCCTGTGTTAAACTTTGAAGTAAAAGTGCTGAGACACAGCAAAGAAAAAGGAACTGTTTTGCTTAGCTATGAGAAGCTGTTTGTTTTCCTTTTTGTATTTGCAACGAGCACTGCATGTTTTTGGGACCAGAGAGTGAAGAAGCAATTACCTTAGTTATTGTAAATAATCCTCATGCTAAACTCCTGGAAACTGTCCTATTTTTGTTCTGCACCAAAGTTCTATTTGTGAAGGGAATAAATCCTTGTCATTTTGCCTTAAACACTCAGACTACAATTGCTTCTTTATCAGAGAGCTTTAAAAAGGGACTACAATTCCCAAGAGGCCTTGCAAAAGCCACAGCTGTAGTCTCACTTTCTGCATAGAGAAATTATCATGGCAGACCAACCCTCTGCTCCCTAGGCGGAGGGCTGGCCACGTGGTGACAACTGTTAGGTTCAAAATTTCCGATTTTGCCCAATTAATAGTGAATCCGGACAGTTTCCCGTATTCCCCTAATTCCCACATTAAAATTGGTATTGAGCATCTCGGCCGGGTCACACTCAATATAATATCATCTGCGAATAATGATATTCTATATTCCCTCTTTCCTAGTTTTATACCCTGTAAATCCTCCCTTTCTCTCACTCTCGCTGCAAACTTTTCTAGTGATATTGCAAACAGGAGGGGTGATAATGGACTTCCCTGCCTTGTCCCTCTCTCCTGCCCAAAAAAATCCGAATAGGCTCCATTTACCTTGACACACGCCTTCGGGTTCCGGTATAAGGCTTCCACCCATCCTTTAAATTCCCCTCCCAACCCCATCCTATCCATAACCTGATATAGAAAAGACCAAGACACCTGGTCAAACGCTTTCTCGGCATCTAGCAACAATAACAGGGCCTCCAGTTCACTCTGTCCCACTGACCAAATAGTATTCAAGATCTTCCTAATGTTATCCGCTACCTGCCTCCCCGGGATAAAGCCCACTTGGTCTTGATGTATCAGCTTCCCAATGACCCGATTTAAACATGTTGCTAATATTTTGGCCAATAATTTGGCATCTAAATTGAGTAGGGAGATTGGTCTATACGACAAGCATTCTTGCTGATCCTTACCTTCTTTATGTATTACCGTAATCCCTGCCCATCCCATAGTGGCTGCCTACACCCCACGCTCTCTTGGTAAATTAAACAGCCTCAGCAATGGAGCTGTTAAAAGCTCCTTGAAGTTTCTATAAAATCGTGCTGTAAGCCCGTCCAATCCCGGCGCCTTATCTACTTTTAGCTGTTTTATAGCCTGCAAGATCTCCTCTGCCATTATTACCTTGTTTAACTGGGTTTGTTCCTCCTCACTCAGTGTTGGGATCTTAATAGAATCTAAATAGCTTTCTGTCCTTTTCAAGTCTGGAGATACCCGAGCCGCATACAGCTCTTGATAGTATTTTTTAAAGGCTTCTTGTATGTCCCCGTCTGCATGAACTAACTTCCCTTGCGAGCCCCTAATTCGCAATATTTGTGTTCTTAATTTCCTTTGTTTCAGTCATTGTACCATATATCGCCCCGCTTTATTTCCCCCCTCAAAAAAACCCTGTTTCAATAACTGCAGTCGGTATCTTATGATTTCCGCTTGCATAGCATTTAATTGCGCTTTAATCGCCAGCACTTGACCTCTGTACGTCCCTCTTCCATCTTGCCCATCTAATGCTTCCAACTCCATTAGTTTTCCTCGCAGTTCCCATTCTCTCTTCTCCCTCTCCCTCTTTTTGCATGCTCCCCATTTGATGAAGACGCCCCGCATTACTACTTTGTATCCATCCCATACCCCCCCAGCCCACCTCCCCATTATCATTCCATCTGAAGTATTCCTCTGTTTCCCGCTCTATCTCCTTTCGATCCCTTTCGTCCTCCAACAGGGATTCATTTAAACGCCAGAATTGTGTGTCCCCTCTCTCCCCCTCCATTGTCAACCTGGCCTCCACCAATGCATGGTCTGACCACGTTATAGAGTCCATATCTGCCCCTTTAATCCTACCTGCCAGTTCCTTTGTAATCCAAATAGCATCGATCCTGGAGTATGATCCGTGTACATGAGAAAAATAGGAAAACTGCCTTTTCCGGGAGTGGTGGAATTGCCAGGGATCTATCAAACAATGCTGTGTAATAAAGTTTCGATATTGCCTCCTATCCTCCCTTTTGCCCTCCCGTTTTCCCGTTGCATCTTTATCGGGGTTCCATGTTAAATTAAAAGCCCCCCCACAAATGATGTTTCCTTCCCCTATTTTGCCCACCTCAGTATCCAACTTTGTCCAAAATTCCCCTTGCCCCCCTGTTGGTGCATAAATATTTATTATAGATAACCATTCCTTTCCTGTTTGTATTCGTAATATTATATCTCTCCCCTCTTTATCTCAAATTATCTTTTGTACCTCCGCCTTAAGTGTGGAGGCTATGAAGACTGCCATCCCTCCCTTTTTTTTTCCACTGTGTTTGATGCATATAGACAGGTCCCATATCCCTGGGGTTTGACCATATTTATTTATTTATTAATTTTATTTAGCAAGCATTTGTATACCGCTCCTTCCAGCGATCAGAAGCGGGTAAGATTACATGGAAAAAGCTGTCGAATCAAGACATAATAATTTTGATTTGTACATAAAGATTCGAAAGGTTAGCACGTCACGCAGAAAATTAACTACTTCTAAGCTAAGGGGATAATTATTTACATATGTACATTTATACATTACAGGTTTTCTGGGGTGCTGTGGGGGAGTTGTTCTGTTGCCCTTGTTAAGTGTGTATCCTGTATAAACACCAGCACCGCTTCTTGACGTCTTAATTCTTTATACAATTTCTGTCTTTTAAATGGCAAATTAAGCCCTTTAACATTCAATGTTACGACTTTCAGCTCACCTTGAGTAGTTTATAGCCCCCCTGCTCTATCTCTCTTCAGCTGTCTTCCTCCTCCCCTCCCCTCCTACCCATCCCTCCCCCCTCCTCTCCCACCTCCCTCCCCCCCCCGCCCTGCCTCCCACCCTACCTCCTTCCTCCCCTCCCTGCCTACCATCCTTCCCCTTCCCCGTCTCAGCCATAGAGACTCGACTTCCATAAATTATGACTGACTATCAGAGAAAACCCATATGCCCTATCCCCTCTACTCCTATGCCCCCCTCTGCCCCCTCTCCCTTCCCTTGGCCTTACTCCCCTCTGCCCATCCCCCGCCCTCGCCTGATCCCTCTTCAATCCATTAATGAGCCCTTTCGCCCCAACATACATACAGTGCAACAACACCCCTCCTCACCCACCCCGCCTAACTCCCACCTCCCTCTGCCCGCACCCTTTAATACAGATCATGAACCCCTATCTAACCCCCCCATTCCCTTTATAGCTCATGGAGATCGTGGCCTCTCTGTCCTCTTCCTCAGCCGTCTCCATTCATCGCAGAAGCGCCTCTTTGACTTCCTTTTGTAAGGCGTGGCGATCGCTGTCCGGTGATCGGTACGCTGTGCCATCTCGAACTTTCTGCCCTGGATTTAGGTGCAGTATGTGCTCTGTTATCTGCTGGTCCTGTTACTCCTTCCAGGAGATTAGATATCCCCAAATTCCTGAGTACAGTCCATGCTTCCTCGTTGGTCTTCACCTTCTTATTTACACCCCCCACAGTTATTAAAAGGCCAAAAGGGTATAGCCACCTGTAGCGCAGCCCCTCCCTCCTCAGGAAGGCTGTCACCTCTTTCATATCTCTCCGGCACTGCAGCATACCCTGGGACAAGTCCTGAAACAGTTCCACCTCATGACCCTCCCACTTGATATGCCTCAGTTTTCTGGCAGCCTGCAATAGGCGTTCTTTGATCTTGTAGGTGCTCATGCATACCACAATGTCTCTGGTGCGATTCTCCCTTATTGGCCCCAGCCCCCTGTGTGCTCGCTCTATTTTCAAAGGTTCCTCCGCTCGGCCTTCCTCCTGAGCCACATCCCGTAGCACACAACCGAAGATTTTTGTAACAACTTCTTCACAATTTTTGTATTTAGCATCCTCCAGAATGACCCTCACTCTTAAATTGCATCTTCTAGACCTATCCTCCAGGTCCTCTGTTTTTTCTCTCAATTCTCCTTGAGCTAACTTCAGTTCGTCCCATCCTTTTTGTAACTCCTCCAGGACTTCTCCATGCTGTTCCATCTGTTGCTCTGTTTCTTCTACCCTGGAGCCCAGATCCACAATGTCTTGTCGTAGGGATTGCAAGGTTTCTTTTATTTCATTTTTTACCCCACTGATTTCCACTTTGAGCTCCTCTTTCAGCTCCTCCAGCCATGTCTTGATCATATCGGCTACTCCAGGACTCCCTGGTCTCTCCGTCCCTTCTTCCTGCTCATTTCCTTGTTCCACCCCCTTCTTGTTTTCCTTCTCCCCCTCCTGTCGTCCTATTGGGGTCACGTATGATGATCGAAATTCTGCTAGTTTTTTTCTGGCAGTCATACCCCCTCTTTGTTTCTCCATCGCTCTCTCCCCTCTTTTTTTCAATCTCCCACCAGGGTCCGACACTTGGCTCAGGCTATTGTGGTCAGCTACTTTAGGGATCTGCTCTTTGCCTGTATCTTCCTTTGCTGTTAACTGGCTTTGTTTAGCAGTTTCCCTCCTTTACTCTCCTGCTTTCCACTCACTCTGCTGAATCTCTGCCTTTTAGTCTGCTGCAATCCTCCTGCACACTTCAGCCCTTCTGCAGCGTTTCTCGCTTGTTCTCTGCCGCGCTCTGGACTCCGGCTGCTCAAACTTACCGGGTACAGTTTCCCGGCCAGCTCCTCCTCTGTGGGCCCTTCAGGGAGCTTACTTACCCCCGGCCTCCTTACTCTTTATAATGCGCTGCTCCGGTCCAGCTCCTCCGGCTGCAATCCGTGCGCTTTTGGCCTCTTCTGTGCTCCACTCGAGTCTGTCACGTGGTTCTCCTCTCCGCTTTCTTCCACGGCGCTCGCTGCAGGAACCAACCGCTGCTCACACTGCCTTCCTCCAGATATCGGCTGATCACTCGCCAGCCCGTCGGGGTCACCACTCATGCTCTCTGACCCTCTCTGCCAAATCGCCCAGGCTTATCCTTCCTCCGCTCTTCACACCACGCGGCTCCTCGCGCCAGCTGCCCTACTGTTGAGAGTGTTTAAGGGCGTTCATGAGCTGCGCTCCTTCCCTTTGTCATTGGGGTCACTCCTGCTTTACCATTACATTTGGTTTCCACTGCTCTTTTTGTGCTTTTCTCAATTTTTTCCACCTTTGGCAGGTTTTACCGGCTTAGCTCCATTATTGTACCGCCATTGGGCTCTCTGATGTCACCGGAAGTCCCTGTTTAGCTACTTTAAGATCATCAGCCATCATCATGCCCAGGTCCTGCTCTTCTTTTGTGGGCAGAAGTACTTCACCCACTGCATTATACCGCTCCTTTGGATTTTTGCAGCCCAAATGCATGACCCTGAATTTTTTTAGCATTAATTCTCAGCTGCCAAATTCCCAACCATTCTTCAAGCTTAGCTAGATCCCTCCTCATGTTATCTATTCCTTCCTGGGTGTCTACTCTATTGCAGATTTTGGTATCATCCACAAAAAAGGCAAACCTTACTCAACAGCCCTTCCGCAATATCCTAACAAAGATGTTAAAAAGAATCGGACTAAGGACAAATCCCTGCAGAACTTCTCCTCAGAGTGAGCTCCATTTACCTGTACCTTTTGTCACCTCCCACTCAACAAATTTCTAACCCAAGCAGTAACTTTAGAGTCCATTCCTAGGGTGCTCAGTTTGTTTATAAGTTGCCTGTGAGGAACAGTGTCAAAGGCTTTACTGAAATTTAAATACACCACATCTAGGGCTCTCCCTCAGTCCAATTCCCTGGTCACTCAGTCAAAGAAATCAATCAGATTTATCTGACAAGATCTGCCTCTGGTGAATCCATGCTGCCTCCGATCCTGCAATCCATTGGACTCCAGAAATCTCGCTATTTTCTCTTTCAGCAGCATTTCCAATAATTTACTCGCCACAGAGGTTAGACCTCAACCACATCCATGCTTCCGCTTTTGTGTAAAGGGACCACATGTGCTCCTTTCCAGTCCTCTGGCACCACTCCCGACTCCAAAGAGGCATTGAAAAGGTCAGTCAGTGGAGCCGCTAGAATGTCCCTAAGTTCCTTCAGTAATCTCGGATGTATCCCATCCGGTCCCATCGCTTTGTCTACTTTTTAGTTTAGCTAGTTCCTCACGAACACAGTCTTCTGAAATCATTCAAGATCCCTGTTGCTTCTGTTCCTGTTTGTGGGTGTTTTCTGAGGTCCTGCTCCTGGCCCTTCATCTGTGAACACAGAACAGAAATATTTGTTAAGCAATTCCACTTTATCCTCGTCAGCTTCTATATATTTGTCCCCTTCACCCTTGAGTCTGACAATACCTCTTTTGCCTTTCCTCCTCTCACTAACATATCTGGAAAATGTCTTATCCCTCCATTTTATTGTATTGGCTATTTCTTCTTCTTTTTGTACCTTGGCTTTCCTGACTACTTTGCAAGCTTCTCTAAGTTTTTCCAAATATAGATGCCAGTCTTCCTCTCTATGTGATCTCATGTATTTCATGAAGGCTTCCCTTTTTTCTTCACCTTTTCAGCTACTTCTTTTGAGAACTGTAGTGGCCTCCATTTTTCTTTTATCTTTATTTACTTTTCTAACAAAACGGTTAGTTGCCCTTAAAATATCCCCTTTCAGTTTTGCCCACTGCTTTTCTATATCCCCCAGCTATTCCATTCTAGAAACCGTGCCTTCGCTCTATCTGCACCTTCATGCTGGAACACCTTACCAACCAACATCCGTGCCATAGACAACCTTCACCGATTCAGAAAGGCACTGAAGCACCACCTCTTTCTCCAATGCTTTGCCAACTCAGACAACATCACGTAGCCACATCTCAACCCTACCCAACACCCACAGAGTAGACACACCACTCACCCTCTCTGATCCCCTAACCCACCCTCCCCCGGTAACCCCCCCCCCCCCCCCGACCGACCTTGATTCTTCACATCCCGGCGATCTGTAAATACTGTGCATAGATATATTGAGTCCTTGTACCAATATGTATATAATTTTATCTGTTCACCAAGTTTAAATTCCCTGTTCTACTGTAAGTCCAATGTAGACCCCCCACACTGGACATTTATGTTATTTGTGAATCGCGCTGATGTTGAAGAGCGCGGTATAGAAAAAACGCTAAATAAATAAAATAAATAAATTCTGCTAACGACTCCTTGAAGTATTGTCCCATCTTGGTAAAGTTAGTTTTCCTAAAGTCTAAGGCCCTCACTTTTGAATGCATTTTATCAGCCCTAGTCTTAATACTGAACTACACCAACTAGTGATCACTGGATGCAAGATGATCTCCCACTATAATATCAGAAACACTTTTACCATTGGTAAGCACCGTCCAGTATGGCCCCTTCATGTGTGGGTTCTTTTACCATTTGCCTGAAGAATTCTCCCTGTAGAGAATCCAGCATCTCCTTACTTCTAGATAGCACCACAGCAGGGATGTGCCAATCAACCTCAGGCATATTGAAATCACCTATCCTGGCAATGCTGTGTATGTCTTCTATTAAATCTCTGTCCACTTCTTTTCCCTGTGAGGGGGTCTGTATATCGCACCAATGCAAATGAATTTCTCTTTCTAGTTTAACCCACAGTACCTCCTCTCTCCCTTTTTAAGCCCTGTAATTCTATAGCTTTAATATTTTTTACATATAGTGCCATTCCTGCTCCCCATCTTCCCACCCTATCCTTCCTGAATAAAGTATAGCCTGGTATAATTACATCCCAATCATGGTTGTCCATGACCCATGTCTCTGTAACCACCACTAAATCCAAGTCAGCTTCTTCCATTAAAGCCTCAACATCTGGTATTTTATGTCCCATGCTACGGGCATTTATACATACTGCTTTCCAGATGTTGCCCTGTTTATCCATTTCTATAGATGTATTTAATGTTTCACTTACCTGGGGATGTTCGTCACCCATCCACAATGAATCTAGTTTAAAGCCCTCTTCAGTAGGTTAGCCAGTCTGCTACTGAAGACATGTTGACTCTTCTTGGACAGATGGATGCAATCTCTGCTCTGCAGACCTTGGAACATCATCCCATGATTCAGGAAACCAAAACCATCTTGATGACACCATCCACACAGCCATGCATATATCTCCAGGATGCAAGCTTTTCTGCCTCGGATTGAGGAGAACACCACCTGTGCACCTATTTGCTTCACCCTCTGTCCCAGAGCCATGAAGTCACTT
Organism: Ichthyophis bannanicus; assembly: GCA_033557465.1. NCBI lineage: Eukaryota > Metazoa > Chordata > Amphibia > Gymnophiona > Ichthyophiidae > Ichthyophis > Ichthyophis bannanicus. Next base: position 760,969,179 of record CM066035.1, read on the forward strand.
TTGATATGCTCAGAGGGATACCTGGTAGTATCATTTGTGCCGAAATGGATGAGCAACATCGGGTAATAGTAGGCTTGATGAGTCTTGGCAAACTCTCCATAATATGTCGGATTTTGGCACCTGGCAGACAGCATATCTCTCTGGACATCAAGTCTGGTCAGCAGATGGATGTGTCAGTACCCCTCAGAAGAGAGTCACCAACCACCACTGCTCTTTGCATTCTTGTGGTCACTGATTTTGCAACTTTGGGGTGCTCGAGCTCTGGTTCTTTCCATTCCTGGGATGCTTTCACCTCCTCCACTTCCAGGGCTGCATATTGGTTCTTCAATTTAAGTACTGGTTGAATTGGATTGGTGATTCTGCAGGCCCTAGTGACTCATGTCCAACTTTTGTCATTTTGTAGGCTCCATCTTCATCTCTGTTGGAGAGGTTGGATATTTAAAGAAGCATCTCATCAATGTACTTTTCACTGTCTTGAATGCTCCTCAGCCTTGCCACCTCTTCTCTGAGCTCCTCCACTTGTTTTCTGAGAGCTTCAGCATGCAGGCATCCTGCACATGGAACCAGATCTTCAAATGACACTGGGATCTCTGTCTGGACAGAGGCAGAAGCTGTAATGGAGGTAACAGCTTTGGAAATATGATTTTTCCCAGCCATTGTTCTGTTGGAGGAGCTTCGGTACTTGTTGAAGTAAAAGAGACCTACCAAAGTCGATACTTGTTGAAGTAAAAGAGACATATCAAAGCCCCTGCCTGTTCCTCAGCTGTCCTTTTAAGAAAAAAAGCAGTTAACCTTTTTTAAGAGTGTTCTAACAGGGCTGTTCTAAGTCCCTGTGTGTAGCTAACAGGAGAGTTGCCCTATAAAGTAAGAATGCTCACATGGGATGGGTGGGAGCTGGGGTGGGTAGGGAGGGACCTAACATGTGATGAGGTCAGTGGTTTCAAAAGTTAGCTGTGAATGGTTAGCTGGAACAAAAAACAATGAACTCTGACAGAGCTTTGCTCAATATTATAAAAAAATTCCCCCTTTGCAGTATAGAAAAAAGAATTGGCTTTTACAAATGAAAACCAAAACCCTTTCAAGAGTTTTCAGGCAGAGAGATTGTAGTTAAAAGCTACACAGTATTACCTTGCTTGTAACCGAATCCTTGTTAGGAATATCAGGCCGCCGCAGCCTTTGCGCACACTGTTGTGATACTTGCCTTAATTGTCTGTCTTCTTCCAGGAAACATTGTTTGACCTGTGGCAAGCAAGGTGCCTTATCTCTAGATTCTGGGCTCTGCTCTTCTTGCATGGCCATTTCTGAGTTATCCATGAAGGGCCTGCTCCCCCTCTTTCAGCTTGGGGATGCGGTTAGTCTGGCTTTGCCTGCTTTAGGGCAAGAGGTGATGAATGACGCTATGGGTAAGGATATCCAGCTGACTGGAGGATTTGGTGACCATTCTATGAACCATTCATTGTCCTCTAAGGAGTCTGTGACAGCTGTGCCCCCTGGTGTTGGGGGTTGTTTCTGAGAGGAGAACTTTCGGACTCCAGATTGTCCTTCCCATAATTCTTTCTCTTTTGCTGCAGGCCTGGTCCTTCTGGCGTTGAATTCAGACCCTGTGACCTCTGGGTGCTCCCAGGTACGGTCTCGTGTGGGACAAGCGGAGAGTGGAAGCCCTGTTCGATTGCCCTTGACTAAGTATCCATGGCATGGGGTGCCCCCCTGGAGATGGGAAACAGCTGGGAGCTGTCTGAAATTTTGACTGACTTAGATTCTGATGGTTCGGTACTGGGCTGTGATGTGAATGTAGAAGCACTCTTGCCTTCTGAAGATTGTGAGCAGGACGGTATGATCCGCCTATTCCAAAAGGAGGAACTGGCAGTGTTGATTGCTAGGGTCTCAGCCACCTTGAACTTGATGGATGCTTCCGGCATGGAGCAGGAGCTGAAGATACATCCGCTCCTTCAAGAGGCGCGAAAATCCACTACTGTCTTTCTGTTTCTGGATGTGATCAAGGATATGATCCAGTTGGAGTGGGATTCTCCAGACTACCTGCCTAAGGGTTAAGGGTGTGTAAGAAGATCTCTGCTCTCCCAGAGGAGAAGTGCGTTGAGTGGTTTGTCATTACCCAGGTGGATGTCATGGCGGTTACTGGATAGACCACCATTCCTGTGGAAGGCGGATCAGCCTTCAAGGATTTTCTGGACCATAAGGTGGATTTGTGGTTGAGGGCCAAGCGGTTTGAGTGTTTTCAGACAACGCCATGGCAGTGGCTTATGTCAATCGGCAAGACAGCATGAAGAGTGCCAGGGTTGCTCCGGAGATGGCTCTCCTGTATGCCTGGCCGGAGAAGAACCTCCTAGCCCTGTCGGCTCAGCACATTGCCGATGTGGACTATGTGAAAGCGGACTTAGCTAGCACTCTCTGCATCCTGGTGAGTGGGAGTTGAGTCAGGAGACATATTTCAGTTGATTCTGTGCCATTGGGGTCGCCCCGAAATGGATTTTATGGCAACCTGCTCCAATGCCGAAGTTTGCCACTTCTTCAGTTGCCACAGGGAGACAGGTCAGAGGGCATCGACGCCCTGACCCAGCCTTGGTCAAGTGAGCACTGGCTATACATGTTTCTTCCATAGATCCTAGTGGGGCATGTGATTTGACATATAGAATGCCACCGGGCTGGATTGTTCTGTGGTGCTGGATTGGCCGAGGAGAGCGTGGTTCGAAGACCTGATGCAGCTCCCGCAGGCACCTTCTTTTTTTCAGTTGCCTCTCAAGGTCTATTGCGGCAGGGACCAATCGTCCTCCAGGACCTGGTTCCCTTCTCGCTTACGACTTGGCTCTTGAAAGGAGACAGCTAGCATGTAAGGATCACTCTCCAGTGGTGGTCTCCACTCTGCTAGGAGCCTGGAGGAGGTCTACCAAGCTAGCATACGTGCAGATCTGGTGCCTCTCTGAGTGATAATGAGGCATTCGGGAGTTGACTTCGGAGGCGGCCAAGCTGCTATCTCTGTTGACCTTTTCTATAGGATGGCCTGGAGAAGGGCCTTTCCCTTAGCTCCCTGAAAGTTCAGGTAGCAGCTCTTACTGAGGTCCAGTGACTGGTAAAGTCTCTAGCCATGGACTCAGATGTTTCATGCATTCTCCAGGGGGTTCAGTATCTGTGTCCTCCCCTCCGGTCTGTGATCTGTTCCTGGGATCTGTGTCTGGTGCTCAAGGCCCTGATGGCAATGCCCTTTTGAGCCATTGAAGAACGCTACTTTAAAGGATTTGATGCTCATGCCAGTCGTCTTGGTTGTGATTTGTTCCGCAAGAAGGATTTCTAAGCTGCAGACTCTGTCTTGCCGAGATCCTTGTCTGTCTGTTTTTTCAAAGAAGGCCATTTCCATTCGGCCTGTTCGTTCCTTCTTGCCTAAGGTGCTTTCTCCTCTTCACGTGAACCAAGTATTATGCCGGCCCTCATTCTCTAAGGAAGTAGAGTCTGGGGAAGGCTAAAAATCTTCACCTTGTGGTTGTCTGGAGGGTGCTTCTCTGCTACTTGGAGGTTACGAATTCCTTTGGTATCTTCAAGCATCTTTTTGTGCTGTTTGCAGGCCCATGCAAGGGTGACACGGTAACTAAGTCGACTTTGGGACACTGGATTAAGGAGGCCTTCATCTCGGCTTATCCGTGGAGGAATCAGCCGGTCCTTATTGGCAGAGCGGATCTCGGTAGCCCCTCAGACATTTGTTGGGCAACAGTGTGGGCATCACTTTCTACTTTTGTCAAGCATTACCACTTGGATGTCCATGCGAGGGCGGACACGATCTTTGGCTCAAAGATTTTGCAAACTGCTGTCTTCTTCTCACCTAGTGGAGTTGTAGCTTTGGTACCTCCCACTTGTCTGGATTGGTCTAGCAGGATGATATGGAAGGTGACATTTTACTTACCAGTTAATGTCCTTTCCTTGAGTTCTGCTAGACCAGTCCAGGGCCCACCCTGGATCCGTATTGCTCTGTTTCTACTTTTGCATCCGCTCTGATTTTTATACTTGGCTCTGCAGGTTCATTATCTGGCAACCATATGTTTATGCTTTCCTGTACATAATTCTCTACTGTTGATCACTCATTGTTGCCCACGGTTGAGGTGATGTGAGGCTTGCCATGTTTCTCCCATATTCTTTGGGATGAGTACTGAAGGGACCTCTGGTGGCTGAGGCAAATAGAGACATGGGAGTGATGTCATTAAAATCAGAGCTTTTTATTGGTTCTTTGTCTCCACCACTCTGCTGATAGGGGAACACAACCTACTTGTCTGGACTGATCTAGTAGGACTCGAGGAAAGGACATTAACTGGTAAGTAATATGTCACCTTCTACCACACACTATTGAATCCTGTGTCTTCCTTCCCTAGCATTTGAAATCAACAGGTCAGAAATTTCCAGCCCCTTTCTCTACCTTGCCCAGCTGGCTCTTCTCCAGGGGTGACCCTGCTTTGTCCAGCTTGCTTTTTGATTTGACATGAATTGGGTGGTCCTTCACATGAAAAGTTTAGAGAGCCCTGCCACACAGGGTAATCTTATATTTCTCAGGTATCCTTATGAGTTTTTAGATATTGTTTAGGGCCTATTTGGAAGTGGCCATGGAAGAAGACTCACCAGATCTGTCAACTCATTTTGTGAATTGAAAATGGCAGGATTCCATAGTTCGACATCTTCCTGTCCATGTGGTGTGAATCAGCGTTCAAATATTTTCATTGGCCTCTGTCCAGGAAGCAATAGATGTCAAATGCTGCTTAAAAGGAATGGCCTGGTTGATATTATGTGTTTCCTTTAATAGTGATAAGTGATTTCTTTAAAGACAGAGTTAGAAGAAAAAAACTTTTGGATATATACCAAAGTGCAATAAAATAGCTTCTGGGTAGTGTAGGTTGCTGCCTTTGCTAGCTAGGTGTAGGGTGAACTGTCTCTTTGATGATAAAAGTTCTTGTGAGAGAACAAGATACTCAGGGAACCCTTCTGGCGTTACTCTGTGTCTGTCATCTCGTCTCAAATCTGTTTGATTTTCTGATGATAATCCTGCAGGTTGGAAATAGATCCTAAAACACGGAAGTGATATCATTGGACGGTCGTCTGATCTTATTGTTTTATTGACTATGACTATGTGGTCTTTCATTTGTGTGCAAAGGTTTAAAAGCATGAGAAATGTATGCAGTGATGATTATTTCTAAGTGCTAAGATAAGCAGGAGTAAGTTTTGGAAGCCTGCAAGCAGCCCTTATACAGGCAGTGTGAAGCTGCCATTTTGCATGGTTCCAAAGTACCTCTGGCCTGGCAGGTTGTAGACTGTGCAATCATTTTCTCCAGGGAAGGAGGGAGTGTGGCTGATGAGGACTGTAGATTCTATGAAATCTTGATCAAAAAGAGGATCCCTCCCATTTAGGATTTTTTTCACATTACGTAAGGAAAGGGAGTGGCAGCTGTAAGGAGGCAATGTTATAAGGAACTGCATAAAGTTTGATGCCATCAGTGCATGTGAATCACATATCTTCAGTGACTTAAGCAAGTGGCTGGGCCTTTTGCACATCTATTTTAGCCATTTGCTATTTTGTAAGTATGCGCATCTGGCTGATGTCGCATATTTTCAGAGTGGGTGTGCACAGGGATGGCGCTTGGGTGGCATGCAAATCTACGTGCGTAGATTATAAATTGTGTGTGTTCCTTAACAATGTAGATGTAATTGATCGCGCCTAGCTTAGCCATGCAAATCCCACCGCTGATACACTCATATAATCCCTCTTCTAAAATCCCATTTCCGTATCTAATTTAAACTTCTAACATTCACTCTACTGCCCCTCGTTACCTTTCCTCTCTTCTCTCTCCCTACACCCCTTCTTGTGAACTCTGCTCTTCCTCTGGCTTTCTTCTCTCTATGCCCTTTTCTTCTTCTGCAATCTCCAGACTTCACCTTATTTTATTTATTTATTTATTTGCAGTCTCTTTTATACCGCGCTATTCGACATCAGTGCGGTTTACAATGAACATAAGAGTTGCACATCTCAATTTCGTGATTTGTGTTTACAGTGAAACAGGTATAACAAACTTCGTCTGTCTTTACGTCGTCTCTTCTCCCCCCTCTTCAAATCCTTGCTAAAGGCTCACCTCTTTGAGGCTGCATTTGGATCCTAATCCCTTGTTCTCCTTGTGTCTCCTTTCCTATTTGAACCCCCTAAACAAGGGGGTTATCTTGATTAGATTGTAAGCTCTATGAGCAGGGACTATCTTCTTTATATGTTTGTACAGCTCTATATGTCTTGTAGCACTCTCCACTTGTAACCCATCATATACTGTACAGTGTCTAGAACCCGCAGCCATCTCATTGCTTATAAGCTAACTTACGCTGCCTAGCCCCTACTATTCCTCTTCTGTGGCCCCACATCACATTGTCCTTCTCTTCCTCATACTTCCCAATTGCCTCCCCTCCTACCAGCACCCTCACCCCTCCTCCCCCTACTCTCCCTCTACCTTCCTCACTTCTCCTTCCATTCTATCCTCTAACCTAGCATCTGCCCTTGAGTTTCATCACACCCTCCCCCTCATTCAACCAGCCCCTCTCTCGTTAAGACAACCTCACCCTCACTTCCGCCGTACTGCCTCCACTTTACCCCGCTCTCTACTACTCCTTCTCCTTCTCTCATCAGGTAATTCCAATCCCAACTCTGGCCCCCCTCGATTTCTTTCACACTCTAAGAAGAGCTCCCCACGTACCTTATCTAATCTCATCCACATCCCATAAGAACATAAGATATGCCATACTGGTTCAGACCAAGGTCCATCAAGCCCAGTATCCTGTTTCCAACAGTGGCCAATCTAGGTCATACGTACCTAGCAGTTTCCCCAAAAGACACAGGTTCCACAATGCTTGTACTGGGTCAAGCATTGATATCCTGCGTCCCTTCTTAATAATGGTTTATGGACCTTTCCTCCAGGAACTTGTCCAAACCTTTTTTAAACCCAGCTACACTAACAGCCTTTACTACATCCTCCGGTAACAAATTCCAGAGTTTGATTACACGTTGAGTGAAAAAATATTTTCTTTTATTAGTCTTAAATAATTTACCCGGTAGCTTCATTGCATGTCCCCTAGTTTTTCTATATTCTGATAACGTAAACAATCCATTCATTAATTTATAGACTTCTATCATATCTCCCCTCAGCCTTCTCTTTTCCAGGTTAAAGAGCCCTAACCTTTTTAACCTTTCTTCATAGGAGTATCATTCCATCCCCTTTACCATTTTGGTGGCTCTTCTCTGAATCTTTTCTGATAACGCTATATCCTTTTTAAGATACGGTGACCAGAATTGCACACAATAGTCAAGGTGCGGTCTCGCCATGGGACGATATAGAGGTATTATAATATCTTTTGTTTCATTTTCCATTCCTTTCCTTATGATACCTAGCATTCTATTTGCTCTCTTGGCCACCGCTGCACACTGGGCCGAGGGTTGTAACATGTTATCTACAATGACACCTAAATCTTTTTCCTGGGTTGTGGTTCCTAATGTGGAACCTTGCATCGTGTAACCATAGTTTGGGTTGTTCTTCCCTAGGTACATAACTTTGCACTTGTCCACATTAAATTTCATCTGCCATTTTGATGCCCAGTCTTCCAATTTATCAAGATCCTCTTGCAATTTTCCACAATCCTCTTGGGTTTTAACAACTTTAAATAGTTTTGTGTCATCTGCAAATTTGATAACCTCACTCGTTATTCCCCTTTCCAGGTCATTTATGAATATGTCAAAAAGCAGCGGACCCAGCACAGATCCCTGGGGTATACCACTGTTCACCTTTCTCCATTGGGAAAATTGGCCATTTAGCCCTACCCTCTGCTTTCTATCTTTTAACCAGTTCCTGATCCACAGTAGTACACTGCCTCCTATCCCATGACTCTTTAGTTTTGCCAAAAGTCTCTGATGAGGGACCTTGTCAAAGGCTTTCTGATACGCTATATCAACCGACTCACTTTTGTCCACCTGTTTATTCACACCTTCCGCCCTCTCTCACTCTTGCACCAACCTTTCAACCAGAGACATCGACCCCAACCCCATCCCCTCTAGAGCTCTGTCTCACTCTAATAAGAGATCCTCATGTAACCTATCTAACATCATCAATATCCCCCTTCATTTCCCCTCCCTCATGTCCCTCTTTGATGGCACACTCACACAGAGACACCCACCCATACCCTGGCCCCTCTAGATCTCTGTATTACTCTAGAAATAGATCCCCCTAGACCATGGTCTTACTCTGAAAAGAAATCCTCATGTAACTTATCCAACCTTATCCATATCCCTCTCCTCTCCCCCTCCCCCCCCCCCCGCTCTCCCATTCTCATGTGCCCTATGGAACACATGCTCGGTCCCTAACAAACTTGTCTTTACTCATGATCTCTTCATCACTAATGCGCTACACCTCCTTGCCCTAATTGAGACCTGGCTCCCCCCAGACGATACTGCATCCACGGCTGTTCTCTGCCACGGCGGCTACCAGTTCTCCCATACACCTCGATCCACTGGCCGCGGTGGTGGTGTTGGGCTTCTACTTTCTCCCTCTAGCCAATTCCAACCCCTCCTGCTGCCTCAATCGCACTCCTCCCTCTCCTTTGAAGTCCACTCCATTCGCCTCTTCTCACCACTTCACCTTCGAGTAGCAGTCATCTATCGCCCACCCAACAAATCCAAATCGACTTTCCTTACCAACTTCGACTCCTGGCTTTCCATCTTTCTGGAGCCCTCCTCCCCCACTCTTATTCTTGGCGACTTTAACATTCACGTCGATAACCCCTCCAGTCCCCATGCTTTAAAGTTCCTCACCCTCACCTCCTCATTTAACCTCCAACTTTGCTCCATGGCCCCCACCCATCTGCATGGCCATTGCCTTGACCTGATACCCTTCTCTAACTCTTCTCCCTCTAACTTCCGCAACTCAATCCTTCCCTCACATGACCTTCACTTTTTAACCTTTAATCTTCAGCTCCGCTGTCTCAACCTCATCCTATCTCCTCTCACCTATTTAGAAACCTTCATAATATTGATCCCTTAACTCTCTACTCCACCATTTCCCCATCTCTTTCCTTCATCATGTCCTCCAAGTCCGTCAATGAGGCAGTATCCTCCTATAATGCTGCACTATCCTCGGCTCTTGACACTCTGGCCCCACCCACCCCACGTCCTGTTAGACGCTCTGCCCCCCAGCCCTGGCTTTCATCCACAACCCATTATTTACGCACCTGTGCCCATTCTGCAGAACGTGCTTGGACCAAATCCCGCTCCCCAGAAGACCTTCTGCACTTCAAATTCATGCTTGGCTCCTTCCAATCAGCCATAGCACTTGCCAAACAAAATTACTACATCCACCTGACTAACTCCCTTGCCTCCAATCCTCGCCGCCTCTTCAATACCCTCAATTCTCTCCTCAAGGTGCCCCTGCCCCCAGTCCCGCCCTCCCTCTCTCTCTGCTCAAACCCTAGCCGACTACTTCATGACAAAATCCACAAGATTACCCTCAAATTCCCACCTCCCTCATCTTCCTCCCCCCCTCATCCATACTCCCTCTGCTACCCTCTCCTCCTTCCCTACAATCTCCAAAGAGGAAACCACACTCCTTCTCTCCTCCTCTCCTCCTCCAAACCCACTACCTGTTCTTCTGACCCTATCCCCACCCTTCTCCTACATCCCATTTCCTCCACCATTGTCCCCTCCATCTCCTATATTCTCAACCTTTCATTCTCTACTGCAACTGTCCCCATTGATTTCAAACACGCTGTTGTCACACCTCTCCTCAAGAAATCCTCACTTGACCCCACCTGTCCTTCTAACTCTCGACCCATCTCCCTCCTTCTCTTCATATTTAAACTACTAGAACGAGCAATCCACCGCCGCTGCCTCGACTTCCTCACCTCCCAGGCCCTCCTGGACCCACTACAATCTGGCTTTCGGCCCCTACACTCCACTGAAATGGCTCTTACAAAAGTCTCCAATAACTTGTTCCTCGCCAAGTTTAAGGGCCTCTACTCTGTCCTCATCCTTCTCGACCTCTCCGCTGCCTTTGACACTGTTGACCACAATCTTCTCCTCACCACCCTCTCCTCGCTTGGTTTCAAGGACTCCATTTTATCCTGGTTCTCCTCCTACCTCTCCCATTGTTCCTTTAGTGTATGCTCTGGTGGCTCCTCCGCCTCTCCCACCCCGCTCCATGTCGGTGTACTCCAGGGATCCGTCTTGGGCCCCCTCCTTTTCTCTCTCTATACCCAATCCCTTGGCGCGCTTATCTCTTCCCATGGATTTCAATACCATCTCTATGCCGATGACTCCCAAATCTACCTCTCTACACCCAATATCTCTCCAGCAATCCATACCAAGATCTCTGCCTGCCTCTCTGACATCGCTGCCTGGATGTCCCATCGCCGCTTGAAACTGAACATGGCCAAGACTGAACTCCTCATCTTTCCCCCCAATTCCTCCCCTCCTCTTCCCCCTTTCTCAGTCTCCGTGGATGGATCCACGATCCTCCCTGTTCACTCAGCCTGCAATCTGGGGGTTATCTTTGACACCTCTCTCGCCTTCTCCACTCATATCCAACTCGTAGCGAAGACCTGCCGCTTCTTTCTCTACAACATCAGCAAAATCCGCCCCTTCCTGTCTGAACACACTACCAAAACGCTTGTCCACTCCTTAATCTCCTCTCGCCTCGACTATTGCAACATACTCCTTTCTGGTCTCCCCGCGAGCCATCTCTTCCCCCTTCAAGCCGTACAAAATTATGCTGCTCGACTAATCTTCCGCCTGTCTCGCCATGCCCACATCTCTCCTCTTCTCAAGTTGCTTCACTGGCTCCCCATCCAAGCCCGCATCCAATTCAAACTCCTCCTGCTGACCTATAAATGTATTCACTCTACAGCCCCTCATTACCTCTCATCTCTTATCTCTCCCTACATCCCCACTTGTAGGCCTTTCACTCACACCGCTAACTCCCGACTTCGCTCCTTTCACCTCGCTGCACCCCACGCCTGGAACAGTTTACCTATGTCTATACACCAAGCACCCTCTCTGGCCCTCTTCAAATCCAGATTAAAGACCCACCTCTTCACTATCGCATTCGGATCCTGACTTCTATCTGTCATCTTGACCTAACCCTCACCTCATGACCGAACCGACCGAACACACTATCAAAACGCTTTTAGTGTGTAAAAACCATATTGTACTTTGCACTGATTGAATAATGCTCTGTATTGTTGTAACTAGATTGTAAGCTCAGACGAGCAAGCCTCTGATGAGCAGGGACTGTCTCTTGTATGTATGTCTGTACAGTGTTGAATAGTAATAGTAGTAGTAGTAGTAGCATGTAAGGTTTAGTGTACACCTACTTGACTTTATGAAATAGATGTATAGCAATCTGCTCATTTATAAAATACCCTCCATGAGTTCCATTATCCAGCACTAACCAACCAGAATGCTTAGCCATCCGGCAACTTGTAGAATACCTTTCTTTTTGTTTAAGACATGTTTCGCTTAAGTGATAGTGCCTATTGAGGTGGTCCATCCACCTGTCCATCTATCTGTAAGCATCCATGTATTTGTGCATGTACAACTAAGCAGATGCAGCCTCCTTCATTCCACATCACAGAGCAGGAGCTCAAAGAGCTATTGGGGGTCCTGAGACCTGTCAGCAAGAAGAGAGCTGTAGCAGCATAAAGAGCCAATGGGAATCCTTGGATGCCCCCCGGCAGGAAGATGGGGACTGTGACTGAGAAGAGCTAGGGGAAGTCCCCAGGTCCCTTCAGGAAGATGATAGGGCCCGTGACTGAGAAGAACTAGCGGGAAGCCTCAGGAACGACTGGCCAAGAAGAGCAGAACAGCATTGAAAAGTATCTGGGTCCTGCGGAGTGTCTGGGTCCTGCGGACAGGAAGAGAGCTGCACCAAATGCCTGGATCACATCTAGCAGAGCTTTTGAAGTGATTACTAATAATACAGGGCCTTGCAAAAGTCTTCAACCCCCTGTACATTTTTCACATTCTGCTGTCTAAAAAAATACATTTTCATTAAATGCATTAAAACAAGTTTGTTTCATTGAAAGTGTAGTGTATCTTGTGTAGATCAATGGGAAAGACAATTATATCAATGCTGAAAAAAGTATTTATTTAAGAATAAGAAACCAAAAAGTTTTCATTATATGACGTCACACCCTTTGTCATAGTAGATGCAAATTAGCAATGTTTCCAAAAATTGCCTTAAGAAGAGCCACCATAAAGAGGGTAATGTCTTTATCATCCTACTAGACAAGTCCAGACCAGTGGGCCATGCTTCCTTGCCAGCAGGTGGAGGTAGACTTGAGCAGCTTTCAGTGGTCATCATTTGGTATATCCATTGGTGCAGCACTGAGAGAAGCCGGTTTCGTCTACCTCCAGCAGATGGCAAGGTATTTTGACTAGAGCAACAGTTCAGATAGGTCTGTCCCCCCTGTCTCAAGCCATGGTGCTGTGGCCTGTGTGAATGAGACCTGTAGGTCCAATGTTGCTTGGAGCTCAGGTACATCCCTGTCTCATGACGTCGACAGCTGCCCTGTGCCAAGCACTGCTACCCACGAGTTCCTAGCACTCTCTGGGCCGAAGAGGAGCAGGAGAACTCCACGGGGCCTTTGAGGGGCTGATATGTTGGGTCCAGGCCCCCCTTCCCTATTGCTGTCCTCTATTTTCCTGCTTTTTGGGGTTTTCCTTTTTTTTTCTGTTATGTTTTTTATTCTCTCATTGATTTCAGTTGAAGGTATTTGACTCTCAATGCTTTTTTCAAAAAAAAAAAAAGCAATTCTAAATTGAAATAACAAAGCCTTTGTCTTTTTGGCAGCTGGGCTTCCCAAGCTAAGTACCAAATGTCCCCAAATTTTGGGGATTGTCCCTGATTTTAGAGCTGTGTCTCCAATTTCCAGGGTAGAAAGAATTTATTTTCCATTTAGTGATTTGAATATATCAGTTTTTAGAATTTACATCCAGTATCTTTATATTTTGCACAGTACATGAGAAATGCATCATTGTTTGTCTTTCTTTGTTTGAAAGTGATATTATAGAGAGTGGTCAACTCAGGGGAAGCAAGATGGAGGGAGGGAGTGGTCTAGTGATTTGGTGCAAGTTACCTTGGGCCACAGGGCTGGGGGTTCGAATCCCACTGGAGGACAGCAACCTTGGGCTGGAAGGACTGGGGTTCCTAGTCCCACAGCTGCTCCTTGTGGCCTTGGGCAAGCCACTTAACCCTCCGTTGCGTCAGGTACAAAACATAGATAGTGAGCCCTTTGAGGACAAGGGAAATATACAGGGTGGCCCAAAAAAAGTGAGAACATCTCGTAGCATATAAGTTATTCAAAAAGACAGATGTAAACGATTGACTTTTTTTTTAAAAAAAGATGGCGACCGGAAATTGTCGAAATAAAGACGTTATATAGCTAAAAAAGGTAAATAAGTAAACTATTTAAGCTTTTAATTTATGAGATGTTCTCACTTTTTTTGGGCCACCCTGTATACTGTATCTGAATGTACACTGCTTTGACCCGGTGAAAAGCGGTATATAAGCATTGCTAAATAAAGCAGTTTCTCTCTGTTTAGCACCTGGCTTCTATGCTGATCTATTTTTTTTCTATCTGATCTCTAATGCCTCATTCAGCACGTAAATGGAAGGCTAAGCAGCTGTCTGCAATGGCAGAGAGCTACTGGCCAATGGATGCTTTCCTGAAGCCCATTCGTGAAGAGGAAACTCCAGGTGGTTCGGTGCGAATAGCAGCAGAAGAAGGAGAACTCACGCTATCACTGGACCAGGATGTTTCACCAAGCCCGGAGTGCCGAATCACTCCATTCCAGCCCGTTCTAAAGACTGAGGCAGCAGGGAGATATGAGACACTGCAGGAAAAAATGTATGGTGTTACCCAGCTGCAACAGTCCAGCGTTGCAGGTGGAAGCTGGATGTCGAGCCTGACTCCTGGTGTTTCTGGAGAGATAGGGCCTTCCTTGCCCACGACTGAACGGCATTGGTTGGAAGAGGTGCCGTCTGCTTCAAGTTCTGTGGAAGCTAGCCCGCCTAGTGAGGCTTCTGCTCCTGCACCGTTACATTCTCTTTTGGTGAGACCTACAGTTTTCAACTTTGAGTCACCTTGGGATGGTTTGGTTATGCTTGAGCACTCTTTATTAAACCAGATAAGAAAGTTTTTAGGTCTGTGATTTCCCAAACTGAACACAACAAAGAGGCACATGATTTGGCTTTGAAAGACTTAAATGTGAAGATAAATAAATATGAAACTAAAGCTGAACAGTTGCAGGAAGATCTTTGTGGGGTCATGAAGGACTCTGTTATAATTCACAGGAAACTTGAGAACGTTTCTAGGAAGAGGAATCTGAGAGTCCTCAATTTTCCTAAGGTTCCTTCGATATCTGAATTGGAACTTTTCAAGAAGTTTTTTATTTCTAATTTGAAGATCCCTGCTGAATCTGTTCCCCCATTTACAAGTGTATTTTATATACCCACTGCTAAGGTTAAGGTTATTGTCAAAAATAATCACCAAAAGAACCCCCGTGGAAAATTTTTGTATAAACCAATTTTCTTTTTGTCGGATGTTCCAGGAAAGGGACATGTACAGATACTATGTCCTCCACTCAGTTACATCCCTTTTATTAATTTTGTTATTAAAAAACCCCGTCTACTTAACTGAATAAGACGGTTATCAGCAATCCTTGTCGTGCTTGACAAGGATTGCTGATAACCGTCTTATTCAGTTAAGTAGACGGGGTTTTTTAATAACAAAATTAATAAAAGGGATGTAACTGAGTGGAGGACATAGTATCTGTACATGTCCCTTTCCTGGAACATCCGACAAAAAGAAAATTGGTTTATACAAAAATTTTCCACGGGGGTTCTTTTGGTGATTATTTTTGACAATTTAATATAGTATCACTGAATTAGGGATTGGTATTTGCAAGGTTAAGGTTATGGCAGTGAAAGATCAGTCTTCTAATATTTCAACTGATAGTTTGGACTTGGCTTTTTTTGAAGCAGTCTGGCATTGATTCAAAAACTTCTGCAACTCTTTTGGTTACCTTAGCTCTTGAACCTGATAGAGGCTGGCTTTTGAAAATATATTCTACAGTTGTGATTAACATTATTGACACCCTTGCATTTTAGGTACATTGTGTACAATAGCTTGAGAAATAATTGGAAATATTCCAACTGTATGTCATACTAATATTTTGATAGTTTGTTCAAAGGTATACAACAAAAAAAGAAGTTTATGCAATGTAGATGTAGTCATTTCTGAGAAAAAAAATTAGCTAGCCAAGATTAATGGTACCCTTCAGTAATCTTTGGTTCCATGACACTGGGCAGTGGTGACAGCCTGAAAATGTTTCTTATAGCCATCTATAAGTTTCGTACATCTGTCTGCTGGTAGTTTCTCCTACTCTTCAACTGTGATTTGTTCCAGCTCATGAATGTTTCCAGGATTCCTTTTAGCAATCGCAACGGTTCTCGATTGGATTGAGATCAGGACTCATTGCTGTCCAGTTCATTTGTTCCTTTGGAAACCTTCTTTGGTACATTTGGATGTATGCTTTGGTCATTGTCCTGCTGGAGGACCTATGACCTTTGACTCAGACCTGGCTTTCTGACACTTCATAGCACATTTAGCTCCAAAAGACCTTGGTAGTCTTCTCACTTAATCAGTCCTTTAATACTTTTCGTGCCTCTACTTCCTAAGGCAGCAAAACAGCCCCACAACATGTATTTATTTAGCATTAATTATATACCGCCTTTCAGTGGTTTCAAGGTGGTTTACATCGAACACAACTGAGCAAACGTTACATAGAACATGGTTTCAATTAGCAATAAGTTACATACTATTTTAATCCTTGAACAGGTAACTATTTACAGTTTAAACCTTAGACAGTTAACAATTTGCTATCTAAGCCTTGGGCTGTGAACTATTTACAGTTTGGATGATTTGGGTCCAGTTCTTGGTGTATTTAGGTCATTTGGTTATGAGGAAAAATTAACAGTTTGACCCATTACATTCCAGAAAAATGTGTGTTTTTAAGCTTCTTCCTGAAGTCTTTCAGGTCAATTGTTGCCCTTGGTTTACTCCTAAGGGAATTCCATAAGGTAGGTCCATATATGGAAAAGGTGTGGTGGCATGTTTCTTGCAAGCTGGTTGTTTTATGTCTTGGGACTTCAAGGAGGTTCGTGGTTTGATCTCTTCTTGGTCTGTTGCCTGGAGGTGTATGTATGAGGGACTGTAAACAGCCAGCAATTAGGTTGTGCATACTCTTGAAAGTGTTCATGATTGATTTGTATTATATTCATGCTTGGATGGGCAGACAATGTAGCTCCTTTAATACTGGGGTGATATGTTCTTGTCTAGGTGTCTGTGATAACCAAAAACTCTGCAGCTCGTTTGATATTTGGAGTACGACAAGTGTACATTTTGGTAGAACTTGGAGTATGGTGTTTCAATAATCCCAGATCGTGGGTAATGATCATTTGGCAGACAGTGCAGAATAGATTATAGTCCATTAATGGGCGGAGGTTATATAGAGTCCTTTATTTGTTGATATGTTGCTGCAACTGTTTTCTTTATGTGTTTGGCAATTCAGTTTCTGGTCTAGGGTCACTCCAAGGTATTTGACGTCTGACTTGATGGGGATATCGTTGTTGTTGAATGTGAGTTTCTCTCCTGGAACGTAGGTAGGGTCTCGGTTAACCACCAATGCCTCTGTGGAATCTTCACCATATTTAAGGGTAAAAAGGTTGTTTTTCTTATTAGCTTCATTTCCTCACCTGTAAATGTATCACTGATCTGCATTGCCAATGAGCTGAAGTTTGTTTTCATCTGTCCACAGAACATTTTCCCAAAATGTTTGTTTCTCAAGGTGGGTTTGGGCAAAGATCAGATGTACCTTTTTAGGTCTGTCTTTGAGCAGTGGGGTCCTCCTTGGCCTTCGCCCATGAAGTCCTTCTTTGCTTAGTGCGTGGCAGATGGTGTGCATTGAAATCACCACTCCATATTGCTCCAGGTCAGCCAGAAGCTCTTTGGATGTTGTAAGTGGTGTTTTTCCAACATTTCGCACTAACCTTTGAAGACTTATTGGATTAAGTATCCTCTTCACTCCACGTCCTGGGAGGTTCTGCATCGTTCCAATGAGCACAAAACACTTGAATAACATAGCAAACTGCAGTCACAGGAATCCCAAGTTTTTTAGAGATGGTCTTGTACCCCTTTGCAGTTTGATGTTTGTTTGATAATGACTTTTCTGACAGTCTCAGGTAGTGCTCTTGTCTTCACCAATCTCAACATGGCACAGGGCGTGACTGTGGCAATTTGCAACCTTAGAGATATCATGCATTCAAGACATGCGAGTACTGACAATTGATCATAGGTGTGTCTAATTGTACTGTGATGGGAATATGGTTCTTCTGCTCATACTGATGTGAATTGTTTATAAGGATGGCAATAATCATGTGATGGCAATGTCCCAGTTTTTATACTATTTTCTACTATTTCCTTTTTTCATAGGTCTAGTTTTAGTTAATTCTTTTATATGTCAAATATGTGTGCATATATAGTCCAAAGGCATTTCATGGGCCACTTGTTTTTGGGTGATATTGTACATTAAGGGATTGGACTGGAAGAGCACCAATAATGTTGACCACCGCTGTAGGTGTAAAAGCCCTGTCTTTATGGATCGCAGGATAAGGTTTTTCCTGATGTGTCTAGAATTACTCCGAAACGAAGAAAACAATTTCTCCTACAAAGATCGAGGGTATTGCAGTTAAGTGGTACCTTTTTTTCCCCTACGTTATCCTTGTAAGTGCCTAGTTATGCTGGGTTGGCCTACTTATGTGTTTTTTGAAACACAACAGCTGTCTTCCCTGCTTTCTTCTTCCTCTTCTCAGTCAGTGACAGAAGGAAGCTCTAGAATGGACCTGGAGATGTAGCCTGGACCTTTTCTCTTTTCAGTGATTCTATGTGGAATCCCCTTATCTGCCTTTTTTCCTTATTATAAATACGCTTAAGTTTATATAAATTTTTTCAGAAATTATATATTACACATTTTTTTGCTGATAGACCGAGTGTAGTGGATGATTCTGTCAAAGTCCCAATATCTAAATGGCTTCCTCCTGGTATGAATGAACCAGCTATTCTTACTTACCAGAATTTAGTCCTTCGAGACTTACATAAGTTGGAGCTTAACAAACATTATGAGAGGTCTAATCTGAGCAGATCTGAGTGTCAGGCATTGACCCAACTACAGAGGGATTCCAACATTGTGGTCAGGAGAGCAGACAAAGGAGGGGCTGTGGTGGTTCAATCGACAGTGGATTATTTAAGAGTTCTTAGGGATCACCTTTTAGACCGTCGCACCTATTGTGTGCTTTCTACTGATCCCACTCTCTCACTTCAACAGCAGATAAAAACCATTTTGGATGAGGCCCTAGGTCATGGCTGGCTGACGAGACGCGAGTATAGTTTTTTGAAACTAGAGACTCCAATTACGCCTATCATCTATATGGTACCGAAAGTCCACAAATCCCTGGTGGCTCCACCAGGTAGACCTATTGTTTCCTATAGGGGGTCAATATTGGAACCGTTGTCACAGTTTTGTGATGTTTTTTTACAAAAAGAAGCAGCATTGGTAAAATCTTTTATTAAGGATTCTTCACATTTTTTGCAGGAATTAGCCAAAGAGCCTATACCTTCTTGGGATTTTTACCTTGTGACTCTTGATGTTGAAGCTCTTTATACTAATATAGATCAAGATGAAGTTATGGCTTTAATGTCCTCCTTTTTTCAATTTGCTCCACAGCGGTTACCTCGTGCTTTTTTATGTGCATTATTAAGGCTTGTGTTAACGAAGAATTATTTCCTCTCTGAAGGCCAGTTTTATCATCAGATATATGGGATTGCCATGGGGGCCTCTGTGGCCCCGTCAATAGCCACACTTTATATGGCTCACTTTGAGAAGCTTTTTCTTTATTCCTCCACTCAGTTCATTTCGGTACGGTTTTGGAGGAGATTTCTTGATGATGTGTTTTTCCTTTGGTTTGATACCTTACCTCAGTTACATGTTTTTCTAACTTGGATAAACACATTGAAACCAAATCTTAAATTCACATCCCATTTTGACTTGGAAAAAATTGAGTTTTTAGATATGTTGATAATTAAAGATCAGGGGGCATTCCGCACGACCCTATATCGAAAAAGTGTTCAACGAAATAGTCTTTTAATGTATCATAGTTGCCATCCTGGTCCAATGCGGAGAAATTTACCTTATGGACAATTCCTTCGGTTGCGGAGGATTTATTCTACGTTGTCGGATTTTAAATTTCATGCTCATGATTTGATCTATCGATTGACACAAAGAGGATATCCTGAGAAAGTTGTTAAGTCTGCTTACCGATGCGGTTTGTATACCCACCGAGATTGGTTATTGGATGAGACCTACCAAACACAACGTTCAAATACGGGTGAGACTGATTTCATAGTAGGGACGCTACCCTACACTACTTTGAGTACGTCTATTGTGACCATACTTCGGAAACACTGGCCAGTCTTGGGTTTACATCAGTGTTTTCAAAAACCCCTTTGGATTGCTTTTTCTAGGGGGTTAAATCTAAAAGACAAGCTGGTTCGATCTGAAACCCCGATAGATTGTCCTTTAACATCTGATCCTAGTATTCGGGGACATACAGTATGTTCCACCTGTACTTTTTGTGCCTCATCTATGACTGGAGCCGATTGGGTTCATCCTAACACGGGCCAGGTCTTTAAACGACGATGGGCCACTTCTTGTGATTCGGCTTATGTGGTCTATGTCCTTCAATGTAACTATCCTTTGATATATATAGGCAGGACTTCACGAAAAATAAAGGTTAGACTTAGTGAGCACGCATCTAGGATTCGACAAAAAGTTTTGTCAGCTCCAATTGTGGAACACTGTGTGACTCACCATCAGTTTGAATTGGATGTTTCTTGGACTGTGTTAGATTTCATTCCATTGAACCCTCGGGGTGGGAATCGGTTATTTTTATTACAATGACGAGAACAACAGCTGATCTTTGAACTAAAAGCGGTCCACCCGTTGGGGTTGAATAAAGAAGTGGAGTGGTCTAGCCTGCTGTAACGTCATCCATGATGCTAAGGGATTCCCCGATGTCCATGGGGCTCCCATTTAGCTGATTGGAGCTCCCGATTGATTGACATAAGCTGATAGTCAATGTGAGTGGTTTACCTCTTATTTCCAGTGGAGGTTACAAATCCTAGAAGATTTCAAAGCGGACGCCTTAGGATCATGAACACTTGATACAGGGCTTAGGGCCCGAAACGTGCGCGTCGTGGATATGCTACCTGACCGCTTGGGCATGGAGATTTGATATATCACAGATTGATTGAGACTTCACTGGGACAATTCCTAAGTTAAGTAACGAGTTTTCTTTTGAAATAATTAAAAAGGAACAGGCTGTCTGGTGCGGCTGGTTTTCCATTTCAGCCGCCTCCAGCCTTTTCCAACAAAAATATGTTTTAGATAGAGGTATATTTATTCAATTTTGAATTTGGTTTTCTTTGTTTATAGTACTTCATTTTTACCGAACCAGGGATTTTTTGCTATTCATTAGGGACAGCATGAAAATCTGAACAGTGTTTGGCACACCAGGACCAGAGTTGGGAACCTCTGCCCTAGAGCAGCGGCCAACAGGGGCAGAAACACCCACACCCACAACTCCACTATCCAAAGCCTCATGGAGAGTCAGGCTGTTGGGCCCTGCACGGAGCAGCATCTCCCAATACTGGCACCTGCATACCTTAGCAATGCCGTCCTAAACTTGGGAACACGTTCCATCATATATCAAAAGGTTGCTATGATTAATGTCAGCTAACAAATCCTAAGTTAAACACGATTTGTTGATAGAGATTCATCACAGCAACCTTTCTGATATTTGTGGAGTGTGTTTCAGTTATTACTTCTGACAGTGTTTACCAGCTTGGGGAGTGACCCCAACAGTATTGCGTACCATAGCAATGCCCGCACTGTGCCCAGGACTGTTGTGGCGGCCAGGGCTGCCACAAACCTCCATATTTGCACAATGCTGGCATATGTGTGGGAGCGTGTGTATGTCTATCCAGTGTGTTGTGGCTGCCCACACTTTACTGAGCCCACACTGCTTGCACTGTTTCCAGTGTTAGCCTGCCAATGTGCATAATGAAGAGCAAGGTACTGTGGATATGGCCCGGACAGGGTGGCCTGGGCAGGATGCATCTGCACAGGGTATAGGGCAATGGCTGGGACATTGTAGTGCCCGACCATCACCTGCACGGACAGGGTGGCCACAGCATGTCATGCTGGGAGGTCACTTTCACCCTGACTGAGCAGTGACCATGGCATGGCTAGGTTCCCCCATAGTGCTATGCAGCATTTCTCTCAAGTGGTATTTATGGGTTCTCTTTTCTGGGGCCCAATCACTGACATACCTGCTTGGTGTGTGTGTGCTCACATCCCATTTTTGGGTGCACACAGTTCCTCCAGGAACATGCTGGAACACCTTGCAGGATGCAGTGGGTGGAGACTGACTGTGCCATCTGCTGGTGAATGTCAGATAGTGGTGGGGGGCAGCTGAGCTGTTCCAGCATTCTGCCTGTCTGCCATTGCCTTATGTAATGCGTACAGATCTGCATCGACTGCCCTGTAGGGTGTATGTTCCCCAGCAGGACTGGGGTTGATGGTTCTCTGTACTGCCACCATTGCAGAGATGTACAATGTGGATCTGTTGGTGGGAGATCCTGTCCCCCTACCCTGAGCCACAGAGGACAGGTTGGGTGGTGCTACATAATCCGCTTTTGGGTTCAAACACCCTCCTTTCACCTATTACATGTGACCATGGCACCCACACAGGATATGCACTATTCTGGGTGCATCATAGTCCACAAGGGCTAGACGTGACTGGGAAATACAGATGGACACAGGTGTAGCCTAGGTGTGTCTGCAGGGACTACCTATCACACACTGGCACTGATGGGGACCGCATAGCCTATCTCAGCCAAGCCAGGTGCTGCGGACCTGCCCCACCTCACCTTCAGGGTGAGCACAGGACCCGCACAATGTCACGGTCTGTAGCTACTCTGTGCCAGTAACACACACGGTCAGTTCCCCTTACTAGGCCTAGGTGCTGTGGGGGTGCATACCCCATTATGTGATCAGCTGTAGACTGCTGATCTGCATGTGCAGTGCATCATGGGTACGGGTGGGTTTACACTATCCTGGTAACCACAGCAGACAGTTTGTGTTGTGACCTGCAGTCTTTCTGTAGCCAGCCAGCAGTGTGGTAGTAGCTATAGAGAGGTAGCCTACTGGTTACTTCAGTGACTGTGGAGGCAGAGGTCATAGGTTTGATCCCACAGTGGTGTTATTTAGGAATGCTGTCTGAGGCTTTTCCTTTTCATTTCAATCAGTGCTGCCAGCAGAAACACCCTCACAGTGCTTTAGCCTAAGATGCCTCATAGGCGCCCTATAAGGTGCCCTATACAGCGCCCTATAGGGAACATTATAGGCAGACAGGGCACTTTATAATGTGACCTATGGGGTGCCTTATAAGGCGCCTTATGAGGCACCTTAGGTTACGGCACTGTGAGGGTGTTTTTACTGGCAGCACTGATTTAAATTAAAAGAAAATGCCTCAGACAGCCTTTTTAGATTACACCACTGCAGGATTGAACCCATGACCTCTGCCTCCACAGTCATTGCAGTAACCAGTGGGCAACCTCCTTATAGCTTCTAACACTGCGCTGGCACGTACGTAGGGTTAACGCACGTTAACGTGCCACTGCGCACACTATCGCGTGATACAGATTCTTGCTACCTTATGATTGGAACGCCCACTCCTTATATAGCATTCTTCACATTATTGCTGCAACTAGCGCCGGTAACATTAAGACGGTTTAGTAAACATACCCCTTTGCATAAATTTAAAAAAGAAAAGAAAGTGATGATATTGTAGTCACGAGATGGATGGGGGGGGGAGGGGGAGCCAGGGTAATGACTCCTCTTCCCTCCTCCATGCCTTGTGCTGAAACCTGGAACTAAATTAACCCTCCATTGCCCATGCTCCCTGTAAGTATTAGTGTATGTGTCTCATATCCCCTCGTGTTAAATGTATCCCCCAATTGTGTTGTGACCACTTTGATTGAAGGATAAGGTGTGTAATGCAGCGAGGGCTGATGAAAGCCCAGAGGAGAAAAAAGAAGCTGTTTTTCAGAGGAAAAAAGATGTGCACAAGTTGCAATATTCGCAGGAACCAGCTAGAGGGAGCAGGAGAGCATTCAGAGAGACTGAAGGGCCACGCCCAGCTGGTCACGAGGAACTGACAACCAGCTCCCAATCCTCAAAGGCAGGAGTGCTTTATAAGGGGAGAGTGGAAGACTGGAAGAGAGAGAGGGAGAGGTTGAAGTGGAAGCCTGATTCCTCCGGAGCTAGAGGATCACCAGGAGTGAGAGGTGACTCACCAGGAGCTGAGGAAGGACCTAAGGAGGGACCAGCTCAAGCTAGAGAGAGAGCTGTTTGCCCGAAGAGGCAAAAGCACTGCCCTAATTGCAAGCAGAAGCCAAAGGAGAATCAGCTGGGGAAGCTAAGCCACGCTGAGCAGGAAAGCCAGGAGCTGGGCTTATGCAGAAGCAGGCGCTTACCAGGAGAATGGGTTCAAAGGCTGCAAGGTAAACCAAACTTTCAAAGAAAAGGATTTCATCAAGCTGCTGACTGTGAGAGGCAAGCAATTGAAGAAAGCCATTTACCTGCTTCTTGCTGCAATACAAGGTATGATAAATATATGCCTATGAAGAAAGCTATAAATGTTAAAGACTCTGGTAAAGCTGCTATAAAACCTCTAAGAAGAGAGAACACATTTAATCCTAATACAGCACGTGGCCGACGCCCTAGGCTAGGCCAAGGACATTGGCAAGTACTGCAAGAGATATACAAAACCCCTGGAGGTGTTTCCCAAGAAACTAGGGGTACAGAGTCAGACATATCTGATTATGAGCCAATGCAAGTGGAACTGGCAGGAGAATTATCAGACCAGGAAATGGATTGTACTATCTGTGTATCTGGTAGCATAGAGTCTTTGCCAGACTTGTGACTTGCTTGAATTGCCAACCGAGCATTCTTTAATTGACTAAGCACTGCTATTCCTGTGAAGTTCAACATTTTTGCTTTAAACCTGAGTTTTCTTTCTTACCTGAATTAAGGACATTTACTTTGAGTTGTAACCCAACAATTGGAACCACTGTGTAAAGGGGAATAAAAGCCTTCTTTTTCCCACCACTCTGCTTTAATGGTTTCTTTAAAGATTGGAGCTAAAAACTACAAGGACCAAGTGCCTTTTGGCCCTTAAAAGACTCCTATCTTAATAATACAATTTTTATGTCCCACCTGCCCTGGCGTCCACTGGCCACCAGGGAGGCGTGCCGACAGGTGGTATACAAAACTGTCTAAATAAATAAGATGTGCCTTCCTCCCCTCCCCCCTCCATCCACACAAACTATCCCAGATTATCCCAAGCTAGTGTGGGCAGCTGGGGCTTCCCTGCTCAGGTTTCCCTGGTCAGCCTGACAGGTGCTGTGATTCCCTTTTCACTGCTGCCCTGCATGGTTTTTCAATGTGGTTTCTTTGTGGTCTTTTTCTAACTTTTCTGCCACAGTGTTCAGCCGTGTGTCCTGGTGCAGCCTGCAAGCCCCAGCATTCTTTTCTATGGCTGCTACTTTTTGCCCCAATTGTGGCTGGGATGCCTAGAGCCCAATGCCATTTCTCTAGCCCTTGCTGCTCCTTCAATTTTTTCCCCACCAGTGGGCATCGCGGGCATTGGAGATGGCTGCTGGTCCTAGCAGATGTGAAGACTCCTTTTCAACCAGTTTACACAACAACTTCTGAAACAGCTTGTAGGCTGTTTTCAGTCTTTGCAAGCTGTTTGGCAGCTCCCTTCATGGAGGCCCATGAGCGCCTTTGTCTCAGGCTGTTTAGAAGGCTTACAGCCCCCACTTTGCCCTTGCGCTCATCTGCTCTTCTGGGAGTCCAACCTTATCTCCAGCGAGGGTTGGTTGAAAGACTCAAAAATTAATCCTTTTCACCAGAAGGTAAGTTTGAGGAGGATGGGGTGATTTTCCTGTTGTACTGATGGGGTTTTTTCATGCCCTTTCAGGATGCTATGGTGGCTCTGCATGTGGTGGAATCTGCTCTCGGGCAAGGATTGCAGGCAGTTACCCTATTTTTCTTATAGGGTTTCCAGCATGTTGCTGCATTCATTCCTCTACCTGATCCTATGTGCCAGCACGTAAAGTTTTTTTTAAAGAGAAATCCCCCAAGATGGAAACTAGGGATCCTAAGGTTCTGTTTCAGCTATAACATTGGCCCTGGGGTGAGCAGATCACGCTGTGAGAAATGTGCACATCTTTCCTTGTGGAGGAAGGTGAGCCTGAGGAGGCTCCTTGCATTTGCAGCTGCCGCTGTAGGTGCTCAGGCGCTGCTGTCAAGCCCTGTGATGATGGATTGTCTGCTGCCAGGCACCCTGGTGGCTATGAGGTTTGGAAGAGGATTGCCTAGATGGCTGGCCCTTCTAAGACTTAATCAGAATCTCTTCTAAGTCCATGGCAGTGGTAGTAGTAGCCTGATAAAAGCTATGGCTGTCCCTGTGCTTGGTCACCGGATGCTGCCTCCAAGCTGCAGCTGAGCAAACTCCCAGTGTTGGCCTATTGCTCTTCCAGGTAGACCTTGTGAAATAGTGAAGTCCTTGGGGAGGCTCGCCCACAGAGACTCGTGGAAGTTTGGTCTAGAGGTGCCAAGAATACTACTTGTAGGGCAGTGTGTAGAACCTATAACTTCTAGGGATAGTTCATCCTTTTGTGTTACAGTCCAAAAAATGGCAGTCTTTTGGAGCATTCTGTGTGCTTGGCTCACTGCCATGACTCCACTGGAGCCAGTAAATCCCCCTCAGTGGTTTCCAGTGATCCCTCTCATGGTGTAGGTGGTTGTGGTGTGGCTACAAATATTTCTCTTTGAAGGGACCCATACTACTTCAGACCAGTGGGTCCTCTGAGTCCTTAGTCAAGGCTGAAGTCATTTTAACTCCCCTGTTTCAGGCCCGCCTTAAATTAAAAAAGAAAAAAAATAATATATATTTCAATGAATTATGGCAGTACTTCTTTGGGATACCATTGTAGAATCTCCTTGTGGCTCTCCACTCAAGTGGGCGATGTTCCAGGACCCTCTTCAGTGCCTCCTGCAATTGCAGGCTTTTTTTTTACCTGTGCCCTCCACAGAGGAGGGCCAGGGAAGTTATGCCATCTGCATCATGGTGCCCAAGAAGGGAGGTTCCTTCTGGCTTACCCTGGATCTACAGGCAGTCTGTGCCAAACTCAGAGTCCCTCATTTCTGTATGAGGACCATAGAGCCTGTGATTGCATCGGTCAGGCAGGGAGAGTTCCTCACCTCCCTAGACCTCGCTAAGGCATATTTTCACATTCCCATGTGGGGAACAGTATTAGTGGCTTTCCACTTTTGCATTCTGGATTGCTATTTCTAGTTCCAGGCCTTGTCCCTTCAGCCTAGCCATGCTCCTTATATATTTTACAAGATCATGTTGCTTCTAGCGATGTTTCTGCACTAGCAGGGAATTTGGGTTCATCTGTACCTGGACGACTGGCTGATCTGGTCGTTTTCTCTGGAAAGATTCAGAGATAACACAGCCATGTGGTTTCTTGGCTGGAAAGGCTGGGGTTGGTGATCAATTATCCCAAAAACAGCCTGCTTCTATCCTAGGACTTGGAGTACCTGTATGCTTGGTTTTCATACTCTTGGGTCAAATTCCCTCATGCTTCAACACTGGGCATTTTGTTCTCAGATAGTTCCATGGACCTGGGACTAGATCCTTAGGTGCCCAGCATCACTCTTGGAGCCAGTTCCTTGGGCCAGGGCATACATGCGCCTGCTGCAGTAGTATCTGATAACATGCTGGTCTGCCTGTTATCACATCCAACAAGACTTCCAACCTGCAGATCTGCCATCTGATGGCCAGGATGCCGTTGGAAGCACTGGATTGAATGATTATCTTCTTGGATGCCAGTCTGAAGGGCTGGGATGCGCACTGCCTGGGCCATTTGGCCAAGGACTCTGGTCCCTTCAGGAGACCTCTGAGACATCATCCACCTGTAGTCCAGAATGATTTGCCTGGCGCTGAAAAGCTCTAGACCTCTCCTAGTGAGTAAAACAGTCCAAGGAGGATCTCGGACAATGCAATTGTGGTGGCATATTTTGACAAACAAGATGGAACTCGCAGTGCCAGAAGCAAGGCTCTGGTGATATAGCTGTTGGCATAACTGTCTTCCAAGCAGTTGACTCTGGTTTCCCAGCCAACACAGTAGCTTGAGGTTGCAAAGATGTATTGTTGGGTGGAGGTGCATCTGATTGCCCTGTCCACAGTATGCATTGCAAGCACTGACAATGTGCAGGCCGATTTCCTAAGTCAACACTTTGTGTTTCCAGGCGAGTGGAAGCTCAGCCCACACATGTACGACCTCCATAGTGCAGAGCTGAGGCCTTCCATTGTTTGACTTGATGGCTATTCAGGAGAATGTTGCTGTGGGAAACTTTCTCAGCTGTGAGAAGGATCTGTGGATGGCGGGCTTGCATGCCTTTCTTCAGGAGTGGCCTTGGGGAGGGATTTATTTATTTATTTATTTACAAATGTTTAGATCAGTTTTCTATGAACAAACTCAATCAAAAGGGGTTACAAGTAGCAAAAAAATACAATGCAATCGTAGAATAGAAGTCGGGGAAAAAAACACCCAGAACCCCCCCCTTAAGCACTCGAGCCCATGCCGGCATCAACAAATAGCCATGTCTTCAAACCCTTCTGGAAGGCAAGCATCGAGGCCTGAGGCTGCAATGGGAGAGCATTCCAACGCTCACAGGCCACTACCCTGAATGCCCACCTCCGGTGTGAGACCATATAGAGCACTTCCAGGCCTGGAACCTCCAACAAGTGACCCAGGGAGGACCACAGAGCCTGGGGAGAGTCATACCATGACAGCAACTCCCACAGATAAGTGGAACGGAGATCCTGAAAAACCTTAAAAATGATAAACAGCAACTTAAAGAGCACTGCAATGCAACTGCGCTAAAGATAGCCAGGCACTCTCCCCGCACCGAGTCCCAGCCAGCAGCTGAGTGGCCGTATTTTGCATGACCTGCACGCAGCGCAACAACTTCTGTGGCAGCCCCACATAAAGTACATTATAATAGTCAGGTGTCCCCAGAACCGTCTGAACCACTAAACGTAACGCTGCCAGTTCCAAAAACGGTTGCAACTAACGTGCCTATTGATGTTTCCGCCAGGCGGACCGAACCACATGGCTGACCTGTCTGTCCCCAATTCCTATGTGCTCCAGTAACACACCCAAGGACTTAATCTCTGCAGCCCATGGGAGCACCACCCCTGTGATCATCAGCCAAAGTCGAATGGGAGGGTTGGCCCAAAATGCAAATACGGTTTTATCAGGGTTCACTACCAAACCGCTGTCCGCGAGCCACACACTATCTAAACATTGGTTCAGCTGCTGGACAACCTCCCCTGGATAATGTATGTCTTCCGTTATAGCCCCCAATGAGCCATCTTCTGCACAGGTGCTGGGCCCTTCCGAGCCTGGTGTACCTAATGGCTCTGGCCTGGCCTCACAGGTTGCGATATGGGGATCATTTGAACCTGTTTGCATGATACTCCCCCTACCCCCCCCCCCCCCATGTCTCTTGCTTCCTCAAGAGACGTGCCTACTGTGGCAGGGGCTACTGGTTTTGGAGGATTCCAAAACTTTCTCGCTTGCAGCCTGGCCCTTAAGAACCATATGCTCTCCAAGAAGAGTACTCTGGATCAGTGGTGAAAATCCTGCTTACCGTGCAGAGGGCCTCTACTTTCTTAGCTTATGTGAGAGTCCTACTTGTAAAATGGTCTGGACCAAGTCTTTTCCCTGAACTCTCAAGGTTTGGTTGGTGGCCCTGATGGGCTGCAGAAGTTTGCATACAAGGATTTTCAGTGGTAGTACTCCCTGATATCCCCTGCTTCTTTGGGGAAGTTAAACAGTTCTGTTTGCCTGTGTGTCCAGTTTTCCTCAATGAACTCTCTCTCTGGTTTGGAAGGCACTGAAAAGTCCTCACTTTGAGCCCATTTGTAAGGCCTACCTCAAGGATTTGGCCCATAAGGTAGTTTTCCTGCAGGCTGTGGCGACTGCCAGGTGAATGTCTGAGCCACAGGGATTTTTTCTTGGTCATCTCAATAGCTTCTTTCTCCTTATGAACAGTGCTGTCCCCCTTTCACCTTAACCAGACTATCAGTCTGTCTTCCTTCTTGGAGGAGGATTTTCAGAAGGATCCCTCGCTGCATCTGAGAAATATGCGGAGGGATTTGATCAGATACATGGAGTCCTGCTATTGTCTGTGGGATTTAGGAGGCCATTGGGTCAGTGTACCACCTGGCTGGTAAAATGTGTGCTGGAGTGAGTCAGAGCTAACGCCACTAAGGACCCGCTCTCCCCCTGGGCAGAGTCCGTCTTGATGTCTTCAGAGGACATCTGTAAGGCAGCTATCTGGTCTGTGCTGAGCACCTTTTGTGAAGCACTACAGATTGCTCATCAGAGTTGGTACAGATGGTGCCTTTGGCGAGTCAATTCTGTCCTGAGCATCATCTTCCTCCAACCCTGGGTCCTGAGTTCTGGAGGACAATCTATTTGTCTGCCATAGACCTGGGCCTGAGGAGAAGATTCACCTTTCAACAGGACAATGATCCTAAGCACAAAGCAAAGGGTTTTAATTACCTTCCTGTAATTTCTGTAAGGAAAATAATTCTAGTAGGAAAGCTTATGCTCATGAAAACTGTTGATAAAAAGAAGATTAGTCTCGCTTTTCATTTCTAGCACATTCAGGTACAGTGTGTCGCAGTGATCTCCAGGAACAAGCAGGAATGTAGTCTTCACATATGGGTATCGTCGGTACCGATGGAGCCTGCATGAGAACGCTCCACAGCGTCCAATAGGAAAGCTTTTGGGAGCATCCAGTTCTTCGTTTTACGCGGAGCCAGCAGGTCACATACCCTGTCACCGAAGAAAAAGGTTGTCTTTAATCTTTGTTTTTGTGGTTGCGTCTGCCTTCCAGTTCTTTCTTCTTTCTTTAAAAAAAAAAAAATTATAGTTTCTGAGGTGTTTTACTTTAGAAACATTTTTCCTTGGTGCTAGGCGCCATTTTGGGCACTAGGCCCAATTTTTTCCTTAAAAATGGAAAAACCTACTTCAGGTTTTAAGAAATGTTCTAAATGTGGAGGTACCATTTCCGTCACCGACACCCATGATTGGTGTCTCAAATGTTTAGGTCCTGACACTGTATTTCAGAGTGCCTCTCCTGTGGAATGATGTCAAAAAGGGCCCGGCAGAACCGAGCTGCTAAACTTAGCACCCTTTTTCCCTCAGACGCGGTGTCTGTTGCATCGACGTCCTCCAGGGCCTCATCTTCCTCCCATGGATCTCAGGTAACTAAACATAAATCTAGCTGGTCCTCAAAGGGTAGATCTCCTTCTAAGTATCGAGAAGCCCCTGGCATTGCCCTTGAGGAATTTTCACCGGCAAAACTGCCCCGGCGGGAGGCTTCGGCTTCCAAAGCACTAACGGGGTTCCAGGATGTTCTCGAGGCCTCAACCTCGGCAGAACTACTGGCGCCATGGGGTTGTGGCCGCTTCTACCGGTACCGACACACAAGCATCAGCAGCGTCAATAGACCAGAGATTCCTTGCTATCGAACACAGTCTAGTGGCTCTTCTCACGGCTTCGGTGCCATTGAAACCGCTTCAGACACCTCAAGCAATACCGGTACCAACTGCATTAACATCGGCGGGTATGCCACCCATACCGAGTCATGCATCTGTCTCCGGCATCGACATATCGATACCGGAACAACCCGATGCCGGCTTTGATCGATACCGGTACCGCTTTGCACGATCGGAGGTATTTTGAATCCTCTGAGTCTGAAGACTCTGCCAATACAAGAGTACTTCTCCCCAAGGATTCCTCTTCTCCTCAGCGCAGAATGTCTCCGCCAGAGGATATGTCCTTTCATAACTTTATCCGTGATGTGGCCCGAGGCCTTTCCATCGCAGTAGCTCCTGAAAAAGAGCCTAGTGCAAAGGAGTTGGAAATCCTCCAATACCCTAAGGCTCCCAAAGAGGCAGATACTCTGCCTATTCATGAGATCTTACATGATCTTATGGTAAGGATGTGGGAAATACCTTTAACCACATCTCCTCATTCTCGAAGACTCGATACCATGTATCGAGTTCCACCTTGTCCTGGCTTTCAAAAAACTCAATTACCACACCATTCAATGATGGTGGAATCAGCCATGAGAAGGATGAAAAGTGCAAAGAGACATGCATCCAATCCTCCAGGTCGTGAATGTAGGACTCTCAATGCCTTTGGGCGTCAATGCTTCCATGCTCTCAGCTAGGATCAGCTCCTATATCTTGTATATGGGAATGTTCCTTAAAGAGGTCACAGGAGACTTGGAGCTTTTGAGCCCCCTCCTACCTGATCACAAAAGGCAAGACTATCTTACTCTAGTCAAACATGCTCAGGATGTTTCCAAGTTTGTAAATCGTGCAGCCTTTGACTGTTTTGAGTGCATAAGCAGAACCTCTGCTATTGCCATTGGTGCACGTCGGATTGCCTGGCTTCAGGCATCTGACTTGGAAATTTGGGTACAGGATAAATTAGGAAACATTCTTTGCACAGGAGAAAATCTCTTTGGCAAGAATTGGCAGAAGGCTAATGAGATAGATGCTGACAATATCACTTTGGATAGATTGTCCAAATCTACAGCCGATCCTGCAAGGAAAAAATCTTCTAAGAAACCATTTTTCAATAAGAAAAAGACGTTTTATCCTTCCTATACCCAAGAGGGACACCGTCCAGGTCAGACTGCCCAAAAGGGACAACAGCAACAACCTAGACAACAAAAGAAGCCAAAAGCTTCAAAACCTCAGTCAGCTCAGCAGGCTCAGCCTCCTCAGGGGCTTTGACTCCTTCCTAGAGAACTTTGCCTTCCTGCCCCTGAACCGTCCAGAACCCTCGACCATCCCAGGCAGGTTATGTCATTTTGCCCACAGATGGTACCAAATAACAGCAGAAAATTGGACTCTGTCCATTGTACGAGAGGGGTACAAGCTTCATTTTCACAGCATGCCCCTCCTACATTTGTAAAACAGTTCAATTCTCAGCCCTCTCTCGACAGTCTCTTAGGTCAAGAAGTCACAATGCTCCTTGCTCAAGGAGCAATAGGGGAAGTACCCATTCCCCGTCAGGGTACAGGGTTCTACTCCCCCTATATCCTTATTCCAAAGAAAACAGGAGGGCACAGACCCATTTTAGATCTCAGAATTGAACAAATATTTGTTCCGAGAGAAATTCAAAATGGTCTCTCTAGGAACTCTGCTGCCATATCTTCAGAGTCAGGATTGGCTTTGTTCTCTAGATCTCAAGGATGTGTATACTCATATTCTCATCCATCCAAATCACAGGAGATTCCTCCGATTCCTGTTTCAAGGAAAGCACTACCAATACAAGGTTCTTCCCTTTGGCCTGGCTTCTGCTCCAAGAGTGTTCACAAAATGCATGGCTGTGGTAGCAGCATTTCTCCTCACTCTGGGAATATTTGTCTACCCTTACTTAGACAACTGGCTCATTCGAGCCCCTACAATGCCAGAAGCCAGCTCTGCTCTGTTTCGCACAATGCGAATCCTTCAGTATTTGGGACTGGTCATAAACCTCCCAAAATCCAATCTTGCTCCCACTCAGTCCCTAGAGTTCATAGGAGCTCATCTGGATACCAGACAGACAAGGGCTTTCCTTCCGCAGCCCTGCTGTCTTCGCATAGAACAACTAGCTTCCCAAGCAGTGCTCAAACCTTGTCTCACTGCTCGGGAAATACTACAATTGCTAGGCCACATGGCATCCACCATGCATGTGGTTCTTATGCTCGCCTCCATATGCGAGCAGCCCAGTGGACTTTATCCACTCAGTGGGCACAGGCCTCAGGCTACCTGTCTGACAAAATAACAAACTCAAACCGTCTTATTTCATCCCTCCAATGGTGGCAATCACACAGAAACCTTCTGGTGGGGTCTCCTTTCCAGCAACCCCTATCCCAAGCCACCCTAACAACAGATGCATCACAGGTGGGATGGGGAGCCCACCTGCACGATCTCTCTACCCAGGGTACCTGGACTCCACAGGAGGCCTGTCTTCACATCAACCTCCTGGAGCTCAGAGCAATCTTCTTTGCTCTTCGAGTATTTCATGCCCAGCTCAGCTACAAGACAGTCCTAGTTCAAACAGACAATCAGGTAGCCATGTTCTATGTGAACAAGCAGGGTGGAACAGGCTCTCTGTCGCTATGCAACGAAGCTTTGCGACTATGGGCCCTCGCCAGAGAGCATCAGATTCATCTCCTTGCGGTGTATCTTCCAGGCATTCAAAACTCTTGGGCAGACGAACTCAGTCAAGTTCTGCTTCCACATGAATGGTCTCTCCATGCAGACCAGGTTGCCCAAATATTTCAGATTTGGAGAACCCCGGACATAGACCTCTTTGTAAGTCCGCTGAATGCCAAACTTCCCCAGTTCTGTTCCAGAATTACGGCTCGATGTTGTCAGGCAAGGGACACCTTCCTCCTTCACTGGGGTCAGGGCTTCCTATATGCCTTCCCACCCATTCCCCTCATCCCCCAAACCCTATTTTAGCTTCAGAGAGACAGAGGTCATATGATTCTCATAGCTCCACGTTAGCCATGGCAAACATGGTAACCTCTGCTCCTGCATCTCTCTCAAGCTCCGCCTCTGGAATTGGGATTCGCTCCAGATCTTCTCTCCCAAGAGGACGGGATGCTCTGGCATCCGAATCCCCAGTCTCTGCATCTCAGGGCCTGGTTGCTGAAAGCCTAGAACTTCAGGATCTTAATCTTTCCCAACAGGTAAAGGATATCCTTCATGCTTCTAGGAAACGCTCCACAAGAGGCTCATATGCCTTTAAGTGGAAAAGGTTTACCATATGGTGCTCACAGAAGGGTCTTAACCCTCTTGAGATACCTCTGGAATCGATATTGAAGTATCTCCTTCATTTGTCAAATGCGGGTCTCAAGACAAATTTAGTAAGAGTCCATCTTGGTGCTATTGCAGCTTCTTACAAGCCTCTAAGTGGACAACCTATTTCCTCTCATCCTCTCATAGCAAGATTTATGAGAGGCCTTCTTTTAACAAAGCCTCCCTTTAAGCCACTTAAATCTGGTGCTCGAGCAGCTCATGAAACCGCCCTTTGAACCATTAGCCACTACATCTTTGAAATTCCTTTCCTGGAAAGTCATCTTCCTCATTGCAATCGCATCAGCACATCGCATCAGTGAATTGCAAGCGTTAGTGGCTGATCCTCCTTATACAAGGTTCCACCATGATAAGGTAGTTCTTAGGACTCATCCACACTTTATGCCAAAGGTGGTTTCGCCTTTCCATTTAAACCAAGCGGTTTACCTTCCTGTATTCTTTCCAAGGCCTCATGCCTCCAGTGCAGAAAGGAACCTTCATACCTTGGACAGTAAAAGAGCTTTGGCCTTTTACTTGCAAGGACACAGCAACATAGAAAATCTTCTCAACTCTTTGTTGCTTTTGATCCTAGTCATTTGGGACTTCCAGTTTCCAAAAGAACTCTATCTAACTGGATTGCTCAGTGCATATCCTTTGCCTCTGAGAGTAAGAACCTTCCCCTTGAAGGCCATGTCACAGCTCACAATGTGAGAGCCATGGCAGCCTCAATGGCTCATCTACACTCTGTGTCTATCGACGACATCTGTCGAGCAGCTACTTGGGCTTCGATACATACCTTCAAGGCCCACTACTGCTTAGACAAGGACTCCCGCCGGGATGCCTTGTTTGGCCAGGCTGTTCTTCAACACCTTTTTCAGACTTAATCAACTCCTACCCACTGTCCCTGGTAGGATGCCAGAGATCCATGGGGGGGAAGTATGACCCTTTCATAAGGGCTAACAACTTCCTGGGGCCATCTCCCTGGCATCTGCAGCTAGGGAGTCCCCATATGTGAAGACTACATTCCTGCTTGTTCCTGGAGATAGTGTAGTTACTCACCTGTAACAGGTGATCTCCAGGAACAGCAGGAATTTAGTCTTCACAACCTGCCCACCTCCCCTAGGATTTATCTCTCTCTCTCTCTCTCTCTCTCTCTCTCTCTCTCTCTCTCTCTCTCTCTCTCCCTCTCTCCCTCTCTCCCTCTCTCTCTCTCTCTCTCTCTCTCTCTCTCTCCCTCTCCCTTGTCTCAGCTATAAACTCAACTGGAGAGGGACAGTTGGGAAGGCAGCACGCAGGCGCTGTGGGATGCTCCCAAAAGCTTTCCTATTGGACGCTGGGGAGTGTTCCCGTGCAGGCTCCGTCAGTACCGACGATACCCATTTGTGAAGACTAAATTCCTGCTGTTCCCGGAGATCACCTGTTACAGGTGAGTAACTACGCTTTTTCCGCAAAAGTGCTTACTCGCAGTCTTTTCTGTGGTTGCAGAAATTAGGGTGTCATTTGCCTGGCTATCTTGTTTCTAAATTGTGTGAACAGACTGGCGCATGGGTTTTATACATTTTTTTTTTTTTTTTTTGCACCTTTTGGATTTTCTCTTCGATTTGTTTGCTCCTAAAAGTTTAATCTGGCCCCATGTTGCCTGCGCTGGGCAGTGGATCTTTGTGCCCCAGCGTTTGGCACTAAGAAGTTAAGGTGGTTTATTCAGGTTTAGTAACTGGTTGGTCGAGGTGGGATTGAAAATACGGACTCAGAATTTCATGACCCAGTACTGTAGCAGCTGAATATTGTAAAACACATTCTCATCCCTAGAATGAAATCCTCTGATGACAAAAAAAAAAGTAATGGAAATGGAAAGGGTAACGTGCAGAACAGTGAGAAAATTAAGGAGCCTTTTTACTAAACTGCAGCAAGGCAGATAATGTAGAAAATTAGTAAATGCTGTACATTTATTGGCACGTTACCCGGGTTGTCCTGTCCTTGGCAAAAGTCGACTACAACTCAAAGTAAAATATAATGAGATGCATCATATGCAGGCAGCTTATTATAATGCGAAACAAATGATGCCGCTCTCACTGTTTGCAAGCTGGGGAGTATTGGCATGCTAATGTGCCAGCCACTTCTCCTGAGGAATGTTTTAAAGGAGCAGGCCAGTGTAAAATACAAGTTCCCGCCATCCCTTCTTTTAAACTTCCCTTGTGGGGCTGTGTTAAGGACTATACCACAACCCAACCCAGTGATGCAATGTATACAAAAACTCCATCCTCCTATAGATTGCACTACTTGACTACCTCTTAACACTTGGGTCACTCCTGCCCTGGCGATGCTGTCTTCAGAAATGATGCAGCCTGATCCATAGTGGGCTATATTGCTAGGGTCACGCAATACTATTTTGGAAAAAGATAGTCTGGGCAGGAATGACTGAAGATCATTTTATACCCAGTAGATCCAAGGGCGGTTCAAGTAAGTATCAGGAGAGGGTCGGGGGAGGGGGTAGGAAGGCTGCTAGGAGGCATTCTGGATGTTTTTTTCTTTAAAGGAGGCAGGCCACAACTTTTTTATACATTGTTTCATCAGCTATTGGGAGGGGGCATGGCCCTTACCACTTCCCAAGTAAAAAAAAAAAGGGGGGGTTCTTTTTTTCAAGGCTAACCCGTTTAAAATATGACAGACTCTGATATGGGCGTGTCATCCTGCACTGCTGCAGCCATGTGCAAACTCTCTGGCCACAGTTATGTGATGAAAATGACTATGGGATTTGGCAAACTGCAGAACTCAGAAACTAGAATGGTATATCCTTGCTGGACGCCTACAGATCTAGCCAAGGGTATCAGCTAAAGGGTTTCCCCACACAGCTGATTCAGAAGAAATGCAAGAGATCCAGGGCTTTTTCTATTATAGCCCCCCCAATTCTGGAATGGATTGCCTATGGCATTGAGACGGGAGAGAAATATATTGCGGTTGATATTCAAAAGTATTTATCATACAGATCTATGTATCTATGAACAAGTGCCCTGCCTATTTTCAGCAGCACTATCCAGATAGTGCCGCTGAGAATTATTGCAGACCGCCCCAGCGCTGTCCATATAGTTGCTCTGCTCTGCTTTGCTTTGTGCTTAGGATCATTGGCCTGCTGAAAGGTGAATCTTCTCCTCAGGGGGAAAGGAGGGTGAAGCATGGCATTCCTCATAACTACATTTAGTATGCCGTCCATATAGTTTGGTGGAAAATTTTAAGCCAGAAAAAAAAGACTGCCTTAAATTTTATCTTGTATCTATATGGATAGCACCTAAATATTGCTGGCTGTCCATCTAGCCTCTATACCTATATTCAGTGTCACGACTTCTGCGGATACCGGTATTTGATATATTTAGAATAAATGCTGCAGGTAGCAGCTAAAGATCGACCCATTAGTCTTTAGTAAGCAGTTGAAATCCTTGGGCCCGATATTCAGTGCTGGCAGCTAGCTGTTGATGTTGAAAGTTAAACCCGGATATTTAATGCCGGGGTCATATCCAAGTCCCCGGCATTGGATATCCAGAATAGCAGCACTTGCCACTCGCTAACCAGGCAGCGGCAATATTGAGCCACTAGTGAGTGATACACGGAGAAAGTTAGGCCAGGGTTTCTTGCGTCTGGCTTTCGTTACATATCACTAACCAGGAGGCAGCTCAATATCGCCTCTGCCTGGTTAACGAGTGGTGCCATCTCTGCTCTTCCCTGGAATGCCCCCCCTGGTGTGCTCCAATGCAACCTGGTTAGCATCGGGGTGTGTAGGGCCGGCAGCCATGGATATTCAGCAGCACTAACCATGTTAATGCCACTGAATATCCCATTCACCATGATTAATGCAATTAGTAGCTCTGCTAACTGCATTAATCGCTTGAATATCGAGCCCCTTGTTTTTTTTCCCAACTTGAGCTGACTATTATGCAATTGATGAGGATGAAATGAATGGATCAGTTTTCATTATTATATTATGATGTATTGTATTTTTAAGAGTTCATTTTATTGTTTGTTTTTGTATTGTTAAATTTGTATTTGATTGTATGCTGTTCTGATGAACCTTCGGATGGAAATGTGGTAGGGAAGCTTTTATACTCTGGTGTCGCGTTAGTAGATTACTGTACATCTTAATTTTCCTATGGTAAAATAGCATGGTAATGCCACGTTGCCCACAGCTTAGAAAATAGGCCCATAAATGATTCCAGATTTGAGTAAAAAAAATGCAAGGGAAGCCCACTGGCACAAGTTTATTACGAGGGTTTTAATTAAGTGCT
Source organism: Ichthyophis bannanicus (assembly GCA_033557465.1). NCBI lineage: Eukaryota > Metazoa > Chordata > Amphibia > Gymnophiona > Ichthyophiidae > Ichthyophis > Ichthyophis bannanicus. The sequence goes on from CM066035.1 coordinate 761,007,658, forward strand.
CTCCTCTGTTCCAGCAATCTATAACTATGATGCCACACAGGACATGGAGCTGTCGCTGCAGGTTGGAGACACAGTACATATCCTGGAGATGTATGAGGGTAAGTCAAAGACCTATTACTACTACTGATCATTTTTATAGCACTACAAAGTGGACGCAGCGCTGTACATATATATGTACATGTAAGAGACAGTCTCTTCATCAGAGCTTACAACCTAATCAAGACCAACAACAACTGGGACAAGGGTAAATGTAGGGGAATGATGGGGATACAGATAGGTGATGAACAGGAGAATAAGGAGATCGGGATCTACAGTAAAAGCAGCCTTGAAGAGGTGGGTTTTTAGCCTGGATTTGAACAGGGCCAGAGATAGAGCCTGATGTACTGACTCAGATAGTTAGTTTTGTCTCAGGCATATGGTGCAGCCAGGTGGAATGAACAGAGTCTGGAGTTGGCAGTGGTAGAGAAGGGCACAGATAAAAGGGATCCGCTAGAAGAGCGGAGTTCCTAAGGAGGAGTGTAGGGACAGATGGGAGAGGAAAGATACTCGGAAATCACTAAATGAATGCACTTATAGGTCAGTAGGAGAAGTTTGAACTGGATGTGGAAACGGTCCACTGTCTTTGTACACAGTCACAGATCTGTTTCTAACAGCTCTCTGAGTATGAGAAGATTGCTGATTCTCATTCTCTCTCTCTCTCTCTCTCTCTCTCTCTCTCAGCTGGTAAAGGAGAGAGGGGGACAATGACCTTGCAACACAGCATCACTTTGCTCTGTAATGTTTGTCTTTCAGGCACTTCTGTATGATAGAGTTGCATAGCCACAGATGTCATCTCAACAGAACAGGTTTTGCTGCTTCTGAGTTTGAGTCAGAAGGCCAGAGCCGCTTTTACCTATGGATAAAAGGAGCAGCTGCTCTGGGCCCTGCCTAACAGGGGGCCCATAAGTATACTGTAAGGGGCCCTGATACTGCGATGAGCTGACCGAGCGGCCCTTACAAAATACAGTTTGAGGATCACTGTGAAATAACCCAGAAACTATCTGACTCAATCCTACCCCACCCAATGCAGTAAAATGATTGCCGCTGTCCCTTACCGTCATGTCGGTAGTGAGAGATGCGTTTAATTGCATGGCATCCTCAACTGCCACGAAGCTGGTCTTGCGATGCTCTGAGATTTCACAGCGAGACTGGCTCTGCAGCAGCAGAACATACCAAGCAATTAGGCCCATCTCCTGCTGTTTGTGACCAGAGCCATGGCAATGCGGGCTGACAACGAAGGACAAGAGTGTGAGAAAGGAGTCAGAGTGCAGAGAGAGGGGGATGGAGAGGGTAAGAAGAAATTAGAATGGAGAGGGAGTCAGGGGTGTGAAGAGGCTTCGATTGGAGGGGCAATCTGGAAAAAAATAAAAGGCGGTCCATGCATAAAAGTTTGCCCAGGGTCCCATAAGTGGTTAAAGCGGCCCTACAAAAGACATGTTTTTCTCAACGGAGCCCGCACGGGAACGCTCCCCAGCTTCCCAAAAAAAAGCCTTTGGGAGCATGCCCACACGCATGCACACTGCCTTCCCGCCTATCCACTTCCCTCACATCAGTTCTTCGTTTTCCGCGGAGCCGACAGGACGTGTCCTTGTCACCACGGAAAATTCTTCTTTTTTATTTTTATTTTTTGTGGTCGCACCTGCCTTCGTTCGACGCCCACCGGTACCGCCGGTGCTTTTCTTTCTTTTTACTGAAAATTTTCCTTTCACTAAAGAATATTTTCGTTCCTACTTAGTACTGAAGTATTTTGGCCTCTATCCTTTCCTCATGGAAAAGCCAGCCACTATCCTTAAGTAATGCTCAAAGTGTGGTGGTACAACTAAATTAGTAGACACTCATAACTGGTGTCTAAACTGTTTAGGTCCTGACCATCACTCGATGGAGTGTTTCGCCTGCAGGAGTTTAACTAGAAGAACTCTTCAAGATCGAGTACAACTTGATACCCGGGTCACATCAGGCCTGATGTCACCAGCCAGCATTTCTTCTTCCTCCCAGGGTCAGGTAACCAAACAAAAGTCTGTTAAGACTAGCCAGTCCTCAAGAGGTAGATCTCCTTCTAAGCATCGAGATGCCTCTGGCGTTGCCCTCGAGGACATTATGGCAATGCAGTCCCAGCAGGAGTCTTCGGGCTCCAAAGCATTATCGGGGCTTCAGGTTGTTCCCGAGGTTTTTACCTCCATGGACATACCTGTGCCATGCTCAGTGGATCTGGCTGCTTCGAGCGGTACCGATACCCCGGCATCGGCTATGGTGATGGATGAAAGACTCCTCGCCATCGAACTTGGTCTAGCGAATCTCTCAGCTACTTCGGTACCACTAGAGTCGCTGCAGACCGTTCCCCGAATGCCGGTGTCGGCATCGGCGCTGCTATGGGCATTGCTACCAGTGCTGGCATTGCCATCGGCATCGGTGCACATGCCGGTATCGACATTAGCACCGCTACCGGTACCATCGATGTCTCCTTTGACAGCCTGGCTTCCTCCGATGCCGAGCCTGGAATCGCTCTCAAGCATAGAGGATTCGGTACCAACTCAGTTCGGTACCGGCCTCGAGCGGTACCGAAGACATCTTTTTAAAGAAAATCTGATACTTCATCCATTCAAGTCTTCCGATTCCGATGACTGGTATGAATCCATGGGTACCACAGCTGAACTTTCATCAGTTCCAGTTTTTACCCCTCAATTTGGAGGGTACCCTTCAGAAGAGATTTCCTTTCAGGCTTTTGTGCTTGATATGGCAAAGCTACTTGCCATTTCCATACCTCAGAAAGAGTCTATACCAAGGGATTCAGGAACTCTGCAATACCCCTGGGCTTCAGAGGAGATGTTTATGCTTCCTGTACATCAGATCTTACAGGATCTATTATTAAGAATGTGGGAAACCCCCTTAACGGTATCTCCACATTCTCAAAGACTTGACACTATGTATAAAGTGCCACCTTCTCCAGGTTTTCAAAAGACTCAACTTCCTCATCATTCTATAGTAGTAGAATCAGCAATGAGGCGCATTAAAAGTGCAAAAAAGCATTCCTCTAACCTGCCAGGTCGTGAGTCTAGAACCTTAGATGCTTTTGGGCGTCGATGCTTCCAAGCATCCATGCTTTCAGCAAGAATTATCTCATATATTTTCTATATGGGATTCTCTCTTGAAGAGGTTACAAAGAACTTAAAGCTTTTGAACCCTTATCTTCAAGAACATAAAAGAGCAGACTATTTATTATTAGTCAAACATGCTCAAAATATCTCTAAATTCCTTAATCGTGCTTCCTTGGACTGCTTTGAGTCTATTAGCAGAACTTCTGCTATAGCCATAGGAGCACAACGTATTGCCTGGCTCCAAGCTTCAGACTTGGATAAATGGGTACAAGTAAAGCTGGGAAATAGTCCTTGTACTGGAGAGAATCTCTTCAACAAGGATTGCCTATTTCAAGCAAGTCAGTTAGACACTGATAAGCCTACTGTCAGAGGACTGTCAAAAATTTCCTCTATCTCAGCTATTAAAAGATCTTCTAGAAGACTTTATTCCCCTAGGGGAAAAAGGTTCTATCCATCTTCTACCCATCACACAGATGTTTCCCAAACAGGGCAACATCAAACCAGACTAAGAAAACCAAAACCTCAACAGGTTCAGCAGACCCAGTAACTGCAGGATTTCTGATATTTTATTTGCTTAGTCTTTCCTTCTTTCTGTATGAAATTCAGAACCTATAAACCTGCCTTTTTATCAAAACAGGCATTTGAATTTGATTCATCCAGACTGAGTCAACTCTTTACCTCTGGATATGAATCTCTTATTACAAAGGAAATCCACTCTCCTAGCTCCAAGAGCTATTGAGATCAATCATACTCTAAAGGTAACAAGTTTCTGCGCCCCCTGTTTTTAAAAAAAAAAAAAAGGGGGAGAGCGGCAGGAAACTTAGCAACAAGATGAACTATATCCTTCGCCTTTTTACAGTTACCTATAAGAGGATGTCTCATAGTTTAAACTGCAAAGAACTCTAACTATTCATCTACAAGGACTTACCAAATTGTAGGTCTTTTCAACTCTGTATTGTTTTCCGTCCCTTTCATTTGGGACATCTAGTCTCCAAAGGGAACATTCAACGGGAGAGCTTTTTCATTAAAGCTGTAAGAATTTCTTCCATTCCTACTTCAGTAAGTCTCTCCAATACAGAGTTTTCCCTCTTGGGGTTCTTTTTGCTCTACGGTTGTTGCCAAATGCACAATAGCATTCTGGGAATCCCTATCAGGGTACCAGGGTTATTCTGTTCATCAGAGCACAGTCAGCTCAAAAGGCTTAGGAAAACCTATATTAAGAAAAGCGGGGAAAAAACCCACCATGTGGGTTATACCAGCTCGCTTCAACATACAGCTCACATGGGTTTCTGCTTAATCTACACTGTCTGCGTATCTTTTGAGCTGATCTTTTAAATACTTCTTTTTAAGGCAGCTTATTAGACAAAATTTTAGCATTACCACTCTTAATTTTGTCTGTACACTATAGGACCTGATGGTTTTTCTGCTGTCTTAATAACAAATGGCCCAAGACAGGGTCTAGAACCCACTTGGACAGTTTATCATTGCAGGTAAAGAAACCTGTTTTTTTCTATTTCAGCTTGAACAGAATACATTTGGTTGCACACTGACAGTCAAACAGCCAGGTCTCACCTAAACAACCTACAACATGCTCTCTGCAACTATGCAATAAAGCTCTGCAACTATGGGCCTTTGCCAGAGAGCATCAGAGTTCACCGCTGGTAGGTAGCTTCCAGGTGGTTAGAAAAGCTTCAACTGATGGACTCTACCCAGTCATGTTTCTACATGACTGGTTCTCCTATCTTTTCCATCTTCCTTAAATTTCCTTTTAAGGGAGGGGAACCAGGGCCTAGACGACATGAAACCTTAGGGAATTGCACAACTCCCTAGGTTGTTCCAGTTCTTCAGTGGAACTCTTACAACAGGAATGCATTCCTGATCACTGCAGTCGGTCCTTATCTGATAATTGAAGCTGATAATGAACAAAGAGCGCATGATACTCATACTGCCCTCGTAGAGAGGCAAATATGGTATCCCCTTACATTGCATCTTTCTTCCAGCTACCACACTGAAGTTATAGAAGGACCCAGATCCTCTGACTTAAGATTAGGGATCTCCTCCGCACTCCTTCATGTAAGTCTCAAGACCTGGTCTTTCAAGGACTAGACTTTTAAAACCTAGACCTTTCCTTCAAGTAAGAATGTTCTACTGGTGTCCATCAAACCTTACATATCATTCTTACACTTTCACTAATAAGTGATCCTCAATGAGTATTCTCAAGAAGGTCTAACCCTTCTTGTTATCACATGAATATCTTATAAAATCTGACTCTAAAATATTGTTTACTGTCCAGGTTAATGATGTTAAAGCATGCCATCAATTTCTAAATGGACAACCAACTTCTCTGGTAAAATAGAGAAACACCTTCATTACCGTAACCACTTTTTACATCTACCGTCATAATCTGGTTATGTTACATCTGAAGCTCTCAATGTAAGTTCTTATCCTAACTGCAATCACTTCTGAAAGACACATTACTGATCTTCAGAAATTGGGGCAAAACCGCCTAATACAATATTTTTTCATCTAGATAGAAGGGTTCTAAAAACTCATCCTCTTTGTCTGTAAAAGGCAGTTTTGCTTTTTCCTTTCTGGACATACAGAAGCTTTAGGTTTTCTCCAAAGTCCCAACCTCATTTAAAACTCACCAGTTTTTTTTTCTGGGGTTAATTCTAGCCATTAAGGTTTTCTTATATCTACCTGTATTGCAAATTTTATTTTCTGTACTTGTCACAGTAAACGAATTCCTTGTGAGGATGATATGGTAGCTCTTTATAACAGACCCATATCAGCCTCAATGAATACCTTTGCAATACTTCTGAGTAAGATCCACTTCAAGAATTGGGACTTGGCATTCACTTACTAACAGTTTTTGCCTACACAAGGCCCCTCCCCGGATACCTTGTTTAGTCAAGCTGTTCCAGAGCACCCATTTTAGTTCAACTCCTACCCTCCATCCCTTTGGATGCCTGAGGTTCTAGGGAGAAAGCATGGCCCATCCATTAGATTTGCAACATGCTGGGGCCTCCTCCAGGCATCTTTTAGCTTGGGAGTCCCCATATGTGAAGACTCATTCCTGCTTGTTCCTGGAGATAGCATAGTTACTCACCTGTAACAGGTGATCTCCGGGAACAGCAGGAATAAGTCTTCACAACCCACCCACCTCCCCTAGGAGTTGTGTTCTCTCTCTCTCTCTCTCTCTCTTTCTCTCTCTTTCTAATTTGTCTACTACCCTCCTTCGATCTCAGCTACAAACTCAACTGATGTGAGGGAAGTGGATAAGCGGGAAGGCAGCGCGCATGCGTGTGGGCACGCTCCCAAAGGCTTTCTTTTGGGAAGCTGGGGAGCGTTCCCGCGCGTGCTCCGTCGGTACCGACGTTTACCCATATGTGAAGACTTATTCCTGCTGTTCCCAGAGATCACCTGTTACAGGTGAGTAACTATGCTTTCTCTCCCTGGGGCGCTGCTAGAGTCATTGAAATGTTATGGCTCACTGTGAGGCATTTCAGGGAGCCAAAAAATGTGTTGCTTTTTTAAGTATTTTCTCATATTTATTTATTTAGTGATTTTTATATACCGCTTTGTCGTGGTAATCAAAGCTGTTTACATATAACATTTTAACTATTGCACAAGTCAGTTTACAAGGAACAGTTCTATAACAGTTTACAGAAAGGTTTACAGGGAACAACTGTACAAGTAACAATCAAATTTCAATTTCAAAAGATATTTGGATAATTGACAATAACAACGTAGTTTTAACTATTTACAGGAGATAAGTGGTTTGAGTGATATTTTGGAGCTGTGTGCGTCAAGTGTATGGAGGGTGGGAGGAGTTGAATAGTGTGGTTAGTTTGGATGAGAAAGTGGAAGAGGTCTATGGTGACTGCTCACATTGATAATAGTCTGTGAAGATGTGTGTTTTAAGCTGTTTTCGGAACTGAGTTAAGTCTTTGGTTTCTCTTAGTGTATTAGGAAGTGTATCACTTATGCATTCTGGATCAAAAAAAAAAAAGAAATAAAATGCAAGCCCTTCATGGGGAAGCTTGGAGTAAGGTTGTATCTGGTGTCTGTCCATGTGGAGATATCGGAAGAAGCATGAAACATGTAGTCTGCATGTATGAGGGCTCAGCACATCTCCCGCTCTCTTCTTTCTCCTTCCCCCTCCAGCTTTGTAACTGGACTCTCTGTGGTTCTAATCCACATTTTGTTTCGGCTCCTCCTCCTCCCACAAGAGCCAGGAAACTCTGAATAGTGTAACAGCACCTCAAGGACACATCTAGGGAGTAATTTGGGCCTAACAGAGCAATACTATCATGTGACATGTTCAATGGAATTTAAACATGTACTGAGAGACACTGAATGATTTTTGGAACTGGAACACAGCTAATGGTGGTTGTTATAGAGCAGATCCAGGGACTTGGTTTGACTGTTTTCCTGATTATTTTGGGGAAGGATAGAAAGTGGTCAATCGACTATGTGGTTCTACCTCTTCCAGAGTATAAATACTTCTCATACACAGCATGCATGCCAAGAACAATGAATCAGGCACTGGCTTGCCATTTAGGCATAACTGTTAAAGCTCTGGCCATTCTTCTCTGCAGCAAAAATGTAACTATGTGAGTAGGACTGAAATAAAAAATGTAAAGCGTTTTGTTGATCATTTGCCACGTGTCCTTGACTCTTGCCCCAGGAAGTAGCTAGGCAGCTGCTACTTGCTGGAGAGCAATCTGACGACTGTAGAGTGCTGGGTATTTGCAGCGGCACATGTGCGAGCAGGAGAATGTTTACAAAAGAAGTTTAATAATAATGCAGAGCCAAAACATTTGCTTCTTGTGTCGGAGCTGACCTTGTAACAAGGGCTTTCCCGGAACCACGTCTATTTTCTGCCTTCACTCAAGGCTGTGTCTTACAGCATCTCTTCTGAGTGACCTTGCACATACGTGTTTCAAATTCAAAGTTGCCTACATCTGCGTGTTTCATGTATTGGTCAGATTCTCCAGTGTGCCTCCTTCCTGCCAATCACATATGCGTCGAGGTTCAAGCAGGGCCGGCCCGTCCATTGAGCAAGAATGTTTTTTGCACAGGGCCCCGCGTTTCAGGGGGCCCCGCACAAAGAACATTCTGCTTTTTTTTTAATTTCATTAAAAAAAAAAAAAAGCTGGCTCTGGCTGCTGCCGCTGCCGCTACCACCGCGGCAGCGGCAGAATGGAGTGTCCCGCGGGGCCTCCTCTGCTCGTTGAGCCCCTCTACAAAGGCTTTCAGATTCGCAAAGGTAGAGTGTCTCCCTCGCGTCTCTGTTAAGCCGGCAGGGGCTAATGGGAAATTTCCCATCTGCCCCTTTAGACGGGAGGGGCTGATGGGAAAATTTCCCATTAGCCCCTGCGGGCTTAACAGATACGCGAGGGAGATACTCTCCCTTTGCGAATCTGAAAGCCTTTGCAGAGGGGCTCAACAAGCAGAGGAGGCCCCGCGGGACACTCCATTCTGCCGCTGCCGCGGTGGTAGCGGCAACGGCAGCAGCCAGAGCCAGCTTTTTTTTTTTAAATTTTGCCATAAGCCGGTGTGTGTGTGGGGGGTGGGGGGTTAGGACCGGCAATGGGGGGGGGGTTAAGACTGGCAATGGGCTGGGGGGGTTGGGGGGGTTAAGACTGGCAATGGGCTCTGGGGGGGGTTAAGACTGGCAATGGGCGGGGGCGGGGGTTTTTGAATAAACTCTACCTTTATTCTGCTTAGATGAGTGCTCCTCCCTAACACAGCGCAGCTGTGCTGAATCAGGCCCTGCCCTTTGAGATGAGTGCTTAGGGATTACCTCATAGCCCTCCTAATTGAACACACGTTTCCCCACTTCAGCTCCTCTAATGGCTTTTGGAAACCTGGTGCATTCTGGGACTGGTAGTCTTTTATGGGAAAATTCTGTTTTCTTATTTCTACCAGCACTGACAGGTTGCTTGTTCAGAGTCACTTCACCTTTTCTATAGCTCTTTCCTGAGCTATGATAAGCTTCCTTATCACAGCGTCTATCAACACCCTATGGTGATTTATCACTAAATGTGGAGTTGTGACATCTGAGGTCATTATTGCCTGGAAGTAATATTGGGATATGAGTTAAAATTTGTGAAGTTTATGTATTTAATGTTGAGAGCAGGTTTTTTATAGTTGGATTACTCTTTTTCTGCTTTTGGCTTTTTGTTTTGTGTCTTGCCCCAAAAGGGAACCCATAAATTTCACATGAGAGAAATATTAGAGAGCACTATGGGGGAACCTAGCCATGCCGTGGTCACTGCTCAGTCAGGGTGAGAGTGATCTCCCAGCAGGACATGCTGTGGCCACCCTGTCTGTGCAGGTGGTGGCCGGGCACTACAATGTCCCAGCCATTGCCTATGCCCTGTGCAGATGCATCCTGGCCAGGCCACCCTGTCCGGGCTATACCCATGGTACCTTGCTCCTCATTATGCACATTGGCAGGCCAATACTGGCAACAGTGCTGGCAGTGTGGGCTGTGGAGGGTGTTTGCAGCCACCACACACTGGATAGACAGACACATACTCCCACACCTATGCCAGCATTGTATAACTATAGAGGTGTTTGGCAGCCCTGGCCACCACTCCAGTCCTCGGCACAGTGCAGGCATGGCTATGGTACGCAATACTGTTGGAGTCACTCCCCAGGGTGGTAAACACTGTCAGACACAAGACCTGTAGCACACTCCACAGACATCAGAAAGGTTGCTATGATGCAGCTCAATCAGAAAATTGTACTTCAGAATTGCTATCTGCCAGTAATCATAGCAACCTTTTGATAGCTGTGTACCGTATTCCCGGGTTTAGGGTGGCATTGCTAAGGTATGCAAGTGCTAGTATTGGGAGATGCACGCAGGGCCCAATGTCCTGCCTCTCCAGGAGGCATTGTATAATGGAGCCTGTGGGTGCGGGTGTGTCTGCCCCTGTTTGCTGCTGCTTTAAGGCAGAGGTTCCCAACTCCAGTCCTGGTGTGCCAAACACTGTTCGGGTTTTCATGCTGCCCCTCATGAATATGCATGAGATACATCTGCATACCATGGGGGCGGCGCATAGAAATGCAGCACAGGCATCTTTATTAGAGGCAGCATGGAAACTGAATGGTGTTTGGCCCTCCAGGACTGCATTTGGGGGTCTCTGCTCTAGGTACTGCGCATGTTTATGGTGTCTGTGCTCTGTAGGGTAAAATGTAGGTGTTTTGGGCATGTTTACGTCATCTACATTAAAGGTTCTGTCTGTATTAGCACGTTTTAGTAGTGGGTAAAATATGGGGACTGGATTGGCAGGAACCACAGCTGGGACTTGAACCTGTGACCTTCTGCCTCTGAACACACTGGCTGTGTGCACTGCACCACCGTGTTGCCACAGAGACAGTGCATTCCCGGGTGATACCATGACTGTTCGTCCGGCAGGGCCTGTCTGTTGCAGTGCATGGCACCCACCTACACAGGGCTAGGCCATGGTCTGCTCTGGGCAGCTGCCACTGCCCCCCTCCACCACCAGTGCACCTCTGCCACCATGCTGACATGCCCTTCTGCTGGTGGGGCTGGTGGTGCGCAGTCTCAGGCCATCCAGTGTGCAGGTAGGCGGCTGCCTATGGTGCATGTTCTGAGGTAGGGGTGCCTGCATAGACGTCCACGCTTCCCCCCCAGCACCGCCTGCCAATGTTCTGTGCCCTTGGAGGTACCTGCTGGGTACTATCCCCTGTGACACTGTGGGAAGCACACTCATGCCCATGTTGGGCCCTCATCAGTTGCTGTCTGGCTGCTGTACAGTTCCAGCATTCCTAAGTGCCACCTAGGCATCTGCCTAGTCCGCACTGTGCCCCAGCTGCACCACAGCATGTGCCGCCTGCAGCCCTCTGTATCCCATTTCCAAGCATCTGTCCAGTTGGCCATTCTGACATGCCCGCCCTGCTGTTGCCGCACATGTGCACGCCATAGGAAACCTGTCCAATGGAGAGGAAAACACTGCACAGCGCAATTTCACTGTGGGCTCATTCACCTTGTATGGGGACGGAGCATGGACCCTTCCAGAATTCATATCCTTTTTTTGGTGCCTTCTTGGAAGTGTTGTTTGATGTTTCCCATTGAGATCGCTATTGCCCAGCTTGGTTATTTTATTTTTCCATTTTCTGCTGGTCATTTTCATGTTTATTTGCCCTTTTGTTCCGTGCACATGTATCACACTTATCACTTTTTTGTAGGTTTCCCTGGTTTTGCTGTACATTGCTGACAGAAATGGTTTCTCTTCCCTTTAAATCAACTCTAACGCCAGGGTTTCAGTGGCGTTAGTTTTGGCCTCGGATTTCACAGCGTTAGTGTGCAGGGAGCCTCTCCCCTCCGGGAGCCTTTCTCCGCCTTCAGCGCTCGTTTGCGCCACAGCGCGCGTTATCGCACGCTAAGGTACCATTATCGCGCAATAAGGTCACAGAGCGCACAATAAGACTGTTTAGTAAACATACCCCTATGTTCCTTGATTTTGAGAGGCAAATCTTTCAGATATTCTTCACTTTCAGCCAGTATTGTGGCATCATTAGCATAGCGAAGATTGTTGCTGTGACTTTCACCAATCTTTACACCTCAGTTGTCTTCATACAGTCCTGCTTCTCTGATGATTTATTCTGCATATAAATTAAACAGGTAGGAGGAAAGTATGCAGCCTTGTCATACACCTTTGCTGATTTTAAACCATTCTATTTCTCCTTGTTCCATTTGAACTGTTGCTTCTTGATCAGTGTAAAGATTGTGCAAGAGGTGTTCTGGTATACCCATGCTTCTTAATGTGACCCAGAGTTTCTCATGGTTTACACAGTTAAAAGCCTTGCTGTAGTCAATAAAACACATCTAGATATTCTTTTGGTATTTTTTGCCTTTCAAGGATACATCTCACATCTACAATAATGTCTCTTGTTCCTCACACTTTCCTGAACCCAGCTTGCACTTCAGGCAGTTCTCGTTCCAGGTATTGTTGTAGTCTCTTCTGAATGATCTTGAGTAGAATCTTGCTGGCATGTGGGATCAGAGCGATTGTGTGATCATTTCCACAGTCGGTCAGATCACCTTTCTTCAGTATTGGTATAAACAGATCTTTTCCAGTCAGTTGGCCATGATGTTGTCTTTGTAACTATGGTAACAGATGTATTGGATTTGCTGTAAAACTTTAATGGCAATGCCATTAATGCCTGGTGCTTTGTTTGATAATGCTTTCAAAGCTCTTCGACTTCTTGTTTCATCACCAGTGGTTCCCGATAATAAGGTACAGGTTGAAACGGCTGTTGGTCCACTTGATCTTTATGATATAATGACTCTGTATATTCTTTCCACCTTTTCTTGATCTTCTCAGCATCATTCAGCATGGATCCTTGAGCATTTTGTAGCATTCCAGTTCGAGGGTGGAATTTCTCTTTAATACTTATAGCTTTAGGAAAGTTGATCTTGTTCTTCCTCTAATAGTTTCTGATTCTATTTCCTTGAATGCGTCATTGTAGTATTCCTTGGTACGTCTAGCTGCACATTGGAAATCTCTGTTGAATTCTGTGATTGCCTCTTTTTCTCCTCTGGCTTTAGCTTCTCTGTGTTACTGGGCAGTTTTCAGAGTTTCTCGCTTTCTTCAAGCACAACTTTCTTGATATTATCCCATAACTCTTCTGGTGCTCTGTTATTTGTATCCAAAGCAGCAAATTGATTTTGCAGGCAGTCTTTAAATTGCAGTGGTATATTCTCAAGGTTATATTTTGCTACATTCATGAATGGCTTGATCTTTTTCAGCTTTACCTTGAGTTTGCATACTAGTAGTTGATCTGTATCAGTCAGCTCCAGGTTTTGTCTTTGTTGATGTAATTGAGCTTTTCCATTGTTGACTTCCACAGATATATTCAATTTGGTTTTTGTACAATCCATTGGCTGAAGTCCATGTGCACTGTCGCCACTTGTGTTGCTGGAAGACAGTATTTGAGATGAATAGATCATTGGTCTTGCAGAATTCTATCAGTCTTTCTCTAGCTTCATTTCTTTTTCCAAGTCCATATTTTCCAACCACTTTGCCTTCTTTGTTGCCAACCTTGTGTTACAGTCACCCATGACTATCAGGATATTCTGTTTGCATGTCCTGTCAATTTCAGCTTGTACTTGTTGATAGAACTGGTCAACTCTTCTTCTGCAGCTGGGGCATATACCTGATCAATAGTTGTATTAATGGGCATTCTTCATAGATGAATAGAAATTAAGCATTCAGTGATTGCACTGTATTTCTTTGCAGTCCTTGCAAGCTTCTTCTTAATTATAAATGCAACACCATTTCTTCGTCTTTCATTTCCAGCATAGTATACCCTGTGATCATCAGATGCAAAATGCCTGATGCCAGTCCATTTCAGTTCACTGTCACCCAACAGAACCTGTTGTACATGTTCCATTTCATTCTTAACCACCTCCAACTTCCCTTGGTTCATGCTTTGTACGTTCCATGTCCCAGTATAGAAACATAGAAACATGATGGCAGAAAAAGACTACATGGTCTATCTAGTCTGCCTTTCCATAACAACTACAATAGTCCCCTTTTTGCCCCCTTTTTTTTCTGGAGCTTCTGACTCTCATTTCATATGCAGCTATATCAGCAGTCAGATGTCCCGAGGGCTTTGATCCAACTATATCATAAATGCTGGTTTTACTCTGAAATGTCTTCAGCTCATCCCCAGTAGCCAGTTGATGCCTTCTGATCTGGGGGTCTCAGTATAAGTCCTTAAATAACTGACTGTGTGAGAAACTGATTGAGAAGGAGGTGACAAAGGGCAGAGGTAAATGGAGTTCACGCTGAGGATAAGGATGTTACTAGTAGTGTGCTGCAGGGATCCCACCTTGGTCTGATTCTTTTTCAACGTTTTTAAGTAATATTTTGGAAGGGCAATTTTTGCATTGAAAAACATTTGCCTCTTTTGTAGATTTAATCTGCAAAATGATACTCTGGAAAATGTGGACAAAATGAGATCTAGCAAAGCTTGAGGAATAGTCTAGAATCTTGGTCTTCACCCTCAGTCTTCAGGGCCACCAACGGGTGAGGTTTTAAGGGTACCTCCTTTTTTCTTTTCTTTTTTTAGTGTGCCCATTGAAAATGCTGTTTGTGTTTCTTCAAGAGAGTGCTGCCAAATTGGAGAAGATCTTGCAAATGGCACCGCCTGTTGACAAACAGTAGAGAAATGTTGGAATACTTGCTGTGTTGCTATAATTACTGGAGACATCATTTGGCATTGCACATGCATCATTCCCAGCGCAAGATGAATTGGAATTACTGGCTAACAACTATTGCTCCATCCGCAACTATGCCAGACAGGATATGGATGCATCCAACCATTGTGCTCCCTGCCTGAGAATAAGAGCCAGATGATAGTTTTTAAAGTCAGGGTAATGCACTCCACTGGACATCTTGGGGAGCTTAAGTTTCCATAAAGATATATGTGATCTCTTATGTCTCCAGAGGAACCTCACCAACATCCTCTCCAGGTTTCTGTAAAATGAGTCTAGATAAATTACAGGAAGCATTCCTAAAACATAATTAATTTTAGAGGCAATCGTGATTTTTAATAGCCTCTAGCTGCCCCCACCATGATATATATAGAGGGGACCACCTTTCTAACAAGGACCTTAAAAGTGCCCAACATTCCTCTGCATTTCACTGTAGAGTCTGTTAAAGGGAAAAGCAGAAGGTCACAGCCAGGTATTTAAAGGAGTCGGCCCAGCCCAGCAGAAGGGGAAAGACTGAAGTTCCTCTTGGGAGATCTAATGATTAAGAGGCACCACCACAGATTAATCCCAATTAATCTTATATCCCGAAAGCAGAGAATATTGGCCAATGAGGTCAAGAGTTGTCAGAATGGAAGAAGGCTCTAAAAAGCACATCAAATCATTGACATACATCTAGAGTTTCACCTGAAGGTCTCAAATGCCAAAGCCTCAGACATCGTCAGAATGACGGATCAATGGGGCCAGTGGTTCCAAAGCCAAATTAAATAAGGTGACAGCAGGCAACACTGCTGGACCCACTTTCTGAAGCAAAGGAGCCAGACGACCAGAGTTAATGCAGATCCTCCCTATAGGACACAGATACGTAGTACAAATCATATTAATGAATTGATGCCCGATACCAAACCACTCTAAGATCTGATATAGAATGGACCATTCCAGTCTGTCGAATGTCTTCTCTCTGTTGAGGGAGAACCCAATAATAGGAGAGGAGGACTTCTCTGCTAATGCCATAAGATGACAAACTAGGTGCCCGTTGTCTGAGGTTGACTGTCCCGCAACAAATCCACACTGATCACCATGAACTAACTGTGGCAGAACTCGACTAAGCTAGTTAGGCAGAACCTTTGCATATACCTTATAATCAGTTAACAGAGAAATAGGATGATAATTCTCTACTTTCAATGGGTCCCTACCTGGTTTTAGATGTACCATTATAATGGCCCATGGAGAAGGCACCCACCATAGGGGCTTGTGAGATTAACAACTGAAAGTAAGTAGTGAGATGTGGTACTAATTCAACTTATAGGAGACGATAAAACTCTGTGGGTATACTGTTTAGCCCAGCTGCCTTGCCTACCCGTATTCCCTGTAGAGCAGCCATCGTCTCCGCCTCCTGGATATCTTCCTTCAGAAAAGCCACTTGATATTGTTCCAAGGTAGGATGTGCGACCAAAGAAAAAAGCTGCTGGAAGGTGCAATCCTCAGCAAGCTCGCTGATAGTCAACCGATGATTTCAGCATATTGTGGCATGCACTGCTTCAACTTTGTCTTCATTCCTGCTTGTGGATGGTCTTCCAGAATGTTTGTCACTGTCAACACTTTGGCAACCCTCTTGGAAACATTTGTACCAGTCATAAACTCGAGCATGACTCATGCATTCATCGGCTTACACTTGCTGTAACTTGTCGGAGGTCTCTTAACACAACTCTCCAAGTTTGTGTTAGAATTTAATGCAAATTTGCTGTTCAGTTTTTTCACCTATTGTAAATCTGACAAACTGCTTTTACACACCACCAATCCTCGTGTGATTAAAAAAAAAGTACAGATGTGCTGCAGCCATGCTCCACTCTGCACATGCAGAGCACATAACTAGGTCACTGCATGCTTAATAGCATCGTAGTGCAACGTATTGTTATATAGCTATACCACAAGTCTTGATACTTTTTGATCATACCTCGTATAAGCGGTAAAAGACCTGAAATTTCTCCAGTATTTCCGAATCCTTTACTAACGAAGACCCTCATTCATTTAGCGCCGAGACAATACAGGACTGCTTCTTCTGTGCCTTTAGGGAATTAGCTAGCAAACGAGCTGCCGTATTATTGTCCATATGATAATGCCCTCCCTGTTTGGTAAGAAGCTGGTTAGCCTCCACATTTAGGAGGGTATTGTATTCATACCTAAGTTTCTGGAGGGTAACCAGACTAAGGGAGTTGGAGCCCGCGATCAAGTGATTTTCCTCCTCTTTAATATGCCTATTAAGATCACGAAGTTCAACCCTTCTCAATTTAGAAGCCCCTATTGCCTAACTAGTAATTTGTGCCCAGACATAGGCTTTAAATGCCTCCCACCAGGCCTAGCCTTTCGTATCCTTAGGAAGGTTATACTCGAAATAAATCGAGATATGCTGTTTCAGATAAGAGACAAATTTATCATCACGAAGCATAGTCCTATTAAGAGACGGGGGAGGGGGGGCAGCAGCGGCACCCTGACTAGGAACCACATTCTGGAAGGACACTGTAATCATGGCATGATCTGAGACGGTAATGGTCCGAATGTCCAAGGTAAGAAGGTTAGGAAGGAAGAGATTTAGAAATCAAGTAAAGATCAATTCTAGAATGCAATTTATGTAAGAGCAACTAGAACATGAAATCCTTGGCAGTAGGCTGTTGTAAATGCCACAGTTCCACCAAGCCTGCCGAGAAAATGAGAGACTGAAAGATTTCTAAAGAGTGCCCATTTGTCGATACACACGATGGAAGTCTATCTAGCAGTGGATCAAGCAAAAATGCAATGTGTGCCTTTGAGTCAGTCCTGACTCCTGGCGACCCAGAAGCTCCTGGGTTTTCTTGGCAGTGTCACCAGAGGTAGATTGCCAGGCCTTTCTTCTGAGGCAATGGAGGGTTAAGTGACTTGCCCAAGGCCACAAGGAGTGCTAATGGGAATCGAACCCTGGTTGCTTGGTTACCAAGCTAGTGTTCTAACCACTAGGCTACTCCTCCACTCCAGTGGATAAAGAGTGAGATTAAAATCCCCACGAATATTTAGCGGTGTGAGGGGAGACTCCACAGTCTCAGCGGCCAACGCCTGTAAAAAGTTGGGATTATTTACATTAGGGGCGTAGAAGATGAGGAGTGCCAGGGTAAACTATCCTATATGCACTACGCTTTCATCCACCGCTCCCCCCCCCCCCCCATATCGGATCTAGTTTGGAGAGTCGTTGGCAACAAGGACTTCCAAGAGTATACAAACTCCACCCTTCTTTTTCTGAGCTGGTGAAGAGCTGGCCACAGAATAGACACAAACACACACACACCTCCAGCTTAGCCATTTCAGCTGCATTGAGATGTGTCTCTTGAAGATACACTATATTGGCACCCTCTTTCTGGCAGTATAGTAATATTTTCTTTCTTTTAATCGATTTATTAATACCCTTGACATTCAAGGACAAAATTTTAAGAGGAGCGGTCATGTCCAATACCCTTTAGGCAAGGCAGGAGTAAATACTTAGTGTAACAGCTATTTGAAGAGTGAATCAGGCCCCAAAAGAAACGAGATGGTCGTCTCCACCCCCCCCCCCCCAAAGTGCACACAGGAGGGTGTGCAAATAATAAGAAATAAGCGCTTACCAACAGAAGCCAAGGGAACTGAGAACAGACCCAACAACATAAACCAAACCAACAAGTAGTTTGCAGGGAAGCCATGTTCATTACCACTAGTGGGCCCCGAGCCTCACAGGAGACTATCCCATCCATCCCCCCCCCCCGACACCCCCCTAACCACACAGCCATAACTTGCACACACACCAACAGCATAATCGACTATCATCCATCCATACAGAGAGAGAGAGAGAGAAAGAAGCAAAAGCACACAGTAAATGAGAAGGGTGTTCAACATCCATATTTAGGCAACTGAGCCATATTCATGCAGGAAGTCATCAATCCAAATATCCAGGAAAGGCCCAACACCTCAGAGCATCTTGAGCCATGCTGCTGCCCACCCTAAAGATGGGCACACCAAAGCAATCCAGAGACCAACGGGAATGACTGGGCTGCAGATCACCCAGCTTAGCTAAGAAATACTCCACCCCAATCAGAAGACAGCATAGTGGGGGAATAGCAAGACTTGTCATTTGTCCCATGGCATGCTCATCAAGGTAGTATCCATTCAGTGGAACTGACCATAATCAGGGAACAAAACACTGTACCAAGCTCCAATAATATTCTGCATTAGGCTTCCATGCTGTCAACCTCTGCCAGAAACAATTTGAGTGCTTCGGGGTCTTCAAAGATGCTTGTAGTATTGTGCACCTTAATTTATTTATCATTTCTTATATACCGCCTTTCATGATATCAAGGTGGTTTACATTGAACAAACTGAAATTACATTGAACAGGGCATTATAACTTGGAGATAACTATTTACAGGGAACATGAGCAATGGATGGTTAAGTGGCTTGCCCAAGACCACAAAGAGCACCTGTAGGACTAGAAACCACAGTCCTTCTGGCCCAAGGTTGCTGTCCTCTAGTGGGATTTGAACCCCTGACCTTCCAGCCTGAGGTAACTTGCCCCAACCACTAGGCCACTCCTCCACTCCACTATAATGCATAAGTGGGCCAGATAGTACATCCCATATTGAGCCTGCAAGTGCTGTAACAATGGGCACTGGGCCAAGAGGTGCTTCCGTCTCTCAACCATTGCTTTGCTTAAGTCTGAGAAAAATATCTATTTATGTCCCTCATGTTGGACAGGCGCCTGAATTTGGGCTGCTTGTAATATCTTAAGAGTGTGCGAGTAGCGAAGCAACTTCAACACTGTTGGCCAGGGATGCTGGTGGTTCAAGGCCTTATGAGATAGAACTCGATGAACACGCTCAATTTCAAGTGGCTGACTCAGATCTAACTGAAGGAGCTGCGGAAATTTTTTTTCAAAATAAGTCACCATGTCAAGTCCTTCCGCACCCTTGGGGATCCCAAAGATGTATATGTTATTTCTCCTGGCCCGGTTCTTTTGATCCTCCAGTTGGTGCTCCAAGTACAATAGCTTGTTATCATGTGCATGGAGCTTCTGTTTTGAACATCATGACTTTGTATCAACTGATCGTCTTTATCCATTCATGCAGTTAGGGAACTCAATTGCGTCTGTACTTCGTTAATCTCAGATTGGAGCACAGTGAGTGTTTCAGTAGTAGCTGCAACCATTCTTTTAACACTGTGTATCTTTTGAAGGATCTCTTTGAGGCCACCTTCCATCTCTCTAACCGGCGCCATCTTGACTGGGGACGGAGGGTCCGGTTTTGAGCGCTTTGCTACAGCAGCAGCCCCCGCAGCATAGTCCAAGTGAGCTGGTTTGATGATAGTCCTCTTCAGACAGGTATTTATGGCAAAGAGAGGGTCTCAAGCCAGGGAGAGAGGGGAAAGGGAATGAACTTAGTTCTCAGGCCTTAGAGCTAAGACTCTAAATTGCCATTCGTGCGAATAGCTGGTTCTGCCGCCTTTAAGGGTACCTCTAATAAATATGCATAAGAGAGATTTGCATGCCCACTACCTCCATTCTATGCAAATCTCTCATACATATTCATTAGGGTATGGCTCGATAAATCCCAGGCACCAGGTGGGACCTGTAACCTGTGGCTCAAGGCACATGTGGACCGGCACTGTATGCCCATAGGGATCCCATTTCCCATGGGCAGACAGCGCTGGTCTCAGTGCGAGCGCAGCCTTTTTGCAGCCCTTCGTCCCATGGGTTCCCTGTGAGCAGAAGTGATGAATAAGGCCATGATTGCAGCAGACGCTGCCAGAGTATACAAAAAATCAGCTGAAGAAATTTGAAGGGGCTGTAGGATTGTTTTAAGAAAGAGTGTGGGGAGGGGGGGCGATACTTCATATTGTGAACCACTAAGATGCCTCGTCCCTAGTGGTATATGAAAACTGCAAATAAATAAATCACTGTTCCTGAAAAGCACTGGGGTCATTACCCTAAGAGAATTACAGAGAGTGAAGAAATTATAATCACTTGGGATATTCCCATTCCAACAGATAAGAAACTGAATGCGAGGAAACCTGACATAGTTGCAAATGAGAAAAGCACTAGAATGGCATTGATAATAGAGGTATCTGTTCCAAGTGATTATTCTATGACTTGCTTGGAGAGGGAGAAGATGCAGTACCAAAAAATGTACTCGGAGACCAAGAAAATGTAGCAGAAGGATATCGAATTATTTCCCATCATATTGGGAGTCACAGGCCTGATAAAGAAGACCTTCCAGTCACATCTTGACAAACTACCCATACGTGTTAGTTCTTATAAACTCCAGAAGCTCTCATTGGCACAATGCAAGTACAGTAAGCATTAGCACTAAATTTGAGAAACTGAAATCATACTCCGCATACCCTGTCTTAGGAGTGAGGTTCATGACTGTCATGGTATGTAAAAAAACTAACCAATTTTGGAGAAATTGTCCCCTCCAAAGGGCCCTGAAGGTAAGCTTCCTCCAAGAAAATCCCATAGGTTACGTGATGACCCAGGATCTCTAAGCTCTGTCTCCTTGTCAGGTGAGATACTGGAAGGAGGTTTACATTAGTACATTCTGTCCTCTCTTTCTTTCTTTAATAGTATTTACAGTGCCTTGTGAAAGTATTCATCCCCTCAGTGCTGTCCTGTTTTGTCGCATTACAACCTGGAATGAAAATGAAAATTTGGTGGTTAGCACCATGTGATTTACACAACATGTCTACAACTTTGAAGGTGCAAAATATCTTTTATTGTGACACAAACAATAAGCAAGACAAAAAAAACCAGAAATCATGAGTGTACATAGGTTTTCTCCCCCCCCCCCCCAAAATCAATACTTTGTAGAGCCACCTTTTGCTGCAATTACAGCTGCAAGTCTCTTGGGGTATGTCTCTATTAGCTTAGCACATCTAGCCACTGGGATTTTCACCCATTCCTCAAGGCAAAACTGCTCCAACTCCTTCACGTTAGATGGGTTGCATTGGTGTACTGCAATCTTCAAGTCATGCCACCAATTCTCAATTGGATTGAGGTTTGGGCTTTGACTAGGCCATTCCAAGAGATTCACATGTTTCACTTTAGTGTAACTTTAGCAGTATGTTTAGGTTCATTGCCCTGCTGGAATGTGAACCTTTCTCCCAGTCTCAAATCTCTGGCAGACTGAAACAGGTTTTCCTCAAGAATTGCCCTGTATTTAGTGCCATCCATCATTCCTTCAATCCTGACCAATTTTCCTGTCCTTACCGATGAAAAACATCTCCACAGCATGATGCTGCCACCACCATGTTTCACCATGGGAATGGTGTTCTTGGGGTGTGGGAAGTGTTGGGTTTGTGCCATACATGGCATTTCCTATGATGGTCTAAAAGTTCAATTTTCATCTCATTTGGCCAGAGAACCTTCCTCCATGTGTTTGGGGGGGGGGGGGTCCACCACATGCTGTTATGCAAACTCCAAATGTGTTTTCTTATTTCTTTCTTTAAGCAGTGGCTTTTTTCTGGCTACTCTTCCATAAAGCCCCACTCTGTGGAGTGTACGGCTTAAAGTGGTCCTATGGATAGATATTCCCATCTCCGCTGTGGATCTTTGCAGCTCCTTCAGTGTTATCCTTGGTGTCTTTGTGGCATCTCTGATTAATGCCCTCCTTTCCCAGTCTGTGAGTTTTGGTGGGCGGCAGGTTTGTAGTGGTGCCATATTCTTTCCATTTTGTTATAATGGATTTAATGGTGCTTCATGGGATATTCAGAATTTGGGATTTTTTTTTTTAACCCAACCCTGATCTATACTTCTCCACAACTTTGGCTCTGACCTGTTTGGAGTGCTCCTTGGTCTTCATGTTGCTTGCTTAAGGGTGTTGCAGAGTCGAGGGCCTTTCAGAACAGGTATATTTATACAGGCATCATGTGACACTGATTGCACACAGGTGGACCCTAATCAACTAATTAGATAACTTCTGAGGTTAATTGGTTGGACCAGATCTTATTTAGGGGTTTCATAGCAAAAGGGATGAATACATATACACTCACAACTTTTCAGTTTTTACTTGTTTTTTAATATATATATATATATATATATATATATATATATATATATATATATATATAGTATTTTATTCTCATTCCACGTCACCAATTTGGACTATATTGTTAGGTCCATTACTAAACAACATTCAATGAACCTCCATTTTCATTCCAGGTTGTAAAGTGACAAAACGGCACAAGGCACTGTATATACTGCCTTTTCCTTAAATGAAGGTAGTTTACAATGAACTCAACTGTTTACATTGTAACAACATGGTTTACATTCAGCTCAATAACTTGAATACATTATAACATCATGGAGAGTCTAGAGTTGCACATCATGCGGGAAATTTCAAAAGTAATCATTTAACAGTATGTTTTCATAACTTATTTACAATCGTAAATTAGTTGCTAGAAAATTATTACAGACAATAATATACTATATGAAAGCTGGAAGCCAGCAGGGCAGCTCATGGCTTTTACCCTGCTTGGAAAGATTCAGGGCTCTAGACACTGAGCACCATACAGATACTGTATTGTCTGCCATTGGTGTATGTTGGTTTGCCCTGGGCTAATCTTGACTGCTTTCATAAGGCATCTTCCTGGCTTTAATCTGGAAGAGGTGCTGCTGTTTCTTCTTACATCCATAGTGAATTAAGATTTGCCTTGGCCTGCTATGCAGAAAACACCAGTAGCTGCAGATGTACCTGTGAGAAACAGCTGTTCTGAAACGGAACATCTGTCCTGTGAACTTGGAAGTTGACCGTTTTATGTCATTTGGCTGGCTTAAACCTTTCAAAAGCTGAACCTTGTTAGTTAGCATAGCTTTCTGCACAGTCACATTCCCAGACTGAATGTGCATATCCTTTCCCTGGGAGGTTAAAAAGTAACACAACTGTCCTGATGATTATTAATTTGCATCCATCATTTTGGATGATAGGCCACTAGTAATTCATACAAGATGCTACTTGTAGTATAGTGGGATGGAGTCTGGAGACCTGGAGGGGACCCCTCTGCATGGATTCATATGCTAACACAATCTCTTTTCGACTTTACTCAAATCAGTTCATCCATATAGTGCAGTCACTTATTACACTTTCATGCTCCAGGAGTTTTGGAAACCAGTTATGCACAGAGCTGGTGCTAAAGTTTGGGCATCATAGGAAAGCCTCAAGATTTTATGCCTTCCTCCTCCTCTTCCTCCCTTCAAGGGAATGACTGCATTCTTTTAGGATAAAGTGTGTTGCTTTTAATAGAGACTTTTCTTCTAATTTGATCCATGTGGTTTTCCAAAATGCATGCAGACTTTGGCTCAATAAAAAGCAGTCAGCTAAAGGCTATTCGGTTGATGGCCAAGACTGAATCTGTAGATGCCTAGTTGGCTTAGGCATTCTCCTGGCTCTCGGGGTTTATTATACACCAGAGGACTGATTGGCTGAATGCCGTCTGCAGGATGCTCAAAGCTAGAATTATCCAGATTAGCCAAGGAATTTATTTCCAGAGAAGTGCTACTCTGCTTTCACTGGAAGGGAAGGGGGGATCCAAAACAAAACTGGAAGTGCCAAGCAAAGTATTTCCAAAAATCAAAAGGCAAATTTGCTTTGAAAATATAATTGTGTAATCTTGCTTAATACAGGAGGAGTCTATTGCAGAGGCTGGCTTCGTAAGCCAGTAATTACTTGATGATGGGGGCTGGGAGGGAATCAGATGCTAGATTTTGCACAAAAATGTTGAAGTTATGTAAGGAAGAAATCTAAACTTAATGTCCTGGAACTTTCTGGGTGCATGGATTGCCGGCTGCCAAGTTACCTAGTTTTGGGCAGCCCTGATATAGTGACACACCTTCCTCATGCATGTTTGCTCCTATAGTACTGAATCCAAATGGAGGAAAAATCATATTACATTATACTGGGATTTAAATTCAAA
This sequence comes from Ichthyophis bannanicus, assembly GCA_033557465.1. Lineage (NCBI taxonomy): Eukaryota > Metazoa > Chordata > Amphibia > Gymnophiona > Ichthyophiidae > Ichthyophis > Ichthyophis bannanicus. The sequence goes on from CM066035.1 coordinate 761,032,009, forward strand.
ACTCAGGAATGGCAAAAATTATTTCATTATTCCATCTTTCCAACATTAGGTAGCTTTAAGGTGAAATTGAGCAAGAGCTGATCCTAGGACTGGGCCAGCCCGTCCACTAGGTGTTTGCCTAGGGCAGCAGGCCCCGGTGGGCGACATTGACCTCCCTCCTCCTCCCAATGAAGTAGCAGTTCAACACTACCTGGCTCGCCATGCCTACCCCCTTCCCAGCATCCATCTTCTCATCTTAGAGAAGGCAGGGTGGCATGCGATGCTTCTGCTGCATCAAACTTTAAAATGCCCACGCTAGTGTGCTCGTGGCCTGTTGCTCCTGCCCCCCTTTGATGCAACTTCCTGCCATTCCTGCCCTCTCCAACAGGAAATTGCATCAGAGGGTCAGAGGGGTGGCAGGAGTGGCAGGCCGTGAGTGTGCTAACATGGGCACTTTAAAGCCTGATGCAGCGGAGGCATCGCTGTGTCACCCCCCCCCCTCCCTTCTCCAAAGTGAGAAGATGGATGCCGGGAGGTGGGTGTGGCATGGAAACAAAATACACTGTACATTCTCTATGGATAGATATTCCATTAAAGTGGAGGGGAATGATGGTGGGAGTATATTACCGTCCGCCTGGCCAGAGTGATCAGAGTGATGATAAAATGCTAAAGAAATTAGGGAAGCTAACAAAGTTTACTACACAATAATAATGGGTGATTTCAGTTATCCCAGTATTGACACATCTGATCATGCTAGGTAGAATAAATTTTCTGGATGAAATAAAGAATTGCTTCATGGAGCTGCTAGTTCAGGAACTATGAGGGGATGCATTTTAGACCTAGAACCTATGAACTTAGCTGCAAGAGTCCTTTCTGGATCGTCAAGATCTGACCACATAACGCCAATCATGAAAGAACTGCATTGGCTACCATTACATGCCAGACTCCAATACAAGTCAATAGTCCTTACATTCAAAGCCCTAAATAACCACCCCCCCTATGCCAATCAGCAAGCTAATCCACAGTACCCCGGAAAATAGAAACAGGAGACCTACAACAATGAACACCATAGTAGTCCCCAAGATGATGACAAAATGCACAAAGACAACCTCCAACAGGGCCTTCTCCATATTCGCTCCTTTAAACTGGAATGCCCTTCCCCATGAAATCCGAGGCATCAAAAGTCTAGCCCCATTCAGAAAAGCCTTGAAACACTACCTGTTCACAAAATTCTACCCGGAAACCATCTGAGGTAAACACTTAACTGGCAACCTACCTGCATGCCCCAGCCGCCCTAACACCCTAACACAAACAGAAAATAGTTAGCCTACACATAAGCCCCACCGCTAACCATCACACATGTACTATCCACCCACAAATGCACATGTAACAACTAGATGAGTTAGAGAAGTGTACATAGTATAAAGTTAGCTTGTACATAGTTTTCCCAGTTTATTCCATGTTTAATATCCTGTTTCACTGTAAACTCAATGTTGCCTGTATGCACTGTAGTATGTTTCTGTTCGATGTACACCGCACTGATTATAATAGCGCGGTATAGAAGAAATGTTAAATAAATAAATAAAATAAATAGATATTCCTTCATGGAACACAGGATCTGGTGCAAGTAACTGTGTTGGGTCCACTTGGCAGTAGTAATCATATCATGATCACATATAATTTAATAAATAGAGAGAGGACAGCAAGGAAATTGATTGTGCTAGCCTTTAGCTTTAAAAAAGAAGACTATGATAAAATGAGGAAGATAGTTAAGAAAAAAATAAAAGGAGCAACTATAAAGGTTAAACATTTACATCAGATGTATATGTTATTTAAAAATGCTATCTTTGAAGCCCAGATCAGATGTATACCATGCCTTAAGAAATGTGGAAGGAAGGCCAAATGACTGCCGGCATGGTTTAAAGGTGAGGTCAGAGAGTGCTGTAACCAAAGCATCTTTCAGAAAATGGAAAAAGGAACAGGAGACAACAAAGCACTGGCTAGTTAAACGTAAGGCATTATTAAGGCACGCAAATTTGAAAAGAAGCTTGCCATGGAAGCAAAAACGCATAATAAAAACTTCAAGTATATTTGTAGGGTGTAAAAAAAAAACAAAAACAAAAAAAACACCCTGTGAGTCAGTTGAACCATTAGATGATAGAGGGGTAAAAGGGGCACTAGGGAAAGACAAGGCCATAGCAGAGAGACTGAATAAACTCCTTGCTTCGGTCTTTACTGAAGATGATGTAGGGAAGTTACCCATGCTGAGATGGTATTTTAAAGGTAATGTATCGGAGGAATTGAAACAAATCTCAATAAACCAGGAAGATGTCATACAGCTACTTCATAAAATAAAGAATATTCAATCACCTGGACTGGAAGGTATACATCTCAGGATGCTGAAAAACTCAAAAATGAAATTGCAGACCTACTATTAGAAATGTGTAAACTATCATTAAACAGTGTATATTACCTGAAGATTAGAGAGTGGCCAATGCAATGCCAATTTTTCAAAAGGGCTCCAGGGGTGATCCGGGAAACTACAAACCGTGAGCCTTATGTTCATGCCAGGCAAAATGGTAGAAACCATTATAAAAAAAAACTAAATTACTGAATATATAGAGTCATTGTTTAATGGGACAAAGCCAACATGGATTTCGCCAAGGGAAGTTTTGTCTCATTAATCTTATATTTTTTTGAAGGTGTGAATAAACGGGTAGATAGACTATATCAACTAGTTCACCTCTATCTGGATTTTCAGAAATTCTTTGACAAGGTCCCTCATGAGAGACTCTTGAGAAAATTAAGTCATAGGATAGGAGGCAATTTACTATTGTGGATTGCCAACTAGTTAAAAGAAAGAAAACAAGAGCAGGGCTAAATGGTCAGTTTTCTCAATTGAGAAAGGTGTACCCCAGAGATCTGTGGGCTTTTTTAACATATTCATAAATGACCTGGAAATGGGGCAAAGAGTGAGGTGATCATATTTGCAGATGAGACATAAACATTCGAAGTTGTTTAATCACAGCAGGATTGTGAAAAATTGTAAGAGGACGTTGAGAAATTGAGAGACTGGGTGTCCAAATGGCAGATGAAATTTAATGTGGACAAGATATGATAGAGATCTATAAAAAATGAGTGGAGTGGAATGGGTAAATGTAGACCGGTTCTTTCCTTCAAGAAGTAGAAGGCTTGGGTCATGCAAAAAAGCTAGAATGTAGCACATTTAAGACTTGATGCATAGTCAAACTCTGGAATTCATTGCTAGAGGATTTATTTATTTATAGACAAGATTTGATATACTGTCATTCAGAGACCCATCAATGCAGTTAACAGAACCAGTATCTCAGAGATGATACATGGAACACACCACAAAACAAAACAAAACAAAAGGAAGGGCTGAATAGCACAGCAAGCAATCCAAATTACAGTGAAAGAGAGCGGTGAAACATAAGGAAAACAGAAGGGGGGAAAAAAAACCCTTCGCTGAAAGCCACTTGCAGCGAAACTAGGCTGACCCAAACACCTTATCCAAGAGACACTCTCTAAGAACATAAGATATGCCATACTGGGTCAGACCAAGGTCCATCAAGCCCAGTATCCTGTTTCCAACAGTGGCCAATCTAGGTCATACGTACCTAGCAGTTTCCCCAAAAGACACAGGTTCCACCTCGGTCAAGCAGTGATATCCTGGGTCCCTTTTAATAATAGTTTATGGACCTTTCCTCCAGGAACTTGTCCAAACCTTTTTTAAACCCAGCTACACTAACAGCCTTTACTACATCCTCCGATAACAAATTCCAGATTTTGATTACACGTTGAGTGAAAAAATATTTTCTTTTATTAGTCTTAAATAGTTTACCCTGTAGCTTCATTGCATGTCCCCTAGCCTTTCTATATTCTGATAACGTAAACAATTGATCTACGTTTACCCGTTCCACTCTGTTCATTAATTTATAGACTTCTATTGTATTTCCCCTCAGCCATCTCTTTTCCAGGTTAAAGAGCCCTAACCTTTTTAGCCTTTCTTCATAGGAGTATCCTTCCATCCCCTTTACCATTTTGGTGGCTCTTCTCTGAACCTTTTCTAATATCGCTATATCCTTTTTAAGATACGGCGACCAGAATTGCACACAATATTCAAGGTGCGGTCTCACCATGGAACGATATAGAGGCATTATAATATCTTTTGTTTTTTCCATTCCTTTCCTTATGATATCTAGCATTCTGTTTGCTCTCTTGGCCGCCGCTGCACACTGGGCCGAGGGTTTTAACATGGTATCCACAATGACGCCTAAATCTTTTTCCTGGGTGGTGGTTCCTACTGTGGAAACTTGCATCGTGTAACCATAGTTTGGGTTGTTCTTCCCTAGGTGCATAACTTTGCACTTGTCCACATTAAATTTCATCTGCCATTTTGATGCCCAGTCTTCCAATTTATCAAGATCCTCTTGCAATTTTCCACAATCCTCTTGGGTTTTAACAACTTTAAATAGTTTTGTGTCATCTGCAAATTTGATAACCTCACTCGTCGTTCCACTTTCCAGGTCATTTATGAATATGTCAAAAAGCAGCGGACCCAGCACAGATCCCTGGGGTACACCACTATTCACCTTTCTCCATTGGGAAAATTGGCCATTTAGCCTTACCCTCTGCTTTATATCTTTTAACCAGTTCCTGATCCACAGTATTACACTGCCTCCTATCCCATTGTCTTGAAAGACTGGTAAGGGGGACTGTTGCTTCTGGAGGGAGATCTGCAACTGTGAGTATTTACTTCTGGTAATTTTCTAAAAGGAATTCTTTGTATTACAGCTAATTAATCTGTGATCCACTATTTTTGTTAAATCAGTCAGGGCCTAGTAGCAGCAGTTTAAGTTTACATTTAAAACACAGAGGAGAACTCTCTGGTTACATTTCATACCCAGCAGAGAGCTTGTACTTTAAATGGAATAGTCACTCAGGGCCTAGTAACAGCAAAGTACTTTTAGTTTAAATTTAAAACACAGAAGAGAGCTTTCTGGTTACATTTGGAACCCAGCAGAGAGCTTGTAGTTTACATTTAATAGTCACTCAGGTGAACAAGGTATATTACACGTATTAGGTACAGTTTTATAAGTATAAATATCCATAGCAACCCTTAGTAAGTAAAGAACTTAGATCTAAACACAAACTTAAAACTAAGATGCAGTCAGCAGTGGGATGGGGGCTTTCCAGTCTTTTGCATTGAGTGTCACATGTATGATTTTCTCCCAGTTGGTGAGAGGTCTTACGTGGGCACTAGGTGCAAGGAGCTCTTTGCTCTCAGGGAACGAGTCCGTTCTCTAGAGGCTAAAGTAGCAGACTTGGAAAGCATAAGACAGACAGAGAGGTACATAGACGAGACCTACAGGGATATAGTCCTGAAGTCCCACCTCCAGTCTGGCAGCATCCCTGTTGCCATGGAGGAGAGAGGTCACGTGACAGGAGAGCATCACCCTGGTGTGGCAGGAAGTGATCCTGTAACTAGGACCTGTCCTCCAGGTGATGTAAAACCCTCTCGCACCGAGGAAGTTTCTCCAGGGCCATGTGCCCATGAGGGAAGGGTTAGGACAGCCGTTATAGTTGGTGATTCGATCATTAGGCATGTAGATAGCTGGATGGCTGGTGGACGTGAGGATCGCCTGGTAACATGTCTGCCTGGTGCGAAGGTAGCGGACCTCACGCGCCCCCTAGATAAGGTCTTAGATAGTGCTGGGGAGGAGTCTGCTGTCTTGGTACATGTTGGTACCAATGACATAGGAAAATGTGGTAGGGAGGTTCTGGAGGCTAAATTTAGGCTTTTAGGTAGGAAGTTGAAATCCAGAACTTCCAGGGTAGCATTCTCCGAAATGCTTCCTGTTCCACGCGCAGGACCCAAAAGGCAGACAGAGCTCCGGAGTCTCAATGCGTGGATGAGACAATGGTGCAGAGATGAGGGGTTTGGATTTGTTAGGAACTGGGGAACATTCTGGGGAAAGGAGGGGCTCTTCCGAAGGGATGGGCTTCACCTTAACCGGGATGGAACCAGGCTGCTGGCATTAACCTTTAAAAAGGAGATAGAGCAGCTTTTAAACTAGATATTAGGGGAAAGCCGACAGTCGCCCAAGAGCAGATGGTTCGGAAGAATGTATCTTTGAAGGATACTACCAAAAGCAGAGAGGTTCCACAAAAGAGTAAAATAGCCCAAATGCCCTCAAGTATGGAGCAGACAGAGCTTAAAGATCCCAAATTACTCATGTCTAACAGACAAATTAATATGGATAAAATACATTCTCTAAAATGCTTGTATGCAAATGCTAGAAGTCTAAAAAATAAGATGGGAGAGTTAGAATATATAGCACTAAATGAAAGGTTAGATATGATTGGAATATCAGAGACATGGTGGAAGGGCGACAACCAGTGGGACACTGTGATACCTGAGTACAAACTATATCGTAATGATAGAGCTGATCAAATTGGTGGAGGGGTTGCTCTCTATGTTAGAGAGGGCATTGAGTCAGAAAGGATTAAAGATTTGCAGGAAACAAAATCTGCTGTAGAATCTATATGGATTGAAATTCCATGTAAAAGGGGGAAGGCAATGGCAGTGGGGGTGTACTATCGAACGCCTGGCCAGAATGACCAAATGGATGATGAAATGCTCAAAGAAATCAAGGAAGCTAACAAAAGTTACAGCACAGTAATAATAATGGGTGATTTCAACTACCCCGGTATCGACTGGGTCAGTGTCACATCAGGACATGCTAGGGAGATAATGTTCCTAGATGAAATAAATGACTGCTTCTTGGAGCAGCTGGTTCATGAACCGACCAGAGGGGAAGCCATATTAGACCTAATCCTTAGTGGAACACCAGATCTAGTGTAAGAGATAAGGTTGTTGGGGCCACTTGGCAATAGTGATCATAGCATGATCGCCTTTGATTTAATTAGTGGAGGAGGAATAGTAAGGAAATCCACAGTACTACCTTTTAACTTTCGAAAGGGAGACTATGATAAAATGAGGAAAACAGTCAAGAAAAAACTAAAAGGAGCAGTTGCAAAGGTTAAAGACGTACATCAGGCTTGGCTGTTGTTGAAAAATACTATCTTGGAAGCCCAGACCAGCTGTATTCCACGCTTTACGAAAAGTGGAAAGAAGTCCAAAAAACTGCCAGCATGGTTTAAAGTTGAGGTCAGAGAGGCTGTTGTTGCCAAAAAAGCATCTTTCAGGAAATGGAAAAAAGAGCCAAACGACGAAACCTGGAAACAGCACAAGCACTGGCAAGTCAAATGCAAGGCATTGATAAGGCAGGCAAAGGGAGAATTTGAGAAGAAGCTTACTGCAGAAGCAAAAACGTGAAGTAAAGACCTTTTCAAGTACATTCGTAGCAAAAAACCTGTGAGAGAGTCAGTTGGTCCATTAGATGATAAAGGGGTTAAAGGAGCACTAAGAGGCGACAAGGCGATAGCGGAGAGACTGAACGAATTCTTTGCTTCGGTCTTTACTGAGGAAGATGTAGGGATGTTACCCATGACTGAAGTGGTATTTAAAGGTGCAGAAGAATTGAAGGAAATATCGATACATCGAGAAGATGTATTACAACTATTAGATAAGCTGAAGAGTAGCAAATCACCTGGGCCGGATGGTATACATCCAAGGGTATTGAAAGAACTGAAATATGAGATTGCAGACCTGCTATTAGTAATCTGTGAACTATCATTAAAATCATCTCTAATACCTGAAGATTGGAGGATCGCCAATGTAACACCAATTTTTAAAAAGGGTTCCAGGGGTGATCCGGGAAACTACAGACCGGTGAGCCTGACGTCAATACCGGGAAAAATGATAGAAACCATCATAAAGAATGAAATTACTCAGCATGTAGATAGTCATGAACTAATAAGAGACAGCCAACATGGCTTTAGACAAGGAAGATCTTGTCTTACTAATCTGTTATGTTTTTTTGAAGGAGTGAATAATCAGGTGGACAAAGGTGAGTCGGTTGATATTGTGTATCTGGACTTTCAGAAAGCCTTTGACAAGGTCCCTCATCAGAGACTTTTGGCAAAACTAAAGAGTCATGGGATAGGAGGCAGTGTACTATTGTGGATCAGGAACTGGTTAAAAGATAGAAAGCAGAGGGTAGGGCTAAATGGCCAATTTTCCCAATGGAGAAAGGTGAATAGTGGTGTACCCCAGGGATCTGTGCTGGGTCCGCTGCTTTTTGACATATTCATAAATGACCTGGAAAGTGGAATAACGAGTGAGGTTATCAAATTTGCAGATGACACAAAACTATTTAAAGTTGTTAAAACCCAAGAGGATTGTGGAAAATTGCAAGAGGATCTTGATAAATTGGAAGACTGGGCATCAAAATGGCAGATGAAATTTAATGTGGACAAGTGCAAGGTTATGCACCTAGGGAAGAACAACCCAAACTATGGTTACACGATGCAAGGTTCCACATTAGGAACCACCACCCAGGAAAAAGATTTAGGCGTCATTGTGGATACCATGTTAAAACCCTCGGCCCAGTGTGCAGCGGCGGCCAAGAGAGCAAATAGAATGCTAGGTATGATAAGGAAAGGAATGGAAAATAAAACAAAGGATATTATAATGCCTCTATATCGTTCCATGGTGAGACCGCACCTTGAATATTGTGTGCAATTCTGGTCGCCGTATCTTAAAAAGGATATAGAGTTATTAGAAAAGGTTCAGAGAAGAGCCACCAAAATGGTAAAGGGGATGGAAGGATACTCCTATGAAGAAAGGCTAAAAAGGTTAGGGCTCTTTAACCTGGAAAAGAGACGGCTGAGGGGAGATATGATAGAAGTCTATAAATTAATGAGCGGAGTGGAACGGGTAAACGTAGATCGATTGTTTACCTTATCAGAATATAGAAAGACTAGGGGACATGCAATGAAGCTACAGGGTAAACTATTTAAGACTAATAAAAGAAAATATTTTTTCACTCAACGTGTAATCAAACTCTGGAATTTGTTACCGGAGGATGTAGTAAAGGCTGTTAGTGTAGCTGGGTTTAAAAAAGGTTTGGACAAGTTCCTGGAGGAAAGGTCCATAAGCCATTATTAAGAAGGGACCCAGGATATCAATGCTTGAACCAATACAAGCATTGTGGAACCTGTGTCCCTTGGGGAAACTGCTAGGTACATATGACCTAGATTGGCCACTGTTGGAAACAGAATACTGGGCTTGATGGACCTTGGTCTGACCCAGTATGGCATATCTTATGTTCTTATGTTCTTATGACTCTTTAGTTTTGCCAAAAGTCTCTGATGAGGGACCTTGTCAAAGACTTTCTGAAAGTCTAGATACACTATATCAACCGACTCACCTTTGTCCCCCTGTTTATTCACACCTTCAAAAAAACATAGCAGATTAGTAAGACAAGATCTTCCTTGTCTAAAGCCATGTTGGCTGTCTCCCATTAGGCCATGACTATCCACATGCTAAGTAATTTTATTCTTTATGATGGTTTCTACCATTTTTCCCGATACTGATGTCAGGCTCACCGGTATGTAGTTTTCCGGATCACCCCTGGAACCCTTTTTAAAAATTGGTGTTACATTGGCGATCCTCCAATCTTCAGGTATTAGAGATGATTTTAATGATAGTTCACAGATTACTAATAGCAGGTCTGCAATCTCATATTTCAGTTCCTTCAACACCCTTGGATGTATACCATCTGGCCCAGGTGATTTGCTACTCTTCAGTTTATCTAATAGTTGTAATACAGCTTCCAGATGTATCGATATTTCCTTCAATTCTTCCACACCTTTAAATACCACTTCAGTCATTGGTAACATCCCTACATCTTCCTCAGTAAAGACCGAAGCAAAGAATTCATTCAGTCTCTCCGCTATAGCCTTGTCCCCTCTTACTGCCCCTTTAACCCCTCTATCATCTTATGGACCAATTGACTCTCTCACAGGTTTTTTGCTACGAATGTACTTGAAAAAAACGTTATTTCGCATTTTTGCTTCCTCAGCAAGCTTCTTCTCAAATTCTCCCTTTGTCTGCCTTATCAATGCCTTCCATTTGACTTGCCAGTGCTTGTGCTGTTTCCAGGTTTCGTCATTTGTCTCTTTTTTCCATTTCCTGAAAGATGCTTTTTTGGCAACAACAGCCTCTCTGACCTCACCTTTAAACCGTGCTGGCAGTTTTTTGGACTTCCTTCCACTTTTCTTAAGGCGTGGAATACAGCTGACCTGGGCTTCCAAGATAGTATTTTTCAACAACACCCAAGCTTGATGTAAGTCTTTAACCTTTGCAACTGCTTCTTTTAGCTTTTTCTTAACTATTTTCCTCATTTTATCATAGTCTCCCTTTCGAAAGATAAAAGGTAGTACTGTGGATTTCCTTACTATCCCTCCTCCACTAATTAAATCAAATGCGATCATGCTATGATCACTGTTGCCAAGTGGCCCCAACACTCTTATCTCTTACACTAGATATGGTGTTCCACTAAGGACTAGGTCTAATATGGCTTCCCCTTTGGTCGGATCATGAACAAGCTGCTCCAAGAAGCAGTCATTTATTTCATCTAGGAACTTTATCTCCCTAGCATGTCCTGTTATGACACTGACCCAGTCGATACTGGGGTAATTGAAGTCACCCATTATTATTACTGCGCTGTAACTTTTGTTAGCTTCCTTGATTTCTTTGAGCATTTCATCATCCATTTGTTCATTCTGACCAGGCGTTCGATAGTACACCCCCACTGCCGTCGCCTTCCCCTTTTTACATGGAATTTCAATCCATAAAGATTCTACAGAAAATTTTGTTTCCTGCAAAACTTTAATCCTTTCTGACTCAATGCCCTCTCTAACATAGAGTGCAACCCCTCCACCAATTTGATCAGCTCTATCATTACGATATAGTTTATACCCAGGTATCACAGTGTCCCACTGGTTCTCCTCCTTCCCCCATGTCTCTGATATTCCAATCATATCTAACCTCTCATTTAGTGCTATATATTCTAACTCTCCCATCTTATTTTTTTAGACTTCTAGCATTTGAATACAAGCATTTTAGAGACTTTATTTTATTCATATTAATTTGGCTATTGGTAGACATTGGTAATTTGGGATCTTTAAGCTCTGTCTGATCCATACTCGAGGGCATTTGGGCTACCTTACTCTTTTTTGGAACCTCTCTGCTTTTGGTAGTATCCTTCAAGGATACATTTTTCCGAACCAGCCGCTCTTGGGCGACTGTCGTCTTTCCCCTATTATCTAGTTTAAAAGCTGCTCTATCTCCTTTTTAAAGGTTAATGCCAGCAGCCTGGTTCCATCCCAGTTAAGGTGAAGCCCTTCCCTTCAGAAGAGCCCCTCCTTTCCCCAGAATGTTCCCCAGTTCCTAACAAATCCAGAACCCTCATCTCTGCACCACTGTCTCATCCACGCATTGAGACTCCGGAGCTCTGCCTGCCTTTCGGGTCCTGCACGTGGAACGGGAAGCATTTCAGAGAACGCTACCCTGGAAGTTCTGGATTTCAACTTCCTAACTAAAAGCCTAAATTTAGCCTCCAGAACTTCCCTACCACATTTTCCTATGTCATTGGTACCGACATGTACCAAGACAGCAGACTCCTCCCCAGCACTATCTAAGACGTTATCTAGGTGGCGCGTGAGGTCCGCTACCTTCGCACCAGGCAGGCATGTTACCAGGCGATCCTCACGTCCACCAGCCACCCAGCTATCTACATGCCTAATGATCGAATCACCAACTATAACGGCTGTCCTAACCCTTCCCTCATGGGCACATGACCCTGGAGAAACTTCCTCGGTGTGAGAGGGTTTTACATCACCTGGAGGACAGGTCCTAGTTACAGGATCACTTCCTGCCACACCAGGGTGATGCTCTCCTGTCACGTGACCTCTCTCCTCCATGGCAACAGGGATGCTGCCAGACTGGAGGTGGGACTTCAGGACTATATCCCTGTAGGTCTCGTCTATGTACCTCTCTGTTTTTCTTATGTTTTCCAAGTCTGCTACTCTAGCCGCTAGAGAACGGACTTGTTCCCTGAGAGCAAAGAGCTCCTTGCACTTAGTGCACATGTAAGAGCTCTCACCAACTGGGAGAAAATCATACATGTGACACTCGATGCAAAAAACAGGAAAGCCCCCATCTCGCTGCTGGACTGCTGTCTGCATCTTAGTTTTAAGTTCTTTACTTACTAAGGGTTGCTATGGATATTTATACTAATAAAACTGTACCTAATACGTTTAATATACCTTGTTCACCTGAAGCTTAATTAATCTCAGGTCATTAGTGTATGACTGATTTGGTAACGAGCTTCACCTGAGAGCACCTCCTGTCTTTTAAGATGTGTAAGTACCTATAAAGCTACGATTATCCTAGGGGTGGGTGGGCGTTGGGGAGGGAGGGAGGGAAATAACACTTATTAAAAGAGGGCTGCTACACAATACCCTGTCTTGTGCTGCTGAGGTAAGCTATATTCTGATTTGATTTAAATTATAGCTCTTTGCTGCTGCTAGGCTCTAACGTATTATGAAATTTAAACTACAAGCTCTCTGCTGGGTTCTAAATTTAACCAGAAGGCTCTCTTCTGTGCTTTAAATTTAAACTAAAAGTACTTTGCTGATACTAGTCCCTGAGTGACTATTAAATTTAAACTACAAGCTCTCTGCTGGGTATGAAATGTAACCAGAAAGCTCTCTTCTGTGTTTTAAATTTTAAACTTAAACTGCTGCTACTAGGCCCTGACTGATTTAACAAAAAATAGTGGGTTCACAGATTAATTAGCTTTAATACAAAGAATTCCTTTCAGAAAATTCCCATTAGTATATACTGTGATAAGGAAGCTTATCATAGCTCAGGAAGGAGCTATAGAAAAGGTGAAGTGACTCTGAACAAGCAACCTGTCAGTTCTGGTAGAAATAAGAAAACAGAATTTTCCCATTAAAGACTACCAGTCCCAGAATGCACCAGGTTTCCAACAGCCATTAGAGGAGCTGAAGTGGGGAAACGTGTGTTCAATCGGGAGGGCTATGAGGTAATCCCTAAGCACTCATCTCAAAGGGCAGGGCCTGATTCAGCACAGCTGCGCTGTGTTAGGGAGGAGCACTCATCTAAGCAGAATAAGAGTAGAGTTTATTCTACAGATGACCATCTTCATGATCACCTTGGATATCCTGAGAAGCAGCTTGAGCTTGATCATCAGTTTCATCTGAAGGATCATCAGAAGCAGAAGCCAAACCGGACGGACAGAGAGGGAAAGAGACCCTTTGGAAGAAGGAAGAGAAAAGCCTTTGAGAGGTCTAGAAGAGTCCAAAGCAGTACGTATACTGGGAGGTATTCCAAGGGCCAGCATACACCATTGTACTGGGGAAAGCCAGAGGAACGGTGCTGCAGAGCTAGGAATCACCAGAGGCTACCTGTGAGGGAGACGGCTGCACGTGGAAGGGACCCTAAGACCTGTGCCAGAAGGTATGTGAAGAGAGATCCAGTGTCCAGGGATCTGGATTGGAAGGCTGGACATAAGAACTGGACTACATACTGGCCATGCTATATAGAGAGGAACTCTAGCAGCAATGGAAGCTCAGGTATGAACACTGATCTATGCCCTAGCTATAACCTTGAAAGACAGCAGGGAAACAAGTATTCTCCTGAAAATGATCCATTGAGAGATTCATCTGTGCCAATCCATGATATTGAACCCATGCTTGTTGAACAAGGGGGAATAATAGCAGATGAGGATCCTGTTTATAGGGACTGCTCTCTATCTGAACTCCGTTGGTAACTTTCTGTTATAAAGTACAGCAACCATCACAAAGAAATACAAATTTGTTCTTTAATCTACTCAGAAAAGCTCCTGAAGCAGGATTTGACCCACACAGTGGAAGGCAAGCCAGCTAAGGGGTTTCAGCTGGTAACTGCTAGCAATTAAGCCTTACCTAATTGCTTGTGAGCTAGGAGAGAATCACTTCTGTATCTATGTGGGAAGTAATCAGAAGTTAACCTGAAAAGAACAGTTTGTTTCTTGCTTTGTGGCTTTTCATTTGTTGTTTTCCTGATTTTAACTTTGTTTTTCCAAGTTAACACTGAAAGCAAGTAACCTAATTTATGTGCTACCAAGCATATCTGTGTTGGGAGAAATAACCCCATAAATAAATATCTTATTGGCTTTACCCAAGAGCACAACTAAATTATTGTCAGCAGCTGTGTCTGGTGTGAATGAACTACATTGCCCACAATACCTTGCAAATCATATAGATATATGCACTTGTCAAGACTGTGAAGATTCTCACCCAGGCAACCGTCTGACAATACTCACTCTAAGACCCAGCTTAAACGTCATCAAAGACTTCTCCATGCTCAGCTCATGAGGCAGGGAGTTCCACATTGCAGGTAGCAAATGTTGTTAGTGTAGCTGGGTTTAAAAGAGGTTTGGACAAGTTCCTGGAGGAAAAGTCCATTAACCATTATTGAAGTGGACTGGGGAAATCCTCTACTTATCCCTGGAATAAGTGATATGGAATCTGGCTACCTTTTGGGAATCTGATAGGTACTTGGGACATATATTGGCTACTGTTGGAAACAGGATACTGGGCTCGATGGACCTTTGGTGTGACCCAGTATAGCATCTTATGTCCTTGTCCCTTGTTTTTCACTTCATTGGTTGAGTAGAAAGCCCATAATCACTCCCATTCAGTTCACGTTCTGCATGGCAATGGTCCGCATGACCTGAGAACAGGGTTCCATAAGAAGAAGGAAGTATGAGGGTGTTCCTTGATCGAGCTGCTGAGGCCTTTAATAGTTTCCGCTCTGTGATCTGCTGTAGGCTCAGGATCTCTCCTCTGTGTGCTTTTTATTTTAGTATGGTTTTGTTTCTGTTTTTTTTTTTATTGTTTTGGGTTACGCTTTGCCACCCACCCACTCCCTGGACCTTGAGGGTTAAGGGAGGGGCTGGCCTTGAATGCCCTTGAGGGTTAATGTTGTAGTTGTGTTGGTGCTCAAGTGATAAGGCACGGCAAAGAATATTTCTTTTTCTGAGGTTTATTTCGCGCTTTCGCAGTTCAAATGCAGCAGACGTAAGTGAAATAATATGACACGAAACAAGATGGAGAAAATGAACTTAAACAAGGCTTTTTTCACGGCTTAACTAAATGTCCATTACAAATCACATTCACCTGTCATGTGATCTCCTTTTCATTAAGGTAACAGAAAACTCCGATCACAGCACTGCTCCTGAATTGCATAGAATATGCTTCCACTTATTCACTTCAAATAAGCTCTTTTATCACAGCAAACAGTGAGGTAACTTTGCTATTTTCTTACATACAACACTGGAAAGCAAATCAGTTAAATGTCCTTTGGAATCATACAAGTAGAGCAATCCATCGGGACTTCCTGTTCTGTAGATGGCAAAGAAATTAAAGGCATTTCTTCTTGCCAGCTGATCAATGGCTTTGCTACGTTCTGAGTAGAAACTACTCTGCTTTTAAGGAACTCTCTGAACTCAGTGAGAAGTAATTCAGCCTGTGTATTTTCTGAGCTAGGCTGAGCAAATCCTCCTTCAGGTAAATGCTTGTTTATATTTCTTATCTCTAGGCAATTATCAGTGCATTTACTTGGACAACATTTCAGCGTGTAAGCATTTCCCTTCCCCCACCTATCTCCACATGGCAGTGCAGGGTAAAACTCTCCAGCTGTGTTTAGAGAGTCTCTCAGAGTGTTAAAAGGAAAACAGTCAGGTTTTTCTTGGCTTAACCAGTTATTATCAAACTTTCTGCCTTTATCCTGTCTTTCACAATTAAAATTCACTCTTTCTGGCTTTCCACTGTTAAGCTTGCTAGCCGTGCCACACCCACCAGATACCTTGGGCTTGGGCTTCTTCCAGGGTAATTCCTTATCCCTTTGCCTCCTATTCCAAGGTTCTTCTGGGTCCTTTAAACTCCTGAGCTGCAGCCTTGGGTCTCTCAGTGCCTTAGAATTCTTTTGCTTCCAGAAATCTTTCTCTGCCCCTGAGTCTCCCAGCTCCTGTCTGCTCCTTCTTGGATCACAGCTGCTTAGTGGTTCTCTCTCTCTCGGTTCCTGTTCCTGGTCATCTGACCTGTCCTCGTCCAGGTGCTTGTCTCCTTCGTTCCTCTCCTGGTGGTCCTCTTTTTGCTTGCCTGGCTTCCCTAACTGTTTCTGGGTTTTTAACAAGCTGGCTGAGTGCTGCACTGCCTGCCTCCTGCTTGGGCGTGCCCAATCAGGAACTTGGCTTCTCACCTGCCTTGAAGTGAGGAGTGGTTCCTGATTAGCTCTGCATTCTTTTTTCCTCTCAACAGAGAAAATCCTGCATTCCCCTGCAGTACCGGCTCTCTCCACCGGATCACTATTAGTTTCTCTTGCTTCATAAGAGCCTGCTACATCACAGCTTTTATTTTATTTTTGTATCCACTGCTTTGAGTGACCCTTGTAGAGGCTGGGAAAGTTTATAAATCTTTAAATATACTAAAACCTTTGAATTGATAATACAATTGTCAGTAATCTGCTGATTGTCAGCAACCCTAACAGTAGATATGCATTACTTCTCTTTTCCACTCATTCCCTGCCTGCCTGCCTGTTTTCCTTCCCCCTCCGGCTTTCAGTTTATTGAACCATGATTATTAGTTGGTTTAAATGAGATTTGGTATTTCAGGAGTGGTATGGAAATGGCAGCAGGGTTTCTTGACAAATAGAGCAATTAAAGTGAAGTGGAGAAATTAATTATCCCAGTCTTTGAAGCTGGAATGCAGGGTGTAGCAAAGTTCACCCTTGTCACCAGTTCTCTTTAATATTTCTTTGAGTAAGTTTGCAGATTATTTGCAGAGTTTGAGATTTTTGCTTCTTATATTCGGATGAAGTTACATTTCTATTCCTTTTTCAGGGAGATTTGAAGGTTACAGATGGTAAATTAGCAAACTGCTTTCAACTGATTAATTTATGTATGGGTAAACACTATAAATGAAATTAAATTCAGAAAAAAGTCAAATGTTTATGAATAGAACATGATATGGTAGGTTTCCTACCCTTGCTGGAGTAAAAGTACCTTAATGAAGTCCGTTAAAGTCCTAGGTTTAGATTATAAATTTGACCCTATCTGGGTGGGAGTTAGTACCTTGATGAAAAGACCTTTAACAGCTAAGCCACTGTCTTATCACATGAAGTTTTATGAGGGAGATAGGTTTTCTCTTTAATATTTAATAAAAGCAGAGAGTAGGGTTCCTGAGGATACCAGACCAAATGAGCAGACCAGAACCAGAACTGGTTGATGGGCCCCTTCGCAAGACAGCATTTTTGGGTTGGAAGAGAAGTACTTTCCTTATTTTTGAGTGCACTCACTTTTAGTATTTTTTTATTTGAGCTCAAATAGTTTTCTTTATTTTTTTGTTTTGTTCTTTTTTTAAGAAAGGAACACAATTTTAAGAAAATAGTTATAATAGCTAAATTTAAGCAATTTATGTGTTGATTCTGGAAGAAGTTATTCGAAGGAAAAAATAGAAACTAGTTGTAATACATTTATTTATTACTAGTTGTGCTACTAAGCAGCTATTTTAGACAAAGTGTCTTTGGATTAGTTTACATCTTATGCAGGATATCCTGACTTTTAAAGCTATTTATTCTAATAAATAAAAATTCTAGCTTTAATAATTCAGAAAGGACTCTGATTCTTTTATTATAAAGTGTATTGTGAAATGTTGTGTCATCTTATCTATGATCAGAGAGTTAGCACCACCTAGACTTTAAACATCCAAAATACAATCTTAAATTTAGTTTATTTAATGCTCCAATTGTCTTATCTTCAGTTTTCTGGGGAATGGACTTATGGATGGTTGTATTTGTCCATGGACTCCCTCTGAAAGTAATTTCAGCCTGAGGTATTGGCTTAACTACTATAAGAAACATCTAGCATGGTAACTGTAAGGCTGGAAGTTTCTTGGAGCTGGGGTTACATGTATGTATGTGTATGTGTGTCTGTATTGCATGTGTGTATTGTTTGTGTGTTATTGCATGCAAGTATGTGTATAGGGTGTGTGTGGTGTTGCATGCATGTGTCTGTATTGTGTGTGTTGAATGTATGTGTATCTGTCTCTGCAATGTGTCTGTTTTGGTCATCTATGTTGTGTGTGTATGTCTGTGTGTTTGTACTTTATGTATGTCTGTGTTGTGCATGTTTGTGCAGTGTTCATCTGTGTGTGTGTGTGTTTGTGGCTTTTGTGTGCATGTGTTGTCTGTGACCGGGAGCATAGAGAAACAGTTTGAAAGGGCAATTACCTAACTGCTATATCAAAGTTTCCATGCTTCAGAAGCTCGAACTGCTTCTCCCATAGCCTTGGCCATTTTGGGGGGAAACTCTGGAAGCCCCAGTCTGATCTGGTCCACCAGATTTGGTCTTTTCCATAAAATATTTGGAGAATTATTTTGCCCCAAACTAACAAAAATTCTCAACTCCTTATGTATAATTTCTTTCTAACATCCATTGGCTTGGAAAGAATAAAAGCAAAGAGGGATGCCACAAATATATATTTGCTTAAGGCCTGGTATAATGTTACTCCCACTCTGTTCATCTTATCTCAAGGATTAATATTCAATACTGGACATGAGATTTCACAACAATATATACAAAAGATTGTTTTCTGGATTTGTTTGCTTTAGTAATACAGAGCAGAGGATTGTGGTTAACCCTTATTTCCTTTCATAATATTGAAATAGCTATGTGGTTTTATTTTGCATATTATACTGATAACACTGTAAAAGTTAATAGAAACATAGAAACATGACAGCAGAAAAAGATCACATGGCCTTTCTTGTCTACCCTTCCATATCGACTACTACAAGAGACCCCTCTTTTTCCCTTAGAGATCCTCTGTGTTTGTCCCAAGCTTTTTTGACAAAGCATGGGACAAACTCATTTCTACCACTTCTACTGGGAGAATATTCCACACATCCACCACTCTTTCCTTAAATAAATATTTCCACATATTACTCGGAAATATTTCTTTACAGAAGGAGTGGTAGATGCATGTCCTTGCTATTTTTCAAATGAGCTCAGTGGACTTTTATATCCTCACCTAACAGCAGTTCCTTATCGTCACTCCAGTCCAGTCCCTTTACTTCTGGGTTACGCAACCCTTCCAGCAGCTTGGAGGCTGAGCCCAACCTTTTTGGGATGGGGCGGTATAAGTACCACATGAACCACCCACAGCTCCCAGTATTCTCAGCCTCCAAGCAGCTGGAGGGTTCCGTAAGCCTAGGGCTTACTGGAGTCTCCTTTCTTTAAATTTTAGTTTTTTTAAGTTCTTTTAAGTTCTTCTGAATTTTCATTTCTTAGTTACTTTGTTTTGTTACTTAGCTCTGTAGCTTTAAATCTCTCCTGCCTGCTCTCTCCCTCCTCCCCCCCTCCCTCCAGCCGGGCCGGGTATCGGAGGAGATTCTTACCGGCAGCAGCGAGGAGGGACTAGTCAGCGCTCCTCTCGCGGCTGACCCGACCGTCCCCTGCATCCTCTCTTCGGAGACCTGCTCTGCCTCGCGCCGAAGCCCTCCCAGTGGCTGAGCGCTGGAGGCACGCCGCGACTGACTTCCTCCTGCCTGTCCCGATCCAGAGCGCAGGGACGCGGAGTCGAGCCCAGGAGCCGTGATTTCAGTCTGGCGGCGGAGGCCTTAAAGCGGCAACGGGAGGAAGCCATACCGGAGCTGGAGAGCGTTTCCCTGCCCTGCTCCTTCACTTTCAACCAACGCTAAGGCAGACTCGCGGTCCTCCGGGTCGGGCTCCACGTGGTTGAGGCCTACCACGTGGGGAGCCAACGGCCTGAGATCGCTGAGTCGGGCCTGTGCACAGCGACAGAGGAAACTCCTAACAGCAAGTACCAGGTTAATTTTGCTGGGGTGTTTGTTAGATATCTTGTCTTCTTTAGTTTTAATTTTAGTTAATTTATTTTAATTTATTTTAATTTTGGGTTCTTAATTTTAAACTTTACGTTTGCTGTGGATTTTGGGGTTGGTTAATTTCTGAGCAAGGAGCCCCTTGCATTCCAGGGGGATAGACAGTGAGCTGGGGAGCTGTTAATCCTTTGCTAGAGGGGAGAGCACACACTTTAAAGACTGGTTTACCTCCTGAGTCACACTTTCCGGTAGGCCAGTTGTTTAAGCCTGAGCAGGCAAATAGGGTCTCAAAACCCCTGTATCAAGAGCATGACTGGCAAGTCACGGTGCCCTGCCTGTGGCATCCGTAGAGGGACCTCATCAGAGGCAGGCATCTGCAGGGGTTGTGCTGCAATGACAGCCTCTGTAGAACAAGACATTAACTTGTCCATGACTCAGCCCTCTCAGGGATCCGGGGACTCCCCGGAAGGAGAGGGAGGGTCTCAGTGCCCTGCTCCGCCCTCCTCAGAGTTGCCCGCCCCTCCCCTCCCCCTCTCGCCCTCGCCCACAGGGGAGGGGGGAGTCAGAGATCTTTTCTCCCCTGATTTCGTCCTATTGCTCCATAGAGCCTATTGCATGCGCAAGCAGGGGTGGGGAGAAGGGGAGACTGCCCCGCCGGCGGAGGCCAGGCCTTCCCGCCTAGTGAGGACAAGCAGTCATAACTCCGGGATACCTCCCAAGCGCTCTCGACTGATGAGTGAGGAGCCTCTCACGTCTCTTTCTCAGGACACCCCGGAAGAGGAGGGCTCTGACAAAGATCTAGACGAGGAAGAGGAGGAGCTTGAAGAGGGGGAGATCCCTGAAGAGGATCACTCTCGTATAATTAGAGTTTTTCATCGGGAGGAGCTCCCAGCTTTAATCAATGAGTCCCTGAAGGTACTCAACGTATCCTCAGACGTCCCAGCAGAGGAGGATGCGTTGGAGGACCCCTTAATCCAGGCCATTAGGAGATCCCAGAAGGTCTTTCCTGTCCACAGGGTGGTGCGGCAGATGATCCAGGAAGAATGGGACCAACCAGAATCAAACTTAAGGGGGGTCCGTTCGATGGCCCGCCTATAACCTCTTCCAGAGGCGGACAGAGAGCTGCTGAGGTCGCCCAGGGTAGATGCCGCAGTATCAGCAGTTACAAAAAAGACAACTATCCCAGTCGAGGGAAGCACAGCCCTGAGGGATGCTCAAGATAGGAAACTGGACACGCTTCTGAAGCAAGCCTTTGATGTGAGCGCCCTTGCCTTACAGGCCTCCGTTTCGGGGGCCTGGGTGGCACGGGCCTGCTTGAGGTGGTCACAACAGCTTCAGGCAGCCGAAGGCCCCACAGAAGAAGCTCAGGCCAACTCGGCTAGGTTGGAATCAGGAGCGGCCTATTTGGCGGATAGTCAGTATGACCTCATCCGGAGCCTAGCTAAGAACATGGCCTCGGTGGTGGCAGCTAGACGCTATTTGTGGCTACATAATTGGGCAGCCGACGCCTCCTCAAAGGCTCGCCTGAGTCGGCTTCCCTTTAAGGGGAAGCTGTTGTTCGGGGAGGACTTAGATAAGTTGGTGAAGGACCTTGGCGAGTCCAAGGGCGGCCAGCTCCCGGAAGACAGACCGAAACAAAAGCGCCCCCTGGCTCCGGTGCGCAGCCAGCCCAGGGACTCCTGGAGGTTTCGTCCAGCCAGGTCGAACCCCTTTCCCAGGGGACGACCCCCAGCAAGGGGGCAAAGCTTTAGGGGGTTTCGAGGAGCAGGTAGAGGTTTTGGTGCCTCTTCTTCTTCCTCGGGGCCTAGGAAACAGCAATGAGAGGACGGGGGTCCAGGGGGAGGAGCTGCGAGTGGGCGGACATTTAAGGCAGTTTCTTCCCGCCTGGTCCCGGGTCACGTCCGATCAATGGGTCCTGGAGGTGGTCCGAGAGGGCTATTCTCTCGAGTTTGCAAAGCAAATACGTCCAGCCTTCGTTCAATCCCCTTGCGGCTCCCCCTCAAAGGGGGCGGCTATAGAATCTACCCTCTCCCGACTTATAGCACTCGGGGCCGTGGTCCCAGTACCTCCAGACCAGTGCGGCACGGGTCGATGCTCAATTTACTTTGTGGTACCAAAGAAGGAAGGGTCCTTCCGCCCGATCCTAGACCTAAAACAAGTCAACCGCTGCCTCAGAGTGCCGCACTTCCGGATGGAAACCCTACGGTCGGTCATTGCAGCCATAAGGGGCGGGGAATTCCTAACGTCCCTAGACTTGACGGAAGCCTACTTGCATATTCCGGTCAGAATGGCACACCAACAGTTCCTGAGATTCGCAGTGCCAAGAGGTCATTTTCAATTCCAGGCCCTGCCCTTCGGTCTAGCTACGGCGCCAAGGACTTTCACCAAGGTGATGGTGGTAGTAGCGGCCTTCCTACGACAGGAGGGAATCCTGGTACATCCTTATCTGGACGATTGGCTGATCCGGGCGAAGTCAGAAGAGGAAAGTCGCTCGGCAACGGCCAGAGTGGTGCAAGTTCTGGAGGAGCTAGGGTGGGTCATCAATCGAGCAAAAAGCAGGATGACTCCTTCCCAGGAGCTCGAGTATCTCGGAGCAAGGTTCGACACCAGCAGAGGCAGGGTTTTCCTGTCCAGTACGAGGTCAAGGGACTTAAGGGTTTTGGTCTCGCAATTTCTGGGCAGACGAATCCCCTCGGCGTGGCACTACCTGCAGCTACTGGGTACCATGGCGGCGGCTATAGAGGTGGTACCGTGAGCCAGGGCCCACATGCGCCCTTTGCAGCGGGCCCTACTGCGTCGTTGGTCCCCCCAACATCACCCGTTGTCAATGCAGTTACCCTGCTCCCCTCGAATTCGGCAGACTTTTCGCTGGTGGAGCTGCCCAAGGAATCTGGATCGCGGGATGCCCCTCGAACACCCTCAGTGGTTACTGGTGACGACGGACGCCAGCCTGTCAGGTTGGGGAGCTCATTGCGAAGACCGGTTCGTCCAGGGCCGCTGGTCACCGCTGGAGTCGCAATGGCCCATCAACAGACTGGAATTATGGGCTGTCTCCCTGGCCCTCAGGGCCCTCCAGCCCTTGGTACTAAACAAAGCAGTTCGCGTCCTCTCAGACAACGTCACCGCAGTGGCTTACATCAACCACCAGGGTGGCACCTGCAGTCCCGCCTTGGAGAAGGAAGCGGATGCCCTATTCCAGTGGGCGGAGGACCGGCTGGAGACGCTTTCAGCTCAGCACGTGGCCGGCACGGACAACGTTACGGCCGATTACCTCAGCAGGTACAGGATAGACCACGGGGAGTGGGAGCTGGAACAGGAGACCTTCGACCAGATAGTTGCCCGTTGGGGTCCCCCGGTCATGGATCTCATGGCTCGATTCTCGTCCGCCAAGGCAAGCCGGTTCTTCAGCCAGCGGAGGGAAAGGATGTCCGAGGGCCTGGATGCCCTGTCCCAGAAGTGGCCTTCGGAGGGCCTCCTCTATGTGTTCCCTCCTTGGGCTCTCATCGGAAAGGTCCTCCAACGGGTGGAAGCTCATCGGGGTTTGATAATTCTCATAGCCCCAGACTGGCCTCGCCGCCCCTGGTACGCGGATCTGGTGCGGTTGTTGGCCGACCGGCCTTGGCGACTCCCCTGCAGAAGGGACCTCCTGAGGCAAGGTCCGGTTCGGATGCCCCACGTGGATCGGTTCTCGCTTACGGCTTGGCTATTGAAAGGGCACGGCTCCTAAAGAGAGGTTATTCGGGAGCGGTAATCACAACACTGCTGAGCGCTAAAAAGCATTTGACCTGTCTTTCCTATGTGAGAGTTTGGCGCATCTTTGAAGCGTGGTGTGAGGAGCACCGAAGAAAACCCCTGGCGGCTTCGGTGCCGGAGATCCTCGAATTCTTGCAAGCGGGATTTGACAAAGGCCTAGCGCACAGTTCCTTACGAGTCCAACTGGCAGCCATATCTTGCTATAGAGGGAAGGTTCGCAGTAAGGCCTTAGGGGCCCACGCGGACGTGTCCAGGTTCCTTAGAGCAGTTAGGCGCCTGCACCCTCAGAGGAGATCGGTCATTCCCCCTTGGGATCTCAACCTGGTACTAAATGCCTTGCCTGGGGAACCCTTTGAACCAGTAAAGAGGGCCTCCTTAAAGGACTTGACACTAAAGACGGTCTTTCTGGTCGCTATCTGCTCGGCCAGAAGGGTCTCGGAGTTGCAAGCGCTGTCGTCCCAGCCCCCCTTTCTGTCCTTTCTCAGGGATAAGGTGGTTCTGAGGACGGTTCCATCCTTCTTACCGAAGGTGATCTCTCCCTTTCATGTGAACCAGACGGTGACTCTCCCGTCCTTTTCAGCCGTTGGGCAAGAAGGGGGGGATAGAAAGCTCCGCCTTCTGGATGTCCAGAGAGTCTTGAAGCGTTACCTGTCACGCACGGTGCCCTTCAGGAAATCCGACCGCCTCGTCATTCATTTCGGGGGTCCACACAAGGGAGAGGCGGCGGCCAAGGCTTCCATCTCCAGGTGGATCAGGGAGGCGATTGCCTCCGCCTATATTCTGAAGGGGAAGCAGGTACCAGGGGGACTGCGCGCTCACTCGACTCGGGCGCAGGCTACCTCCTGGGCAGAATTTAGCCTAGTTCCTCCCCTAGACATTTGTAGGGCAGCAACTTGGTCCTCTCTTCATACGTTCACCAGACACTACAGACTAGACGTACAGAGTACAGCTGACTCACGGTTTGGCCATGCGGTTCTTCGGTCCGGAATATCACACCCCACCCAGGATTGAACTGCTCTGGTACATCCCAGAAGTAAAGGGACTGGACTGGAGTGACGATAAGGAAAAAGTAATTAGATCTTACCTGCTAATTAGTGTTCCTGAAGGAACGACAGTCCAGTCCCTGATCCCACCCGGTGGCAGTCAGCCGTTGCAGCCTAATAGTCAGGGGCGGAGATGCGGTCCGAGCATGGGACCAGGTCTGGCTAGAGAGGTGCAGGGGAAGGTCGGCCCGGCCGGCCTCAGGTAGTCTGCCTCCTGTCCTCGCCCTTCCTCCTACCCCTCTCCTACATTTATATATTTTTAAAAAAAAATGTCTTTTGTCTTGCGGTGTTAGTCATGTAGGCTAGTAATGGAAGTTTTGTTAAGTCTGCTTTTTCATTCGATTACTGGGAGCTGTGGGTGGTTCCTGTGGTACTTATACCGCCCCATCCCAAAAAGGTTGGGCTCAGCCTCCAAGCTGCTGGAAGGGTTGCGTAACCCAGAAGTAAAGGGACTGGACTGTCGTTCCTTCAGGAACACTAATTAGCAGGTAAGATCTAATTACTTTTTACTACAACCGCTCCATTGCTTTGTATGCCATGGGTAATTTACATTGATGAACAGTCTGCATGCCCTGCCATAAATGCTGTTACCATGCATGCTTAACTGGCGATTTTAAATGGAGTCAGTGCCTTCAATATTTGCCAGGGTACCGCCTCTCACCCCACCAGCATGCAGGTTTTGTTGCTCTGCCTGAGGGGTATGGCATTTTCCTTGCGTGGTTCCTTATTGCTTAAACCTGGCATACAAACTGAAACGCAACCATGGGTATTAAATATAATCCAATCACTGGCACACCCAACATCCAGGGATCATGTGACATCAGCAGCTGAGTAAGGAAACTTTAATAAACCTGATTAAAACAATGTGTTCCATTCTATAGCATCAGTTAAGCCAAATGCTTTATTATTATTTATTTATTTATTATTGCCATTTAGCTCACACCTTTCCAGTAGTAATTAAATGATGCTGTAGACTGGTAGCTAGAGTGCTTTTGCATTGGGCTCTGCAGCTGGCTAGCTTGGAGTCTGGAGCCACTTACATGGCAGATGCCCTCTATAACTTGCTCAGGATCTCCTCCAAGCCCATAGCAACAGTAGTTGTGGCTGGGCAGTGGCTCTGGCTTTGCTACTGGTCAGCTTATTTGGCCTCTAACTTACAACCGAGCAAGCTCCCCTTCAAGGGTAGGTTTCTCTTTGGGGAAGATCTTGAGAAGTTGGTGAAAGCCCTTGGGGAGACATGCCCTGAAAGGCTTACAGAAGACATGCCCAGAGGTGCTAAGGGTCCAGGGAGGACCTATACCTCCTATGAACTTAGACCTAAGAAGGGGCAGTCCTTTTTGAACACTCAGCAATCTTGGGATTCAGTAGCAGCTCTTGCTGGAATTGGTTAGCCCCTGCAATGAGATTCAGTGGGTCCTTTCCAGGGTACAGATGGTTGGGGAGTGGCTCCGGCTGTTTCTATTGGAATGAACCCATATTTATTTATTTAGCTGGGCTTATATACCACTTTTCTGTGGGTCAAAGCGGTGTACATTGAATGGAGGATATAGTCGTTACATCAAACGGGGATTGGCTTATATACATGGGAAATATCAAATAGGGGGTTAAGTCAATGGGGTATATCAAACAAGGGTGGCTTATATACATAGGTCAGATAGGATTTAGATTATGATATGTGTAACAGTTTAATTTATATACATGGGGGGACTAACTTATTTATAGAGAGTATCAGCTTGTGTTTTCAGGTGGGGAATGTGTGACTAATATGTCCTAGAGGTTCTGAATCAGGGTTATGCACTGGAGTTTGCAGAACCTCTAAGGGATGCTTTTGTAGAGTTTTCCCTGCTCTTCTCCGCTCAAGCAGGTGGTGGTCAAAGAAATTCTACAGTACCCCATGCTTTCCACAGAGCAAGGTCAGGGGCATTATTCCATCTACTTCGTGGTGCCCAAGAAGGGAGTTCCTTATTGCCTATCCTGGACCTGAAAGCAGCCAATATCAAACTCAGTCCCCCATTTCTGCATGGAGACTGTCAGATTGGTCATTCCATTTGTTTGTAAAGGGAAGTCTCTTACCTTCCTAGATCTAGCTAAGGTGTACTTCCATATTCTTATCCGGAAGCAACACTAGTGATTTCTTTGCTTCTGAATCCTAGGCTGCCACTTCTAGTTCAGGACTCCCACCCTTTGGCCTAGCCATGGCTCCTTCTACCTTCTCGAAGGTCATGATGATGGTGATGTCATTCCTACACAAATAAAGGTCCGATTTCACCCAGACCTGGACAGCTGACTGATTCAGTCAGAAATATTTGAAGAGGAACCTGAATCTCTCCCAAGATTTGGAGTAGCTCAGAGCTCAATTCAACACTCTCCCGGGCCAAATCTTTCTCATGTCAGAGAGGTCACTCAAGTTGCAGAGCCCTCTCAGGGTTTTTTCTGCTCAGCCTTCTTCTCAAGCCTGGGATTACTTTCAACTCTTAACATCCATGGTGTTGACCCTAGAGTCTGGATCCTTGGGCCAGGGCACACATGCATCTGCTGTTTCTCTTGTTTCCCTGCTATCGGCTATTCAACCAGACCCTTCCTCTTCTCCAAGAGATCAAGGGTCAGCATGGTGGTTTCATCATGACATCTGATGATTGTGATGTCTCTTGAAGCTTTGGATTGGGTGATTCTCACCACGGATGCAAGTCTGAAGGACTAAGGGCCTCACTATCTAGGTCAAATGATCCAGGGCTTTTGGTCCTATTGAGAAGCCTCCTGGTCAACCAACTGGTAGGAGGTCAGAGTGATCTGCCTGGGTCTAGTGAGGTTTCAGTCCTTGTTAATGGGCAAGGTGGTCTGTGTGTTCTTGGACAGGGCCACAGCAGTGGCGTACATCAACAAGCAAGGCGGAACTCAAAGCATCGGGTGGCTCTCGAGGTGGCAGAAGTGTGCCGTTAGGCAGAACATCATCTGATTGCTCTGTTGACAGCCCACATAGCTAGTGTCAACAACGTGCAGTAAGATTTCTTGAGTTGGAACACTGAGGATTCTGGAAGTGGAAGTTGAGCTTGCATGCTTTCAGCCTCTTGAGTGTGAAGGCTGGTCTTCCAGTATTCGCTTTGATGGCTACTTGGGAGAATACTAAAGTGGAGAACTTTTCAGCTGCAGGAGGTATCTGCGGACAGTGGGCCTGGATGCTCTAATTCAAGTGTTGCCCCAAAAGGTGCTACACAGATGGAGCACCATGAAGCTACAAAATATTATATTTAAAGTGGGGAAAAAATATTTTTTCTCAACATATAATTAATCTTTGGAACTCCTTACTGGAGGATGTGTTAAAAGCAGGTAGTGTAGCTAGGTTTAAGAAAGGTTTGGACTAATTCCTGGAGAGGAAGTTCATAAACTGTTAAGGTAAACTGAGAGAAAACCATTGCTTATCCCTGGGGATAAGTAGCATGGAACTGGCTACATTTGGGATATGTTGAGTCCTAGTGACCTGAATTGGCCATTGTTGGAAACAGGACATTGGGCTTGAGGAACCTTTCGTCTGACCTAGTATGGCATTTCTTATGTTCTTAATTTATATGAATAAATTATCCATGTAACATTGTACTTGTATATTCAATTTCTTCACTCAGATGCAAACGTTAGCTGAATATGTGTATAACTTAATATTTACTATTGACATGCATTTCGTGATGTAAACATTAATTCTTGTAGATTACAAAAAAACTAGAGCCAACTTTGCAATTTCACTGTCATATTCGTGTTCAGCATATAAAAATTGATAAGAAATGACTATTTTTATTTCAGTAACATGACTTTTGTAAAAATTGTTGACCAGTGTTATTTATCTGTACAAAGTTATGTAGTTGACATCTTATTCAATAGTGTCCTCAGAGCATCTTGGAGAGCCAAGAAAGAATAGGAAAAGAAGTGGGGTGGGGCTAGAGCTGCTGCAGGTCACATTCAAGAGCTGGCTTAAGGTGTGGAAACATTACAGGATGATACAGGAGTACTGAAGAGGAGGGAAAAGTATTCGCTGGATGAGCTTGTGAGCCATGGCACAATAGCAGAAGTGTGTCTTTCTGAGAGAGAAAGAGTTTGCGTCTCTCCCTCCATCTGTGTGCATAAGTGTCTGTATCTCTTTCTATCTGTATTTCTGTCCCCTCTGTGTTTGTCTGTCTCCACCAGTATCTAATTGAGTGTATTTCTCTTCTTCCATCTGTGTGGCATTTAGCACAAACTAAGGGTTAATGCAGGTGCCGTACTAACAGTTAATATGGCACCTTAGCAGTTAGCTTGCATTCATTTCTGCATTAATAGCTAACACAAAAAGGGGATATGGAATTGGTGGTGTAACATCAAATGAGAGGCCCCCAACAAAATTTTGCAGTGGGGCTCCCCCCATGGTGATGGCAGTGGGGGACAACCCCTACCCTCACTGTTAAGAAAGAGCACAACAGTTACTTTAAAACAATTTGACATGCCACCTCCTCTCTGCGTCTCATAAAAATATTCTTTCCCTGCAGCTGGAGAAGTAGGCCAAAATCTTGCAAATGCAGCTGTTATCTCAAGACTTTGGCCAGGTAGCTGGAGCTGCTTCTTCAAGCCTGTTATTGTGAGATTTCAGCCCAGCAGCGGAAGCTGTTTCTCCAGCTTCCAGGAAAGAATACTTTTACAGTTGTGGTCAACATTATTGGCACCCTTGCAGTTCAATCCCTTAATGTCCAGTATCTCCTAAACAAAAAAAATAGTGGCCAGTGAAATGACTTTGGACTATATATGCACACATATTTGACACATAAAAGAATCAAGTAAAATAAGACCAATTAAAAAAGGAAACAGTAGGAACTAGTATAAAAACTGGGACATTGCCAAAACATGATGATGCCATAGTGGAATGATGTTTTCATTTTTTGATCTGAGGACATGATTATTGGCACCCTCATAAACAATTCTAATCAGTTTGAACAGAAGAACCACATTCCCACTGCAGTGAAATTAGACACACCTGTGATCAATTGTCAGTACTCGCATAGCTTGAATCAGCCAGTGAATGATAGCTCTTAATGTTTAAAATGGTCACATTCACTCCCTGTTCCATTTTCACAATGGTAAAGACAAGAGAGTTGCCTGAGACCATCAGAAAAGCCGCCAATCACCAAACATCAAACTTCAAAGGGATACAAGGCCATCTCCAAAGACCTTGGGATTCCTGTGTCTACAGTTTGTAATGTTATTAAGAAGTTTTATGCTCATGAACCTTCCAGGACATGGTGGGAAGAGGAAAATTAACCAAGAAGTCTTCGAAGGTTAGTGCGAACTGTTGGAAAAACACCATGTACAGCATCCAGAGAGCTTAAGACTGACCTGGAGCAATCAGGAGTGGTGGTTTCAATCTGTACCATATGCTGCGCACTAAACAAAGAAGGACTTCATGTGCAAAGGCCACGGAGGACCCCACTGCTCAAAGACAGACATATAAAGGCATGCCTGATCTTTGCCCAAACCCACCTTGAGAAACCACAATCCTTCTGAGAAAATGTTCTGTGGACAGATGAAACCAAAATTGAGCTCCTTGGCAATGCAGACCAGCGATAAATTTACAGGCGAAGAAATGAAGTGTATAAGGGAAAAAAAAGACACCTTTCCCACAGTTAAATATGGTGGAGGTTCCATAATGTTGTGGGACTGTTTTGCTGCCTCAGGAACTGGAGGCCTGGAATGTATTAAAGGAATCATGAAGTCAGGACTACCAAGATATTTTGGAGCAAAATACACTACCTAGTGTCAGAAAGGTAGGTCTGGGTTGAAGGCCATGGGTCCTCCAGCAGGTAAATGGCGCAAAACATTCATCCAAAAGTACAAAAGAGTGGTTAAAAAGGAACAGATAGACTGTTTTAAACTGGCCAGCAATGAGTCCAATCGAGCACCTTTGGAAAGAACTGAAATCTGCCAATGGTAAAAGGATTCACTGTGGGGTGTTCCCAGAAATTCCCATTCAGTTAACCGAGAGAAAACAGATAACTATCTACCGTATGGTCAACTTTTCTAGAGTAGCATTGGTTTCCGCGAGGGATATGTTTCGTTCTTATTTGATTGAGAATTTGGGTATCTCTCCCGAATCCCATCCTCCTATTACAAAAATGTATTATTTCCCTTCGGGGAAAAAAGTTGTGGGGTCGGGAGTGGTTGCTGGAGTGACTAATGTTGATGTTTTAAATGTAGCAGAAATGTTGGAATCTTTGAGAGATGAGCAGGTAGTGCCATCTACCTTATTGATTACTTTGGCATTATTATCAGATAAAGAATGGCTCATGAAGTTATTCTTTAAGAAACGTCATATGTTGTTTAAAAGGTTTACTGGTTTATATGTTTCCAGATCTCTCCAGAGAGACCCAGAAGAAGAGACGGGAATTTCTCCTGTTGCGACCGGGGATTCAATTATTGGGAGGTCTTTTTTTTTTTTAATTTCCTTGCAAATGTCTGATAAAGTATCAGTCTAATTCCTATATATTTTATGAACCCTCCCAATTATTGGATTTCATAAATGCCCGACAAGCTGGGGGTGGGGCTGATCCTCTGTCTGTCCCCGTTTGAGTATGTTTAGTTATTGACTGTTTACACACTACTTGTTTCCTTTCAGTATTGTTGTAATATTTTTTTTGTTCTATGGATCCTTCCTATTGTGGGCTAGAGTGGGTTGGGTTGGACTTGTTTCCGGTAGTTTATGATGGGACTTGTATGAGCTCTTATGTATTTTTTCTTTTTCCGATACTCTTCTCAATTTCATGTTCAAGAGGTATTCTTGATATGTAGTATGAAAATTTATAAATATTAAATTTAAAAAAAAATGCAAGGTCATGCATTTGGGCTGCAGCAATCCAAGGGAGCGATATAGTATAGGGGGTGACGTACTTCTGTCCACAAAGAAGAGTGGGTCCTGGGCGTGATTGTGTCTGATGATCTTAAAGTAGCTAAACAGGTAGAAAAGGTGACGGCAAAAGCTAGAAAGATGCTTGGGTGCATAGGGAGAGAGGAATGGCCAGCAGAAGAAAGGAGGTGATAGTGCCTCTATATAGGTCTTTGGTGCGACCTCATTTGGAGTATTGTGTGCAGTTCTGGAGATCGCACCTTTAAAAGGATATAAACAGGTTGGAGTCTGCACAGAGGGTGACTACTAAAATGGTTAGTGGTCTTCGTTATAAAGCACATGAGGACAGACTTAAGGGATCTTAATATGTATACATTAGAGAAAAGGTGGGATAGAGGTGATATGATTGAGACGTTTAAATACCTCCATGGCATAAATGCACAGGAGGAGAGCTTCTTTTGATTGAAAGCAAACTCTGCTACGAGGGGTCATAGGATGAGGGTGATAGGGGATAGATTCAGGAGTAATATGCGGAAATATTTCTTTATGGAAAGGGTGGTAGATGCGTGGAATAGTCTCCCAGTGGAGGTGGTAGAGATGACGACAGTATCTGAATTCAGAAAAGCATGGAACCAACACAGAGGACCTCTAAAGGGAAAAAGGGGACTGTTGTAGTGGTTGATATGGAAGGGCAGACTAGATAGGCCATGTGGTTTTTTTTCTGCCATCATGTTTCTATATAGTTTGCAGGCAAATCTGTGATACTTAACGAAAGTGTGGTGGGGGGGAGGAAGAGGAACAGACACCTTAGTTCCAGGTTTTACCAACAAAGTGAGGGGGCAGGAAAGAGGAGTCATTACCCTGCACTCCCCCGCCCCCGCCCCCCCCCCCACATCATGACAACTGTATCACTCCTAAGCAGACAATCGACAGAGAAATAGAAACAATGATGCATTTTCTCTGTATTGTGCAAAATACGAAGATAGTGAATGTTAATGCTGAAAACTGATATTCAGATCACTTAATTGAGAATATTTTTTTTCTACCCCCCTCTGTTCCTATTGCTGGAATCAGGGACAGGAGACTACCAAACAGGTGGGATTGAGGGACATGGCTCTAAAATCAGGGACATCTGGTAACTTCAGTGTACATATGTGTGTTGGTTGGTAACATACATTTCCATCTGTTTTATGAAAGTTTATATATTTTCTGTTGTACCCTGACAGGTTGGTACAGAGGATACACACTCAGAAATAAATGTAAAAAGGTATGATTTCTCTTTTCTTTTTAAATAAATTACAGAAATACTGACTATATAGTAAGTGGAACACACATTTAGCCTATTTCTATGTTACTGCAACAAATTTGGAGCTGATTGCTGCAAGGGTTTTTTTGTTTATGGACCAGATGTTTATCTGGCTCAAAATATTGTCTGCGGTCCTTTATTTGAACATCCTTGAACGATACTGTGCTTCCAGCCAGGCCTGTATGGCAATGTAGCCAGTTCACCTCTGTTCCTACATAAGAGACAAGAATGAGACTCTACTGTAAGCCTTGCCCTTAGCTTACTTTTCCCTGAAATAAAGACCCTTTTGTTGTTGTTAAGTGCCGTCGACTCACCTCCATGTGGAATCTGAACCTGCCACATAGTAGAAGTCTCTGATCTGAAACGAAATAGACAGATGTTAATTCTGAATACATTTCTTCTACCTGAGCAGTCTCAAAGGTTCTTAAGAATCGAGAATGAAAGTGGAAAGGCCTGAAATGGCCTGTCTGCAAGGGGTGTGAAAATCAGCACTTTTAACAGATTTTGGGTTTGCTTGTGATATATGGCAGGAAAAGAGTTGAGAGGTTGGGTAAAACACATGGTACAGTGGATTATATATGGGAATTGTATACTCATTTACCCAACGTAGAAGAATCTTAACTGGACAGACTGAATGTACCAATTCATCCTTTATCTGCCGTCCTTTACCAAGCTGCTTATGGCCTGGCGTCAGTTCTTGGCTGGTTTTTAAGTGATTATTTTACATGTTCTGATTTTGTCAATAGTATATGTGTTTTTAGTTCTTATGTTATGTAGTGAGTGGATGCTGCCCTATTGCAGTTGAGCACTTCTTGTCGTCCTTGGCAATAGCAGAATTTACTGTTATGTTACAGAAGACAGTGTCTCTGTAGTAGTGGAAATGTGAAGGAAAAGGCCCGGCAGCTCTTCTTTAACTCGGCCCCTCTATCACTGCAGCAGAATGTAGTTTGTTTTTGTGTAATTCTTTTCTTCCCCTCTAATTTCAGCACATGACCTTCGCCAGGCTTCTCTTGCAACAAGTGCTGTGGGCTAAGATGTTCCTAGTCCAGTACTTGGCTAATTAATCTTTAGACTAATTATTTTTTAATTTTCCATTCTCTGTAGATTTTGGATAGCACAAAAGTTTCTGACTCAGTGTCTGTAAAGATCACATGACTTTTCTTTGCCTGTAACGGTGGTTCTCAGCTCTGGTCGGTATGGTCCTTAAATGGGTCTTCTTTACAAGATATCCAAAAATGAATATTCATGAGATATGCCTACATATACATGGTTGAACTTTATATTTTGTTTAGCCCTGTAAATTAGATCTGGTTTGGATCATGATGGCTGAAATGAATTACTGCCTTTTAGGAGTAGTGGTTCCCAAACTAGTCCCTGCATCTCCTAGCCAATCTGGTTCTTGAGATATCCCTAACGAATATATATGAGATATATTTATATGCACTGGAGCTAAGAATCAGGAAGTTAATATTTAAAGCAGTTTTTGAAGCTAACTTCAGAGCTGACTGCATAAAATTGTTTGCCAATACTTGGCGTTAGCCTCCAGTAACATTTGTCTGTGCTTCTTGATCTCCAGCCTAAAGTTAATCATTTAGAAGGAGGAGAGCTGCCAAGTGTTATGGGGTGGGGCCAGTTGTTAACTAGACAGCACTGCTATTCTGTGCTATCCAGTTAATTGTATCCCTTTAAGTAAGATTGCATATTCAGCAGTCGACTGGAACATAGTAGCGTAGGGGCGCGTTTACTAAAGGTTAGCATGCGTTAAGTGCTGCCATGGCCCTTTTATCTCTATGAGCCAGGGCAGCACTTAACGCATGTTAACGAAAGTTAAAGCACATTAACCTTTAGTAAACATGACCCATAATGCTGGGATTTAGTAACATAGTAAGATGCCCTATAAAGACCAGCACGGCCAATCTAGTCTGAGCATTAAGGTGGCCAGGGTTGTACCTGCCTCTTCATGCAAGTTGCTCCATTTTGTTTAGAGTTGTACCTGCCACTCCATTAACTTCAAATGGATTTTGCCCTGCTGAATATCAACCTCTAAGTTTTATGTATGAAAATATATTTTATATGCATTTATTAGGGATATCCTGAAACACCTGGACTGGCAGAGGCCAAGAACTTGTTTGGTTCTCAGTCCAGTCTTCGGATCACACAAGATAGTGTGGGATTTTTTTAGGTTTTCTGTAGTAAACATGCATGAGAGATATTTGCATAAGGTAGGTCTTTAATGAATTTGAGATCTCTCATGCATATGGGTACTCTGAAACCAGACCAGGTACTCGTAAGAATTGGATCATGAACCACGGATAAATTTAAAACTTCAACTGATCTTGATTTGGAGATTATTTTGCACCTCAAAATGTTAAAAAAATGAAAATTTGAAAAAAAGGACTTTCAGACATTTATTCGATAAATTTTATTTTGTTTTCTTCTCTTGCTTTTATTACTTTAAGTTTTAATTCAGGAGTGCATAACCCCAGCCCTCAAGAACCAAGAACTGGTCTTTTTTCAGGATAGCCACAATGGCATGGGTTTTTCAAAGTAGTTTAACCCGCCCAGTCCTGAACTAACCTGGCTAGATACCATATTTGAAAGTGTAGCCATGTGGAGCAACTAAAAATAGCTATTTAATTTCACTCAAAATGGGGGTAATCCGCATGGCAGGGCTGAGTCAGAATACATTTAAGCATGAGCTGCATAACTGTTGTGTCTATCCCTGAATGCAGAGGCATCAAACCTAAATCTAGTCAGCTGCATTTTAGCCAGCTGGATTTAGGTGAATTTTCAACCACAAAAACAGGCTATATTGCAGCTGAATATTTCAATTTTATTAGCTATCATATACCAAGCTAAGTTCAGCATTTGGCACCATTTTAAAAATTGACACCAGTGAATCTTTGTGGAAAAAATGTTTGCATGTTTCGAGAGGCAGGTTAATTTGCAGAGCTGAAAACCAGGCCTGTTTACAGCCCTCCCATCAACACTATGTTCACAGTTGTGCACCCATTTTCATAGTTAGTTTGGGGTCCAAATATATGATGATACTTCTGATTCGGTATACATTGTATTGTTGGATTTACTCTGAGTATAATGAGGTAAAAAGTGAAATGACACTGGGTGGAGGTAAATTCTGGTCTGAATAACTGTTGCATTCTCAAACCACTACATGACATTTCCAGAGATTTGGTGAACTGATGCAGAGATCGCAAGAACAGGAGAGAGAATTCAGGACTAGTGTTTGATACTTCTTGTGCCTTCCTAATGCTAATGAAGCATGCTTTCGATGCAGAAAGGATGTAATAGGTCTTAAGTTTAATGGAGAAGCAAAGGAGGGTCCCAGGCCCATGTGGAGATGCTCTGCTTTCCTAACACTTAGCAAAAACAGATGTTGAATGCTGCTTGGATATGAACTGTACAGCTATTTTAAGCATTTTAAACACCTTACAGAAGCTTTATAATTTCATCTAGAGTGAAAGTAATAAAAACCCACATGTTCGCATCATGCACTGTCCTCTCTGGATGTGGCAATAGCAAAAGTGTCATTCTCCATGAACAAGCAGGAATGAAGCCCTCACGTATGGGTGATGTCACCGACTTAGTCCCGCATGAGAACGCTCCCTAGCTTCTGTTGGAAACTTTTGGGGGGGCTCCACCACGCCTGCATGCCTTTCTTCCTGCCTGCTGCAGCGCCGCCTTCTCCAGCCTTTGTTTTCTGTGGAGCCCCTAGGGGGTGTTTGCAATGTCCAATGATAAATGTGTCTTATTTTCCTCTTCAGGGGTTGTTTTTTCGCTTGATATCTTCCCTGCCATTGGTAATGTCAGTCCCATCATCGGTTTCATCCAGTTACGACACTTCCGTCTTATATTTTTCTTGTGGGATTTTTTTTTTCCTTCACTGTTCCCACGGCCTGGCACCATCGAACCATTCGACTTCGCCATAGCTGTTTTTCAGGAAATGTCCCAGAAGCCGGTCAGCGGTTTTAAAAAGTGCCCTAAGTGTGCCAGGACTATTTCAATCATTGACAAGCACAACTGGTGCCTTCAGTTTCTGGGCCCCAACCACCAGTCCTCCTCTTGTAAGCTGTGTCTGCATATGACAGGAAGGGGCCTGAAGGGTCAGAAAAATAAGAGGGAGTCCCTCTTCAGGCAGCACTCTGAGTCTGCATCATTGGATCTGACATCGGTCCTGATGGCCCCGCTAGGACACGCTGAGGCATCAACATTGAGGGTCACTTGAGCTCACTCGGAATTGAGGGGTCATGATGGCCTAGAGTGGTGGCTCTCTATTGACCTTCAAATGGAGCCGACAAAGGAATCGGCATCAACCCCATCGACATCTTAGGGGAACTTGTCCGAGTACCAGGCTAAAGCCCATGTGCATCAGCATTGGAGCCCTTCCTGATGCAATGCCGGTAGCGATGGCTGGGAACAGCCTGCCAAGGTGCCCCAGCGGGAGACGTTAGCTCCCAGAGTGCCAGAGGATCGCCATTCATCCCCCGATATCCGTGGCCTTGATGCCCCCAAGGGGATGCTGGAGATGGTGGCTGAAGCTGTCCCGGCCCCTAAGCCTTCAGAAGCAGCAGCCCTAAAGGAACGACACTGGGCCAACGAGGTTCACGTGATGGCGGTACTAGTGCAGCAGCAAGCTGGCTCCTAGGTGCCGAGGGCATCATCACCGTACAACTGATACTCTAGACTCTTGTGCTGCCTAAGACTGCAGCAGCGCCAGGGCATCGGTCAGAGTCACCTGTTTCCACAGCGATCTCTCTCTCGAGTGTCAGGGTTCGATGTCCCAGTGAAACCTAGGAAACACTCGATGCCACATCGATCCTGTCGATGCTCTCTGTGCAGTCGGAGGGAGCACCGGGAGAAGTCCCAACAATACTTTGACTTTCTCTCAGGAATCTGACTCAGATGGCTGGGCCATCGAAATAGAATCTGAGGCCCTGTTGGACAGCAGATCTGAACTTCTATGAGACCCCTCTCCTCCTTATGAATGCCGGATGTTTCCTCCCAAGGACATGTCCTTCCAGGACTTTGTGAGGGATGTGGCTAAGGCCATCCCATTTTTCCCAGAGGCAGAGGATGAATGAAGGACAAAGGAGCTGGAGATCCTCCAGTACTCTTCAGCCCCCAAGGAGACACTGAAAGTGTACTAGATCTCACAGAGGCTGCAGATGAGGATGTGGAAGAACTCTCTCATGATACCCACTGTCAGCCGGAGGCTGAACTCAATGTATAGAGTCTAGAAGACCCCAGGGTTTCAGAAGCTTCAGCTCCCGCACCACTCTCTGGTGGTGGAGTCTGCCCTGAAGAGATTCAAGAGCAATAAGATTCGTTCCTTGATGCCCCTGGGTAGGGAGATGTGGACTCTGTGCTCCTTTGGCAGGCAATGCTTCCAGAGCTCCATTCTAGTGGCTAGAGTCCTGTTGTGCAAGCTGTATATGAGCATGTTCTTGAAGGACATTGTACTCAACCTTGCTGAGCTGAGCTCGTTCATTCCCCCAGAGTGACTGGACTCCTATCATGCCCTGTTGGGCCACGACAAGGACTTTTCAAAGTACATCGTCTGGGTGACTTACGACGCCTTTGAGTCAGTCTGCAGTGCTGCGGTGGTGGGCATTGGAGCCCACTGGCTCACCTGAATCCAGTCTTCAGACTTGGAACAGTCTGTGCATAACAAGCTGGCAGATGTGCCATGGAGAGGGGAGAACCTCTTTGAGGAATAGATGGAGGCCAAAGCTGGTGCCATAGAGAAACAGTATATCACCCTCACCAGGCTCTCGAGGAAAACTTCCGATCCCTCTCACAAGAGTTACTAGGGGCCAAAGAAGACTTACTACCAGCATAAGTGCAAGTACTGCCTGAGCCCTCAAAACTCTCAGTAGAAGACACAGGCGCCTCTTCAGGAGTGAAAACCCAGCCTACCCATTGCCGCAGAGGGGAACCCTCCGGTGAGGGAGTGGCTCATTATTTTTGCCCATGGGTGCCCTTTCATCACCTCAGACTCATGTGTTTTTCAGATAGTCCAAAGTGGCTATATGCTGCACCCTACCAACCTGCTGACTTTCTCCCCCCTGAGGGAATATCTCCCCATCCCTCTGCACCTAGACCTATTGCAAGGAGCCATCTCCACCCTTCTAGATGATCTTGCCATAGAGCCTCTGCCTCGAGATCGGGTCGGGCAGGGGTTTTACTCTAGGTACTTCCAGCCCTCAGAAGAAGGGGGAAGGGGGTTCCAGCCCATTCGAAACCTCAACATCTTCCTAGTGCGAGAAAAATTCAACATGGTCTCACTGGGGACTCTGCTTCCTTACTTTCGGAGAAACAATTGACTATGCTTCCTGTTTCTCAAGGACACATACATGCACATACTGATCCATCCCACTCACAGGAAATAGCTCAGATTCGTCTTGGGAGGGCCTTCACTTTCAGTACCATGTGCTTCCCTTCGGTCAGCCCTCGATTGCCCAGGTCTTCACAAAGTGCCTTATGTTTGTGGCCTCTTATCTCCGGACCCTGGGAGTGTTCATCTACCCCTACTTTGACGACTGGCTCATAAAGAGCTCCACTGTGGACAGAGTCCAGCAATTAACTCAGCTGACCATCCAGATGCGCAAGATGTTGGAGTTCGTGATAAACTACTCCAAGCCCCATCTTCAGGCTTCCCATCAGCTGGAGTTCATAGGGGCCCTCCTTGACACCATTTGGGCTTGGGCCTTCCTTCTGCAGAGACTGACGGCTTTGGTCCGCAATACTCAGCGAAAGCATCAGATAATGGCTCATGGGATGTTGAGGCTGCTCAGTCATATGGCCTTGACAGTGCATATTACTCCCCTGGCTCATCTTTCGAAGAAGTAAGCTCAGTGGACTCTGAGTACTTAGTAGAAGCAGCCACTGGCCATCTCCAGGACCAGATGGTCATCACTGCCCCTCTTATCCAGTCCCGGCACTGGTGGCTGGACTCTCAAAACCCACTCAGAGGTCTCCCCTTTCAAGTGTCGCCTCGCCAGAAGATGCTGATGACAGACGCATCCAAACTGGGTTGCGGGGGGGCATCTGGACAGTCATCACACGCAAGGTATGTGGTCCAAGCGGGAGAGTCTTCACCAGATCAACTTTCTGGAACTCCGTGCCATTGCAAATTCCCTCAGGGCATTCCAGGACCACCTTGCCAACCAGACTGTTCTGATCCAGACTGACAATCAAGTGGCAATGTACTACATCAACAAGCAGGGGGGCACAGGTTTGTACCTCCTGTGCTGGAAGGCAGTCCGCTTGTGGTAGTTCACCAGTGCCCATGGTATGGAGTTGAGAGCCACTTATCTACCCGTGGAACTCAACTCCTAGCAGATCAACTGAGCAATTTCCTCCAGCTGCACAAGTGGACTCTGAATGGGGAGGTCATGGCCCAGATCTTTCAGTTGTAGGGTACTTCTATGATAGATCTCTTCCACTCCGCACAACACCCAAGTGGATTAGTTCTGTTCCAGGGTCGCTTGGAGGGGCAGGCTGCCACTGGACACCTTCCTCCTGCACTGGGGAGTGGGCCTTCTCTACACGTATCCCCTTATTCCTCTCAAAGCAAAGACCTCATTGAAGCTCCAGGCCGACAAGGGCTCAGTGATTTTCATCGTGCCATATTGGCCCAGACAACTGTGGCTTCCCCTGCTGCTTCAGCTCTCATGTCAGGAGCCTCTGCCATTAGGCTTCACTCTGGACCTCATCTTTCAGGAGGACAGGAGTTTGCTCCACCCCAACATCTGATCCTTGGCTCTCATGGCATGGATGCTGAGTGAATAGTTCTACTGGAGCTCAACCTGCCTGAGGGAGTCACAAAAGTTCTGATGGCCTCCAGAGAGCTTCGATGAGGAGGTCTTATGCCTTCAAGTGGAAAAGGTTCACCGTCTGGTGCACTGACTGGGCCCTGGATCCATTTTCTTGCTCTGTGTCGACAGGATGCTTGAGTACCTCCTGCACCTCTCGAAGTCTGGCCTCAAGTCCAATTCTGTCCAGATTCACCTGAGCACAATCAGGACCTACCATCACAGCTCAGAAGGAAAGTCTATCTCGGCTCATCCTCTGCTGGTTTGCTTCATGCGGGGCCTGCTCCACTCTAAGCCTCCTTTCAGGACCCTTGTGGCATGGGACCTCAATGTGGTTTTGGCGCAGCTCATGTCAGCGCCATTTTAGCAGCTCGCTTCCTGCCCTCTGAAGTTCCTGACCTGGAAGATCTTGTTTCAGGTGGAAGTTACATCTGCACACAGTGCCAACGAGCTCCATGCCCTGGTGGCTCACCCACTGAATACCAGGTTTCACCATAACAAGAGTGGTCTTATGCGCTCATCCACGTTTCTTTCCAAACATGGTTTCTGCTTACCATATTAACTAGTTGGTTGTACTGCAATCCCCCCCCCCCTTCTTTCCCAGGCCACACACCAATGGGGGGAGGCAGTGCTGCACATGTTGGGACTGCAAGCAAGCCTTGGTCTTGACCGGATGAAGGCCCAACGAAGTCCACTCAACTGTCTTTCTCTTTTGATCCCCAACAAGCTTGGGGCTGCTGTTTCCAAATGCACTTTGTTGATTTGGCTGGCTTGACTGCATCTCTTTTGCTTATGCCCAGGCTGACCTGAGCCATGTTGGTTATGTCATGGCTCACAGTATCAGAGCCATGGCAACATCGGTGGCCCACTTATGCTCTGTCTCAATTGAAGAGATCTGCAGGACTGCAACGTGGTGTTTGATTCACACATTCACATCACATTATTGTCTGGAAAGAGATTCCTGACGTGGTAGCAACTTCGGCCAGTCTATATTCCAGCATCACTTTGGGGATTAGGTTCAACTCCTTCCCACCAAAGCCCTTCTGTTCATTCAAGCTACCAAAAAGAGACTCATATAGAGCATAAACACTAATGTATGAAGCTGTATGATGAAGATTTGAATAATTGGTTGAGTTCCCTAGGGGACTACTTCTGCTACTACTTGTGGATTCTCCAGTTCTTGTTTGTGCTTTTTCACCTCCTGAAGTTTTGGTAGCCTGTAGCTTGGGAGTCCCATACATGAGGACTTCATTCTTGCTTGTCCAAGTGTTCTCCATGGACAGCAGGAATAAGTCTTCACAACCCTCCCACTTCCCCAAGAATGTGTGTTTTTTTAAGTTATTAGTATTATCTCATGTCTTTCCAATGGTAGCTGAAGACGAATTACATTCAGGTATGTAGGTATTTATTTCTCTGTGCCCAGAGGGTTTATAATCCAAGTTTGTACCTGAGGCAGTGGAGGGTTAAGTGACTTTCTCAAGGTCACAAGGAGTGGCAGTGTAATTGAACCCAGATCTCTTGGGTACTAGGTTGTTCTAACCACTAGGCTACTCCTCCACTCCATTCTGTTACAGCATTGTTATCATACTGGGGAAGATGGTGCCGCAGCAGGCAGGAAGACAACCACGCAGGCGTAGTGGAGCCTCCCAAAAGCTTCCAGTAGAAGCTGGGGAGCGGTTCCCGTGGGGCTGCTGTCGGTGATTTCACCCATATGTGAGGATTATACTGCTGTCCACGGAGAACACCTGCTACAAATGAGTAACTATGTTTTACATTCAAGTAACAAATTCCTGGAGTTACTATGGAAGGCATTAGAATGCCCTTAATGCAGTGCAATATTTTATGTAATTTGCATTTTGAGTGCCCAGCAGACTGAGAATATAATCAGTGTAGTATCATTAATAGGCTATAAAAAACAGAATCATTCCACTTAGAGCAGTAAGGCCCTCTCTGTCTTCTTGGATAGAATTAATCTATCCTAGCTTAATAGTAAACATTGATTTAATGTAAGAACCACAAAGTTATTGACTTGGCTGTGATTACATGGAGAATGGAACAATCATTATGAGGGAATACATGGAATTGTGGATTCTTTTTAATGTGGGGCTTTTTTTTGTTTTGTTTTGTTTTTTTGTAATTTAATGCAGAGAAGCAGTGGAAAACCAATATGGTCCTAGAATCTTAGTGCAAATTGTTATTAACAGCTTGGAGTTTTACTGGGACATAGAAGGATTGAAGTTGGGCTGGCCAATATCCTACAGTGGCAATGACACTAAGGATCCAGAGAGATAAAAGGGATTGAGGTGGCAAAGATGCAGTAACTGAGTTGGGATTAGAGTCCATGGACTCAGAGGTGGATTTACGATTTTGGTGCTCATTGACAAGACCAGACAGCTGATCCTAGGGAGCAGTGGGGCGACAGTGGGTAGCAGAAATCTCAAAGGTTGCAGGAGAGGAGCCAAGAAAGGCCATAGTGTCCCAGCGATGACCCTTTCAAGCAGCAAGTGCGCATGGTCCCAAAATAAATGGAAGCAGGTTTGTCTTTGGCTTGGGTATTTGGCACCATAGGCAATTTCCTATGTTACTTATGTCTAAATCTGGGCCTGCATGGACTGCTTATTATCTCTGGATCACATCTCTCCCTTGCATTGGATTTCTGATTTAAACCCTATCCAACCTCCTCTAGGTTCTTCCCTCCCTTTGGTCCGTTAACTTACTTCCCTTAGGAATCCCTCTAGCAGGTCTTTACTGCATGACCTAAATAGTTCTCTTTTCATAGGGCATCTTCCCAGAAACCTATATCCATCTCAAAGAAGCAACGGTAGAAGACAGAGGGTAGGTGTGTTTCCATTTCTCAGCCTGTCCCTTTCTCTTTGCACCATCGTCTACCTTCCACCTCCCTCTCTTCCCCATGCTGGTGAAAGTGTCTGCACTTATTTGTATGGAATTGGAGCTTCAGTATGTCAATGCTGTC
The DNA here is from genome assembly GCA_033557465.1 of Ichthyophis bannanicus. Taxonomy (NCBI): domain Eukaryota; kingdom Metazoa; phylum Chordata; class Amphibia; order Gymnophiona; family Ichthyophiidae; genus Ichthyophis; species Ichthyophis bannanicus. The sequence goes on from CM066035.1 coordinate 761,075,652, forward strand.
TACGGAAGGAGGCTTTGCTACCAATTGCAACATTATAAAACCACTGAATCCAGGTGACCTTTAGTAGTGGAGATGCAGAGAACCCATAATCTCAATCAGCAAATTCTGAAATCAGGAGTCCGGCTGTCATACAGACTTTGCCCCTTGGCAGAACAGGCCCTAACTATGTTAGCCATGACAGAAGGGATAGTTACACAATACGCGGGTTCCCAGGGGTGGCATAATCTACACGTGTGCTTTATCAAATACAAGCATACTCAACTAGAATGGCTCCACCTGCCTTGGAGAAGATGGAACGTAGGGTGAAAGCATTTGCACACTCCTGAGGCTAATCCTGGGAGCCTCTGGAGGTCATTTTAGAAACATCTACTCATGGAAATAGCACCATTTACACATCTAAGCAGTGACTTCAGAAAGCTGCTGTTTACACGTGGAGATCCGCACCACACAGATTCCCAGGGGGCATGGTGGGGGTGTGGTTTGGGCATAGCAAAAAAAAAATAAAAAGATGCATGCTTCCTATTCAACAATGGGAAAACAAAACATAAACACACATATGCTAAAAATTCCGTCTATTACACAAAATTTGCAAGTCTGCTTATGCACAGGTGCTACCTCCCTCTTTGCCCCTTCCCCAAATGATCCCCCATCTCTTGCCAGGTATTTCCATGGTAGCTAGTGGAAGGTAGGAGCGATCCCCAGACACAGGTGCCCCAGTTCAAAATGCTGCCTCTGACTTCCTAGCAGTAGTTATGCAGTGCTGAGGTTAGAAGTCAACATTTTTAAATAGATATAACATAACTTTTTATTAAGTGTACATGTAAATGAATATGTTTTAAGACGTACGTTAGAAACAGAAGACGGGTATGTAAAATGTCATTTCTTTTTTTTTTTATTATACAATTTTCCAGAACAAAAAAACACTGACATATAGCCATAATTGTTATAAAAGAAAGAAAAAAGAAGAAAGCAAAGCCACTGCTCCTGTCTTCCACTTCCCCTCCTTTTCTGCATGGACGAAAACCTATTTACTGTTCTTGTGATGTCCTTTCAACTGTGTGGTGTTTGTATCCACATCTGCCCTTCTGGGGGATGCAGTCCACTGAGATGCCCTACAGCTCAGGCTTCAGAGCTGACTTAGGATTTTATTCCTCTGTTCACGTTTGGGTTTGGTTATCCAAATTCAAGCCTGTCACTATGTGTGAGATTGGCATCCTTTCTCTTCTTCTTCAGGCAGCATGAGACTGTGATCCCAAGCGAACTCCCTCTGGTCCAGGAGCTCACCACAACGCTGAGGGAATGGGCCCTTATCTGGCACAAGCTTTATGTGGTAAGTCGCTGCTTTTTGCTTGTGCTGTGCTTGGGCTGTGGAAGGCCACTGGAATCACCTCCATGTATGTTATCTCATGTCTTTAGAAAAGTTCTCCTGGCAGACACGTCTGTGCCGTGAGCTCTTTCAGATTTAGCTTTAGTGAAGATGGCAGATGGTTCAGTGGCTTTTCATGGGGCGATGGTAGAGAGGGAATGAGAAGAGAAGGATTCTTTTGATCTGGTTTTTACCAGCTGAACATGCTGTGCTGGGCAAAACCTCCACCGATTGAATTCCATCCAGTCCACAAAATCTGTAATACTGCAACATTTACTGTAGCTTGTCTGGGAATCTGAGCATACAACCACAGCCTCACTGGGACCATCACATCATTAGCAGTCTCTCATGGTGGAAAGTTTTTGAAGACTACTTTGTATTTTTTTTTAAATCAGTATAAAATCACACAGAGGTCATATTGCACACGGATGTCCAGGATCACAGAATACCCTTTTTTCCAGGGCACATCCGAAGAAGGGACGTGGGTGAGCCGAAAGATCACGTACACCACAGGGTTTCCAGCTTCTAGTGATTTAGAGGCACGGTGCCATGAAACCCACAGAATCCAGTTCTGATCCCTTCTCCATTCTTTGCTTTGGGCTAGATCAGGGGTGGGCAATTCTGGTCCTGGAGGGCCTCAGACCAGTCAGATTTTCATGATGTCCCTAATGAATATTCATGGACCAATTTCCATACAATGGAAGGCAGTGGATGCAAATAGATCTCATGAATATTCATTAGGGACATCATGAAAACCTGACTGGTCTCCGGCCCTCCAGGACCGGAATTGCCCACCCCTGGGCTAGATTAACTGAAAGGTGCTTACCGCATTAGCACTCGGTAACACACATTAACGTGTTGTTTACTGCAAGTCCCATTTATGCAGTGGGGCCTATTTACTAATAACACCCATTAATGGTGTCAGCATGTGCTAAAATGCTAGCACAGTTTAGTAAATTTAACCTTGAGTGATGTTGAGTAAGCTTCTTGACCTTCCATTATCTCATCCCAGTTGCCCCCTTTTCAGGGCAGTGACCTTTTTATACCTGTGGAATTTTGTACAGTACTGTGAACACAGCAGCAGCCAGGACAGTAAAGAAAGGTTTAATTCAGCTTGAAAGTAGCTTTTCTTTTCCACTAGTGAAAACCAGCCAGCTTGTGATCTGATTTTAGTTCTGCATCTAGCCATATCCAAGCTAGGTTTTACTTCAGTAAAATAATAAGAGAGGCAAGCAGCAACCCTGTAATTATGGTGGAAGGAGAGTCCTGGTCACCAGCTTTTCTGCTTCGGTGTATTACTGTTTCTGAAAGTGCTAGAGGTTTTAGAAAGGGGAATGATTTAGATTTGTGTGGTTTTTCTTTACTGCGCATAATCAAGATCAACACTTTTAGACTGTTCGGTACATTCTGGACAGAGAGGGGTTGATTCATCCAAATTTCTGTAATGGTCTCTGAAGGGCAATTAGAGCCAAAAATCAAAATTGTCATTGACATGAAAGCAAGTATTCAGCAGACATATAAAAAATAAAATATTTGACCTTGCCTGCAAAAAGAAATATGGCATGTACCATGGATGTTGGGTTTGTACCTTCCACCTGCCTATTGGCATAGAAAATGGCTATCAGCCGAATATCAAATGCCTTTTTTTCACCTGTGGCAGCCCTCCAATCTCGCTGTATTCTCTAGACCAGAGGTTACCAACATTTTTGGTTTGTTGACCCCCTTATTAACCTCCAGAAAGTTCAGGAACCCTAAGTTCATCCTCGCCACTCTTCCAGGGATCCATCCCTTCAGGGCCAAGCCTCTTCCCACTATCCCCTTTATGTCCCTTCTCCTTCCTGTCTCCACCAATCTCTCTCTCTCCTTCCAGCCAGCCAGTTCCCACCAGTCGTAGTATCTTTCTCTCCCCCCCCCCCCCCAGCTAGTTCCCTCCAACCTCTCTCTCTGTTTTTTCTCTTTTCGGTATCCTGTGAACGTACTGCAGTAGTCGCACGGACCCCACAGGGGTCCACATACCATAAGCTGAGAACCACTCCTCTAGACCTGACGCTTACTCTGTTAATTCAAGGCTCAGCGTTACTTCAGCTGCACATTTTCCATTACTTTTCATGGGATTGAATTTTACACTTTTAAAAACACTTTTGTAAACATATGGGGGAGGTATTTTAGAAGCTCTGTTCATGATTTGGACTTCTGAAAATGGGCATTCAGATGTACAAATCACATAGATGTCCCTGGACCAATCTGAGAAACCCAGGTATAGACTTTACCAATGCAAGCACATCCATATAGCCTGGGTGGAGCAAGAGAGAAGCCCATTATGGTGCGATTTCAGAAAGGCACAAGCACATCTGACCCTGGTTGGTGAGGTGTCCACTATACCTGCTCCTACAAAAGAGTGCTCATTTCATGGCTGCATTCCTTACAGGGGAAGAGAGAAATGTGCTTTCATCACCACAGTAATATTTCCTGACTGAGGGAACTTGTACGTAAATAGAATACTCTAAACATATTACTGGTCCACCACCGCATGTCTGAGTATCTGAATAGGCAGGCCGGGACATGCAAGTCTCATAACATAGTCACCCTCTCTTCTGCAGTACCCCTGCCGACACATCCAAGTAACTGGTTCTCAGGTGGTGCAATTCGGGGGACATCCACATTTGTGAAATGGCCTACACCCATGCACATACCCAGCCGTGCAGTCTACATGGGGCACGTCTCCATAACCGGTTACAGGGATGTTCATTTTTCAGGGTGGAGATGGAGCATGTTCAAACAGCACTTATACATAGCTCCCTTCACAGCTGCCTCTCCCCTGGACTTTTGGCTGTTCTGCTGTGAACATCCCACATTCTTCCTAGATGTTGTTTCTAAAATTCCACTTTTAGAGGAGCGTGAAAAATGTAGGAAAACAAACTCCAATAAACTCTCTACTTGTACTCGATCAGATAAGCCACAAAAATGTTATTAACAACCTTCCCTATTTTTAAAGACTCTATACATTTCTCCATGCAAAATCTGCCTTTAAAGGGCTAATGCTGGTTTATGCAGCCTAGTTTACTTTTCCTTTTATTTTATTGGGTCAAGTAATAGCATGTTTATGTTTATTGGATTTTGATATATCGCCATTTGCAAGCAGGGTAGTTTACAATAAAATTAAAAAAAATACATAAGATTACAGAAAGGAACTACGATAAAACTTGACGGAAATGGAGAGAACAGCTAAAGGTGGAAACCAGAGGTAGAGGTAGAAGGTACAGAACCATTAAGCCAGTTTGTTTGTTCCAACTCCAAAGGACTGTTAGAAAAGAAAGGTCTTGTTGTTGTTGTTCAGTGCCATCGAGTCAGTGTCGACTCATGGCGACCCTCTGGATAGTTGTCCTAAATCGTGTTAAGCAGGGTTTTAAATTTTTTAAAATTGTCTTCCAAACGGACTTGGGCCAGAAGACAGTTTCATAATGATGAGGCAAGGAAGTAGAAAGCAGAGTGTTATGCGCTTTCATAACGGGCTTTGGTATGTGGGGGGGCATAACCAATTTGTTGTGCAGGGAACACAGGCAATGTGGGGGGCTTGGATAATGACAGGGGCCTGATCCCCTCAGCCTCTAGGTTATTGCATGTCCACAGTTTGTAGTGGAATGGAGGAGTAGCCTAGTGGTTAGAGCAACAATCTGGTAACCAAGAGACCAGGGTTCAATTCCCACTGGCACACCTTGTGGCTGTTCAGCAAGTCACTTATACCTCCATTGCCTCAGAAGAAAGGCTGGCAATCAACTTCTGGTTTCACCTTGCCAAGAAAACCCTGAGGCTACTGGTGGTCACCAGGAGTCAGCATTGACTCAACAGCACACATTGCATTTGCAGTTTGTAGCAAGTAGGAGGAAGCCCTTTTCTGGGGTATAACTGCAGTCAGATGTGTTTTCTCCAGAGAACAGATCTGTGGGATGGTGTCAGTCTTTTTGAGTGCAGCCACTTTTTTTTTTTAATTCCTTTTTCTGAGGAGTCTTGTTAACTCTGAGCAGCCATCCAGAAATGGGAATTTAGCCTTGCTTGACAACCAATTTTAATAGCTTTAATTATAATTATGGTGGTAACTATGATAGTTAATGGGCAAGATAAGTATCTATCATCAGTTACTTACATGATACCCCAATTAGGCTTCAATCCCTCCTAGCCAGTTAGTTTTCAGGATACCCCGAATGATTTAGAGATCTATTTGCATACAGTGGAGGCAGGGTATGGATCTCATGCATATCTTGCAAATGGAACTGACTGAAAGAGGATCCCAGGGTCAGGTTTGAGCACCGCTCAGCTACACCATGTAATACATGAAGCACTGGTTGAAAGGGCCATAGAACATGAAGCAAGCCGCTGATCTCTGATTATAATGTCTCTGTGTGCCTGCCAGAACAATAGGAAGACACTGTTCCGCCATCTGCAGCAGATGATTTACAGCCTGATCGAGTGGCGGTCCCAGATCCTTTCTGGCACACTTCCCAAGGATGAGCTCCTGGAACTGAGGAAGAAAGTTACGGCAAAGATTGACTATGGCAACAGGTAAGGGGTAGGCGCTCCTAGGGGACAGCTCAGCCCAGAGGCTGTCATTCTCATTTGTTATGGTTGCAAGCAGATACCTGGGAAACATTTGCAGAATAATGAGGATTTGGTTGTCCCCTCCTTGTGTGACCCGAGCACAAGTGCATCGATGTTTCATGTCCCCTGGCTGCTGCTCTCTCTATCCAGTGACCTGTACAGCCAAGTGAGCTTTTCCAGCCACTGCTCCATATGCTGGAAATACTGCCGTGTCTCCTGCCACTGCCTCTCTCTTCCTCCGCATTAAATTCTGATCATAACTTCCCTTATTTCATTTTTGCTTTTTTAATGGTTTTGATGCAACCTTATATGGCAGCTTGATCCCTGCCACTGGGGGTTAGAGCTGCCATTTTGAATCTGGGTAGCAACAGGACAGGACTGTCCAAGGATTGCTCCTGTCCCACCAGTAACCCACTGGGAGACCCCCTGTAAATGCAAGGGGTGACATGGGGGGGATATTAGGTCCCCCCCCCCCCCATTATCATCCGTTTCTAGGGGTTGGATGTTGGTTGGAGGAGCATGGGGTGGGTTGGGACGTTAATCGGAAGGGTGCAGGGTTTTATTTCTGAAATCGGTGTGCATGCTGCTGCATGTCGTTAGCAGGGTTGCCCAACAGTTCCTTAGGAGGAGGCATTAAATGCAACTGTGCTATTGACAGCTGCAGTAAAATACTGCATGCTAACTCCCCGTGCAGTCCACATCCATTCTGCACCCATAACTCACTCGGTTCCCGCCCCATACTTCGGCAAGTAGTAAGCATGGAATTTTTAGCGTGCTCCCTGTTTTTAGCATGCAGTAGCCATTACCACACACCTGTGCTAATGGTTAGCATGTGATAAATCCCATGTGAACTGTTTAGCATCCCTTAGCAAAGATGCCCCAAAGTTTGTGTGTTGTGTTTCTCTTTCTGTAACGCTCCACTCCTGCGCTATCTATTATTTGAGATATCTGACCAGGAGGCACTATCTTTTGTACATGTGCCAACTCCTGCTTTTGTCAAGATGCTTATTTTTTTTGTTGAGGAGGAGAGAGGGTTTATAAACTTTAGTTGTGCAAGGAGGAAATATAAGGTACATACCATAGATATGAGACAATCTCGCATGGAATGCAACTGCTTTCTTCATATCTCACCTGAAATTTGGTTGAAAGTTGCAAGCTGAACTCTGCAGTTATACAAGATAGTTGTTCTTCAGGTTTCATTTATCTGCTTGTCCTGTTTAATCTAGGTTTAAATACACGCAGGAATCTCTTTTTATCAGATCTTCAGAACAGATATTAAGAGTCTTATTCAATAAAGTGCATTAAGATTTTGCTGTTAATGTAAGTTAAGTGCCAAAATTAACTGCAAAGCCTCTACGTTAAACTGTTGGGAGTGCTCCCAGCATTTTGCCTTTCGTTAATTTCTTTAAATTTTTGTGGGGGTATTTTTGTTATTTAAATTTTTATTACATATTTTCAAGTACTGCAACAATCTAAAGTTTTTGTGTATGACAGGAAACTTCCCACATACACAGAAAAGTCTTAATAGACATGACTTTAAACACATCTCCAAAAAGGTATGTTGTACTCCCACTCTCATACCCCGCCTTCCATTTCCTTCCCATTATGATTGTTACAGTACTACAGGTATCTACAGTACTGAGACGGAGGATTCCCAAGGAATAGACCAAGTTAGGTCTTTATTTCCAAGCACGCTTAGTTTCAATTGAGTTGGCTGCTGTTGAGTGTGGGGAAGGAGGGTCAAAGGTATTCTGATTGCTGTCAGGATTCTAATAAGCATCTCCAAGCCAATTCCTTTGCAGGACTCTGGGACTGGACCTAGTTGTGCGGGATGAAAATGGAAACATCCTAGACCCTGATGAGACCAGCATCATTACCCTCTTTAAGTCACATGAGATGTCCTCAAAGAGAATTGATGAAAGGATACAGGAAGAGAAGGTAAAATCCTCTGTGGGGAACCATATGACCCAGCTCCATAAACCATCAGTTAGCCATCTCTGGTACCAAACAGCCGATTAGTTCAGTGAATGTGGATAAAAGTAAATGAAAGTAATCTTTTACAGGTAAGGAAGTAATATAGTTTTCTTTCTCTTTGATATAGTCTGTTCTACAGAATCTTGAGCTCCAAAGGCAGTCCATATTTAGCACCACACATACCTACAGCCTGTTCGTCAACCTCAAGAACTTTGTGTGCAACATTGGGGAAGATGCTGAGCTGCTGATGTCTCTGTATGACCCCGAGCAGTCCAGATTCATCAGGTAACAATGGCGCCCAGGACGTTTGTCTAGCAGAGCCAGTCGGATAGAACCATTTGAACTTAAGACTACCTGGATGTTACCTACTAATGCTACTCAAACTAGCGACTAATGTTTAGTCCTATTCCTTCATTGGTTAGATTGTTAGGATTCTTTATTAATATTCTTACTTTTCAGGTGCATTTCAACAGAAAAAAGCACCTGTTGTCATCCTCATATCTACCTGTCTGTCCATCCATATACATGCATTTCTCTAAAATGGAGAACAACCACTTCTTAATGAAGTTCTGGCTCTCCTACCAAATATCACTCAAATATGTGCACAATAGATATGCTGGGAAAGGAATCAGGTCTAAATTTGCAGGGGCATAAATGCTGCAGGCTTGCACCTCTCTCAACCTGTTTCTCTTGAAATGTTGGAAAGAAACTACACATAAGGAATTGAAAATGTCTGTGTGTCTGGGGCAAAATAGGTCTCTGGAACTTAACAGAACAGGACCAAATGTAGTGCAGGAGAAAACAGGGGAAAAGACATACCAGGTTTAAAAATGGGTCAACTGAACCAGAGGTAACTGAGAAATCTCCCCCCCCCCCCCCCGGGAATGTCCCAATGTGTTTCTGTGGGAGTGGGAGTTCCAGCAGCTGCAGCATAAAAATATTGTTATAGTGAAAGACAGCTCTTAGGGAATTGCTCCTTTTGAAACCACTCCTCCCCTGGTCACAAACACACGCAGAGACAACACAGATACACGATCTACACAGAAACTTACAGAAACACATACCCACATGCACAAAAACACTTATACAAACATACACACGTATGCACCCAGAGACACAGAAACGTACTCACACACACGCATAATTGTATGAGTCATGCTTCTTATGCTTGCCCCAGCATACATGCCTTTTCTGCTACATGCTTGTCCCTGCTAGGCTGTCTCTTAGTATGGCAGATGTATGTTTCATTCTCTTAGTTGTAAATTTTATTGTGTATCTTAGTAAATGACTTGTTTAGCTTTCCTAATGATTGCGAAGTGACCAAAACTAGTTGTAGAGAAACGTGGCGATACCTGTTGCCTCAGCACATTTGCCTCCCTGTGGTTAAACTGTAAAATCCCTTCTTTGGAATCTGACAGTAGAACTAGGTTTCATTTTATCATTCTTTCCAAGCCAGTGGAATATTTGGGATCTGCCGAAATCTAAACTTTCTTCCCCCTCTCCTCTCCAAGTCGGGGACATACACGGATACACACATGCGCACACACACGGAGGGGTTGGAAAGAATTCCAAGCACTGTGCTCTGCATGCTTTCCTGACATGTATGTTTTTATAATTTTTAAAAATATTTTAGAAAACAAATGAGCACTTAGTGGTGATGCAGTCATAGGAAAACTTTCTGTAAGTCTTTCTCTACTCCTCTGGCATCCGTCTCTGTTGTATCTATCACCTCGATGCCAAAGTTAAGATTAACCCAGAAGCAGCAGGCTTAAAAGTGGTTTGCAAAACATACAGATTTCTTTTTTAATCTTTTTCAGATATGAATTAAAATGTCATTTGCACAAATTAATTCCTAACATGTGTAAAAAAAAAAAAAAGGATTGATATTTCTGTTGCTTTAAAATCAAATGGCAAAAACTTGCATTGCTTCTAATTTAGTTGTTCATGGAAAGGTTAAGGCCGCCTGTGGATTCGTGAATAAGACTGTTAAATAGAGTATGCTAAATTACTTGTTACTTTACTCCATGTGACTAGGCAAGATCTTTTATAGTAGTAATCACAGGATAAGGCTCCAAATTGTCTGAGCAGTTGATAATACAAGTCTTCAGTCCTTCTCTTGAGGCTAGCATAGGAAACTGCAGCCAGTGGGGATGTGCATTTGATTCATTAGTGTGCCTTAAATACTTTAGTATGCACAAAATTGATTTTAACATATTTTAACTGATAAATTAACCTGTAAAACGGATTTACATGCATTAAAAAATTTTTTAACATGGGTGTCTGAAATGAACCAAAAAAAGCGCAAACACTGAGGGGAAAAAAGGCCAAAATCTGACACCAAAAATAGTTTCTCTGTGCACATCCCTAGCAGCCAGATTTACAAATGCGCCTATGATATCTATGTATGATGGTTCGAGCATGCGCTGTCATTGATTTTAGCATGCAACATTTCTCATGTATGGATTTGGCTGTGATTAGATGAGCAGGGACTGTCTCTTACATCTTTATGTACAGCACTGTCTACACCTTGTAGCGCTATACAAATGATTAGTACTAGCTTGCTATGCAAAATAGGTAATGAGCTGCATGATTATGCAAAGCAGATTATTGCCCATTTTCACATAGCACATGCCAAAACATGCAAATTGGAATGTTCACGTGAATCTTTACACAACTGTGTGTTTTGCTTTAAAAGTTTACAGTGTTGCACAAGCTTTAAACCTAGAAAATGAATGTGAATTTGATTTGCATATTATGCAGCTTGGCTGTAAGCATGAGAAAAATAACGCACTCATATTTGCAATATATCTCATGAGTTAGTATTCTGGCCTGTTCCTGAGAGCACGTGTAATCACATTTATTATATGAAATCTATTTATAAGTGTTTCTGGTCTCTAAAGATCAGAAATGTTTGCCTTAGTAGTGTCCTGAAAAAGTAGTTACCTGGGCTCTGGACAAGCAGTGACTTCAAGCAGAACTTTTTCTATTTTGTTTTAAGTGAAAACTACCTGGTACGCTGGGGCAGCACGGGCATGCCCAAGGAAATTGAGAAACTCAACAATCTTCAGGCTGTTTTTACCGTAAGTTGCATTGGATTAAAAATATAGAAATTCTTTTGGGCATGCCTTTCAAGTAATTGCAAGGTTTTTGAAAGATAAAAAAGGGGGGCAGACCTCTGGTTAAAGCAAGATTACTTTACTGGAACTGCATGGTTGGCAAGAATTCATTGTTTATGGAAGAAGAAAAGCAGGCCGGGATGTTGGAAGTTTGCCAGTGCTTGATTTGCTTATCAGTAAAATGCAGACCATCTTAGCCAGGTTAACGGTATTGAATTTTGCTGCTGGCTGGTGAATCCTTACAACACCCAATATGCTTTTCGAGGTGTTCTCACATTAACTGTGGCTTGTTTTTTGACATATCTGCTGTTGTAGTCTGTGTTAAAAGCAAATTCACAAGCAAATGGATAGAGAGAATAACTTTAACTACTAAAGATGGAAAGATTTCAGCACTACTGAAGTCCCTTCCTTGTTTCTGAAGGGGTCTTAACAGTTTTCTCTTGCTCCTTTGGGCTTCCAGTTCAGTCAGAACCAGGGCTGGGATCTGGTGCCATGGAGTCTTCTATCCCTATCCCATCTCACTCAACACAGCCATTACAGTCACAACCCCGACCAAAAGCTACGCACCAAGGCTCCTTCTAGAAGGCCTAAATCCAGCCACTAGTTGGCACTGTTGCGTAATAACTATGACTCCATCTTCGCTAAAGGCCTGTGAGCGTTGCCTCCACAGCACCCCCAGCCCTGACTGGCGTGGGGAGTAAAGCCCCAGTTCAGGTATCAAACCCAGGAGTCTCAGCATGACATTATAAAACACTACTAGTAAATAAGTGGGCACATATCTGTTCCTTTTTAAACATATTTAGCTTTTGGTGAGCTGGCGTGTTATTCCTGTAGGGTGCAAACTCTGCATACGAAGCGTATTAAATTAGTCTAATAAATGGTATCGCCTTATTTTTTCCTTTTGCTTTATTTATTTGCATTTGAGTGGGCTAACACTGCAAGCATACTACTTTATCCTAGAAATTGTGTATACGATTTTTTTTATGAGCATGATGTCTCTATAATTGTTTGGACATATCTATCATGCTTCTCTATACAGGATGGAGCCAGGTAGCACTGTGTACAAGTGGATTTGTAAACTCTATTAAACATTCAGGATAAGCAAGTCAATATTATGTGTTTATGGGGGATGCTTTGCTACCTGCATGCCTTATGCAGATACTTAAAACTGTGAATCGGAAAGACCAAAGAGTGGAGGAGTAGCTTAGAGTGTGCTGCAAACCAAAGAAGCCAGGGTTCAAATCCTGCTACTATTCCTTTTGACCTTGGGCAAATTATATCATCCTCCTTTGCCTCAGGTTTAAATTTAGATTGTGAGCCCTCTGGGGCAAGGAAATACGTAAGTACCTGAATGTAACTCACCTTGAACTACCACTGAAAAGGGATGAGCTAAAACCCAATAAATAATAATGCAAGGTAGAAGTCGCAATAAATGTTCACAAAGACTTAGCAAACAAAGTGATTCCAAAGGGGGGGGGTCCCTTGAGCTGCTGGGACGGGGGGAACCAAACAATTGTTTTGTCTGCTTGGGGGCAATCAAATTGTAAGGGGATAAATTAGTGTTTACGTACATAAAATGGGCTGATTATTGCCCTCACCCCCCCCCCCCTCCGCAGCTCCCACATGACCCACCTGAAATAGTGGGTAGAGTTGGATCAGGAAATGAAACATAGAGGTTGTATAATCTGCAGTTTGTTTCCAGTGCATAATTTGTGTCTGCTCCCATGCAGCTAACATGATACCCATGATCTCTGCACCACTCCCTCTTTCAAGGAGAAATTCTCTGCAAGGTATATCTCTTTGAAAGAGAGCTCACAATGCCCTTGGGGATTTTGATTATTGGCTTTGTGCCTAGCTTTGGCTCTGCAGCAAAAGCTACACCTACAGCTAAAATGTTGTAGAGGATAATTTTCGAAACAATTAAATTGGCTGCCTGAAAATTGCCTACCTTCCAAGTGGCAACATTTATAGGAGGCCTTTCTAGGACATAGATCAGAGGATGAAAGATATGCACGTGGGAGGGTATTTTTATAAAAGGTTGCCTATTTTATGCTTGCTTTATAAAGATAACACAGGTGTGTATGTGCCTTTCTAGAATAGACTGAGAACTATTCCCAGTAACACACATGAAGGTACATTTTAGACAGTATGTAGAGATTGAAATTGGGACATCGAGGATGCAATGTGCATAATTCCGGTGGTATTTTAGAAAAGGCTCTTCCTATCCTGAAGCAGTTTCCAAAATACCTATAAGGAACCCTAGGAGCGCATGTGGATATGCATCCATGTACAGTGGGAGTAGCCATTTTACATATCAACATGGGGGAAAAATCAGCAAATTACATGTGGAACTGCTGACACAACACTTGGAAGTTGGCATTTCACAACTTACACACACCAGTGCCAACACTTGCACACATATGTTGGCCATTTTGCAGATCTATAAATATAAATGCAGCCAGTTAACTACAGAGGCTGCTGTCTTTATTTGATTAGAATTTTGGAGGGGGGATTAAAGAAGATAACCCCTTTAATGCCCCCAGTAGAGGACTGGCCGAAATGGGCACTTTTAAAAACTTGTAAGTACCAGGGAGCAGGTGTAAATCCTGACATGGACAATTGGTTAGAGCACTGGCTTGGGAACCAAGAGAGCAGGGTTCGATTTCCACTAGCACTCCTTGTAGCCTTGGGCAAGTAACTTAACCCTCCATTGCTTCAAGAATCCAAGTTATCAATGTTCCTGTTAAGTTACAATGTAAACCGCTTTGATTAAATGATAAATCAGTATATTTTAAAAAAAAGTTAAATAAATAAATTGCAATCATACAGACGCATTCCCTATATAAAGAAATGCAATAAATAAATATATGAAATGGGAAATAGGTAGATTTATGACCCGCCCAGGCCATTCTCTAACAATGCCTCTGGTATGCCCAGGGCTGGCCCAAGGGTTTCAGCCACCCCAGGCAGAAGCCCTAGCTATGCTGCCCCCTCCTTTCTGAGCCAAGTAGTGCTACTCCCCCTCCCCCCACCCTCCATTACCACCAATTCTGTTTGTGGGGTCGATGGAGAGGGGAAGGATCGGCTTGGTGTAGCAGTGGCGGCCTGTCCCGCCCTGTGCATGCCACATTGCATCTTCTACATAGTAAAGACATCCATGTGTTAATTTAGCCCTTTGTAATATCACCATTAAAAGAGCAAGCCATTCATGAGTGTAGCAAAATATGACTTTGAGAATATACTACCAGAATTTAAAGATTGCCTGTGAAATAGATTTGCTGCTTTGCATATAAAATGAATAAGCTTCAGAAGAGTTGTGGGATAACTTCAAGAAAGTTGTGATGGAAGAAAGTGAGAAGTCTCCACAACAGGTGAAAAAGCAAAAATGGGTAAAATGGATGACTGAAGAAACTCTGAAAATTGCCCAGAAATGCAAAGAAGCTAAAGCCAGAGGAGAAAGAGAGGCAATCACAGAACTCTGAGATTTCCAATGTGCAACAAGACAAGACAAGAAGTACTACAATGACACATTCAAGGAAATAGAATCAGAAACTATTAGAGGAAGAACAAGATCGGCTTTCCTAAAGCTACAAGAATCAAAGAAAAAATTCCAGCCTCGAAATGGAATGCTACAAGATGTTTAAGAATCCAGAAGATCAAGAAAAGGTGGAAAGAATGTACAGAGTAGTCATTATACCATAAAGATCAAGTGGACCAAGAGCCGTTTCAACCTGTACCTTATGATCAGGAACCATTGGTGATGAAAGAAGAAGTTGAAGCAGCATTGAAAGCATTATCAAGAAAAAAGCATTGGGCATTGATGGCATTGCCGTTGAAGTGTTACAGAAATAGGATGCGGCTGCCAGGAAATTTGTAAGACAACATCAAGACCAACTGACTGGAAAATATCTGTGTTTATACCAATACTGAAGAAAGGTGATCCTACTCACTGTGAAAATTATCAAGCAATCGCTCTGATCCCACATGCCAGCAAGATACTACTCAAGATCTTTCAGCAAAGACTACAACCATACCTGGAACGAGAACCGCCTGAAGTGCAAGCAGAGTTCGGGAAAGGGCGAGGAACGAGAGACATCATCACAGATGTGAAATGGATCTTTGAGAAGACAAAAGAATACCAAAAGGATATCTGCTGTATATGTGTTTTATTGACTACAGCAAAGCTTTTGACTATCTAATCCAAGGGTTTCCAAACCAGTCCTGGAGGGCTGCAATCCTGTCTTGTTTTCAGGATATCCCTAATGAATGTGCATGAGACATATTTGCATGCATTGCCCCCATTGTATTTGAATTTATTTCATGCATATTCATTAGGGATAACTTGAAAACCTGACAGGTTTGCGGCCCTCCAGGACTGGATTTGGAGATCCCTGGACTAAACCATGAGAAACTCTGGGCCATACTAAGAAGCATGTGTATACCAGAACATCTGATCATTCTCTTGCACAACCTTTACATTGATCAAGAAGCAACAGTTCAAACGGAACAAGGAGAAAGAGAATGGTTTAAAATCAGCAATGGTGTACGACAAAGCTGCATACTTCCCCCCTACCTGTTTAATTTATATACAGAAGAAATCATCAGAGAAGCAGGACTGAGTGAAGCCAACCGAGGTGTGAAGATTGGTGAAAGACTCATGAACAATCTTTGCTATACTGATGATACCACATTACTGGCTGAAAGTAAAGATGATCTGAAACATTTGCTTCTCAAGATCAAAGAACATAGTCTTAAAATGGGCCTGCACCTTTAATGTAACAGAGACAAAGATCCTGACAACTGGCAAAATCAATAAGTTAATTGTTGATGGAGAAGAAACTGAAATAGTGGACAACTTTAACCTGCTTGGATCAACAATCAATTAAGAAATGACAAGCAGTAAAGAAATTCAGCGACACATTGCTCTTGGCAGAATGGCTATGAAGGACCTAGATGAGATTTTCAATAGCAGAGATGTCTCTGTCCATACAAAGATTTGACTTGTCCAAGCCATGGTATTTTCTGTAACGTCATAGGGATGCGAAAGTTGGACAGTGAAAAAGATAGGAAGAAAATTGATGCTTTTGAATTATGGTGCTGGCAAAGAATACTTTGTATACCATGGACTGCCTGAAGAACAAACCAGTCAGTACTAGAGGAGAACAAACCTAAGATTTTTTTAAAAGCTAGATGACAAGACTATGGCTTTCATACTTTTGAAAGAAGAGAGGGATCATGCTTGGCAAGGCAGAAGATCAGTGCAAAAGAGAGGCCAGCAATGAGATGGATCGATACAATAACAGCAGCTATGGATGCCACTTTATCAACAATGAACTACCTGACTGAAGACCGAACACAGTTTGTCAACTATCTAGAGGTTCGCCATGAGTCGACATTGACTTGACGGCACTTTTCAACAACAAGATAACCATTTACATGTGGATGTCATTTCCATATGTAAATGCCAGAATTCACATATGGATATCACGAATAAAGCTTAGAAAAAAATACCCCTGCTCGGAGGCCAAAAAGTCACGCTGGCACATGTGTTAGTACACTTGTGTATACCCGCACAATTTTATAACTTTCTTTACATGTAGAAAATGCATTATAGAATTACTTCCCATAGTTTGTTTTTTCAAATCTCTGCACTTGCTTTTCCAGCAAAATTCTACAGGCATAAAAGGCAGACACAGTGACCACATGTACTTACATAAGAACATCAGAACATACAAAATGGCACACTGAGTCAGATCAAGGTCCACCAAGCCCAGTATCTTGTTACCAACAGTGGCCAATCCAGGTCACAAGTACTTGACAGGTTCCCAGAGAGGCCCACAAGTTCCATGATGCTCATCCTGGGATAAGCAGTTGATTTCCTGGGTCCTCTTTAATAATGGTTTATGGACCTTTCCTGCAGGAACTTGTCCAAACCTTTTTTAAACACAGCTACATTAACAGCTTTTACTACATCCTCCGGTAACAAATTCCAGAGTTTGAATATGCGTTGAGTAAAAGAATATTTTCTCTTATTAGTCTTAAATGGGTTACATTGTAGCTTCATTGTATGTCCTCTAGCCTTTCAACTTATCTCCAGGAACAAGCAGGAATGTAGTCTTCACATATGGATATCGTCGGTACCGACGGAGCCTGCGCGGGAACGCTCCCCACCGTCCAATAGGAAAGCTTTTGGGAGCATCCCACAGCGCCTGCTTGCTGCCTTCCCACCTTTCCCAACTGTCCCTCTCCAGTTTTTCATTTTCCACGGAGCAAACAGGTCACACATCCTGTCACCGTAGAAAAAAAACCCTTCTATTCTTATTTTTTGTGGTCGCGTCTACCTTCCCTCGACGCTATACCGGTACCGCCGGTTCTTCTTTCTGTATTTCTTAGGGGAAAAAAAAAAAACTTTCTTTCCATTAATTTTCTCTTGGGGTTTTAAAAAGTGTTCCAAGTGTGGCGGTACCATCTCCTTCACCGACACCCATGAGTGGTGCCTCAAATGTTTAGGTCCTGACCACTCTATTTCAGAGTGTGTTGCCTGTGGGATGATGTCCAAAAGGGGCCGGCAAAACTGAGCTGCTAAACTTAGCACCCTTTTTCCCTCCGATGCAGCCTCCGTGGCATCAACGTCTTCCAGGGCTTCGTCTTCCTCCCATGGATCTCAGGTAACTAAACATAAATCTAGCCGGTCCTCAAAGGGTAGATCTCCTTCTAGACATTGAGATGCCTCTGGCGTTGCCCTTGAGGGACTTTCATCAGCGAAATTGCCCTGGCGGGAGTCTTTGGCTTCCAAAGCACTAACAGGGCTCCAGGATGTTCTCGAGGCTTCAACCTCGGCAGAACTACTGGTGCCATGCTATTGGGTGCCGGCCGCTTCATCCGGTACCGATACCCAAGCATCGGCAGCGTCAATAGACCAGAGATTCTTGGCTATTGAACTCAGTCTGGCGGCTCTTCTCATGGCCTCGATGCCCCTGAAACCGCTTCAGACAACTCAACCGGTACTGGCACCGACTCCGGTGCCAGCACTGACTGCATCGACATCGGCAGGTATTCTACTGGGACCAAGTCATGCGTGTCTATCCGGCTTCGACAGTTCGGTATTGGACCACTCCGATGATGACTTTGATCGGTACCGTGCCTTGCACGATCACCCGGATCAGAGATATTTCGAATCCTCAGATGAGTCTGAAGACTCTGAAAGCTCTGCCGATACCAGAGTACTTTTTCCTGAGGATGATTCTTCTCCTCAGCGTAGGATGTCTCCACCAGAGGATATGTCCTTTCAGGACTTTATCCGAGATGTGGCCCAAGGTCTTTCCATCACAGTGGCTCCTGAAAAAGAGCCTAGGGCAAATGAATTAAGAAATCCTAAAATACCCTAAAGCTCCCAAGGAGGCAGTTACCTTACCTATTCATGAGATCTTGCATGATCTCATGTTAAGGATGTGGGAAAAACCTCTAACCACATCTCCTCACTCTCGAAGACTCGACACCATGTATCGAGTTCCTCCTTGTCCTGGATTTCAGAAGACTCAATTACCACACCATTCCATGGTGGTGGAATCAGCTATGAGAAGGATAAAAAGTACAAAAAGGCATGCATCTAATCCTCCAGGACGTGAGTGTAGGATTTGATGCCTTTGGACGTCGAACATTCCAAGCTTCCATGCTTTCAGCTAGGATCAGCTCCTATATCTTGTATATGGGAATGTTCCTTAAGGAGGTCACAGGAGATTTAGAGCTTATGAGCCCTCTCCTTCCTAATGATAAGAGGCAAGATTACCTCGCCCTTGTCAAACATGCTCAGGATGTGTCCAAGTTTGTGAATCGTGCAGCCTTTGACTGCTTTGAGTGCATAAGCAGAACTTCTGCCATTGCCATAGGTGCACGTAAGATTGCCTGGCTCCAGGCATCTGACTTGGAAATTTGGGTACAGGATAAACTAGGGAATATTCCTTGCACAGGAGAAGAATCTCTTTGGCAAAAATTGGCAGGAAAAAGCTAATGAGATAGATGCTGATAATATCACTTTGGATAGATTGTCTAAATCTACAGCTGATCCTGCGAGGAAAAAATTCTCTAAGAAACCATTCTTCAGTAAGAAGAAGAAGTTTTATCCCCTCCTATACCCAGCAGGGGCATCATTTAGGTCAGTCTGCCCAAAAGGGACAGCAGCAACAACCTAAGCAAAGAAAGACAAAAGCAGCTACGCCTCAACCGGCTCAGCAGACTCAGCCTCCACAGGGATTTTGACTCCTATCTAGAGAACTTTGCCTTCCTGGCCCTGAACGTCCCAGAACCCTCCACCATTCCAGGAAAGTTATGTCATTTTGCCCCCAGATGGGGGTCAGATAACAGCAGAAAATTGGACCCTGTCTATTGTAAGAGAGGGGTACAAGCTTCATTTCCTCAGCATGCCCCCTTCTACAATGGTAAGACAGTTCAATTCTCAGGCCTCTCTCGATGATCAGTTAGGTCAAGAGGTCACTATGCTCCTTGCTCAAGGGGCAATAGAAGAGGTACCCATTCCCCAACGGGGTACAGGGTTTTACTCCCCCTATTTCCTTATTCCAAAGAAATAAGGAGGACACAGACCCAGTTTAGATCTCAGAGAATTGAACAAATTCCTGTTCAAAGAGAAGTTCAAAATGATTTCTCTAGGAACTCTGCTACCATACCTTCAGAGTCAGGATTGGCTTTGTTCTCTAGATCTCAAGGATGCGTACACTCATGTTCTCATCCATCCAACTCACTGAAAGTTCCTTCGCTTTCTGTTTCAAGGGAAGCACTACCAATACAGGGTTCTTCCCTTTGGCCTGGCCTCTGCACCAATGGTGTTCACAAAATGCATGGCTGTGGTGGCAGCATTTCTCCACACCCTGGGAATATTCGTCTTCCCTTACTTAGACGACTGGCTCATTCGAGCCCCTTCAGAGCCAGAGGCCAGGGTTGCTCTCTCTCACACAATGCGCATCCTTCAGTATTTGGGACTTGTCATAAACTTCCCAAAATCCAACCTTGCTCCCACTCAGTCCCTAGAGTTTATAGGAGCTCTGCTGGATACCACACAGACAAGGGCCTACCTTCCACAGCCCCGTTGCCTTCGCATTGTGCAGTTAGCTTCCCAAGCAGTGCTAAAACCTCATCTCACTGCTCGGGAAATGTTACAGTTGCTAGGCCACATGGCATCCACCATGCATGTAGTTCCCTATGCTCGCCTCCATATGAGGGCAGCCCAGTGGACTTTATCCACTCAGTGGACTCAGGCGTCAGGTTGCCTGTCAGATAAAATAGTAAACTCAGATCGCCTTATTTTGTCCCTCGAATGGTGGCAGTCACCCCAAAACCTTCTGGTGGGGTCTCCTTTTCAGCAACCCCCATCCCAAACCACTCTAACAACAGATGCTTCACAGGTGAGTTGGGGAGCCCACCTGCAAGGCCTCTCTACCCAGGATACCTGGACTCCACAGAAGGCCTATCTACACATCAATCTCCTGGAACTCAGAGCAATCTTTCTTGCTCTTCGAGTATTCCACACCCAGCTCAGCTACAAGACAGTCCTAGTTCAAACGGACAATCAAGTAGCCATGTTCTATGTGAACAAGCAGGGTGGAACAGGCTCTCTGTCGCTCTGCAATGAAGCTTTGCAACTATGGGCCCTCGCCAGAAAGCATCAGATTCATCTCCTTGTGGTATATCTTCCAGGCATTCAAAACTCTTGGGCAGACAGACTCAGTCGAGTTCTGCTTCCACACGAATGGTCTCTCCATGCAGACCAGGTGGCCAAAATGTTTCAAATTTGGGGAACCCCGGACATAGACCTCTTTGCAAGTCCGCTGAATGCCAAACTTCCCCGGTTCTGTTGCAGAATTCCGGCTCAGGGCTGTCAGGCCAGGGATGCTTTCCTCCTCTATTGGGGTCAGGACTTCCTGTATGCCTTTCCCCTAATTCCCAAAACCCTGTTCAAGCTTCAGAGAGACAGAGATCATATGATTCTCATAGCTCCACGTTGGCCACGGCAAATGTGGTACCCTCTGCTTCTACATCTCTCTCAAGCTCCACGTCTGGAGTTAGGATCTGCTCCAGATCTCCTTTCTCAAGAGGACGGGATGCTGTGGCATCCCAATCCCCAGTCTCTGCATCTCAGGGCCTGGTTGCTGAAAGCCTAGAACTTCACGATCTTAACCTTTCCCAGCAGGTAAAGGATATCCTTTATGCTTCCAGGAAGCCTTCCACAAGACGCTCTTATGCATTTAAGTGGAAAAGGTTTACCTTATGGTGCTCGCAGAAGGGTCTTAACCCTCTTGCGATACCTCTGGAATCATTACTGGAGTATCTCCTTCATTTATCAAATGCAGGGATTAAGACCAATTCAGTGAGAGTTCATTTGAGTGCTATTGCAGCTTCTTTCAAGCCTCTAAATGGACAACCTATTTCCTCTCATCCTCTCATAGCGAGGTTTATGAGAGGCCTTCTTTTGACTAAGCCTCCCATTAAGCCACCACCGGTGGCATGGGACTTAAATCTGGTTCTTGGGCAGCTCATGAAACTGCCCTTGAATCATTAGCCACTACCTCTTTGAAATACCTTTCCTGGAAGGTCATCTTTCTTATTACAATCACATCAGCACGTTGCATCAGTGAATTGCAAGCGTTGGTGGCTGATCCTCCTTATACAAGGTTCCATCATGATAAGATAGTCCTTAGGACTCATCCACACTTTATGCCAAAGGTGGTGTCACCTTTTCATTTAAACCAAGCAGTTTACCTTCCTGTATTTTTCCCAAGGCCTCGCGCCTCAAATGCAGAAAGGAATCTTCATACTTTGGACTGTAAAAGGGCTTTGGCCTGTTACTTACAAAGGACACAGCAACATAGAATGTCCTCTCAACTCTTTGTCGCTTTCGATCCTAGTCATTTGGGACTTCCAGTCTCCAAAAGAACACTGTCCAACTGGATTGCACAGTGGATATCTTTCGCCTATGAGAGTAAGAACCTTCCTCTTGAAGGCCATGTCACAGCTCACAATGTGAGAGCCATGGCAGCCTCAATGGCTCATTTTCACTCTGTGTCTATCGATGACATCTGTCGAGCAGATACTTGGGCTTCGGTACATACCTTCACAGCCCATTACTGCTTAGACAAGGACTCCCGCCGGGATGCCTTGCTTGGTCTGGCTGTTCTTCAACACCTGTTCCATACTTAATCAACTCCTACCCACCATCCCTGGTAGGATGCCAGAGATCCATGAGGGGAAGTGGAGCCCTTTCACAAGGGCACACAACTTCTGGGGCCTTCTCCCTGGAATCTGCAGCTAGGGAATCCCCATATGTGAAGACTACATTCCTGCTTGTTCCTGGAGACAGCATAGTTACTCACCTGTAACAGGTGATCTCCGGGAACAGCAGGAATTTAGTCTTCACAACCCACCCACCTCCCCTAGGAGTTGTATCTCTCTATCTCTCTCTCTTTCTCTCTTTTCCTCTCTCTTTTGTCTCAGCTTTAAACTCAACTGGAGAGGGGAAAGGTGGGAATGCAGCATGCAGGCGCTATGGGATGCTCCCAAAAGCTTTCCTATTGGATGCTGGGGAGCGTTCCCGAACAGGCTTCGTCGGTACCGACGATACCCATATGTGAAGACTAAATTCCTGCTGTTCCCGGAGATCACCTGTTACAGGTGAGTAACTATGCTTTACCCGTTTATTCATTCATTTATAGACCTCTATCATATCCCCCCTCAGCTGCCTCTTTTCAAAATGGAAGAGCCTCAATCTTTTAAGCCTCTCCTCATAGGAGTATCCTTCCATCCTCTTTACCATTTTTGTCGCTCTTCTCTATACCTTTTCGAAATCTGCTATATCTTCTTTAAGATACGGCGACCAGAATTGCATACAATATTCAAGGTGCGATCGCACCATGGAATGATACAGACGCATTATAATAGCCTTGGTTTTATTCTCCATTCATTTCCTTATGATTCCTAGCAATCTATTTGCTTTCTTGGCCGCAGCTGCACACTGACCTTGCCTTTAAAACATGCTGGCAGTTTTTTGGCCTTCCTTCCACTTTTCTTAAATCATGGAATAAATCTGGGCTGGGCTTCCATGATAGTACTTTTAAACAATGTCCATGTTTGATGTAAATTTTTAACCTTTGCAGCTGCTCCTTTTAGTTTTTTCTTAACTTATTTTCCTCATTTTATCATAGTTTCCCTTTTGAAAGTTAAAAGGTAGTACTGTGGATTTTCTTGTTGTCCTTTGTTCATTTATTAAATCAAATGCGATCATGCTATGATCACTATTTCCAAGTAGCCCCAAAACCATTATCTCTTGCACCAGATCCTGTGTTCCTCTAAGGACTAGGCTCAAAATAGCTTCCTCTCTTGTCTGTTTATTTATTTCATCTAGAAACGTTCTCTCTGTAGCATGTCCTGCTGTGATATCCCAGTAGATACCGGGGTAATTGAAATCATCTATTATTACTATGTTGTAACTTTTGTTAGCTTCCCTGATTTCTTTCAGCATTTCATCATTCATCTGTTCATTCTGGCCAGGCAGTTGGTAGTACACCCCCACTGCCATTACCTTCCCTGTGTTTTACAAAACTGGTGCAAAAACAGCCAGTAGAAAACGTGTGCAGATTGTCCACCAATGCAGGAACTTTCTGACTCATGATCAATCGCCAATCTGAAAATTGCCCATTCAATATGTGGCTTATTGAATGTGCTTGGTTCCACAATGTGCATATTTTAGCTACATTGTAGAGAAGGTCTTTCTGGTGCTGGTTCAACACAGAAAGCTATTCTCACAGAATTTGTTTTTTCAAAACTTTGTGTGGCTTTGGTTCAAAAATTATCTGAAGAAAAAGCAGGTGCAGGTCTGGGGATATTTTTTTAACTTAGTGAGTTGTAAAAGTACACACATTTGAAAATGACTTTGAAAATTACAGCAATATGAGTAGCTTTTAAATTGCCCTGATATCACATCATTTTATAAAATCAGAAAAATGACAACAAAGAAAAGCCATATGGCCTTTCCAGTCTGCCCTTCCATACCAACTATTAAGCTCTGCAGTCCCTTTTCTCCTTTAGTTTGCCCCATGCTTTCTTGAATTCAGATACAATCCTTGTCTCTACGACTTCCACTGGGAAAGTCCATGCATCTACCACTCTTTCTGTATTGAAATGTTTCCTCAACTTACTCCAGAGTCTATCCCCAAGTTTTCTTTCAGTGAAAGAGGCTCTCCTCTTCATTTATGCCACAGAGATATTTAAATTTCTTTATCATATCTCCCCTCTCACTGCCATCCTTCCAAAGTATACATATTGAGATCTTTAAGTCTGTCCCAGTATACCTTATGACAAAGCCCGCTGACCAGAACTGCACACTGTATTCTAAATAAGGTCTCATCAAAAACTTAGACAGAAATGGTATCACCTCCTCTTTCCTACTGGCCATTCCTCTCCCTATGCACCCAAGCATCCTTCTGACTTTCACCGTTACCTTCTCTACCTGTTTAGCCACCTTATGATCATCAGTAACAATCGCCCCCAGGTCCTGCTCTTCTTTCATGGACAGAAGTACTTCACCCCCTACACTGTACTGCTTCCTTGGATTGTTGCAACCCAAATGCTTGACCCTGCATTTTGTGATATTATATCTCAGCTGCCAAATTTCCTAACCATTCTTCAAGCTTTATTAGATCCCTCTTCATGTTATCGTCACCCTCCTGGGTGTCTACTGTATTGTAGATTTTGATTTCATCCATAGCCCTTCTGCAATATCACTTCGGCCATCTGACAGCCCTTCTGCAGTACCACTAACAAAAATGTTAAAAAGAATCGGACCAAGGACAGATCCCTACAGCACACCACTGGTAACCTCCTTCTCCTCAGTAAGCTCCATTTATCTGTACCCTTATTTGCTTCCTGCCCAACCATTTTCTAACCCAGTCAGTCTCTTTGGCATCCATCCCTAAAACCTTTTCCACATGTAAAGCCTGTATTACTGGCAGAATTTTTCTTTTTAGAAAATTGTGAAACTACATACATAAGTTAAAAATACAGATACAAGGAAAGATTGTGCCTGCATAAATGCATGCTGAGTATGGATGGTCCAAGGGGCACAATTTGGGTGAAGTAGAGGCAGAATTACAGTGTGCACACATTTTATAAAATACATGTGCAGAATACGTGCATTTCCCTGTCCCCAGAGGGCTCACAATCAAAGTACATTTGCACCAATTTCAGAGAAGATGTAATTGAGCATTTGCACGTGATTGGGGGCATGTTACTGGTGGTGTTATTAATCATTTTATAGACAGGAGTCTATTTAGAAAGGCACATAGGTGCCTATATTGCTTTTATAAAATACATTGCAAAATATAAAACCTAAATCGATCTGGAAAAGGTAACCAAAAATAACAAACACACCAGATCAAAAATTCAACATAGGACTTAAAGAAATCTCAAACAGCATGAGCTTGAAATGAGCCAAAAGGCCACCACTAGTAATGCTCCAGAATCATCACTGGTCCATCTAGTTATTTAAGAGGGGTTTTTTTATATGGCTTTATCCTTCAGTCAAAGCGGTTTACATTGTAACTTTATAGTTTGTAATGTGTATTAAACAAGGACATTGATAACTTGGATTTTTCTGAGGCATTGGAGGGTTAAGTGACTTGCCCAAGGCCACAAGGTGCGCTAGTGGGAATTGAACCCTGGTGTTTTGGTTCCCAAGTCAGTGCTCTAACCACTGCTACTCCACTCCACTCAAAATGCCCTGTGAAAAATAACATTTAAAAAGTAAACCCCAAAAATCCTACAGTTGTATCCTAATATCAAATATTGCAAACATCCAACATCTGACACAATATTGTGTTGCGATAAGAAAAACAGTACTTATCTGCATCTGGGAAAGCTCCAAATAGAGCTCCAGAGCAATACTCCAGCCGGCTGTATGCCCCCAACTGTAGGATATTTTTTATTTTACTTTTTGAATGTTATTTTTCACGGGCGGTTTTGAATGGACCCGTGATGATTCTGGAGCATTACCAGTGGTGACCCTAAGAGCTGTTATACTAGAGGGTCTTTTGGCTCGTTTTAAGCTTTTTATAAAATAGGCTTAAAATGGCACCACTTTTTAAACTTCAAACATAGGCATCTTGTTATAAAATGACCCCTTCCCCCCCAGAATACAGAGGGGAGGACATTCAAAGGCATTTACACGGTTTGCAGACCTGATCTGTGGGATATTCCGCGGATGCCGCTGCTACATGCCTAATACTAAGCAGTTAGCATAAGGGTATGCCGGGGCTTTATGGGGTGACACCCACTGTCAACTGGGCAGCAGCAATTATTGAGCCACTGCCCGGTGAGCGATATGTGGTGAAAGTCAGGCACAGGAAACCCTGGTCTAACATTTGCCACAGAAGCTAACCAGGCAGTGGCTGAATATTGCCTGCCGCCTGGTTAGCTTCGCTGCAATCCGGGCAGCCCGAATATTCAATGCCAGAGTCGGGATATGGCCCTGGCATTGAATATTTGGGTTTTACGTTCAGTGCCAGCAGCTAGCCACCAGTGCTGAATCCCAGGCCCAGAGTGTTTATTCTTAAGCAGAAAGGAAAGCAAGCGATGCTTAGTGAAGAGAACGGAATCTGTTGGTGAAATCAATAAGTGCGGCTCTGAAGGACTTTCTCTCTTACAGGATCTCAGCAGCTCCAACTTGATCAGGCCCAAGATTAGTTTGGTGTGTCAGATTGTGAGGGTGGGACACATGGAGCTGAAAGATGGGAAGAAGCACACCTGTGGGCTACGGAGACCATTTGGGGTCGCAGGTACTGTGTAAGCTTCCTGACTCTGCCCACTCTTGGGCTGATACAGTAAAGTGTACTAGTCTTTGAACACCGATTAGTTCAGTTTTTGTGCATAATTTTGTGCACCAGCAGAGTAGAAAGGAGTTTTGCGCACCAGCTAACGGTGCACAAAGCCTCGAGCAGACAGCAACTCACAAGCACATTTTAATCCATGGTAATGAAGCAATTAGCTATTCGGTGTAAATGCAGAGAAGTGCACAGAAGCTGAGCTCAATGCTGGGATTTTAATTCAAGGTCTGAGGAGGCGTAATGGGTTAGCTCACAGGTCTGCGGTCAGCGCTGGTGGGGACCTTATGCCTGTTTCTTCTATTTATCTTGAGTGTACGGCACCTGCAATTTTTTTCTGGCTTTGCTTAGGGAAGTGGTGAAAAAAAATGGCAGGGGATGAGGAGCTGAGGAGGAAGTGTGCTGTAACAGTGTTATGCACCAGAGAGCATTCCAGCACATGTGCCAAACAGCTTATTTTTTGTGTGTAAGATATAGGTGCTTCTAATACAGACCATGTGTGCACGTGTCTGTCTTGCTCCCCTTGTTTAGCATACGCTGTGCACAAAAAGTCTTTTGGTTTAACCCTGGAAATATGAATGAAGGCAGATGCCTAGCCAAAAGTTTAGTTTATTTTTAGCATAAAAAAAGTTTTGTGTGTATGTATGTATATATATATATATATATACAGTATATAGATATATGTATGTATAAATAATATTATAGTTTTAAGACACAAAATAGTGAAAAGCTCTCCAGACTAAATCCATGGAAGTCTTTAGTATAATTCAGGGAAGAAATCTGAGAAAGGATTGCCTGATTACTCTGCTTTCGCTTTGAGAAATAGAACATATCTTTGAACATCAGACAACATCTGTCGTATATGCGCCTCAGGGCGTATGGGAGGGTCATCTTCCTAGGAATGAAATGCAAAGTTATCCACTACTTCCCAGTCCCTTCTGCTTTTGTTGCGCTTGCAGACTCAACTCTAGTCAGGCATTGGAGGGGAGAGTATTTAATGTAATTGTAGTTTATTGTATAGAAGTATAATTTTTGGTTATGCAAAGTGATTTCATTTCCCCAGTGAGAGTAGAGGATGTGCTAGGTTTGAATTAGGGATTTACTATTTTTAATATTGATGTAATTAACTGTTTTTGATAAAGATGGTTGTGGGTCCTCCTTGATAGACAAAAGTGATAAACAAGTATACACTAAAAATGAAATCTGCAAGATGTAAACGTTACTAGTTCCAAACCCCAGTTGTGACTTGTCCTAGTGCATAAGCAAAACTAATTGCATGTGGTACATGCTGCATTGTGCATTGTTTGAGCTCTTTGCTCCCATTGTTAGATTCAGAACAGCAGGCTTACATTACATTTGTAAGAATAGTAGAATCTCCAGACAGCTGTGGTGGCAGTGATGCATGCTGCAATATGGAAGATCTGGATTTGAATCCGGGGCCAGCCAGGGTTGAGAAAGAGTTCACAGATCCCTGGGGTGAAAAGGGAGTCTATCATTGGCAGGGCCGGTGAGACCCAATAGGCGAGCTAGGCAGTCGCCTAGAACACCAGCATTCCCAGGGGGCCCATTGTCACTGCTGCTGCTGCCACCACCAGGGCCGGCCCAACCACTAGGCAAACAAGGCGATCGCCTAAAGCAAAAGCAGGCCATTCAAAGCTAAATAACAGATTTTGACAGCCAGAGGGGGGTGTAAAGCTTGAGGTTTGCCTAGGGCTCCAAAACTTTGAACCAACTCTGGGGCCGGCCCTGGCCGCCACTCTCCAGGATCTGCAGCAAGCAGCAATGCCATTTAAACTGCAGCGCAGCGCTTACTCGAACTCTCCAGCACTGCAGTGCTGCTCCTGCTGCTGCTTCTGCTTTCCCTCTGATGCCCCCATACAAACGGAAAATCTGTGTCTGAGGGGGTGGAAGTGGCAAGTCAGAGAGAGCAGGAACAGCAGCACAGCACCAGAGACTTCCAGTAAGCGCTGCATTGTGGTTTAAATGACATTGCCGCAGCAGAAGGTCCCGGAGAGGGGCAGTAGCGGTGGAGGGGGAGGGCAGTAGGATTGAGGGCTCGCCTAGAGCACTTCATATCCTTGCACTGGCTCTGGTCATTGCTCAACTGTGACACCTACAGGGTAATTTTGCAAGGATCAGATAGATTTATGTGAATATTTCATAAAGTGAGGTTTGCACATGCTTTGTGAAATAGAAGGATTAGTTGTCAAAAATACATGTTAAACTAGGCACGAGCACTTACACCACCCCTGTGGCCAGTAGAAATGCCCACACCTTGATTTTGCAAGAGCACAAGTAGATTATATAATATTTTAGAATTTACATGCATTAATTTGCATTCCACTTAAACTCCATCCTGTACATGCCCACAGTGAAAGTACACACCATTGGTCCGAAGGGTGTACTTTCAGGATAGCAATTGATTACATTGCGTGCATAAATCACTAAAATACCTTTATTTGTGCGCTTAAATGAGTAGAAATGTAGCTATGCCATGTAAAATCCCCCCCCCCTGGTGGCTGAGGTGAGGTCCCTGCTGAGACAGTTAAGGGGAGAGGCCGAAACTCTAGGTAGTTGTGAGTGAAGGTGTATGGAGCTGATAGGAGGCTGGTTCTGTCCAAGCTGGAAGCCCAAGGGAACTGCCAAACCAAAGAAAGCAGGATTGTTTTTTGTGCTTTCTCAGG
This sequence comes from Ichthyophis bannanicus, assembly GCA_033557465.1. Classification (NCBI taxonomy): domain Eukaryota; kingdom Metazoa; phylum Chordata; class Amphibia; order Gymnophiona; family Ichthyophiidae; genus Ichthyophis; species Ichthyophis bannanicus. Next base: position 761,105,272 of record CM066035.1, read on the forward strand.
AGAAGAAGAGCTTGTTTGGAGCTCTTGTTATCTTAATCATGGATTTCTTCTGAGAAGTTCTGTTTTACTATTCCAGCGTGGCCTCTAACGCAAACTCTGCACAGATTTCACCAGTGATTTCTCTGTCTTTGCCTTTTCCAGTGATGGATATCTCGGACATCATACATGGGAAGGTGGATGATGAGGAAAAGCAGCATTTTATCCCCTTTCAGCAGTAAGTATGTCTCTTCATGGCAGGTGGGATTTAGAAGCACTATGTGCACTCAAATGATACCAGTCAGCTAAGAGTTAGTTATTGCCTGACTCTATAAACATTTTCAAGTGCTGAGTGTTTCAAATCTTTTGGGAAGATATGGGTGTGGTTTTCAGTGGGCTTCTCCATGTTGTGTTGCTGGTTAAAAGCTTTCCCTGTTGACCTCCTCCCACCTGTTTCAAATGTAGTCATTTGAGCTATGCTATTAGAATCCTGAATACAGCAATTAATCATGTAATTCCGAGCTTATCATTGAAAATTCTTTTTGGAAGAAAACTCTCCCTGCATCAAAGATTTGTTTATGAATTCAGTTGCGCTAAAAGGCGAAAAGCAGAACCTGGATGCTCTCTCTCATATTATCATTATTATTGCTGCTATTGCAGTTATTATTAATCAATTGTATAGTGCTAGTGGGCACACACAGTGCTTTACAGGGACACATAAGAGATGGACCCTGCGCCTTGGCACTTACAGTCTAGTCAAGATCGACAGACAAGTCACAGAGATACACAAATATTAGATTAGGATGGTCCCAAGTTCCTTAGAATATTCAGGATTGAGTATGGAGAGAGCTGCAATCAATATTCTCCTCTATGCAGACTACAGAATGAAGGTGCCACTGGTGTGGGTGGGTGAGGGATAGTGGGAAGATATAACATGTAGTCAGTAGCAAATTAACATTTCACCAAAAGGCATCTTGTAAAATTAGATCTTTGAGTATCCTCTGTACGTGTTTAATGATTGCCAGATCATATCTGCCAATATTGTTTTCTAGCGTAAAATATTTTTTCAGGAGACAAGCAGGGGGTGCAGCTGCACTTGATAGGTGGTGTCTCTGATTTTGCCGACATGCCGGACTCTCCCTGGCTTAGACATTGTCTGAGCATGTGCGCTCTGCTTCCAGCCATGCCAGCTCTGTAGTACTTCAGTTTTCTCTTTGACCACGCAAAAGCTGCCGCAGCTCTCCCTTCCTCCACAACCTCATGCCACCTCCTCTCCAATGCAGTGATTTCTTTTCAATGCAGCGATGTTTATAAAACAAAAAAATCATAAAGAAGAGAACTTCCCATCGCAATTGCATGCCCCCTCCACCACCCCCCCCCCCCGAAAATCCTTTCGGGAGGACTTCAACATTGAATCTTCAAATAAATAAATTGAAAGACATAAGAGAAAGTAAAAGAAACAGCAAGCATATATCTCTTACCAGTCAATGCATGGCAATGAATGAAATGCAAACCCTGCATCTTTTAGCCATCCTCCCATCGAGCCCAGACCTAGCACGATTGGGAGCCCCTGGGGCAGCCGTGCGGCTGGAGGCAGACCTCCTACCAGCCACAGCTCAACAATTAAAAGCACAGAGCCTGCACTCACAGGCATGCAGCTCCACCCACTGCCCCCAGATCCTTCAGCTTTCTCCAAGCATCATCAAGAACAGCCTGCTGCCCCCCAGGTAAGAGCCACAAACAGTCATAAGAATTTAGGACACCTTGAGGAGTCAGCTCCCAAGGTGGCCAGACAAAGTGAGCATACCATGCCTGCTTTGTCTCCAGAGAATCACCTTCCCAACTCCCAGGAGTCTCCACTCCAAATGCCTCATTAATTTCATTTTTACAAAAATTTGTTGAAGACTATGCACTAATTCTGCAGACAGTAACATTGGTAACACCGCTGACCTCAAAGAGCATCAACCCGGAGGTCCCAGCGGACCCTCATCTTCCTTGCCCATCCAGAGTCCCCCTCCCCCGGTCCACTGGAGGTCCCCCCCTCCACTAGAAGAGGCATGTGTTTCCTCTGGAGTGCCCCCTTCTCCCAAACATTGGACACACAGGCACCCATGGACGCTTTGCTGCCAGAGCATGGATTGGAAGAATCACCTGAAGACATTCCTCCAGAAGGTTTCCTGAGCCTTTGCTCCCACCAACAAAAGAGATTTTCAGTCTATCCTAAAAGCATGCAGTGCTCCCAAGGAGGTCATTGCCTTGCCAGTTCCCTCCTACCTTACAAGATCTGCAATCCTCCATCTGGAAAAATCCCGCGTCAATGCATGCAACCTCCTGACACTTAGACCTTAGATATAAGGTACTCTCAACTCCAGGGTTCCAACACCAGCAGCTCCCTCATCAATCTGTCCTCTTTATTTATTTGTTTATTTAGCTGTGTTTATATTGCTGCTTTTCACCGGTCAAAGCACTTTATGTTAATACCCAAGTGTCCTCACAGAAGCGATACTCAAAAGGTCTAAGCACAAAATCATCCTTTCAAACTCCTCTAGGGAAAAACCAAAGGACACTGGATACCATTGGTCGGAGTCCTATCAGAGCGACCTCCTAGCAATGTGAATCCTTGCACACCAGCTACAAATTCTACACTACCATCATAGCCTCCTCCTGCAATTGGCAAACCGTCTCACATGCCTATGGAGGACCACTCTCAGCTACTGTCTAACCTAGACAAATCGCTTTACCACATCATCCACACAGCCTATGATGCCTTTGACTCCATGGTTTGCTCGTCAGCCACCGCCATCTCCACATATTGTCTGGCTTGGCTGCAAGTGTCCGGCCTCCGAGAGGATCTCTTATGACCATCTGGCAGATGTTCCATGCCTTGGGAATAGCCTTTTTGGTTCAAAAGTGCAGGAAGCTATCTTGGAGGTCAGGGATCACTCCTCCACAGTTTGAGAGCTAGCCCCCAGCTCCAGCTCACAGGACACCACTCCCTCAGTAACGCAGGGCATATCACTGCCAGTATTTTCAATAGTTCTATCCTTGAAGGCGATTCCAACCTTACCCTTGCCATAGGAGAGAAAGCAACACCCAATAAACCCCACTACCACCCAAAAAGATTGTCCCAACTTTTGACTACCTGCCAGTGGGGGACCAAATAGAGCACTTCAGAGAGGCCTGGCAATTCATAACCATCAATGTTGGATTCTCAGCATCATCCAGGGAGGATACAGAATCAACTTCATGAAACTTTCAAAAGGCCATCCCCCATCACTGGTGAAATAGATTTCAATTCATCATCGACACATCCTATAGCAAGAGATCTCGGACCTCCTCCACAACCACGCTATAGCGCCAGTCCCTCCCAGGCAATGCAGTCGGGGCTTCTACTCCCGCTTCTTCCTAATCACAAAGAAAACAGGTGGACTTCGGCCCATCCTCGACCTTCATGACCTCAACCTATACATCAAGCGAGAAAAATTCTAAATTTACTCCTTCAACACTATCCTCCCTCTGCTACGCCAGAATGATTAGCTGGCCTCCCTGGACCTGCAGGACGCTATCCATGCTCTCCACTGGTGTTATCTCCACTTCAAGTTCAAAGACGAGCATTATCAGTACCAGGTTCTTCCCTTAAGCCTCTCGGGTCTTCACCAAATGTCTAGCCATAGTTGCAGCACACCTGTGCAGTCAGGGCCACTGTGTTTATCACTACCTGATAACTGACTTGTCTCTGCATCCTCCAGAGATGCAACTCTTCACGCCCTGCAAGCCATCATCGATGCACTGCAAGCCACAGACTTCCTTGTCAACACCAAAAAATCCAAACAGGAGTCCCGGCAAAGTCTTGCTTTCATAGGGCCATGATAAACACTGTCGAGGGCAGAGTGTATCTCCCAAATGACAGGGCCATATTCCTGCAACGCCTCAGCGCCAGCCTGCAAAGCAGTCACCTTGCCTCAGCCTGGATCCTTTTATAGCCACTAGGCCACATGGCTGCATCAGTGGAAGTTGTCCCTCTCAGAAGGCTCTACATGCGACCTCTGCAGTGGCACCTCAGATTGAATTAGAATCGGCACGTGCAATCTTTATGCAGGAAGCAATTGCCAACCTAACGAAGGGCTGCCTCTTCCAGCCACTGCCACACCATCTTATCCTGACAGCCAATGCTTCCACATACAGCTAGGAGTGCATCTTCTATATCTGACCGCATAAGGTCAATGCTTCTTCTATATCTGACCGCATAAGGTCAATGCAGGAGCAATCCTTCCACATCAATGCCTTGGAGCTGTGAGCGGTCTTTTAAGCCCTTATGGCATTTCAGCCCTGGGCCAGTCATAAGATCCTCTTTGTGCAAACCGACAACCAGGTCACAATGTTTTACATTAACAAATGGGGAGGGATGGGATCCCTGTGACTCTGCCAGGAGGCTGCCTATCTCTAGCTCGGTCGATGCATACCTCTCTCAGGGCGGTGTATCTCCCGGGGCCCAAAGCCACCTGGCGAATACCCTCAGTGCATGAATCCATATGAATGAATCCTAGATTGCAAAGTAGTTCACAGAGTCTTTGTTGTGTGGGCCACTCTGGAGGTGGATCTCTTTGCCACTGCAAAGAATGAAAAATGCCCCGTCTTCTGTTCCCTTTGGCCCAGTTCACAAATGGGCCAATGATGTATTTGCCATCAGCTGGAGCCACTGCTGGCTGTATGCCTTCCCTTCATTCCCTCTCATTAGCCAGATCCTGATCAAAACTCAGAAGGACATTGGGGACTTCATCTCATAGGCCCCCAGTAGCCTCATTGGATCTGGTACCCACACCTCCTAGCCTTAGCAGAGGACAATCCGTACTCGCTTGGATCAGATCCCTCCTCCCCATGCAGAACATGGAACCTTGCTGCACCCCAATCTCACCAACCTCTGCTTAGCAGCATGGAAAGTGCGCCTCATGTAGTGGATGAACTTACCCTGTCTGACAAGGTATGTGACATTATCTCTGCTTTCAGAAAACCCACAACATGGCTTTGTTACTGTTGGAAGTGATCCCACTTCACTGCTTGGGTGAAAGAGAGAAATCTGAATCCTTTTCACTGCCCCCTAGGACAGATTCTCACCTACCTGCTCCAGCTCTCACACTTTGGCCTACAAACCACATCAGTTCGCTATCTCCTCTCTGCCATTGCTGCCTCACATGCACCAATGAATGGGAAATCCATCTCTGTTCATCCACTAATGTTGTGGTTCATGAAAGGCCTCGCGAATACCAAACCTCCACGCTAACCACCTCTCCCACCCTGGGATCTCAATGTCATTCTCTCAGAACTTATGAAGCCTCCCTGAAACACCTCACCTGGAAGACTGTCTTCTTGGCCAAGATCACCTCAGCAAGAAAAATTAGTGAATTACAGGTTCTAGTTCACTAATTCCTCCCCAAGGTAGTTTCTTCCTTTCATCTCAACCAAGCTATCATTCGACCATCCTTCTTCCCCAGTCCTTCAGCGGGTTCTCCAGAAGAAACCCTCCACATGCTGGATTGTAGACTGGTTCTTTTATTCTACCTCCAAGTGACCAAGGATATACAAGCTTCCTTCCATCACATTTAATCCCAATAACCCAGGGAGGCCTGCATCAAAAAAGACTATATCCTCCTGGATATCAGACTGCATATCCTTCTGCTACACCCAGGAGCAGCAACAATTGCCTGGCCACATCGCACCCCTTCATCTACTGGTTACAGCGGCTAGCATAGCCTACCTGTCCTCAATTCCTATTCGAGGACTACTGCAATGACTTTCAGCCCCTAAGGCCAACCCACAAGGCGCATAGACAATTCCTGCCTGACTGCTGCTCTATCAAAAGCCGTGTCTCTGACATTGCCGACATGCCAAGCTCTCCCTAGCTTAGACGTTGCCTATGAAATGCGGCTGCATATCCTTGCTGTCTATGGAAAACACCTGTTAGAAGTAAGCAACTCCGCTTTACCCTCAGCTATTGAAAAGATTGTAACCTCCATGCTTCATGCCACTAACATTAATGGTCTGTTAGTGTCTAATGATATCATGAGCAGACAGAACAGGGCTGTAGCAAGGGCTATCTGAGCGGTACAGCTGCACAAGGTGCATGCACAGAAGGGGTACTGATGTCATCACCAAGGTTTCAAAGAAGCATGAGAGTGAGTTCTTGCATGTAGCTGGGTGAGTGGGAGGGCAAAGTTCTCAAGTCGCACAGGGCTCATTTCTAGCATGATGTGGCCCTGAGACAGAATAATTCACTGGTTGTTATCTCATGTCATAAGAATGGCTGAGCAGTAGCTCAGAGTGAGGAAAGTTGTTTTTAACCTTAAAGACAATATAACCCGAGAGGCATCAAAGAGCCAAATTTATACATCCTAAAGCTTGCCTTCTAATAAATTTCCCCATTCTGCAAAGTAGAGGTCATGTCTTCCCACACAAAGTGACATCCTGACCCCTGACCTCAAATGTCAGTCCTGACTCAACTCTTATTTCAGTTGCATTCTTGAACTTTTGTTATACAAAAAACTCAAAACTGGGATTGAAAAACAAGAACTATGTTAACTGAAGATGTTAGTCAAATACAGTCGCTCAATAAATCATTAAGTCTTAAAACTATTAGCATGCCGCACCAAAAATCTAGATTTATTCTTATTCCCAGCTTCGCTTCTTGGCCCGACTGAGGTCAGGGATGAAGTGGGTCAGTTTCTTATCCTCTGGGGGGCAAGGGAGACTCTGTCATTGCACAAATTTGATACCTTCTGACCAAACCCAGAGTACATGCATACCAGGCCTTGCAACCCCTGATTTAAAATTGTTACTGTGATGATGGGACTGGACAGGGAAGGTAAAGTTTTTATAAAACAGGAGGCAAGTCCTAAGTAACTGTAAACTAAGGCTTATGATAGCCACAATAGCACTCTGTAGCCCAAAGCAACAGGAGGAACGCTCAGGATCCACCCCCCCCCCCCCCCCTCCAATAACAAAATCTTTCAACATCTCTCTTATTCAAGGAAGGGCCCAATGTATTTATAATATTTCAGAAACCAACAAGGAGCAGTCTCTAGGTTGGACACCATAACAGTTCTGTAGTTTAGTTTCAAAAGAGAAAGGAGGAATATTGCTATTCCATATGTTCGTTTTTAAATTTAGCAGAATAGATGGACTAAATATGGCGTTCTTTTCGTATCTTCTATAATTATATTGTATTGTAAACCGCTCTGATGCTTTGGCCTGAGCGGTATATCAAATGATTAAACATAAACATAAACTAGATGGTTCTTACCTGTTGACATCTTTGTTTCTATATGCTGTAAGGAAGGAATGAAGACCATCTATCATATCGAACTTTGGCTTACGGGGGGTATGATGAGCAGTGCTCAAGCCCTTGGCTCTTCTTGATTTTCTATCTCATAGGATTGCCATGGAAACATATATAAGACAAAGGCAGCTGATCATGTCTCCCCTGATGGCCTCCCGTGTGATTGGGGAAAACGAGCCTCTCACTGCTGTCTTCAATAAAGTGATTGCTGCCAAGGAAGTGAATCATAAGGGGCAAGGTATGCAACTCAGGCTTCCAGGCCTGGGAGATGAATAAAGAGAAAATGAGAGCAGGACCCTCAAAGACCTAAGGCTCAAGGTCTAGCCCTACTTTGTTACTTCTGGTCCTAGAAGATTTAGCTGTACAAGCAAAGTTTTGTGCTGGCGTCTAGGATGAATTTTGTTTTATTGCACCTCCATATTTAAGTCTGTCATCCTTGCTTCTGTCCACCTAACCTGTCAATCTTAATTTATTGTTTAATTTATTGTATTGGGCCCATCTTCCATGAAATTTCACACTTGCCTTTGAACTTCTTTCCTAGGTCTGTGGGTTTCTCTGAAACTGCTACCTGGTGATCTGGCACAGGTTCAGAAGGATTTTTCTCATCTTGTAGATAGATCAACAGCGGTAGCTCGAAAAATGGGGTTCCCAGAAATCATACTACCTGGTATGTGTACTGTTTCCCTCCTGGCACAAACAGAGGCCTTCAATGTATCATTGAAGGGCCATAAAGATGACATTATACTGCAGTATAATCTACAAACACTGTAAACACTGCAGACACTCCTAAAACTTGTAGGTTATAGGGAAGACACCAAATAGCCAGGTTTTTATTCATGTCTCAAAGTCCAAATTCCTTCCTTGTGTTAAAAAAAAAAGTTTCTTACTTTTCGAAATATTTTCAAAAGTAGGTTTGTCCTGAAAGATCTCTGAAATGGTAAATGCAAAATTTTGAAGGATATTACTGCTTTCCAAACCTAAGTAAGTGGATTGGTTTTATTTTGACATCGTGTGCCCTGGAGAACCAATTGGGCCCACTCATAAACACACCCTATGTCCAAACTGACACAACCACACACCTTCAACACATCTGCTCCCTACTCCCCATACAGCTCCATTCTCCTGTCTCTCACTCATACACATGCACTTTTGTATACTTCTTTCTTCTAAACCCCCTAATTTCCACACCCACTAGTTCCTGCACACCTCCAAGCACAAGCCCACAGCCAACTAACATACCCAGCTCCACCCACCCCCACATTCCACCTGCATCTTCCTTGTCTGCACATAAACCTCTAACACAAAGCAAACCCATACATCACACACATCCCTTCTGGAAATCTGTGTTGGATTTTATCTGCTGTCCACTAGCTTCTTCACAGCTCTCTCTTATTTTATCACACAGAAACGGATGCTAATCAATATTTCAGAAATTGGTTTTTGGTGTTGATAGGCCGTGACACAAAAAAAAATGCTACCAACAATCTAGGTTGAAATATCATAATCCCTATGGCAAATACTGTTTGTATGATTGTCATAAATGGATAACTGCTTTGATCAGGATTTCACATTTATGTGGGTATTTTAAAAATAAGGCAGTCTGGTATTTAAACTGTGTGACCAGCATTTTATTTGAAACGCTGGCCATGGTTTTAAAATACATATGTTCCACATATAAATGTGGTCAGTGTTGGAGTTATCCAGATAGTGGCGATATTCGATTCCCTATCCGGATAACTAGCCAGATAACAATTCCGATAACTTTAGGATGACTTTATTTGCAAAAAGATGATTATCCAGATAGTACTGTTGAAAATCAGGGCTAGCGTTACTATCTGGATAAGTGCTTTTTAATATCAGGCCAAAGGGTGGTTTTTTTAATGTTTTTTTATTGAGGTGTCTAGCCCTATAACTCAGGCTTAGCACTCTGGTACTCAAGTTTGAATCTCCTGTCCACCGGGGCCAGCAGAGGGTGATTATGGCACACTCAATCACAGGATGGCTGGAGAAATAGCTTTCTCTACTGCAGTGACCCCTGCTGGCCAGAGAAGCACAGAAGAGCATCCCTGAGCAACATGGGGGAGACTTCCTTGCAGTCTCCCTGGCTAGCAAGGGTACTTGAGTCATCTAGGTTTCCCCTCCATGTTGGGAAGGTATTTAAAACAAAGTGGAAAAAAATACATTTTATACATGCACCCACAGACATACATGCTTGTGTGTGTGCCAGCAGACCTTACCTATAGGTGGTATCTGCAAGGCACTACATAGCTATATGAAATACAAAGAAAAAATAAAAATTCAATTGCTAGAACAGTTTATATAGAGAATATAGAAAGGTTGGTCATTTTGAGTAGAATATAAAGGTAATTATGATCGGTGTTGAAGAGCAAGACTACCAGCATTATACCAATGACCCGAACTGAGAGCATACATTTTCTTTCCATGCTGTGGTGTGAGAGGGAGGAAAGAAGGTACTCTAAGTACTGCATTGAACCTGGCTTTCATATCTCCTTTTCAAGCCTGGATGTTAGCCAGAATGACTAGTCCATTTGTAACTCTGCTTCCTGGCCTGAAAACCTCTGTCGGAATGAGCCATAGTGCAAGGCCTTCCCAGTAGGCTGCAGGTTCCACAATGCCGCTTTATGCCATTCTGCTGTTGATTCATCTTGGGGTCTGGGCAGCTTGAGTCCCATTAAAGAAAGAATTATACAATGCGCATGAGATGTGGGAGGAGGAGGACTCTTGCTACATGGTTTTCAGGCTCTGAGGCCTGAGTGCTTTTATGTCTAGTGCTTGGGCCTTCAAAGCAGCACAGTGCCTCTTTTGTTTGGGACATTCCTTAGGGTGTGGCAGGATGCCATGTCATGCGTGCTGTTTTGTCGAAATGTTAAAAAGAGCTAAATTTCCAGGTCAGCAGCATTACCAATTTCACGCTTGTGCATCAGTTGTGCTAACTACTGCAAGGGATATTTGTTGTAATGAGTGGATAGGGGCTGCTTATGTAGGTCAGAAGACAGAATGCAGATTGCAGATAGAGTTAGGATTACTAGATGGTTCCAAATTATTGAAGGCTGAAAGGATCAGTCCTGGTTTAAACCCAGTTTGTTTATAAACGTTTGGTTACAGTCCCTTTAAAACGCAAAAAAAGGGATTGAATTAGCATAAGCTTGAAATTTGTGAATAGTAGCGCCAGTCATCAAGGCTTCATCTCTTGTCTCTTTAAGAAAAGCAAACCAGACTGGTTCATATTTGTCCTGAGAAGATAAAGCCACTTCATATTCTAAAGTAGAATTAAAATATCTAGAATATTGAGTCTGATCACAAATTGTACCACTTTTACTCTATCCTTAAGCAACTTGGTCAAGTGTCTTGTCCTTAATTTGTGTTAATACGTTCCTTAATTATTCTTTCCACTTTCCCCTGCATGTTGCTGGACTGAGTCTGTGCGTACAGTGGTTGACTCATTTCCATCTCACAGGCGTTTGTATTTTCTGTGTGGGTATGAAAGGCTTTTTACATGTAGAAAAGAAACAGAGTGCTTATTATTCTTTGGTATATTTTCCCTCTGGATCAAAAACTTTGTTTTTTTTCTGAAAAAATGAGTAATTGTACTGTGAAGTCAGGGTTAGGGAGTGTTCTCTCTCTCCTGAAGAGATTTTGACTGGACTTTGTACAGTACTTCTCATATCTCTGCTTTGTCTTTCATCTGAAGTGGATCATGCTTATCTTAAAGGCTCTGCCCTCCTTGACTTTTCCCATTCACTTCATATTGGAGTCCCCGTCACTGACAGCTGATTTACAGTCAGAACATTATATAAAACAAAATCGCCTTACCGAGGAATATCTAATATACCCCACAAAATCTCAGCACTTAATTAATTTTATCTTAATTCTACCCTTAGAGAAATCCCCGAACAGATCATCATAAATTACTTTTAAATTCTACAAGAAGACGAAAAGACCTCAATAACAAATGCTTTCCCTCTACACAGCAGCTATATGCTGCCTTAAGGGGAACTGCCAACAATCACCATGACAGGTCAGAAAAGCTCCTCTCCTTTTCCTGTTCTCTTTTATTCTTTTATAATTTAATTTTTTTATATAGTCAAATAGTTCAAAACCACACCACTAGCAGCATTAGGACAAACTTTCCATATTGCTCAATTGCCATGGCCCAGCTACCAACCGACACTGTTGGCTACACTCCAAGGAACCTGAAAGCAAAATTGAACACTAAACCAGAGACCATTCGCTCATAAGAAGCACTTCAGCTCTCAGTCACTTAGCTTTACTGTGTCTTCTGGAGATCCTCACACATCAAGACTTATGAAAATCTTCGTTTCGCATACAATGCTTCATCGGGGGCCGTTATTCTAAGTAACTTTGCTTGCTACTATTTATTTATTTATTTAGATAGTTTTGTATACCACCTTATCCTTCAATCAAAGTGGTCACAACACAATTGGGGGATACATTTAACACGAGGGGATATGAGACACATACACTAATACTTACAGGGAACATGGGCAATGGAGGGTTAAGTGGCTTGCCCAAGACCACAAGGAGCACCTGTGGGACTAGACACCCCAGTCCTTCCGGACCAAGGTTGCTGTGCTCTTGTGGGATTTGAACCCCCGGCCTTCCGGCCTGAAGTACCTTGCCCCTTACTAGGTACCTTACTAGGGCATTTGAGGACTTTGATAACGTCCCCCTTTTTGTTTTGTTTCATTAGTGACTGCCACACACCTTCCGTTCTGTCTGCGGTTTCTGATGTTGGGGGTGGGTTGGGTGGAGGGGGTAGGGGGTTTCATTTGAGATTCAGGGAGGGAGAAGAGTGAGTGGCGTAGGTAGTTGGTAGGTGGAGAGGTTAGTTGCGATCCCCTTTGTCCATACAGACAGGGTGTGCTTGGGAGGACAGGGGTAGGATTATGTTCCGTGAACAAATGGTTTTGGAGTCCTCCAGATTTAAGTTTACCTATGTGTATGTTGCATTCTGTGATCTCCTCTTTCTGTCCATGTGGGGGGGGGAGGTTGATGGAGTTATGACACCGACTTGTTTAGTTATGCATATTTAACATAGATCTCCCTGTTTTATCTCTACCATTGTCGCGCTTTTTGTACTATGACATGATGTTATGTGTAAACTTTGTTTTCAACCTCAATAAAAACTGTTTAAAAAAAAAAAAAGCAGCAAACCCTGCACAGATCCCTGGGGTACTTCACTATTCACCTTTCTCCATTGGGAAAATTAGCCATTTAGCCCTGCCCTCTGCTTTTTATCTTTTAACCAGTTCCTGATCCACAATAGTCCACTGCCTCCTACCCCATGACTTTTTAACTTCACCAAGAGTCTCTCATGAGGGAGACTCTTGGCGAAACTCTTGGCAACTTCCAACCTTAAAGCCTAAATTTGGCCTCCAGAACCTCCCTACCACATTTAGGCTTTTAGGATGGAAGTTGAAATCTAGACCTTCCAGGGTAGCATTCTCTGAAATACTTCCCATTCCACGCACAGGACCCAAAAGTCTGTGGATCCCCAGAATAGATCTGTTTGCCTCCCCAGAAAATGCGCGTCTTCTGCTTTTTTTGCTCAAGGATTCCCTCCAGACACAGCCTGGCATTGGACACCTTTCTCCTTCATTGGGGCACAGGCCTGCTTTACACTTTCCTGCCACCCCCCCCCCCCCCCGATACCCAAAACTCTATTCACACTGCAGGCCGACAAGGGCTCCATGATTCTAATAACCCCTTATTGGCCCTGTCAGTCCTGGTTTCCTCTGCTGCTTCATCTAACACAGATTCCACCCCTCAATTTGGGTCATGCCTCTGGCCTCCTTTCTCAGGATCAGGGGCAACTCCTCCACCCCAATCCACAAGCGTTCCATCTCACAGGGTGGCTGCTGAAAGCATGATCTTTGATGACCTCGATCTCCCTCCACCGGTCAGGGACATCTTACTTGCTTCCCGCAAGCCATCTACCAGACTTTCTTATGCCTTCAAATGGCAGCGGTTCACCCTCTGATGCACCCCACAGCAAATTAACCCTTCTAATTGCCCAGTGGAGCATCTTCTGCAATATCTTCTCCACTTGTCTTCCACAGCACTTAAGACTAACTCTGCTCAGTGCCAATGCTCAGTGCCAATGCTGCCTATCACAACCCACTGGATAGGCATCCTATTTGCTCACACTCCTTGGTGCAACGATTCATGCGGGGTCTTCTGCTTTCCAAGCCACCGATCAAACCACTGCTGGGGGCTTGGGACCTCAACGTGATACTAACACCGCTTCTAAAAGCCCCTTTTGAACCTCTGGCTACCACATTTCTGAAATCTTATCTTGGAAGGTCATATTCCTCATTGCCCTCACCTCAGCTCGTTGCATTAGCGATTTACAGGCTTTTGTGACTGATCCCCCCCTGTACTTGATTCCACCATGATAAGGTGGTTCTCCATACTCATCCACACTTCCATCAAAAAGTAGTCTCGACTTTTCATCTCAACCAATCTGTCATGCTGCTGGTCTTCTTTCTGCGGCTGCATTCCTTGAGAGCTGAGGCAGCTTTGCATACCTTGGATTGCAAGCAAGCTCTTGCTTACTACTTGGACAGCACCAAGGATTTTAGGAAATCCTCTCAATTGTTTATTTCCTTCGACCCAAGGCCTTTAGGTCTTCCCATGTTGAAATGAACCTTATCCAACTGGTTTGCCAACTGCATTTCCTTTGCTTCTGCTCAAGCAGGACTCTCTCTCGAGGGTCTCATTACTGCTCACAACTTGAGGGCTATGGCAACCTCAGTCACTAACCTCCATTACTGTCTCCATAGAGCAGATATACCAAGCACTACCTGGTCCTCTGTTCACACCTTCGCTGCTCACTATTGTCTTGACAGGGACTCCCATCTGGATGCTGACTTTGGCCAGGCTGTTCTTCAGCATCTCTTTGGGACTTAATCACAACTCCTACCATTACACTTGCTCCATTCTCCTGCTTGCTGCACTTGTGTTCACTGTGACCACTTTGTGTCCATACCTTCTTGGCCCCATTCCTTAGCCTCAAAGATGTCTTTTCAGTCTGGTGCCTGGGAGCTAGTGAGTCCCATATGTGAAGACTGCATTCCTGCTTGTTCCTGGAGATAGCTTAGTTACTCACCAGTAACAGGTGATCTCCGGGAACAGCAGGAATCTGTTTTCATAACCCACCCTCAATTGGGTATTTTTTTTCTCTTTTCTCCACTACAAACTCAATTGAGGAGAGGAGTTGGGAAAGCAGATGCATAGGCGCAGTGATGTGCTCCCAAAACCTTTCATATTGGACACTGGAGCTCAGTCAGTGCGATAATATGTGAAAATTGATTCCTCTTGTTCCCAAAGATCACCTGTTAAACTATGCTTTATTTGCCTGGGGGAACCCCCATTAAATGAGTGTTTTTCCTTAAACGTTTCAGTGGACTCCTGTATGGTTTCTTTCCACCAGTTTATCACTATTCACCACTAGTACTGCAGAGGTTCTTCATATCCCTATGGACCCTTATCACTGTGCTGTGCATGGGAAGAGAGGAGAGTTGTAGAGTAGCATAGACACCAGCAAACGCTTTTCTGTATCCGACCTTGGGGTTGCCCTTGGCCACAGTCATCAGGCAGATGAGACCCCCACTACAATTATGTACCTATATTATTTTCTATTTACTTATTTTTATGTTTTTTGATCTTTTTATTATGTATCAGCATCATTTTTGTTGTCCATCACCTTGTACAAGTTATTTCTTTGGAAAGTGGGTTATAAATATATGAATTAAATTAAATTAAACTTAACAATTGTGCTCTCGTGTGGAGATGTCTTGATAGTGTACTTTTTTTTTCCTTCACTTATCTTATTTTTTTGTGTTCCCATTTCATATGTTAACCCCACTCAGTTTTGTGTTGTGTCCTTTCAGGATTTTTGAGCAACAGAAGTTATCACATTTCTTTAAAAAACTTTTTTCTTTGCAAAATGTCAGATTGGTTTCTATGAGGCCTGGTAGACAAAAATTTAGATCAGCATGGAGTATATTAAAGACATTCTCAAATGTAACAATGAAATCATGATAGATCTGTGCTTCCAGGTGATGTACGCAATGACATCTACGTCATTTTAATCCAAGGAGAGTTTGACAAGGGGAAAAAGAAGACGCCAAAAAATGTAGAGGTCACCGTGTCTGTCCATGAGGAGGATGGAAGCCTAGTAGAGGTACGCCTGTTCCTTAAGATATGAGTGGAAAGGAGTTAAAGATCCCCAACATGCATTTCTGTGGGATACTGATTTATGATGCCATGATTTACGAAGACAGAGGGCACTAATAAATAACTCCTGCCATTATGTACCTCTGAAGTTTTGAATGGTACATACATGTTAGTTGTTGGCAAAGCGGTACATCTCATCAAGAAAGAGTCTGTGTTTCACTCTTTTAATCAGACTGGCACTAATAGGCTCTTCTGTGTAGCTGGGCCCCACTTCTACAAATCAAGCCGTAGATTTCTAAGCTATGCCCTTCCCTGTGTACATGATGGGTGTGAACTGAAACCATACTGGGGTGATTTTTAAACTGTCTACATTGGGGGGGAAAAAGCTTGTAGCTAATGCTTACCCAGGCCCTATGCAGC
The DNA here is from genome assembly GCA_033557465.1 of Ichthyophis bannanicus. Classification (NCBI taxonomy): domain Eukaryota; kingdom Metazoa; phylum Chordata; class Amphibia; order Gymnophiona; family Ichthyophiidae; genus Ichthyophis; species Ichthyophis bannanicus. The sequence continues at coordinate 761,121,221 of CM066035.1, forward strand.
AATTTTCAGAATGGAAGTATGTCCTTGTTTCTATTTTGGATTTTTTTTTTTTTTGCTTTGAAATGTGTTGGGATAGAGCGTGCATGCAATCACTTGCACCTCCTTTTTTAAGCAACTAAATTTTCACGAGGAAAATACATGTGAAAATTTGATAGCCATCCACCAACATAATTACAGCCCTCGGAACACCACCTCTGCTGTGGACATTTACCACATTATGGGAGGGCACTTTTCATACAGCTAATTAATGTGGGTAGAACACTTGCCACCTGTGTAAAGCACCTTGAAAATTGTCCTCGCAATGCTCAGCCAGCGTACACTCAAAATACATCAAAGGAATCTGTGCAGATAAGTGTGTTAGCCTCATGTATATTTCTCTGTTTCAAAATTGCTTGTTGCACATCAGCTAAAATATAGCTTCATATCTAGAAATGTTAAAATGTGTTCTGGAGAGGTTGGGGAAACCGGTTAGCCTGCATTGCATATTCAGAATACATGCATATAGTATGTCCCCATAGATTTATACCATCCTTTGGGGTGATGCATAAGAACAGGATCTTAGAATATACCCAGAGTAATAGCCAATATGAGGTGTAGAGGGATGCAATACTGTCCTCTTACAAGAGAGAGGGTCCCAATTGAAAATGTGGGACCATGGGAGGCGAGAGACGTGTAAAGGAGATATTCAGGCATGTGTTCCTAAAATGTCCTGCACTGATTGAGGTTTGGGGGAAGACCTGCAGAGCGTAGGTGCCATAGCGAATAAAGCCATTGAATGGACACATGGTCTGTTAATGTTAGGAGACGATAGAACCCTAAGGGAGCAAATGCTGATCAAAACGGAGAGCAAGTTTTCTTAATAGACATTTGAGGAGTAAAGAAAGTTATATTACAATGTTGGGGGAGAAAAACCCACCTGTGTTTGGCCAGTGGGTAAAAGTCATGTATGAAGCAGCCAGAGTGGAACTCCATATATACAGAGATTATGAAAAACCCCCTTCGCACAGGATTAGGTGACTATGAACTCAGTTCCAACAAAAATACCCAAGACCTCTAGACTCAGGGGATGGGAGGAGTGAGGAGTAAAGGGGCTTAAAGGAGGGGAGAGTGGTTTGATTGGATGGATGAGGGTAGAATGAGTGATGCAGCTGAGAAAAAGGGAAAGCCAAGAAAGTAAAACTATCATTGAAGAAGCCGAGCTAGGAATTCCTGTGCTGGAAACAATATTAAGAAAGGGAGGGATCTGGGGTAACCTTCCCCCTGTGCAGAGAATTCTGTGTTAAATATGTATAATATGATTGACTTGGTGTTTTTGTTTGGCAACTGGAAATAAAGCAAAAAAAGAACAGAATCTTATTTATTTATTTTATTTATTTATTTATTTATTTAAAATGTCTTTTATACCGCGCTCTTTTCAATCAGTGCGGTTTACAGATAACAAATGACTCAATGACAGCAAAGGCAATCAGAGTTTACATAAAACAGGGGAAAACAACATGGGATAACGGGGGGAAACTATTTACAATTTGGATGTTATCACATCAATCCTTCATTGTTCTTAGGAATATTCAGTTAATGGGAGCGATTGTAGGAAAGCAGGGTGTGTCTAGCGAAGGCTATATTACATGACCTGTCAGTTGCCTCTTGTGGGTTATAAGGTTAAAGTGATGTATTGGGTAAAGAGGAGGGAGGTGTGGTGGGGTAATTGTGTTGTGAGTAGTGCATAAGGAACAGGTGGTGTTTGATGGCTTTTCTAAACTGCATCTTCCCTTAAAAAGTTCAGGAAGGCTTTGAATATGTACTACTATGCGTTAGCTTTTTGGGAGGGCTAGGCTTGCAAACTGCCTAAATGATATTTGGCGATATTAACCCATTTAGTGCCGCTGAATATCCCTGGTTCGTGCCGCTGAATGCCCTGAGGCTAAGTGCTTAGCGTCGGGGCATTCTGAGGGCGGAGCAGTGGTGCCACCACAGGTTAACCTTGCTATGACGATGTTGAGTTGCTGCCCAGTTAACCCTAACCAGCTAAAGTTAGGATAGCTAAATAGCTATCCTAACTTTAGTCATTTTTGCAATCTGGCCAATGGCTGAATATCGCCGCAGACTGGATTGCAAAATTGAAATCCAGGCAACGTGGATATTAATTGCTGGGGCCCGAATATGGCCCTGTTATTGAATATCCAGGGCAAATTTAAAGCAGCGATGGCTGTCGCCCCTGACAATTCTCACCCTCCCCCAACCCCCCATCATTCACCGTTCCCCTCCCCAATCACCTTTTCAAAATCAATACTTGTGACTCCAGAATTTATTTATTTATTTAACAATTCTTATATACCGTGCTATTTTTCATCAGTGCAGTTTACATCGAAACAATAAACACTTGGACATATAACTAGTCCTACGTTTACAGAGAACAGGGATTTGAACATGGGAGAACTGGGGGAACTATATACATTTGAGATTTAGCTACTGGTAATTAACAGATTGGATTCATAACAAGGTTATGCTGTCAGTTTAGCTTACAACGTGTTTGTACTCTGTTGGTAAAGAGAAATTAGAGAGCTGAGATATAGTATGGGATAGAATTAGATTATATTTTATTGTAAATGTGGTTTCACTTGCCACAGCAAGTGAGGCAACAGCACTCAGCCCGCCCGAAAAGTGACGAAGCCAACCACCATCACCACATCACAAGGCCAGCAACCCACGCACACGGCCTCTAAAACAGAAACTGACCTCATCACAAACCCAACAGTTCACCGACCGCTAATCCTGCTACATCTCCAGCTCTCCCCCGCACCACCTTACTGCAAGTATTTCTATGAACCACTGACTGTTACAATTTTATAATTTTATTGTTACCAAGATCCCATACAGTTACATTGTAATTTACTACCTCTGCAAGTATTTCTGTGAACCACTGACTGTTACAATTTTATTGTTACTAAGATCCCATACAGTTACATTGTAATTTACTACCTCTGCTACCATTCCCTACTAGTATTTTGCCAGTAAGTTGTCTCTATTAACCTTCATCACCTCACCTACAGTGTCGCCTCTAGCTCTCGCCAGTATTATTGCTACTAGCTTTTGCTAACATTTGTGTTACCACTCCATTTGTCAATATTGCTACTGTCCTGCCAGAATTACTACTGACAGCTCTCTCTCAGATACATCATCAGCCCACTAACATCTTAACCACCACACATCAACCCCCAGGCCGCAGAATCACCATGCCTCAACTCACCTCAAGCAAACATGCCTATGCCCTTCCCATGTGCTACATACTACTCGCCCTAGCACTCGACTCTCAAGCCCTTACCACTCATTACAACTCCATCCCAATTCTACACAGCCCCTGGAAGAGAAGCTATAACTACCACAGTCAGCAGAGACAGCCCACCAACCAGGCCATACACCTCATCCCCACCTCATCTATATAGCCCTTCAGCAGTCCAAACCCCACCAACAACAACACTATACCCCTCCCCGAGACCTTAAGTGTGCCTTGATAAATGCACGCTCCATCCGACAGAAATGGCCAGCAGTTGTCGACATGCTAGACGCCCTTGACCTCGACATCCTATGCATCACCGAGACCTGGCTGTCAGCCTCTGACACCGTCCTCCTTCACCAGTTTGTCCCACCCAACTTCTCTGTCCATTCATGTCATAGGAGCGATAAAAAAGGAGGAGGAACAACCATCCTGACCAAAACAGATCTACAATTTCATCTGTTGTCCTCCAGTAGCACCCCACATCTTGACTCCATCACCATTGCCAACAAACACAGCACCATTAACCTATTCTAACCGGGCTCCTTCCCCCTCACCAGACGATCTAGCCACAATTGTTGACCTCGCCTGCAACCCCCCAAACCCTCGCACACCTAACTGGGTATTAGGTGACTTCAACCTCCCTGCTCTCCAAGACACTTACAACAAAGCCTTTCTCGATGCCCTAAAAATGCTAGGATACACCCAATTAGTTAACGCACCAACTCACATCAAGGGAAATACACTTGACATGATTTTCGCACCGTCCACCTCTCTTAGCTCCACCTATGACCCTAAGATTACCATAAGCCCAGTACCCTGGTCTGACCATAGCTTAATCAACTTCTCAATGCCAGGATGCCCTGAGCCCACCACCCCCCAGTCCTCTGACAAATCTTATGCCTCAACACGTAAGTCATTCCGTCCATTCAACAAAGATGAAATCCTAAAAAAAGCACACCTTCTCCTTAACCCACCTGAACAGAACCTCGATGATATGATTACAGCCTGGAACACGAACCTGGATGCCAGAATTGACTTGCCCTCCACCAGAGAACCCCGCAGGAGAACAAAAGCACCATGGTACTCACCCGAGTTGAAGAAGTCCCTACAACTGCTCAGACGTCTCGAAAAGCACTGGAGGCACTCAAGATCATCTGAGAGTCATGATGCCTACACCTCTCAACTAGCTAAACATCGTGCATCAGTCTCGACAACCATGAAACAATACTACGCTGAAAGGCTGCACAAATCATTGAATAAGCCACACGATCTCTTTAACATTGTCAGCTCACTAGCAAAGGAACCTTCCCCCAGCCAACCTAACCATCCTGACCCCCAAGAATATGCCGAATACCTCCGAACCAAAGCCAATCAGCTCAACGTATCTTCCGGTACCGGTGCCCTGGATGGCAAATCTGGGCAGCTCCCCCCCTCCACCTTAACCTCTGATTTAGCCGGCACCCAACAAATGCTCACGACATTCACAACCCCATCCACTAGAGAACTCCAAGACATAATCCACAGCATAAATACCACCACAGCACCGAATGACCCTTGCCCAGCACAATGGATAAAAACACTACGTGTTGAACTCAGCCCATTCCTTATCAATCTTATTAACACTCCCTTCCTGACCGGAACCTTCCCCAACAGCCTGAAGCAAATGTCAATCAGACCCCTGCTCAAAAACAACAGACTTGACCCTGCTAAAATGGACTCCTACAGACCAATATCAAGCATCCCATTCCTAGCTAAAATTATGGAAAAAATAGTCCAACGACAACTAGACCACCACATTGAAAACAACTCACCCCTGGACACCTGCCAACACGGGTTCCGCGAGTCACATGGGGTTGAAACTCTCCTAACCACGTTATTCAACATCCTAACTGTAGGTATTGACAACCTCAGGCAAGCCTTTGCTCTCATTTTCCTAGACATGCAGCTGCCTTCGACTCCGTCAGTCACGACCTACTTCTCTCCCGCCTTGCCGAGAAGGGAGTATATGGCAATGCGCTATTGTGGTGCACATCATACCTAAATGAAAGATGGCAACATGTTCGCTCCGGCCCCTCAAGATCAGAGCCATTCATGCAAGCGAAGGGTGTACCACAGGGGTCCTCACTTTCAGCACTTCTCTTTAATGTTTACATGCAACCCATCTGCGACATCATTAGATCCTTCCACATCAACTGTCTAATATATGCTGATGACGTTCTGATGTACACAACAATATCAACTGAGCACCCAGATCTCTCCCGCCTGTCATCATGCTTCAACGCAGTTACAGACTGGCTACACACCCAGAAGCTAAAAATAAACTTCAAGAAAACAGAAGTCCTATTCGTCTGCAGAGACCAAGCATTCACTCCACCATCATCCATAAAAGTACGTGATGCCGAACTCTTCACCAAACCTACGATACGATACCTTGGTATCATCCTTGACCAACACCTCAATATGAAAGAGCAGATATCCAACATGGTAAAGGCAGTATATCATAAAATCCGAACACTGCGCCACATTAGACAACTGCTAGACCCGGTTGACTTCAGAACGGTATTTCAAGCTCTGGTAATGCCTCATTTCGACCACATTAACTCCATACTGCACGGACTTCCTTTACAGTTGGCAATGAACGCTGCAGCCAGAACTCTACATGGAGCCTCTAGAAGAGAACACATTACCCCCATACTAAAACACCTACACTGGCTCCCCATCCACTACAGGATTTCATTCAAGATTCTAACAATGACTTTCAAGGCCATCCATAATTGCACGTCCACCTCCCTCTCTGACTTAGTCCAGCTAGCCCCCCTCAACAGGACAAGGAGATCAGCCGCTACTAACACTCTCATCCTTCCCAAAGCAATCATTAAATGCTCCAAGACTACGAGCAACTGTGCCTTTGCCTTCTACGCACCCTCCTGCTGGAATGCCCTCCCACCTGACATCCGCGCCATCAACAACCTTCTTCAATTTAGGAAAGCATTGAAACGTCACCTATTTACCCAGCACTTCACCATCCCAAATGACAGCTCTCAGCCACCTTCACTCATGTCCAACTCTCTCCACACGAGCCCCATGCCCAAGACACCACTACCTTCCGAACCCACCTCTATTTAATTTACAGAATGTCATTGCTGTATCAACTGTACTTACCAACAATTTACAGAATGTCATTGCCATATCAACTGTACTTACCAACAAGATAGGTGTATAAGCCTGCATACTTAATTGTAAATAGTTGTTACCTGTTAACCTGTTATCCATGTTTATTTACCCTGTTTTACTGTAAGTGCATTGAACTGCCCTCTTTGCACAAATACGTTTCCTGTAAACCGCGCTGATAATAAATAGTGCGGTATAGAAAAGCAATTAAATAAATAAAAATAAATAAATAAAATAAAAATATATGAGTGAGTGTGTGGGTGGGGGGGGATCACCCGGCTGTATAAAGTGCATGAGGAACAGGTGATGTTTGATGGCTTTTCTAAACTGCATGAGGTCTTTGATTGCTCTTATGTCAGCAGGTAGTTTGTTCCAACATCTGGGGGCATAGTTTGTAAATGCCCTGTTGATGGTTGATTGGTTACGTTTTATAGATTCGTTTGGTATGACTAGAGTGTTTTCCGCAAAAGCTCTTCTGGCTCTGTTATTGGGGGTGTGAGTGATTAGATCAACAATTGAAGAGGGTGATGTCTTATTGAATGCTTTGAAGGTAATGAGGAGGGCTTTGTATAAGATTCTGCAGTTTATTGGGAGCCAATGAAGTTCCTTCAGTATAGGTGAGATGTGGTCCTTCCTGGAAGCTCCGCAGAGAACACGAGCCGCTGCATTCATGGCTAACTGTAGTGGGTTGAGGGTATTCTTTGGGAGGCCGTGTAGTATTATATTGGCGTAGTCGAAGTGAGGTGTTATTAGGGCTTGGAATACTGTTCGAAAGTCGTCGGTTTCCATCATAGGTCTCAGGTGGCGGAGGGTTTTAATTTTGAAGTAGATAGTTTATACTGTTCGTTTGATGTGGTCTTTGAAGTCCAAGTGTTGGTCTAATATTACTCCTAGATAGCGTATGTTGGATTTGACAGGAAGTTCTGCGTCTCTAACTTTCAGAGTTGATGGCGGAGAGAAATCTTTGCTCCGTGTAGTAAATAGCACTTCTGTCTTCTTGAAATTTATACGTAGATTCTGACTGAAGAGCCAATCTGTTATTGCATCAAAGCACTTAATTAGCATTGTGAGATCTGGGCATGCGACCATTATGGGTGTGAATAACAGAACGTCGTCTGCATACATGAGGCAAGATATGCCAAAGGAGCGGGTTATGTCACAGATTGGCTGCATATAAATATTGAAAAATAGTGCGGACAATGACGATCCTTGTGGTACTCCCTGTCTTTGCTGGAAGGGTTCTGATGTTTTGTTGCTAATCCTAACTTGCTGCCATCTGTCTTGAAGGTAAGACTTGCACCACTCCCAAGTGCGTTCATGGATTCCCTTTGCATGGAGTCTCATCAGGAGTTGTTCATGATCTACTGAATTGAACGCCGCAGAGATATCTAGGAAGATCAATGCAAAGCCTTTCTTGATGTTGTCTATCCCATTGGTGAGTGTGTTTGTTAATGAGGTCAACAGGGTTTCTATGCCATGCGCCTCTCTGAAACCATGTTGGCACGGGTCTAGCGGAGAGGTTGTGTCTATATGCTGTTGAATCTGTCTTTGGGTTGTTTTCTCAAGTATTTTGGCTAAGAAAGGGATACTGGCGATTGGTCGGTAAGAATCTTCTTTATTCGGGTCGAGTTGGTTGTTCTTCAGTAATGGTCGTATGGATGTTTTCTTAAGGTCCTCCAGGAAGATTCCAGTTATGAAAGATTGCTTTGCAATATCAGCTATGAATGGACTTAGTTCTGATCGCATTATTTTGATCCAGTAGGCTGGGCAAGGGTCGTTTGGAGCTGTCGTGGTGTTGATGTTGGCAATTGTTTCCTCGATGGTTTTTACTGATGGGGGTGAGAGCTTAGTAAGTAGGGGTTGAGTGTTCGGGTCCAGAAGACATCTGTTTGACATCAGGAAGAGTGGCAGTAGGAAGAGAGTCAAGAAAAGACCAGATAGTCACTTTACACATCAGGTGGAGGCTCTGAGAAAGGGGAGGGAAGTGACATCGTAGTAACATAGAATATGATGGCTGATAAAGACCAGTGTGTGGTCCCTCTGGTCTGTCCAACAAGGCAGCAAGAGTAAGTACAACTGCCGCTCCGTGCAGGTCACCCCTCCTTATGCTTTTCTTTAGGGGTATACCCACCACTCCATGCAGGACACACCTATTTGTTGAGATATATGAGATAGTTTATTTTGGTTTTATCCTGTTGCTAAAAAGAGATCCACTGTGCCTGTCCCATGCCATTTTGAATTCTGTCGCTATATTTGCTCCCACCACTTCCTTCGGGAGGGCATTCCAAACATCTACCACCCTTTAGTGAAAAGGTGTTTCCTGACGTTGCCTTTCAGTTTACCTCCTTGCAGCTTCATGTTATGCCTTCTAGTTTTACAGCTTCCCCATCTTTGAAAAAGGTTTGTTTGTTCATTAATACCCTTTACGTATTTAAAGGTCTGTATCATATCTCCTCTGTCTCTCCTCTCCTCTAGCATATACATTTTTAAATCTTCAAGTCTCTTCTCACACGCTCCAAACAATTTTGATTGCCGCCTTCTGAATCATTTCAAGTCTTTTTATTTCTTTTGTGAGATACGGTCTCCAAAACTGAACACAATTCTCCAAGTGAGGCCTCACCAACAACTTGTACAGTGGCATTAGTACTTCTTTCTTTCTGCTGGTAATTCCTCTCTGTATGCAGCCCAACATCCTTCTGGTTTTGGCCACCGTCTTCTTATACTGTTTCGCCACCTTGACATCCTCAGAAACAGTCACTCCGAGGTCCTTTTCCTAGTCCATGCATACCAACCTCTCTCCCCCTATTGCATGCAGTTCCCTTGGATTGCTGCTTCCGAAGTGCATGACGCTGCACTTCTTCACATTAAATCTTAACTGCCAAGCATTAGACCATTCTTCCAGCTTTGTAGATCTTGCCTCATGTTATCCACTCCCTCAGGGGGAGTCCACTCGGTTGCAAATTTTCGTGTCATCTGCAAAAAGATAGACTTTTCTATTTAGTCCTTCAGTAATATCACTCACAAATACAGGTCCCAAGTACAGGTCCCAGGACCGATCCCTGGGGCACACCGCTAATCACCTTCCTTTCATCTGAGTAAGTTCTGTTTACCACACCTTCTGTTGCCTGTCAGTCAACCAATTTCTGATCCAGTTCACCTCCCTGAGACACATCCCCAGACTGTTCAGTTTGTTGATAAGCCTCCTATGAGGGAACAGTATCAAAAGCTGAAATCTAGATAGATCACATACATCACATGCCCTTGATCTAGTTCTCTGGTCACCCAGTCAAAGAACTCAATCAGATTTGTTTGGCCTGATCGTCCTTTGGAAAAACCATGTCGCCTTGGATCATGCAACCTATTGATTTCGAGAAAGTCTACTATTCTCTCTTTCAGGAGCACATCCATTACTTTTCCCGCCACCAAAGTAAGGCTTATTTTCCTGTAGTTTGTCACTTCTTCCCTATTACCATTTTTGTGAAGAGGTACCACATCAGCCCTACTCCAGTCCTGCGGAATTTCTCCTGTCTCCAAGGATCTATTATAAACATCCTTTAAAGGCCCTTCCAGAACCTCCGAGTTCTTTCAGTATACTTGGATGTATCCCATCCAGTCCTATGGTCTTGTCCACTTTCGGTTTTGCAAGCTGTTCAAACACAACTTCTTCTGTGAATGATTAGTATCTACTCCAGTCCCATTTGTATATTTGGAAATCACAGGTGGTCCTTCTCCAAGATTTTCTTTAGTAAAAATGGAACAGAAGTATTTGTTTAGGATTTTTGCTTGTTCAATGTCCTTTCCACAAATCCATTCTCTGCACTTTTGAGTGTAGCAATTCCACCTCTGATCTTCCTCTTCTCCCGAATATACCTGAAAAAAGTTTTGTCTCCATGCTTCACATCTTTAGCCATCTTTTCTTCTGCCTTTTCTTTTGCTATCCTTATTTCTCTTTTTGTCTCTTTTAGCTTTATCCCGTATTCTTTTCTGTGTTCCTCTGTTTGCAAACTTCTGAATTTTGTGCAAGCTGTGTTTTTTGCCTTTATTTGTGCAGCCACTTCTTTGGAGAACTATAAAAGTTTCCTTTTCCTCTTGTTTTTATTTACTTTTCTTACCTTACATATGTATCTATTGCTCCTTTTATTGCCTGTCTTAGCCCACTGCAATTCCACTTCCTTTACGTCCTTCCACCCTGCCAATTCCTCCTTCAGACACTTGGCCATTTTACTGAAGTCAGCATTTATGAAGTCTAGGACTTTGAGCTTGCTGTGATTGGACCCTTCCTTGGCTTTTATCTCAAACCACACCGTGTGATGATTGCTGCTGCTCATGTGGGCATCCACCCGGACATTTGACACGCTATCTTCATTTTTGAGTACTAAATCCAGCATCAAAATTTCTCTGGTTAGTTTCATCACCATTTGTCTAAGCAATGCTTCTTGAAAGGCATCCACAATTTTTTTACTTCTTTCCAAATTTGCAGAAGGTAGATTAAAGTAGATTAAAGTCACCCAGTATGATCACTTCCCCCTTCGTGGCTACCTCTGCAATATCAATCAATTCTCTGTCCATTTCTTCGGTTTGAGTTGGAGGCCTGTAGACTACACCAGTATGGATGATAGTGCCATCTCCTCTTTCTAGCACAATCCACAGCGCTGCTTCTTTTCCCCACGCCTCGTGTATTTCAGCAACTTTACTATAGTTTTTAACATATAGAGCTACTTCTCCTATTCTGCCTTTTCTATCTCTTCTAAATAAATTGTAGCCAGCCAAGGCTATATCCCATTCATGCAACTCTTTAAACCATGTTTCTGTAATGGCCACAATGTCTGAGTCCATTTCCACCAGTAGGGCTTCCAGGTCAGGAACTTTGTTGGCTAGGCTTCAAGCATTTGTGCTGATTGCTTTCCAGCATTTGTTGACTGTCTTGCCTGTATTTTGCATGGATTTTGTTCTACACGCCTCTTGCCACGTGCCATTCCTCTTCTTTGCAGATCAAGTGAGGGGCTGCAGGACAATTGTAACATGTGGAGAAAACTTATTACAGGTGTCTAGGATAATCTATTGGCATGTTTCACAGGTTCCAGTTATGCCAGACTTTCAGAAGAAAAAATTATCCACTGCAGCCACGGTCCAAGAATTGCTCCCATTATTTTAATACCTGGATTTTTAGTACCCCCCATACAATCATCCAGCTTCTGTTCTGTTCTTTTGTTTGTTATATGACATTGGCATGGTGCGTTAAATGGCAACCAATGCTATTTAGTGCAGGGTACTTCCTGTTTGTGGTACATTTTAGCTAACCTCAAATACAGAAAACAGACGGATGCGTGCGTAAACACCGACTGAAAAACTAGCGCCCAATTAACACCATGAGTATTTAAATGTAAATTTGGTTATGTCTGATGATCTTAAAGTAGCTAAACAGGTAGAAAAGGCGACGGCAAAAGCTAGAAGGATGCTTGGGTGCATACAGAGAGGAATGGCTAGCAGAAAAAAGGAGGTGATAGTGCCTCTGTTTAAGTCTTTGGTGCGACCTTATTTGGAGTATAGTGTGCAATTCTGGAGACCACACCTTCAAAAGGATGTGAATAGGATGGAGTCGGTGCAGAGGGTGGCTACTAAAATGGTTAGTGGTCTTCATTATAAAGCATATGAGGACAGACTTAACGATCTTAATATGTACACCTTAGAGGAAAGGCGGGATAGAGGCGATATGATTGAGATGTTTAAATACCTCCATGGCATAAATGTTCAGGGGGAGAGCCTCTTTCAATTGAAAGTAAGTTCTGCTACGAGGGGACATGGGATGAGGTGAAGAGGGATAGATTCAGGAGTGATTTGCAGAAATATTTCTTTACGGAAAGAGTGGTGGATCCATGGAATAGTCTCCCAGTGGATTTGGTAGAGATGAGGACAGTAACTGAATTCAAAAAAGCATGGGACAAACACAGAGGATCTCTAAAGGAAAAAAGGGGACTATTGTAGTTGTTGATATGGAAGGACAGACTAGATGGGCCATGTGGTCTTTTTCTGTCGTCATATTTCTATGTTTCTATGTTTCTAAATTGAAGGAAAATGAGATGCACATAATAGTCTGGTATGTAAATCATGGCTACACCCAATATAGAGACAAGCATAGAGAATTTTCCAACCAGCCATAGCACCAATATTTTTACTGCAGGGTCTGAGGTGACTTAAACCTCTAATGCATGCGCCCGACAGTATTATGATGGTACTGGGTGCTTTCCTCGATGCCTGGATCATCTTCTCCTCAGATGATCAGGCATCGGGAAAAGCTCCCGATGCCATCAAAAGAGGGAAATCCCTGGTGACCCAGTGGCCCCAATCTCCCTACCTGACAGTATTTTGATGGCACTGGGGACAATTGCGGCATCAGGAAAAGCCCCCGATGCCATCAAAATACCGTCTGTGGCCGGTGCCCCGACAGAAAGTGACTACCTGGCGGTCTAGTGGCCACTAAACCCCCACCCCAAATCAAAATAATACCACCAGGTAGCCACTTTTTGATGGCATCGGGGGGGTTTTCCGATGCCGCAATCATCCCTGATGCCATCAAAATACTGTTGAGTGGGGGGATCAGGGCTGCTGGATCTCCAGGGATTCTCTTTCTGTTGGGGCACCAGCCCCCCGATAGTATTTTGATGGCATCAGTGGCTTTTCCCAATGCCGCAATCCTCCCCGATGCTGTCAAAATACTGTTGGGGTTGATATGCAGATTAACCACACGGTGCCTCTTTTTCTAGGATAGAATGCCAAACTAGCACAGACTTCTTGTGCACATGTTTTGGCTTGCTCTCCCAGTTTAATGCTGCTATTTTGGGTGGGTTAATGGGTGGTTCATTTGCATGCACACAGTTACCATGTCCTTCATTTGCACACCCTATTTTGCTGCATCACAGGTTAAAGGTTTGCGTTGTTGGGACTCTACTAAACTCATAAAAAGTCAATTCAGCACGCATTTAGCATCGGTTTTCTGCATCGGCCTCTTTTGTTTTCAATGAATCCAGGGTGATGTTTCATGTCCTGTCCATTCTGCATGGAGTTAGTTGGCCTTTCCGAGCCTAGATGCCAGAAGAAGGTAACCTGAGCACCCTCTGTATGGCAGACATATTGAACGCCTCAGGCTGGTGGATATGTAGAATATCTTTGCGAAGTGGAAGTGGAGTCTGGCCAGCCTCCCCAAACCAGTAACTATATCCATGACTATTGTGTGCTTTGGAGATGGAAGTCATGTCCATGTATGGATTACCGAACAATGTTTTGTCTGATTTTGTATCGCTAGAGCACCCTTGCCAAGGATGTAACAAAGTGTAACCAATTGGTCTATGCCTTGTCAAGTATTTATTAAAATGACCTCATCCTAACTGAAATTCATCACTTGTGTCCTCTTTCTTCTATTTCCCTCTATAGAAAGCTATTCATCCTGGTGCTGGATACGAGGGCATTTCTGAGTATAAATCTGTAGTTTATTATCAAGTCAAGCAGCCCTGCTGGTACGAAACCATAAAGGTGAGTGCTGGCATTACCACCTTTCATACCCTTTGCTATGAGTTAAGAGGAATCCAACAGATTCGCTATGGTAAAATAAAATGGAAGATTTCAAATTTGTCTTCACTGCTTTTTAAGTATCCAACAGATTTCCTGGTATTAAAAAGAAAACGATGAAATAAATGTAATAAATAATATGTTAAGGGGCTGGGTGTATCCCCTAGTTTTTGGAAGGGTAACATTCGATTCACGCTTACCCATGCCACTCCTTTTATACACTATCTTATCTCCCCTCAGCTGTTCTTTAATTTATTTTAAATGTACTAACTTAGTAACTTCATGGCATGGCCCCTAGTCTTTGTACCTTTTGAAAAAGTAAATTCCCAATTTGTATTTATCCATTCCACTCCACTTATGATTTTATAGGTCTCTCATATCGCCCCTCAGTAACCTCTTCTCCAAGGCAAAGAATCCCAACTTCTTTAGCCTTTCCTCATTAAGAGAGTCATTCCATCCCCTTTATCATTTTGGCACCCTTCACTGTAACTTTTCTAATTCCACTATATCTTTCTTGAGATGTGGTGACCAGAATTGTACGCAGTATTCAAGCTGCTATCGCACCATGGAGAATACTAACAAAATGGCAAGTTAAAACATCCCACTAGAGAAGTTGCAATAGAGGCAAAAGTAGTCTCCGTGCCTATAAGTAAAGAGCAGATGGAGTTAAGGGATTCCATATTGTCTCTGTCAACTGCTAGGCAGTCTGTAAATAGAAACAGAAAGCATACTTTGAAATGTCCGTATGCAAATGCAAGAAATCTAAAAAAATTGGAATGGAGAGAGAGTATTATAGCACTGAATGAAGAGGTGTACATATTGGAGGTAATTTTATAAGGAATTGTGTAAGTCATGTATTTTCAGTTATTTACGCATGTGGGTGGACCTTTGCGTGCATACTTGAGCTGGTCACTATTTTATAAGTATGTTTGTTATATCAGTGGTGTGCACTTTCACTGTGGGTGTGCACATAAACAGAGCACAAATTACATGTATAAATTATAAAATACTATAATTTATGCATATTCTTGAGAAATCTAGGCATGGGCATTTATACCAGCGCTAGGGTTGGTGTAAGTTATCATATCTAGATTTGTCACATGTATCCCACCAATTACACCCCAATTTTATAAATTAAAGTATGTGCATACTTGGCTTTTTATAGGTGCAACTGGCGCATGTAAAAACATGCATTCACCTAAGCACGCTTTATAAAATTACCCTCAATAGGCATTTCAGAGACCTGGTAGAAGGAGGATAACCATTGGGACACTGATACCAGTGATAGGACAAATCAAATTGGTGCAGGAGTGCTGCTATATGTTAAAGAGGGCATTGAGCCAAACGAGATAAACGTTTCTACAGGAAACAAAATCCACTATAGAATCTGTTTGTGAAGAGGAAGGGAATAGTAGAAGGGATGTACTACCATCCATCTGACCAGAAGGAAGAGATGATGAAATGAAAACGGAAATCACAGAAGCTAACAAATTTGGCAAACAAAAGCAGTCCAAGGCCCTCCCATGCTAGTGGCAAATCTGAATGATATTTCTGTTCTGAAAAAGCAATAATGACATGAGCACGAGAACAGAATAATTGTCTGTTCTTTGAACTGTTGGAAAGTTAGGCCTCACAATTTCTGATCAGCCAGGGGGTTGAGATCGGGTTCAGAATGTTCATTGTTCCTTAGTTTGTATTTTAAAAAAATGTTTAAAATAAAGGAAAACAAAGGGTTTTATGGTCCACTATTACACAGAAGTCTTAACTTGTTTGCTTAAGAGCTTGCTAGTCAGTAGTAAGTACTGACTAGGGAGCTTTCAGATACCAGGGAGGAGAATTCCTTTGGTATACTTTCTCTGTCTCCATCTGCTGGCAGGGAACATAACCCACATGTCTGGACTGGCATGATTACACTCTACAAAAGGAAATTAATGGAGAGTATGAATTTTACCATTTGTGCCATTGCTGTTTGAAAATAGAACTTAAGTATCCAGAGCCAGATTTTTAAAAGATTTAGATACCAATCTTTAAACGTGTTAGGTGCCTAGGTCTGCTTTAACAAAGCTTAACCTCTGATGAGGGGGCTCTGATATTTAGTCACCTTAAAAGTATGTAAAACCAGATTGGCGAAATTAAGGGAGTCTGTGTACTAAAGTGCAGTAAGATTTTGCTCTCTTCTATTAGGTGCAAAAGCCTCAGAAGTAAGTGTTGGGAGCATGGATATCTTTTGCCCTGCATTTATCATACAAGAAAAGCACATCTCCAGGAACAAGCAGGAACAAGTCCTCACATATGGGTATGTCGGAAACGACGGAGCCTGCACGGGAAAGCTCCCCAGCTTCCCAGAAGGAAGCTTTTGGGGCCTCCCACTGCACATGCGCGCTGCCTTCCCGCCTTCCTGACCAGCTCTCCTCAGTTTCTCTTTTTCCGCGGAGCCAGCAGGTCATGTTCCTGTCACCGCTGAAGAAATTATTGTTTTAGTTTGTTTCTTTAGACCGCGTACCTGCCTTCCCCATTCCGAAACCGGTACCGCCGGTCTCTCTTTTCTTTTCTTTTAAAAAAAAATAAAAATCTTTATCTTTGCACAACTTGGTGACTTCGGTTAGGCCTCAGACCTACACAAATTCTCCTCATGGAGAAACCAGCCCCTGGTTTTAAGAAGTGTACCAAGTGTAGTGCTGTTATTTCTGTCACAGACACCCATGAATGGTGTCTTAAATGTTTGGGACCTAACCACTCCATTCCGGACTGCCCATCCTGCTCCCAGATGTCTAAACGTGGTTTGCAGAACCGGGCCAACAAATTCCATGTGCTGTTTGCTTCAGATAATCCAGCATCACAGTCATCCAGGTCTTCCTCTCTGGATGGATCTCAGGTAACCAAACCTTCTTCGGGCAGGTCCTCAAAGAGCAAATCTCCTTCAAAGCATCGAGAGGCTCTCACTTTTGAATCTGAGGATCCTGCCCCAGCCAAACAACCCCGGCGGGAAGCTCTGGCTTCCAAAGCACCATCTATGGGGTTACAGGTTGACATCGATGGCACGGCCTCGACTGATCACCTGTTAGACTGCTCTGGGGTACCGGCCCATACCGGTACCGACATCCAGGCAGCAGTGGCGTCTATGAGCAATACTGTTCAGACCATGCAGCAGGCCATGCTGGCTTTTATTAATGCTGCGACGCCCTCGGTATCGCGTTCAGCGGTACCGGGTCCGGTTCCGGTATCGTCTCCCATACCGGAACCGAGACCATCCACTTCCAAACGCAGATCGGTTCCGCATGCCGGATCCGGGTTTTTACCCGATACCGATCCCATACCCGGTACGCCCGATGTCGATACCGATCGGTATGCGTATCGTGCGTTGGAAGCAAATAGAGAATACTCTGATTCTTCTGAGGATTTTGACTCCTCTGAGGACTCTGATGAGCTGTCTCTAGTTCTTCATGAAGACCCTTCTTCCCCAAAGAGGAGAATGTCTCCACCAGAGGATTTGTCCTTTCAAGACTTCATTATAGAGCTAGCTAAAGGACTTTCTATTACCACATCCTCTGAAAAAGAACCTAGATCAAAGAAATTGGATATTTTAGGATACCCTAAGGTTCCTAAAGAGGCAGTCACCCTGCCTATCCATGAAATCCTTCAAGAACACTTGATGGACTTATGGGAGGCTCCTCTAACGTTGTCTCCTTATTCTCGTAGGTTGGACACCATGTACCGGGTCCCTCCTTCTCCTGGTTTTCAAAAGACTCAGTTGCCTCACCATTCCATTGTGGTGAAGTCTGCACTGAAAAGATTAAGAGTACCAAAAGGCACTCTTCTACCCCTCCAGGGCGAGAATGTAAGACCCTAGACTCTTTTGGTAGGAAAATTTTCCAGGCTAATATGCTTATAGCCAGGATTAATTCATATAGTCTGTATATGGGCATGTTTCTAAGGGAACTTGCCCTAAAGGTGTGGCATTTTGCCACCTTTATCCCTGAGGATAGAAAGGAGGAGTTCATTTCTCTGGTGAAACAGCTTCTAGATGTTTCTAAGTTCTCCAACAGAGCAGCCTTTGATTCCTTTGAAGGTGCCGGTAGAGCTTCGGGCATTGCCATTGCAGCCCGACGACTTGCTTGGCTCCAGGCCTCTGACCTAGAAACCCTGGGTCCTGGATGGCTTGCGGAATCTGCCCTGTACAGGTGAGAACTTATTTGGTAAAGACTGGCAAATTAAAGCCACTCAAATGGACGCAGAAAATGCTACATTGGATAGACTTTCTAAGTCTACCTCTACTCCTGCCAAAAAAAGTCTTTCAAGAGGCCTTACTACAAGAAGGCCAGATTTTCCACAAATACTGGCCAACAATCTTCTCAGCCTCGCTTTGCTGCTAAACGTCAGCAACCTAAACAGGCAAGGTCAAAGCCTGCAGCGTCTGCCACTCCTCAGCAGGCTCAACCCCCTCAGGGGTTTTGACTTGCCCCTAGAGAACTTAACATTTCTGGCTCTAGAACAACCAGAGCCCCTCACCATTCCCGGAAGGTTAGCTCACTTTGCTCCCAGATGGGAGCAAATTACATCAGAGCAATGGACCCTCTCTATCATCAGAGAGGGCTACAAACTTCATTTTTCCAACCTTCCTCCATATACCATGGTGAGGCACTTCAATTCTCCCCCATCTCTCCTGGGCCTGTTGGATCAGGAAGTCTCTTCTCTCCTTGCCCAAGGGGCAATAGAAGAGGTTCCTCTTCTTCAACAAGGGACAGGATTCTACTCCCCTTATTTTCTCATAACAAAGAAGACAGGGGGATTCAGACCTATCCTAGATCTGAGAGAATTGAACAAATTTCTGTACAAGGAGAAATTCAAAATGCTTTCTCTAGGCATTCTCCTTCCATACCTTCAGAGTCAGGATTGGCTTTGTTCTCTAGATCTCAAGGATGCGTACACACATATACTCATCCACCCATCCCACAGAAAATATCTAAGATTTCTGTTTCAGGGAAAACATTTCCAGTACAGAGTATTTCCCTTCGGTCTAGCCTCTGCTCCAAGAGTGTTCACCAAATGCATGGCAGTTGTTGCCGCATTTCTAAGAGGTCTGGGAATTTTTGTATTCCCATATCTGGACGACTGGCTCATCCGAGCTCCATCTCAGTCAGAGGCCCAGATTTCCCTGGACCGCACAAGACACATTCTGCAGTATCTGGGACTGGTGATAAACCTTCCCAAGTCTCAACTTATCCCTACTCAGTCTCTGGAATTCATAGGGGCCCAGTTGGACACCACCACTGCAAGGGCCTACCTACCTCAAGTCTGGGGCCAACGTCTGGTGTGCTTGGCCTCCCAAGCTCAGTCCAGCAGTCACTTGACGGCCAGAGAAATGCTGCGACTTCTGGGCCACATGGCCTCCACGGTACACGTGGTGCCCTACGCTCGTCTTCATATGAGAGCAGCTCAATGGACCTTGGCCACCCAGTGGACTCAAGCATCAGGAGCGCTCTCCGACCAAATACTCACCTCAAAGCGTCTGTTTTGGTCCCTCCAATGGTGGAAGTCCACCAAGAATCTGTTGTTGGGGGCCCCCTTCCAACCTTTGTTGCCCCAAGCAACCCTCACAACAGATGCCTCCCAAACAGGGTGGGGAGCCCATCTACAATCCCTCTCCACTCAGGGTACGTGGTCTCCACAGGAGACCACCCTTCACATCAACCTCCTGGAACTGCGAGCAATCTTCTTTGCCCTCAAAGTCTTCCATACCCTCCTTGTCAATCTGACCATCCTAGTTCAGACAGACAATCAGGTGGCCATGTTCTACATAAACAAACAAGGAGGGACAGACTCTCTGTCGCTTTGCAACGAAGTTCTCAGATTATGGGCCTTCGCCAGAGAGCATCAAATTCATCTTCTGGCAGTATATCTTCCAGGGGTTCAAAACTCTCGGGCAGACAGACTCAGTCGAGTTCTGCTTCCACACGAATGGTCCCTACATATGGACCAGATAGGCAGAATCTTTCAGGAATGGGGAACCCCAGACATAGACCTCTTTGCAAGTCCGTGGAATGCCAAACTTCCCCGGTTCTGTTCCAGGACTCCATGTCAGGGAGCTCAGGCCAACGACGCCTTTCTTCTGCATTGGGGTCAGGAATTCCTATATGCCTTTCCACCCATTCCTTTGATTCCCAAGACTCTGTTCAAACTCCAGAGGGATCACGGATCGATGATCCTCATAGCTCCACGCTGGCCACGCCAAGTGTGGTTCCCTCTACTTCTGCATCTCTCCCAGGGACCCTCCCTGGACCTGGGAGCTGCGCCAGACCTTCTCTCTCAGGAGGAAGGGACTTTGTGGCACCCAAACCCCAAGTCCCTACACCTCAGAGCTTGGTTACTGAAGGCCTAAGCCTTCATGACTTCAATCTTTCTCAACCAGTGAAAGATATCCTTCATGCCTCTAGGAAACCCTCCACGAGGCGTTCCTATGCTTTCAAATGGAAACGCTTTTCCATTTGGTGTGCTCAACAGGGTCTTGACCCTCTAGCACTTCCTTTGAATTCTCTACTAGACTATCTCCTGCATCTTTCTAATGCAGGCCTTAAGACGAATTCAGTAAGAGTCCATTTGAGTGCTATTGCAGCATCCTTAAAACCTATAAATGGACAACCTGTCTCCTCTCATCCGCTTGTTGCAAGGTTCATGAGAGGCCTGACTCTAACTAAGCCTCCCATCTGACCTCCTCCGGTAGCATGGGACTTGAACCTAGTTCTGGGTCAGCTTATGAAGCCACCTTTTGAACCGTTGGTTTCTACCTCCTTGAAATTTCTTTCTGGAAGGTCCTTTTCCTTATTGCAGTCACTTCGGCTCGCCGCATCAGTGAACTACAGGCCTTAGTGGCTCATCCACCTTATACCAGGTTTCATCATGATAAGTTGGTCCTTAGGACGAATCCCCACTTTATGCCCAAAGTGGTCTCGCCTTTTCATCTTAATCAAGAGGTATATCTACCTGTCTTTTTTCCAGCTCCTCATGCATCCAGTGCAGAGAGGAACCTTCATACTTTAGATTGTAAAAGAGCTCTTGCCTTTTACCTCAACAGGACTCAGCCACATCGAAAGTCTTCCCAGCTTTTCGTGGCTTTTGATCCTTCTCATTTGGGACTTCCAGTCTCCAAACGTACACTTTCCAATTGGATTGCTCAGTGTATTTCCTTTGCTTACCAGAGCAAAAATATTTCTCTGGAAGGCCATGTCACAGCTCACAATGTGAGAGCCATGGCCACTTCTATGGCTCATCTTCACTCTGTATCCATTGATCAGATCTGTCGAGCCGCCACATGGGCCTCGGTTCATACCTTCACAGCCCATTACTGTTTGGACAAGGACTCCCGCCGGGATGCCTTGTTTGGTCAGGCTGTCCTCAAACACCTGTTCCATACTTGAACAACTCCTGCCCACCTTCCCAGGATGGATGCCTGAGATCCATACGAAGATGGCAAACCCTTGGAAGGGGATCCCCCAGGCATCTTAGCTAGGGAGTCCCCATATGTGAGGACTTATTCCTGCTTGTTCCTGGAGATAGCACAGTTACTTACCTGTAACAGGTGATTTCTGGGAACAGCAGGAATTAGTCCTCACAACCCTCCCACCTCCCCTAGGAGTTGTATCTTCTATCTATCTTCCTTTCCTCTCTCTATTGTCTCAGCTATAAACTCGAACTGAGGAGAGCTGGTCAGGAAGGCGGGAAGGCAGCGCGCATGTGCAGTGGGAGGCCCCAAAAGCTTCCTTCTGGGAAGCTGGGGAGCTTTCCCGCACAGGCTCCGTCGGTTCCGACGTACCCATATGTGAGGACTAATTCCTGCTGTTCCCAGAGATCACCTGTTACAGGTAAGTAACTGTGCTTTATTGCATGCTAAATGCATCAACAGATAGCATAATAAGCGTATCTATGTTACCTATCAATGCA